>JAPCYP010000095.1:1200000-1893257 GCA_035048595.1 Echinosophora koreensis
CTATAATCAGTGATGAAGGCTCTCATTTTTGTAACAAGATGTTTGCTAACTTGTTGGTTAAATATGGAGTGAAACACAAAGTAGCTACTGCCTATCACCCTCAGACTAGTGGTCAAGCTGAAGTCTCCAATAGAGAGATAAAAAGAATTCTTGAGAAGATGGTAAATCCTTCTAGAAAAGATTGGTGCTTACACCTGGATAATGCTCTCTGGGCTTACAGAACAGCATTCAAGACTCCCATTGGCATGTCCCCTTACAGATTGGTTTATGGAAAGGCTTGCCATTTACCAATAGAGCTGAAACATAAGGCATTCTGGGCCATAAAGAAGCTGAACTTTGATGCACAAGTAGCTGGGGAAGCACGAATGTTGCAATTGAATGAACTAGAAGAGTTTAGACTCTTTGCATATGAAAATGTTGAAGCATACAAAAACAAAGTCAAGACCTGGCATGATCAGAAAATCTAGCCCAGGGAATTAGTTGAAGGCATACAAGTGCTCTTGTTCAATTCCAGACTGAAACTATTCCCTGGGAAACTGAAGTCACGGTGGTCTGAACCTTTTAAATTGGCCAAAGTGTACCCTCATGGAGCTGTGGATTTGTTAGATGAAAGCTCTGGAAGAGAGTTCAAGGTTAATGGTTAAAGGGTAAAGCAATACTGGGGTGAACCTTGTGCAAGAAAGAAGGCCACCATTCATCTCACAGACCCTTAACCCAAGTGTGGAGTCAGGCTGAAGGACAGTAAACCAAGCGCTACTGGGAGGCAACCCAGCTTTTTATCTTTTGCTTATTTAGTTAATCTTAATTTCAGTTTAATTTTAATGTTAGTTTACTTTATGTTATTTTAGTTGAATTAAATAACTGTTGTCGCCTGTGTAGCAGTGAGCTATAGCATGTACTGGGTTCTTAAGGTTGTGCTGGAGTTGGGTCTTGGCAGGTCCAGCCCATTAATCAGAAGTTAGGAGATTTTCCAGTTGGGACAGCTCCAAAGCCCAAGTTCAAATGCAAGAATTGGGAATTTGATATTTGAAAAAAACTGAACGGTTTGAGGGAGGGGAGAAGTTACAGAAAAAGTGACCACTTATTTCCACCCATTCTCTCCACCACTCACGTTCTTCCTCAACCTCTCACCTCTACTTTCCAATTCTTCTATTTAAGCTCCCAAAACCTCTGCCCTAACCCCACACGCAACCCCACATTGCAACTTCTCCTCTCCTCCTGTCACCATCCGTCTTTGTCTGTCACCATCACCCAAAATTTGTGTAACCCCACTTCCAACACCATGGGTAAGACAAGAGGTCAATCTTCCAAAAAGCCAGTTGTTCCCACCTCTTCGTCTATTGAGAGCATTGACAGGCGCTTCGGGAGTGACGAAGCGAAAAGGAAGTTTGAGAAGGAAGTGAAGAAGCGGAGTTTCCACCTAGAGAAGGGCTTCTTCCTCCTTGATTCACCACATTTTGGGTTAACAGAGGAAGTTGCTGAGCTCATCAACACTCACAACTGGAAGAAATTTGCAATGCATCCGAGAGAGCCTATTGTTGCCTTTGTCAGGGAATTCTATGCAAACCTCATTTCACCTGAGCAAAAATATGTGAAAGTGAGGGATTGCAAGGTTTCGTTCACTGCCACAACTTTGAACCGAATGTGGGGCTTGAAGGAGGTTCAAGATGAATATCAAGGGTTGAAGGATGCTGAAGAAACAGAGCTGAACGATATGATGAGGGAGGTCACAGTGGAAGGGGCTGACTGGATTCAGAAAGGGGATAACTGGAAAGTGGCCAGGCCTGACCTCACTCCCTTGGCCAAGGTGTGGTACCACATAATCAGAACCAAGATCCTACCCACCGCTCATCTGGAAACAGTGAACAGGGAAAGGTTAATTCCACTGTATTGCATTCTTAAGAGGAAGAAGATTAATGTGGGCAGGATGATTGAGAAAGAAATCATCTCATGCGTGTTCAAGCCAAAAGGATTGTTATTCTTCTCATCCTTAATCACTTCACTGTGTCTGCAATGTGGAGTGAAGGCCAGGCCTGAAGATGAGTTAAAAGCAACAAGGGTGCTATAGACTGGTTGGCTATCAAACGCTTCGGAATCTTAGCAGCAAAAGTGCAAGGTTCAGTTCCTCCATCTGGGCAGCAGGATCACCCAGATGATGTGAACTCCAAGTTGGACATGTGCCATCAACTGCTTTAGCATAGCTTGAAGCAGCAGCAAATCTTTTGGCAGTTCTCCAAGGAACAATACCTTTGGCAGCAGAGGAACCTGGGAATTAACAAAATGAGACAAGGTAGTAATCCTCCCCTGTTTCCTGAATCTATTTTTGAGCCATTCCAGTATACTGCACCTAAACCCAAGAAGAAGAAAGTCTCCAGAAACCCCCAAGCCCTAGAGCAAGACCCTGCTGTCTCCCATGAAAATCCTAACATGCCAGAACCTGAACCAGAAATGCCTCCTGTGGACCCTACTAACAGTGAGCACTCAGTGAACAACAATGAGATCAGTTCTGTCTGGACACCTCCTGCGCCTCCAAGAGACCCAACTCCAACTCCAGCTCCAGCACAACCTAGCACCAAGGACAAGTGCAAGAAGAAAGTTGCTAAAGCTGAGCCTGAAGGCCCTCCTCCACCCAAGAAAGGCAGAATCAAGCACACAGCTCCCCCTAGGCCAGGATTAACCAAAGCAGAATTGGCAGCTTTACAACATTCTGACTCCAGTGATGATTCAGAGGATAACATTCCTCTAAGTGAGAAGTTTTCAAAGGGGGCAACAGCTAAAGCTAAGGCCAGTGGAGGAGTGGAGGGAGCTGCTGAGCAAGAGCCTAGTATTGAGGTGGAAATCATAAAAGAAAACCCAGCAACTAGCAGGCCCACCATGAAGCAGATGTCCAGAGGAGGGGGCACTAGGAGCAGTGCCAGATTGGCTCAGTCTTGAGCAGAAATTCCACTCACGATGCAGTAGCCCTCTACAGCATCAGATGACCAGGATTCCCTTAATCTCTCTTTAGCTTACAGTTTTTAGTGTGTTTTTGGTTAAGTAGATGTAGTTGTTTGTGCTATTTTTAGTTAGTAGAGGTATGTCTGCCCCCACTTTTTCAAGAAAACTGTGATTAATGGAAAGTGGGGTCCCTTTTTTGAAAGAAAATCTGAATGAATGAACTGTGTTGGCTGTCCATGTGCATCTGATGAAGACAATGTGTTTAATGTCCCTTGATGCATGCACAGCACTATAATACCCTGATTTAATTCCTTCCCCACACAACATCCCTAGCTTGAAATGTACTTAAAAGAAAGGACTTCATACAAATTCACCAATCAATTGGGGGAAGTGGGTTGCACTAACCCTTGTCCAAGGAAGAGAGGGTGAGGTCTGAATTAGATTGCAACCTAAGTTTAGGGGTGTGTGAGGTTTCACTGTGATGTTGCAGCACTCTGCAACATCAGTCCTGTGAGCTTTTGAGCTTCAACATATTCTTTCATCATGCATTCCATTCATGTATTTTCTCTGCAGAACTTGCCTTATTTCTGTGACTGATTGCACATTTCACTGCTGCACACAAATTGGCTTAAGGCACTTTTGTTGATTTAAATACTGAAGCTTAAAAGGCTAACCCTCAAGTATTATCCTTTGTGAACCCCTTTGAGCCTGGGCCCTTCTTTCTGTTTTAAACCACATTACAAACCAATCTCCATGAAAAAGAATGTAATACCCTTTTAGGTGGAGTTTGAGAATGTTAGTAAAATCTTTTGAATTGTGGGTCCTTACCAAAATGGTTGAGGACAACCATTAATATAAGTTTGGGGGGGGGGGGGGGGGGGGGTACATATGCAACAAAAGGAGAAAAAGGAAAGGCACCAAAAGAACAATGTGAAATCTGCAGAGTGTGTTACACTCACTTTGCCTTGCCTTTCCTTCCTCTATTCTGATTTCTTCTTAAAAAAAAAAAAATTACCCCTCCTTGTCATTAGAAATGTGGGCAGAAATACATAAATGCTTAAGTTTGGGGGTGGGTGATTTGGACAAGAGATCTTGAACTCCACCTAAGTTAGCTACTATCCCAAATTTTCCATACCTGAACCTCAGCCCCGTTACATCCAATAAAGTCGTGCAATTTGTGTTTGTGCTTTTGGTTGTTAGAAATTTGTCAAGCCTATGATAGAGTGGCATATGAATGATGATTGAGTGAAACACCAACAAGAACATAAAGCTGAGTGAAAAGAGTGATGTAACAAATTCAAAAGTGTGTTAAGTCCCTTTTCTTAGGAAGATAATCTGGTGACTCTTCAAACTTGCATCTACAGGATAATGGGAAAATGCACCTAAGACTCTGTTGAGAGGTGGTTTGGTTGGAGTCTCTTTGATGAAGCTGAATTGAGAATAAAGGGAAATCACACACACACTTTGGAAGGTGATTGAGAATGGGGTATTTTTGTGTTGAGTTTGTCTTTTAAAAAAAAAATGCATCTGAAGACTGCCATGGACTTTGCTTATGCTGTTCTGAGTTTGTTCTTAGTTTGCTCATGCTTTTGAGTGTCATTACTTGAGGACAAGCAATGGTTCAAGTTTGGGGGTGTGATAACTCTTAGAAATAAGATTTATTACTATCCTTTTAGCTCTATCATTGTTCTTGTTTTGATCAATTTTGAAACAGAAATTCAAGTTTCGCTTAATTAGTAAATATCTGTGTTGAATTGTTAAAATGCTGAAAAAGTTGTATAAACTGAATTATCTTTGCTGACGGTTTGCTTGAGTTTTGAGCAGAATTTAGAAGTGAAATTAATGCAGGAGTTGCTCTGGAAGGTTATGGAATGCTGCAGCGTTTGGAAGAGAATCACTACAAGACAAAAGAATTGTCAGCTCAGCACACCTTCACTATAGGACAAAGAACCTGCTGCGCTGTCCCAAAACGAGGAAAGAGAGAATGCAAGGCAGCAGCTGAGTGTACTTGGGAATTGGGCCAAGGATTGTTTAAGTACTTGAATTGTGTAATAGCCCAAAAAGGGGAGGTATGAGAGAGAGAGTGTAGCCCTATTTTTGGGGGAGTAGTACAAATAGTAAATGTGACCTTGCTTTTAGGTCAGCTGGTACTGTAGCAACCTGTACTGTGCAGCAGCCGTCAGCATTTGTCCTCTCTGTAATTCCATTTTTACTTTATGTCTTTATTCTCCATTTTCTTATGTTGTTTTATCTTTAAGCTCATTATGAGCTAATTCTCTCAAGTTAGGATTCTATGAATTTGTAATCAAACTGATGGGTAATTCAATGCAATGGATGTTATACATTTTCTTCTTCTCTGCTTTAATGTTTAATTTCGGTATTAGCTTGATCAACTGATATGAAATATCAGCTGACAAAGTTTGGAAAAACCAAGTTAGTGGACTTGTTTAGAAGATAAAGATAGAGCAATTAATTGGAAAATTAATTGTGTTGAATGAGCTAGGAATAGCCTTCAAGTCTTTAAGTAGCTGGACGTATTTATCTGATAACTGAGGAAAATTAATATGAACTTAGGAATAAGAAGCGTTTAATGAACTCAGTTTTACTGTTGGAAAGCAAACTTCATTTTCCTGGACTAAATGTTGTAGCATTCTGAAGCATCGATTACCCTGAAGTTAAGATTACAAAGGATTAGAATCCTAGCTGTTTCCATCTCTGTTCTAAAACACCCACTTATTGCTTTTATTAATTCCTGGCATTTATTAATTACTGCTCTGTCACCCAATTATTCCATTTACTTTACAAGCTTAAAATTACATTCTGTTTTATTAAGCTAAGTAGAAAAAGTTACAACTAGAAGTAATATTCAATTCATTTAAATCCTCGTGGGAACGATCTTTACTCACTCTTTATTACTTGTTACGATCTTTACTCATGTTCTGAGTGTTCATCAATTACCTTTTGTTTTCCTTTGTATTTAAGGGGAAAAAAAATATACCACCATTTTGAGGCTACTTACTTATAAAGATAGTATCTTTTACCGAAAGCCACCAGCAATTTAATATCTTTTATTTTATTTTCCGCAACGGGTAACTAAGATGTGGCGCCCCGGTTTAGGGTGTCACATTAGTGGTATCAGAGCTGGTCGAGTCTTTCGGGAATCTTTGGGATAGGTCTATTAGGTTGATGTTGTGTGTTCTCTGATTAAGGACTTGATTGAATTACTTCTTTGGAGTAATGTGTAATGGTCGTCGAGTCAGACTTTTTCTTTTCTGGTTACCGTCTCACTGGTTGTGTCTTACAGGTCAGTATGGAACCAGGAGGTGCACACGGATGTGGTGGTCGTGGCAGAGGCAATGGCAGGATGGACTTTGCCGCCTAGGCAATGGCTGATGTGGCTGCGACAATTGCTCTTCAGACTGCTACGATGGTTGCCTAGAACCAACAGGAACAGCTGAGGGCTGAACAAGCTGCTGAGGGAAGGCATCTGACTGCTTTCAGATGTCAGAATCCATCACAGTTTGATGGAGACGTGGATCCTACGAAGGCTGATCTGTGGATCCAGGAACTGGAAAAGGTATTTGAGCTGATTCATACACCTAAGGAAGTAAAGGTGCCCTATGCAATCTTTCAACTGGTTGGAGATGCTGAATACTAGTGGAAGGGCACCAGGCAACTGTTAGATGCTGAGTACCAAGCAATCACCTGGGAAGTGTTTCGCAACAAGTTTCTGGATAAGTACTTTCCTCAGAGTGCTTAGACTGAGAAGGAGCAAGAGTTCCTGAGTTTACGTCAGCGAGACCTGACTGTGGCGGAATATGCGGCAAGATTTGAATCGCTTGCCAAATATTTCCGCTTCTTTCAGAACAACCCAAGCGAAGAGTGGAAGTGTGAAAGATTCGAAGGATGGCTGCGTTTCGAAATCAAGGAGTCAGTGCTACCACTGGAAATCAAGAACTTTCAAGCCTTAGTGGAAAAGTGCAGAAAGATAGAGATAATGCGGAAAGGACGAGACACCAAAGGGAATGCTGGAGGACCCTCCCGTCCTAAGAGCCAATTTCAAGGGCAGAACCAGAAATGGAAGCAGAACCAGATGAAGCCGTACTACCAATCACCCAACAACAATCAAAGGCAACAACAACCTCGTTCTGGTACTTCTGGGACTGGCACTGGAGGCCAGAGGAACCAAAATCAAGGCCAAGAGAGGAAGTGTTTTAAGTGTGGAGATCCTAATCACCTGGCTGACACTTGCCCAATGAGAGGGGTACGGTGTTTCAACCGTGATCGTCTGGGTCACATGGCTAAAGGCTGCAGAACACCAAAGCGTGAGCCAGCTGTCAACCACACCAGAGCCAACAAGCTGACTGCAAAAGGGAGAGTGTATACGATGAGTGGGGCTGAGGCATCAAACTCCGGTGGACTCGTGCAGGGTAAGTGTGACATAGCTGGTAATCTTTTAACTGTACTTTTTGATTTGGGTGCAACACATTCTTTCATTTCTATGGATCGGGTGAAACTTCTAAGTTTGCCTATTTCTTCCTTGCAATATAACCTGATTGTTTCAACCCCAACTGCTGAGCTAATTACTGTAAATTATGTGTGTTTGAACTGTTCTATCATTGTGCAAGATAGACATTTTCTAGTAAACCTGATCTGTTTGCCTTTAATTCAGTTAGATGTAATTTTAGGCATGGATTGGCTATCTACCAACCATATCTTAATAGATTGTGCTCAGAAAACCTTAGTTTTTAGGGATGAGATTTCTGGATTGTTATCTGCTAGTCAGGTAAGGGCTTCTTTGAAAGAGGGAGCACAAGGATACATGCTGCTGTTTTCCTTAGATGTTAAGAACGAGTTAGACTTAGAGTCCATTTCCGTCGTCAATGAGTTTCTGAAGGTTTTTCTTGAAGATGTACCTGGACTACCGCCTGTTCGAGATATCGAGTTCACAATTGATCTGGTTCCAGGCATTGGACCAATCTCTATAGCACCATACCATATGTCGCCCTCAGAGCTAGAAACCTTGAAGGAACAACTTGAGGAGCTGATGAGAAAGAAATTCATTTGACCTAGTGTGTCACCATAGGGAGCCCCAGTCTTGTTAGTGAAAAATAAGGATGGAACCGCTCGATTATGTGTGGATTTCCGTCAGTTGAACAAGGTAACGATCAAGAACAAGTATCCACTTCCAAGGATAGACGACCTAATGGATCAGTTACATGGAGCGAGCATTTTCTCTAATATAGATTTACGGTCAGGCTACCATCAAATCCTTGTGAAGGCAGAGGATATTCCTAAGACAGCGTTTCGAACACGCTGGGCATTATGAGTATCTGGTGATGCCGTTTGGAGTGACAAATGCTCCTGCAATATTTATGGATTACATGAATAGGATCTTTCGTCCTTACTTAGATCAGTTTGTCGTTGTCTTTATCGATGACATTCTAATCTATTCTCCAAACAAGGAAAAGCAGGCTGAACATCTCAGCATAGTTCTTCAAACTTTGAGAGAGAAGCAATTGTACGCGAAACCGGAAAAGTGTAAATTTTGGTTGAACCAAATTCAATTTTTGGGTCATGTCATATCGCGAGAAGGAATCGTAGTGGATCCGTCGAAAGTGGAAGCTATTTTGGAATGGGAAAGACCAACAATGGCAACAGAGATCCGTAGTTTTGTGGGTCTAGCTAGATACTACAGGAGATTCATTGAAGGGTTTTCCAAGATAGTAGGACCCCTTACCTGGTTAACTCGAAAGGATCAAGCGTTTACCTGGACGGAAGCAAGTGAAGAAAGTTTCCAAGAGCTGAAGAAGAGGTTGACAACTTCACCTATGTTGATACTACCTGATCCCATGGAGCCTTTTGAGGTTTATTGTGACGCTTCACATCAAGGGTTAGGCTGTGTGCTGATGCAGAACCGGAAAGTTGTAGCGTATGCTTCGAGGCAGTTGAAGATTCATGAAAGGAATTACCCTACGCATGACTTGGAGTTAGCGGCAGTGGTCTTTGCGTTGAAAATCTGGAGGCATTATTTGTATGGAGCTACATTCAATGTCTTCAGCGATCTCAAAAGCTTGAAGTATCTGTTCGATCAAAAGGAGTTGAACATGCGGCAGAGGCGTTGGTTGGAATTCTTGAAGGACTACGATTTTCAACTACAGTATCACCCTGGGAAGGTAAATGTAGTGGCTGATGCTCTAAGCAGAAAGTCAATACATGCGTTGATGATGATGGTTAGAGAGCAGGAATTGTTGGGACAATTCCGGGATCTGAGTTTGTCAGTCAAGATGTTTCCAGGAAAGCTTTGTTTAGGAAGGATCACGATATCCAATGGATTGATGTATAAGATAAAAGAAAAATAGGGGAGTGATCAGTACCTACAAGGAGAAAGAGAACTAGTGTGACAAGGAAAAGTGTCAGAGTTCAAGGAAGGAACAGATGGAATTTTAAGGTTTGGTGAAAGGATTTGTGTGCCAGATGATGATGAGCTTAGAAAGTTGATTCTAGAGGAGGCTCACAAGAGTAAGTTGACTTTGCATCCAGGAGCCACGAACATGTATCAAGACCTCAAGAAGTTATACTGGTGGTACGGAATGAAGAGGGACGTAATCGAATACGTTGCTTCGTGTCTAGTATGTTAGAAGGCTAAGATTGAACATCAAAGGCCAGCCGAGATGTTACAATCTTTAGACATTCCAAAATGGAAATGGGATGGTATTTCAATGGACTTTGTGACCTGTTTGCCAAGAACTCGGAAGGGACATTAGGCTATATGGTAATAACGGATCGACTGACCAAGTCAGCTCACTTCTTACCTGTTAGTATGAAGTACCCGATAAAAAGGTTGACTCAGTTGTACATCGATGAGATTGTTAGATTGCATGATATACCTTTGAGTATCATTTCGGATCGTGATCCAAGGTTTACGTCAGAGTTCTGGAAAGGACTACAAAACTCGTTGGGAACGAAACTCAAACTGAGTTCTGCCTATCATCCACAAACCGATGGACAATCAAAAAGGACGATTCAGTCACTGGAAGATTTGCTGAGGGCATGTGTGATGGAAGACACGGGGAGCTGGGATGAATTTCTACCACTGATAGAGTTCACTTACAACAACAGTTACCATTCAAGCATAGGAATGGCGCCTTACGAAGCTCTTTATGGTAGACGGTGCAGAACACCTCTATGTTGGTACCAGGATGGAGAAAGTTTGTTGTTAGGACCAGAGATTGTGCAGCAAATAACAGAAAAGGTGAAGATGATTTAGGAGAAAATACGGACATCTCAGAGTCGACAGAAGAGTTATGCTGACAAGAGACGATGACCTCTTGAGTTTGAGGAAGGCGAGCAAGCGTTTTTGAGAGTCACGCCTACGACTGGGATTGGCGGAGTAATTAAATCCCAAATTCATTGGACCATACCAAATTCTTCGTCTTGTAGGTCCAGTAGCTTATAAAATTTCCTTGCCACCTTTTCTTTCCAATATTCACGATGTTTTCCATGTTTCACAACTGAGAAAATATGTTCATGATCCATCTCATATAATTGAGACTTTGCCTGTACGAATCGCGGATTAGATGACGAAGCAGCTCAGAGGTAAACAAATTTCTTTAGTCAAAGTCATCTGGGATGATACAACCAGAGAAGCTACATGGGGAGTCGAGGACAAAATGAAGTTACAATATCCTGAACTGTTTCCAGGTAAGTAATTTCGAGGACGAAATTCTTTTTGAAATAACCAAAGTGAACACAAGAAGGGGGGTTGAATTGTGTTTACCAACTTTTTCGGTTACTTAAAAAGATTTTCGCAGGCACAGCAAGCAAGGTTTGAGTGAGAGAGGTTTAGACGAGTGAAACGTCTAATATTAAAACAAAATAGCACACACAAACAAAGAAGGTTAAAAGAGTTTGATAACACAGTATTAACTCCCCAAGTTAAAAAGCTAAGACTGAAACAATACTTAAGCAAATTAAAAGATAAGGGAGTAGAAATATCACTTAAGAGATTTATACTGGTTCACCCCAAAATCCACAGGGCTACGTCCAGTTTCTTGGCAGCACCAAGTTTCCACTATAACTGAGTAAATTACAGTACAAGTATTCTTTGTACACCTAGCCTCTTCAGGCTCAACACTCAAACAAGTATTCTTTTCTCACCTAGCCTCTTCAGGCTCAAAAACAGTAAGAGATAAAAAGTTTTGTGTAGTTAATACAACTTGCAAGTCTTTCAGATCACACTCAGAGAGTGGAATAAATATGAAGTATGAAAGACTGCGAATTGATATCAAATGATTGAATGTGTATTCAATGAAGGAATGAAGAAGTTAATGAAGAGAGTAAATGCTTCTGTTCAGAGTTCTTTTGATATTCAACTTCTTAGCTTCATCTTCATTGTTTGATCTATTTAAAGGCTTCAATCAAGAGATCCGTTTTGACACAGCTTCAGAAAGTGTTTGCTTCTGACTTTGAGCTTTCTGAGACACCATTTAATGCCAAAGAGTCGTTCTGAATATTCAATAAATGCTTGAAAACGTTGGGCATTGTCAAGAGTGTCCAAGAGTACACTTTAAACTGAGCAGCTGTTCTTTCAGAGTATATGGCAGCAGGCTTCTTGTACTTGTTGCAGAGAGCTTTCCTCTTTCAGTGCAACATCAGTTTACTTTTCCATAAAGTACTTTTTACTTTGTACTAGAATAGGCAAAAGGTTACTGCAGTGGTGCAGAGATAGCGTGTTTATTCCTTAAAACCTTGAAACAACGTTCTTTATTCTTTGTCCTTCGAGCTATTGTCCAGAGGTCTTCGAGATCCTTAAGAATGGCATATAATTTGAATACGGTGACTTGGACTTGATTTCTGACATACTGACTTGGTGTCAGTAATGAGAATTTTTAGACGGGTGAAAGTCATCCAAAACTTAGACGGGTGAAAGCTTGTTCTAAAGCTTAGACGGGTCCTGGCTTGTTCCAAAGTTAGACGGGTGAATGCGTATTCCAAAGTTAAACGGGTGGTCAGCTGAGCTAAACTTAGACGCATGCTTCTTGCCACGTCATCAAGTGAACTTGGTCTTTCTTGAGCGTTGACTTTCTTTGACTAACTTTTTAGACGAGTGGAAACTTAGACGAGTCACTGCTGAGCTTCTAAAAAGTAGACGGGTCAAAATTAGACGAGTGACCTCAAGTCTATTTTCCTGCACACTTATCAAATATATCAGTAATTTCATTTGGTTCAATATTACCATACTTGAACTATTTGGAATCATCAAAACATAGAGGATTTACACTTTGAATGTGTTTTAGACTTATGAGGTCTCAACATTCTCCTCCTTTTTGATGATGACAAATATCTTTTCTGATTTTATTGAACATCAAAAAGAAATAGTAGAAATTTCTAAACAGATATAATTGATCAGGGTATGTTATGCTCCCCCTAGGTTTATGCACTAAGTAAAGAAAAATATCAGAACAGCATGATATTAGAGAGAATAACATATATAAAATCATGAAAACTTAATTATATTTCTCCCCTTTTTGGCATCAATCAAACAGATAAAAAAAATCATAGAAGATAAATTGCCAAAAGAAAAACTCATTTCATTTAATCAAAGTCATGAAAGATTATAAGTGATAGACATCACTGACTGAGTACATTGCATGACTTAACAAAGAAATGAAAAACAGAGTCCTAAAAACTAAGAACTAGGGCCTCCTTGGCTTTTGAAGAAAGCTTCCATCATCTGTTGCATTGCTTGCTGCTGAGCCAACATCTGAGCTTGAAATGCAGTCTGTTGAGTAATTGCTTCATCCTGTCTTTGAATGACAGTCTGCAAACTTGTAGCCATTTCATCAAGTCTCTGATGAGCAGCAGGATCAAATGCAACAACTGGAGCAGTAGAATCTGTAGTGGCTAGAGAAGTTCCAGAAGCTGATGGACAAGGAGGAGGGGTAGGAGGTAACTCTTCAACAATAATATCATCCTCAGGGTGAGGATCTAGAAAAACATTTGTTGATAGAGTGGTTTCAAAATCATTATTAGGATAGAATTCCTCTAAAAAAGCATGAATTCTGTCACGATGAAGAGGAGAATCTATGATAGTCAGAAGAAACTCATAAGATCTCCTAATGAGATTTATGTGAGTGAAAGGGGCAGTTCCATGGAAATTTAAAAGAAAGAAAGGGAAAACCATGAAGAAAGGAGGGAGTGTGTAAATGGAGGGTGAGAAGGGGTAGATAGCATAGGCTTGGCTACCTCTGGTGGGAATGTCTGTCTTCTCTTCTTCTGTCAACCCAGAGCTGGACCCACATCTCCAATAGATGTCTCTAGCTTTCAGAAACTGATGATGAGTCTCAGTAGTCAGAAGATTCTTCCTGTACTTGCATTTTCTGTCATTGATCTTGATGAGACTGAAGTGTTGATCTCCTGGTAAGTCAATGACCTTTTGCTTTCCTTTCAAAGTCATTGAGTCAGTCATCACTTTGATTGCAGTAGAGGGCTTCATGAAGATGTGAGGATTGAATAGCCATTTTCCTACTGGCTTCAGTGATCTTTCTAACCTCACCATCTGTCTTTCAGCTTCCAAAGAGGCAATTATATCCAAAGTCTTGCCATCAAGGTAAGAGGGACAGGATTCATTTGTGACAGAGAAGGGGGTGGTTCTGGAAGATGAGTTGTAGGGAGATAAAGTGGCTAAGGGGAGAGAGTTGTGTCTGGTTTCAGAAAGTGAGTCTGGAAGGTCAGTTCTCAGGGGCTCTTGGCACTGGTTAGTGATATGGTCAGGGATTGGTGATTGTGGTGAGGAAGGTGGAGTAGGATTATCAAAATATTCAAAGTCATTGATATCCTCAGTTTGAGGAATATCAGAGTGATGAGATATTTGTGGTGAGGGTGGAGCAGGTGAGTGAGTATCAGACATGTGAGGTTCTGATGTAGTAGGGTTAGGTTCAGAAGAGTGATGGTTAGGTGATGTATGTGGTGGAGTTTGGATTTTTGGTGAAGTTTGTGGAGTAGGAATTTTTGGTGAAGTATGTGGGGTAGGAATTTTTGGTGATGGAGGTGGTGTTGGAATTTTTGGTGATGGTTGGGGGGAAGGTGATCTGTGTGGTGGTGTAGGTGTTCTTTGAGGTGAAGGTTGTGGAGTTGGAACTGTGGTGGTAGCAGGTTCTGCTTCCTGAGGTGGAGGGGTTGAATCCTTCTGAGGTGAAGGTGATGGTGATGGAGATGAAGAGAGAGGCAAAACAAGTTTCCTCTTTGAGACAGTTGTCCTCTTCTTTTTAGGGATCACAGTCTCTTCTGATTGAGACTCCCCCTCAGCTTGTACTGTCCTCTTTCTCTTGAATACCTTGGTGATCTTAGGTACAGAGGCAGTAGCTTCCTCAGAGACAACGGCAGCAGCAGGTTCAACAACCTGAGTAGACTCTTCAGTCCCAGCAGTTTCAACAGTGGTTTTTGTGACTTTCCTCTTCTTCCTCTGAAGCTGATCACTGATTTCCTCAGCTGGTTCCTCAACCACTTCAGCTTTAACACCAGGAATGGAAACAGTTGCTTCCATCTGAGCAGAGGCTTCAACATTGTGACCAAGAGTAGGGGTCAGGTTCATCTTCATTAAGGCCAGGGTTTTTGTTGTGATCTCAGTACAGAGATCAGCAGAAACAGCCCTTCTTAAATCCAATTTACATGCCCTAAAAATCCTAGTCATAACCATTCCAAAGGGGTAATCTTTATCTTTTCCTTTTACTGCCTTTTCCATATGAATGAAGATTAGATCAGTTATGTCTATCTTGATTCCTTGGACAAGATGGAATAGGGCAAACTTTTCCAGCAGATTGACATGGTTTCTAGACCCAGTCCTAGGCATTATACAGTTTATAAGTAAAACATGTAAAAACCTTGCCTTAGGGGTCAGATACTTGGAGTCCATGTTGTCAGGGTTTGCAGTCCCATAGAGTACCAGATTCACATTGGCTTCCCCTTGATCCTTCATCCAGTCTTTGTAATGCCCAGCTCCTTCCCTAGGGCATCTCGTTACTTCAGCGAGTAATTCGTGAGTGATGAAGATATGATCCTCACCAACATCCCCAGAAATCATGTGAATAGTAGTGTCCTTGGTGATCTTCGCTGTGGTCCAGAAATCCCTAACAAGAGCAGGGAAAATAAGTTCTTGCAGTTGGAAGAATGGTAACCATCCAGCATGGTTGAGTTCTGGAAGTACGTCCAAACCCTTGGTTCTGAGTTCATCAAAGTTTGGAACTCTTCCAGGGAGCACCTTCTTCAACTCAGCAACTGATATCTTAGTCTTCTCAGATAGCGTCTCAAGAAGGCTTTTGGGTGCCATTGATTTGAGAGAAGAGATTAGGGTTTGACAGAGAAGATTTCGAGAAGGTGAAGACGAAGAGAGCTTAGAGAGAGAGTTTGTAAGCAAGAAACTTTTGAGTGGGTAGTTTTTGAAAAGACACGGGTTTATGCTAAAAACGTTTGAGTACTTTTTGCGTTGGGAAAGAGGAAAGAGAGTGTTGCCATAAATGACAGACAGTCAATTTCAAACAAAATATAATAAAGTATTTAAGAAAAGGAGGGAAAATGCAATGTACGTGTCTCAGTCAGAATTTAGCAGAGTGCTTTTAGCCACGTCATTAGATGCTTGGCTAAATTAGACGAGTTAAGGAATCATAGAAAATATAGACAAGTAACACAGCAAAACATTTATTCAGGTACATTATGCATGTTAAGATTTCTTCTTATAAAAACAAATCTATCTTCACTTAAAGGTTTGGTAAAAATGTCTGCCCACTGATAATCAGTGTTTACAAACTTAATTTCAAAAACACCTTTTTGAACATAGTCTCTAATGAAATGATGCTTTATTTCTATATGCTTTGCTCTAGAATGCTGTATTGGATTTTTGGACAGATTAATAGCACTAGTATTATCACACCAAACAGGTATATTATGCTCAATCATTGAATAATCTTCAAGTTGATATTTTACCCAGAGTAGTTGTGAACAACAACTAGCTGCAGATATATATTCAGCTTCAGCAGTTGATAGAGCAATGGTGCTTTGCCTTTTGCTTGACCAAGAGATCATATTTGCTCCAATGAAGTGGCATCCTCCACTGGTGCTTTTTCTATCAATTCTGTCTCCAGCAAAATCAGCATCACAAAATCCAGCTTACCTGAAATCTTCAGATTTCTTATATAATAGACCAAGGTTAGTGGTTCCAAGTAAATATCTGAAAATTCTTTTGACAGCCTTATAATGAGATTCCTTAGGGTCTGATTGAAATCTAGCACAAAGACAGACACTGAATTGAATATCAGGTCTGCTAGCAGTTAAATATAGCAGAGATCCAATCATACCTCGGTAGACAGTTTGATCTACCTTTTTACCTTCCTCATCCTTGTTTAGAACAACTGTTGGATGCATAGGAGTACTCATAGGCTTTGAATTTTCCATTTTATACTTTTTCAGAAGTTCCTTGGTGTACTTCTGTTGATGGATATAGACTCCATCATTTGACTGTTTTATTTGAAGACCAAGGAAGAACTTCAATTCTCCCATCATGCTCATCTCAAATTCATTCTGCATCAACTCAGAGAACTCTTTGCAGAGCTTTTCATTAGTAGCACCAAATATAATATCATCAACATAGATTTGTACTACTATGAAATCTTTTCTTGAGCATTTCTTGAAAAGTGTAGTGTCTACTTTTCCTCTAATGAAATTATTTTCCATTAGATATGTGCTTAATCTATCATACCAAGCTCTAGGAGCTTGTTTAAGTCCATACAGAGCTTTCTTAAGCTTATAGACATGGTGAGGATTTTCAGAGTCCTCAAAACCAGGAGGTTGCTTGACATAAACTTCCTCCTCAATTATTCCATTTAGAAATGCACTTTTAACATCCATTTGATAAAGAGTTATATCATGTTGTGCAGCATATGACATGAGAATCCTAATTGCTTCTAGTCTAGCTACAAGAGCAAAAGTTTCAGTGAAATCAATACCTTCCTGTTGATTGTAACCTTGAGCAACTAGTCTTGCCTTGTTTCTTACCACTTTTCCATCTTCATCTAGTTTGTTTCTAAACACCCATCTGGTTCCAATAATAGTTTTCTCTTTGGGTTTAGAAACTAGTGTCCAGACATCATTCCTTTTGAACTGATTTAGCTCTTCTTGCATGGCTAGAATCCAGCTTTCATCTTGCAGGGCTTCTTCAATCATTTTAGGTTCCAAATCTGATATGAAGGCCATGTTGTTGTTTTCATTGAAAGCAGATCTGGTTCTAACTCCTTGAGATGGACTTCCAATGATGAGATCTTCTGGATGATAGGTCTTGAATTTCCAATCTTTCTTCATAGTCTGAGTTTCAGACTTATCAGCATCAGTCTGTATTTCAGACACGTCTACTTTTGACTTGTTTGAAGATTCTTCTACTGCAGGATTAAGTTCAATACCTGCAACATCATCTTCTAGATCTGATAGTTCCCTATCAGTCTTCAAACTATCATTAAACTTTACATGAATTGATTCTTCTACAACAGAGGTTCTAGAATTAAAGATTCTAAAAGCTTTAGACATTTCAGAATAACCAATAAATATTCCTTTGTCTACTTTAGAATCAAATTTGCCAAGATGATCTTTGTGTTGAGAATATAACATTCACAACCAAATGCATGAAAATATGATATGTTGGGTTTTCTGTCTTTCCACAATTCATAAGGAGTCTTATTTAGAATAGGCCTAATCAGTATTCTGTTTTGTACATAACAAGCAGTGTTAATGGCTTCTACCCAGAAGTACTTAGGAAGATTATTTTCATTAAGCATTGTTCTTCCCATCTCTTGAAGAGATCTGTTCTTTCTCTCAACTACTCCATTTTGCTGTGGAGTTCTAGGTGCAGAGAAATTGTGAGAAATACCATTTTTCTCACAGAACAGTTTGAACTGCTCATTTTCAAATTCACCTCCATGATCACTTCTTATAGCAGAGATACAAAAACCTTGCTCATTTTGTACTCTTTTACTGAATACTGAAAATGCCTTATAAGATTCATCCTTGTGGGTTAAGAAGAGTACCCATGTAAATCTAGAATAGTCATCAACTATGACAAAACCATATTTCTTTCCACCTAGGCTAGCTACGCTGACTGGTCCAAACAGATCCATGTGTAACAGTTGCAAAGGTCTAGAGGATGTGACTTCTTTCTTGGATTTAAAACTTGATTTTACTTGTTTACCTCTCTGACATGCATCACACAAAATATCTTTCTTAAAAGAAATGTCAGGCAATCCTCTCACAAGGTTATGCTTTTTCAATTTAGAAATTTGTTTCATACTAACATGTCCTAATTTCTTATGCCACAGCCATTTTTCATCCTCTTTAGACATAAAGCATGTTACACTTTGATCTGAAAGTTCAGTCATGTCAATCTTATACAGATTGTTTTGCCTTTTAGCAGAAAAGAGGGTTTTTCCACTACAGTCATTGACTATGCATGCATCCTTAGAAAAAGATATAGAGAATCCACTGTCACATAATTGACTTATGCTAAGCAAATTATGTTTTAGTCCTTTCACAAATAACACATCATGAATAATAGGTAAGGGAAGTTTACCACCAATTTTACCTAAACCAACAACTTTTCCTTTCTGGTTGCCACCAAAAGTTACATGTCCACCTTTCTTAGGTTGGAGGTCTAGGAACATAGACCTTTCGCCTGTCATTTGTCGCGAGCATCCACTGTCCAGATACCATGACAGGTGTTTGCTTTGTTCTGTTGAGAATGTCTGCAACAGGAATGATCATGACCTTAGGTACCCATATTTTCTTGGGTCCTTTTTTGTTAGTGTGAGGAGTCTGTGAAGACTTCCTTTTCTTTTTGTGAATGCACTTAGACATGATATGTCCAGCTTTTCCACAGTAGGAACATATAGATTTAACAGCTATATTTGAAAACTTTGTTGATCCTTTATGATGTTCTTGATTGGAATATCATATACCTTCTTTGTTAAGGGAGTGCCTCTGACTTCCTAAGAGTTTGGTCAGATTATCTCTACCATTAACAAACTTGGCAAGATCTGAGGTGAGCTCTTCTACTTTTTATTGAAGTTTAGTTACTTCTTCAGATGGTAGAGTTTCAACTAAGATCTCAACTTCAGACTTTTCAGTCTTAAGTTTACTATTCTCTTCAGCTAACTTTTCACACTCTAGAGATTTCTGTGTATACTCATTTGAGAGTTTAGCATACTGTCTCTTGAGGGATTTGAAAGCTTTAGATATATAGTTGGATTCTTCCAAAAGTTCATCATAGGCATCATTCAATTTTTCAAGTTCAGAATGTACCTCAGTTTCTGATTCTAAATCTGTATCAGCCATAAGACAGAGGTTTTCTTCAAGCTCCTCTCCTTCACTCTCAGTGGAGCTTTCATCAAGATCTTCCCAAGTAGCCATCATTCCTTTCTTCTTTTTGCTGAAGAACTTCTTGGAAGATTGCTTTTTGAGTTGAGGGCATTCTGCCTTGATGTGACCAGGCTTTTTACATTCATAGCATACAATGACATTTCTGTCATTAGATCCACCATCCTTGTTGTGCTTGTCTTTGTTGAAGCGCCTGAAGGGTTTGTCTTTTCTGAAGATTCTTTTCTTCCACAGCTTCTTCATTTTTCTGGTGAAGAGAGACAGTTCATCATCTTCATCATCTGAGTCATCCTCATTTGATTCTCCAGATTCTTCTGAAGATTCATCTGCTTTGAGAGCTTTTGAACTTGCTCCCTTAGATGACTTCTTGTCAGCTTTGAGTGCAATGGACTTGTTTTTCTTTCCATTGTTCTCTTCAATCAGTTCTTGTTCATGAATCTGAAGAGTCCCAAGAAGCTCATCAAGTTTCATTGTTGTTAGATCCTTGGCCTGAGACACAGCAGTTACAAGTGGTTTCCATTGTTTTGGAAGACTTCTGAGAATCTTTTGAATGTGTTCCTCAGTCTTGTAAATTTTTCCCAGAGATTTCAATCCATTGGTTATGGTTTGAAACCTTCCATACATTTGGCCAATAGTTTCACCTTCCTCCATTTTGAACAGCTCATACTTTCTGACAAGCATGTTGACTTTGGTTTCTTTGACTTTGCTAGTTCCTTCATGAGCAATAGCTAGTGAGTCCCACATTTCTTTTGCAGACTCACAAGCACAGACTTTTACAAATTCTTCTCTGCTTAAAGCACACATGATTGCATATCTAGCTTTGGCATTAAGCTGCCATTTTGTTCTTTGATCAATGTTCATGTTTGCTTTAGGAACTTCCTCTCCTTTGTCATCTTTAGGAACAAAGGGACTTTCATCAATGATATCCCAAAGATCAGAATTAGTGGATTGTAAAAACCACTTCATCTTTTCTTTCTAGTAGATGTAGTCCTCTCCATTGAAGAAAGGAGGTCTCGACATTGAGGATCCTTCTCCAGCATGGTTCTTGCTTCCACTGGTTTCTCCTGCCATCTCCAAGATCTTTTCCTCTACACTGTTAAGTGCTCAACCCAGAGGCTGAGCTCTGATACCAACTGAAATAACCAAAGTGAACACAAGAAGGGGCGTTGAATTGTGTTTACCAACTTTTTCGGTTACTTAAAAAGATTTTCGCAGGCACAGCAAGCAAGGTTTGAGTGAGAGAGGTTTAGACGAGTGAAACGTCTAATATTAAAACAGAATAGCACACACAAACAAAGAAGGTTAAAAAGAGTTTGATAACACAGTATTAACTCCCCAAGTTAAAAAGCTAAGACTGAAACAATACTTAAGCAAATTAAAAGATAAGGGAGTAGAAATATCACTCAAGAGATTTATACTGGTTCACCCCAAAATCCACAGGGCTACGTCCAGTTTCTTGGCAGCACCAAGTTTCTACTATAACTGAGTAAATTACAGTACAAGTATTCTTTGCACACCTAGCCTCTTCAGGCTCAACACTCAAACAAGTATTCTTTTCTCACCTAGCCTCTTCAGGCTCAAAAACAGTAAGAGATAAAAAGTTTTGTGTAGTTAATACAACTTGCAAGTCTTTCAGATCACACTCAGAGAGTGGAATAAATATGAAGTATGAAAGACTGCGAATTTATATCAAATGATTGAATGTGTATTCAATGAAGGAATGAAGAAGTTAATGAAGAGAGTAAATGCTTCTGTGCAGAGTTCTTTTGATATTCAACTTCTTAGCTTCATCTTCATTGTGTGATCTATTTAAAGGCTTCAATCAAGAGATCCGTTTTGACACAGCTTCAGAAAGTGTTTGCTTTTGACTTTGAGCTTTCTGAGACACCATTTAATGCCAAAGAGTCGTTCTGAATATTCAATAAATGCTTGAAAACGTTGGGCATTGTCAAGAGTGTCCAAGAGTACACTTTAAACTGAGCAGCTGTTCTTTCAGAGTATATGGTAGCAGGCTTCTTGTACTTGTTGCAGAGAGCTTTCCTCTTTCAGTGCAACATCAGTTTACTTTTCCATAAAGTACTTTTTACTTTGTACTAGAATAGGCAAAAGGTTACTGCAGTGGTGCAGAGATAGCGTGTTTATTCCTTAAAACCTTGAAACAACGTTCTTTATTCTTTGTCCTTCGAGCTATTGTCCAGAGGTCTTCGAGATCCTTAAGAATGGCATATAATTTGAATACGGTGACTTGGACTTGATTTCTGACATACTGACTTGGTGTCAGTAATGAGAATTTTTAGACGGGTGAAAGTCATCCAAAACTTAGATGGGTGAAAGCTTGTTCTAAAGCTTAGACGGGTCCTGGCTTGTTCCAAAGTTAGACGGGTGAATGCATATTCCAAAGTTAGACGGGTGGTCAGCTGAGCTAAACTTAGATGCATGCTTCTTGCCACGTCATCAAGTGAACTTGGTCTTTCTTGAGCGTTGACTTTCTTTGACTAACTTTTTAGACGAGTGGAAACTTAGACGAGTCACTGCTGAGCTTCTAAAAAGTAGACGGGTCAAAATTAGACGAGTGACCTCTAGTCTATTTTCCTGCACACTTATCAAATATATCAGTAATTTCATTTGGTTCAATATTACCATACTTGAACTATTTGGAATCATCAAAACATAGAGGATTTACACTTTGAATGTGTTTTAGACTTATGAGGTCTCAACACTTTTTAGAGGGATAGTATTGTAACGCCCCGTTTTCTGTGTCTTTCTATATCAGTATTTATATATTTATATGTGTTTATTTTTATTAAAAATCCAGAGGATGATTTTAATTAAAATAAAATAATTTTCTTGTGTTATCTTATCGTATAAGGTCACAGTTAAAATTTCGGTTGAAAACTCAAACGGAAGCCGATCTGCGTTTTCACTGACAGTAAATGTTTACTAATCAGAAAACCTAATTTTGACCCGTGAACGAGATGGTTAGTGTTTTATCTTGTGTTCTTCAACTTAGGTTATTTTGAAAATTTTCGTTCTAAAATAAAATATAATATTTTATTCGGGTGAAACGTCAAAAATATTACGATGGAAGGTGCAATCGGATACGAAATGGAGCAGATTGGGAAGCACCAAAGGAGTGAAGTGACATGAGGGATGTGATTGACAAGGGTTATGACACACTCCAAAAGTGTCATCCTTACACTTTTCAAATTATATCATATTCTAATCCAAAAACCCATTTTCTTCACTTTCTCCAACCAAACACCTCCTAAACTCCAAACTTGCTCTCCAAGCTCACTCTTCTCCCTCCTTCACGCCACCCTCTCACTCTCCTTCTATAAATACCACTTCATTTCATCTATTCCATTTTACTTCTTCTTTTTCTTCTCCATTCTTACTTCAAAGTTCTAACACTTAAAGTTTCCATTTTTATTTGCTTTCAAGTTTCAAGTTCTTCATACTTTTGCTTTCTAGTTGCAAGGGTAATACTCTTATATGCTTCTTTTTCAAGTTCTCTACTTTATTTCATGGTTTTACATTATGTGTTTCTTATTGAGCTTTTAACTTCTAAAATCTCTAGAAAATCATAGGAAACTCCTTTTGAGTTGAAACCAATTTCTATGATCTTCTATTGATCTCTACTTTCATATTCTATGATCTTGTATCAAACAAAGATTTCTAACCTATACTTCCAAGGATGGCCGAAACTATACCTTAGTGGCCTAGGAAGGTTTGGTTTTCATTTTTCCAAAATGATCATGGACTTGAGCTCCTTAATACATTAGGATGCTAAGTTTAAGAGATTGGAAAGTTTAAAGATTTCTAGCCTATGAATCCAATGAAGGCAGAACCTATGAAGGTTTAGGACCTAGGATGTTTTGTTTTCATTTTTCCAAAATGATCACGGACTTGAGCTCCTTAATACATTAGGATGCTAAGTCTAAGAGATTGGAAAGTTTAGAGATTTCTAGCCTATGAATCCTATGAAGGCCGAACCTACATTGGTTGTGGACCTAAGATATTTTGTTTTCATTTTCCAAAATGATCATGGACTAGAGCTCCTTAATACTTTTGGATGCTAAGTCTAAGAGATTGGAAAGTTTAAAGATGTCTAGCCTATTTATCCTATGATGGTAGTGAACCTAGGATATTTTGTTTTCATTTTCCAAAATGATCATGGACTAGAGCTCCTTAATACATTTGGATGCTAAGTCTAAGAGATTGGAAAGTTTAAAGATTGTATAGTCTATTTATCCTATGATGGTTGTGAACCTAGGATGTTTTGTTTTCATTTTTCCAAAATGATCATGGACTTGAGCTCCTTAATACATTAGGATGCTAAGTCTAAGAGATTGGAAAGTTTAAAGATTTCTAGCCCATTAATCCAATGAAGGCCGAACCTATGATGGTTTAGGACCTAGGATATTTTGTTTTCATTTTCCAAAATGATCATGGACTAGAGCTCCTTAATGCCTTTGGATGCTAAGTCTAAGAGATTGGGAAGTTTAAAGATGTCTAGCCTATTTATCCTATGATGGTTGTGAACCTAGGATGTTTCGTTTCATCTTTTCAATATGATCATGAATTTAGACTTCTTGATATCTTTTAACACTAAATCTAAGAGCTTAGAAGGGTTGGAAATTTCTAGCCTACTTATACTAAAGAGGCCGAAACCCTAAGCATGGATTTAGTGAGATCTTTGTTCTATCTTTGTAAAGTGAACCTTAGTTATGAACTCCTAACACTTAAGGATCATTAATCCATGAGTTGTATTCTTGTTTGAAAACCCCTAACCCTTTTTTATGCCATGGCTGAACCTTACCTTCTTGGTTTAGTAATCTTGGTTAACTTTTAACCTATGGTTTTGTTTTCTTAAACTTAGACTTTCGTCGCGGAGTAGATGAGGTCATTCATAGTGCACTTCCTCAAGCATCACGTACCTTTACCTTCACAAAAGGTAAGAGGGGACAGCCTGAGGGATATTCAATAGCTATGTGCATGTGTGTATGTGGGTTACTTGGTTTACTTGAATATGGTTATGATATTAAATCCAAGTTTGTTGAGATAACTGTTTGAAGTTGATCCTTACTTGATTTAAAGTATTGTGAATCATATATGTTATGAACTGATATTAACTGTTATATTATTGACTGAGATTATGATGATATTGATTGATGTCTGGAAAGCCTGACGTTAGTCGGCGCTCAACTAATCATATGATTAAAAGCCTAAATAAGCTACAAAGAGAATTTTGAAAGTAATGATGTTTATTTTAAAATATCCTTTAGAAAAATATGTGTTTTATGGAGGGAAAAGCCTTGGAAAATATTTGACCATGAATGGAGATGCTTTTAAGAAAAAGATTTCAAGAGAAAATGGATTTCTTATAATAGTTTACAAATGATTTTCCAAATGAAAAGATTTCCTATAAATAAATACTTTTGAAAATGTTAAAGTAACTTGGATAGGTTACCGTGGTTTTATTTTGATATTTGATTTTCACTGAGCGAAAAATAAGAACAAGAGAAATCGAATCTAGTTTGCGAGACGTCGCTTCTAGTATTCTGTAATGTGCACATTGATCTTTGATCCGTGTTGAGTATTGTGGACCAAGAGTCCTAATCATGATGTTGTGGGCTAAGAGTCCTAATCTCGTTATTATGGATTGAGTATCATAATTTCGTTGTTGTGGACTAAGAGTCCTAATCATGCTGAAGTAAGATGATAAATATTTCTATGACCACAAACCTTGACTGAGGCATCGGTCTTAGGTGTTGTGATTGAGCATTCGGACTATGCGTCCTGTGTTGATGTTTGAGTAATGAAAATTTATGAATAGTCGTTAGCTTTGAGCTTCGACAACGACTGAGATTGAACACAAAGAAAACCTCTTGAACGAATGTTTTATTCATGCATTTAGGCAGACATGCCTTATAGTTTAGTCACTTCGGTGATGCCCAAGCAGGGGCTATTGGTCACTTCGGTGATGTCCAAGCAGGGACTTTTTAGTCACTTCGGTGATGTCCAAACAGGGACTTTAGTCACGACGGTGATGCCCAAGTGGGGGCTTTGAGTTTTGATCAACTCTTAGAAAGATGAAGGGATCTCATGAGCTTAAGTTTATAGAGCCTGAAAATTGAAGTGTCATGCATAATCTTTATAAAAGCTGATTGCATGGGTATGACACCCATTGATATAATATTTGATGTATCTACTACTATTTGGTAAATGTTAATAGACTGACGTGATGTATGTATCATGCATGTGGTTATTGTAATCTATGCATATAATGGTATCTCACTCTTGCATATCTTCTTGTTATTTCTCTTTGCTTTTCGGCATCGCTGTATATCTATGGTTTAGATGGATCCGAACATCCCACTGGTACCGTCGGAGTCGAAGACTGAGACCTTTGGCGATGCGGGGAATGCGGGGGCGTGGCAGATTCACCACAGATCTACATCGGCCACTTATCATGGGTCGATAACCATGCTGGAGATGAATGCCGAGGGTGAACCGTACCGCAAAGTTCAAATGTCAAGACGAGGAGGATTGCTCTCCCACCACCTTGGTACTACTTGCATGTGCTACAGAGGAATGGACAGTTGCAGATGCACCCACCTCTAGGGGTACCCTTACCTGGGGTCGCGCCGGCTTCACTGATTGAGGAGGACCCCAAGGAGTACTTCGAGGAGGAGCCCGAATACCATGTTATGGAACACGACGACGATCTTGAGGAATTACCGGAGTACGTTCTTGATGACGATCCGGATTTTGATGATTCCGACTTCCCTGATGAGGGAGGAGAAGTCGTGGACCCATCGCCTGGGGTTTCCTCTTGTGAGAGTATTCGTGGGCAGTGTTCTTTCTAGTTGTCAGTAGTGACCAGCTTAGGGGGTATGTTTTGTGAGTAGTCTTCCTTGGTTCGACTGTATTTGGCTTCTTAGAGCCACCCTTTTGGTGCGTGGTTCCGGACCCTCTCCCGTATTTTTGCTTTACTTCGTTTACAGCTGTTAACCTTATGTTCTGTAACTCTGTTGTTAATGGCCATCTTGATTAGGCCCTGGTTTTCTGTACTAAACTCTGAATCCCACTGGGATAGTTATATATGTATATATATATGATGTTTACATTTCATGTTCTGAGTGTTCATCAATTACCTTTTGTTTTCCTTTGTCTTTAAGAAAAAAAAAATATACCGCCATTTTGAGGCTACTTACTTATAAAGATAGTATCTTTTACCGAAAGCCACCAGCAATTTAAAATCTTTTATTTTATTTTCCGCAACGGATAACTAAGATCTGGCGCACCGGTTTAGGGTGTCACACATGTGATCCCTCCACTGTGATCAAAGTAATGCTAGACTCCATGGAACTGAAAGGGAAACAAAAAGCTGTCTACATCCCTGGTAAGCAGATAGAATGTTTGATCAAGCTGAATGATAGGAAACTTAAATTCAAGAAAGGAAAAGTCACAACTGCAACTGCTTCTAAGTAGGGATGGCAATTTTACCCGCATCCGCGGGTACCCGCGGGTAAAATCCGCAACGGGTACAGGGCGGGTAGCTAAATGGGTACCCGCGGGTGGCTTTGGCAGTTTTTTTTAATTACCCGTTAACAAACGGGCGGTTGCGGGTATGCTGCTACCCGTGCCCGCGGATACCCGCACCCGTAGGGATATTACCTAAATACCCTAAAATAAACCCTAGGTATATATATCACTCAATCAGACACTCACTCATTTCTCACTCTCACCACTGTTGCGACTTGCGCCGCCCCTCTGCTTCAAGACTACCAGAGACCGCCGTTTCTCCTCCTAAGCCCGCGCTACGCTGTTCGTCCGCCGTTCTTCGCCATCGTGCGCCACTCTCCATCGTTCTCCACCATCGCGAGCGCCACTCTCCATCGTTCTCCGCCGTTCAAGCTCTGTTCGTCCGCCGTTTCTTCTTTGTGTTTTCAGATTCTGACGAAACCCCATCTTCTGGCTCAGAAGAAAACCCTGGGTATACTCTCTCTCACACACACACACTCACACATCACACATTGCTTGCTTTGAAGCTTCTGCTTTCTCCATGTTACTTTGTAGATTCACGTTTTGATCCCCATGCCTCTGTTTCAAGGCAGATGCCCATCACACATTGCTATGCTAGCTGTTCGTTTCATTTTAGTTGAGATGTCTTTATTTCGTTTCATGCTTGTAGCTCGTTAAAGATAGTAAATGCTGTCAAATGGATTGATACATAGACAAAATGCAATCAATGATTTAGATTTTTAGCTTAGGATCTTGTCATGACTTACGAGTCAGTTCTCTTTGTGGGACGACAGCATCTACTCCATCATTGAGTAATGAGAATGATTTGCTGCCTCCAACATCGTTCTGCAATATTTGCATCTGGTGTACAAGTTGTGGTATAGTTTATCTGTATTGATTTAATTGTTCTAACTAATCTTAAGGACTTGCCCCAATGTCTATACTCACTCTAACTCTCAAAAGCAGAAAAAAGATAACTCGCACAGAACTAATATGCTATATCAAATTGTATCTTCTCTGAATTGCTTAACTTACCAAAATTGTTTTAGGGAAAACATGTGGCAAATTTTGTTATGTCTGAGTGGTGGAAGGATAGGTGATTATTATCATTAGAGTTACTTGGCCCTGATGTATGTTAGCTTGCTTTTGATGTTTCCAACGCTTCCATGGAGTTTAATGAAGTTCATCTTTCTATGTCATCAATCATTATCTTGTCCAATGTGTCATCTGCTTACACATACTCATGAAGTTTATATCCATGGCACTAGTATGGAACACATAACCAGAAAATACTTCCAAAATTTTCTTTGACCTGTCAATGTTCCCAATGTGTTTTCATGCTTTTAGTTATTCAACAAAGTGTATGCACTAGACGTATCACTCTCAACAACTAGTTGCTGCTGTGCCATCTTTGCCCATGATTATTTGAAGGCCTCATTTTTTGGCTGCTGCAGCAGTTTGCTTGGTCAAAATATTTAGGCAACTTTATTCTGTTTCATGACCTCTGCACTCTAATTTTCTGTTTTTGTAATACTCTTCCTATTTGGTCTAGTTCTGGTCGACAGTGATGAATGTATTACGATATTGGAAGATATGGATGTTGACATTGTTAGTAAATAATTTTAAGATTTCATTTCAACCTTCCCAATAATATCAATTGTTTGCATTTTTTATGAGATACATTTACTTTTATTTCAGGAATGTGAAAATAATGCTCCATGAGTAAATCTGGTTATTGCAATTTGCAACTCAATGATGAAAAGCAATCAATGGTAAGTAAGTATTCAAGATCCTATGAAAATAATTATCAAATTATCACATTCTTTATGATTCTTTTTTGTAAATATAGCTTATGTCTATTCTAAGTTTATTTATGTTTTATCTTAACAGTGATGCTACTTGGATGGTTGGACTTCTTGAAGCTATTGCTGTGCGCTTGTTTGGAGTTGTTGTATAATATGTTTTTGTAACTGATTTCTGTTAATTGTAATAGAGGGACGAATGTGATGTGATGGTTGTGTGCTTGTGTTTTTTGTGACTTGTTTAGATAATTAGATTAAATTGTTCTATGTGATGATGAATGATGATACTCATTTATTATTTGAGTGTGGTTTTATTTTTATGGTTTGTTAAATACTGTCATATCTTGAGAATGTTTATTTTATTTGATATTTTGTAATTATTGCATTTTTTATAATTTTTTAAGGAATTAATGCATTTAAAAAAAAAAAACAGTTACTGATAGTATCCATGGGTACCCGCGAAACCCGCAGATACCCACGAAACCCGTCAGATACCCGCCCGCCAGATACCCGCGTGGGTGGCGGGCGGGGACGGGCTTAGATTTGCCCGCGGCGGGCGGGGGCAGGTAGGGTGGTATCCGTGCCCGCCCGTGCCCGTTGCCATTCCTACTTCTAAGTATCTGAAAGTTGGAGATACTTATCTGAGATGTGGATCTTGTTCTGGGCTATTAGATGAGGGAAAGAAGGATATTTCTACTAGAGGTAGACTTGCTTTTGCTCTCTACCCCTTTGCACCATCTATCTACACTTTCCCTCCTTTCTTTGTAATTTTACCCTTCTTTATTTTAAACTTTCCTGAATCTACCCCTGTAACCTCCATAAACCTCATTAGGAGATCCTATGAGTTTATGTTGACCAATTTGAGTCTCCCTTGCATCATGAAAGGATCCAGTGGTTTCTGGATACTTTCTTTCCTAACTCTGATTTTGAAACCACCCTCTCTACCACTTTTTGCTATGATAGTTGTCTAATGCATTAATTAAGGGGGAGCCTTAATTCGTATATCTGTCTATGTTTTCATATACATAATCTAAGACCTATCTAAAATTTTTAATTATGTATCAATCGTCTATTTCTTTTGATGTTCAATAAAATCAGAAAAAGCATTTGTCATCATCAAAAATGGGAAGAATGTTAAGACATCATAAGTCGAGAGCACATTCAATGTGCAAATTCTCTAAGTTTTGATATTTCCAAATATATTAAGTATGGTTATATTGAACCATGTGAAATTACTGATAAGTTTGTTAAGTGTGCAGAAAAATAGACTTAAGGTCACTCGTCTAAATTTGACCCGTCTAAATTTCCCTAAGGAACAGTTTTTCAAACTTTCCTAAAAAACCACCCATCTTAAAGTTAAACAACTCAGAAAGAGACAAAGTCAACTCTCAGTCAGAGATCTGATCCAGATGATGATGCGGTAAGGATCAAAAGTCTGAAGAAGCTTCAGTTGATCATTCGTCTAAAAATGGCTTGCTCACCCATCTAGTTCCGGGTCAATGCACCTGTCTAATTTTGGACTCCACTGCACCCGTCTAAGTGTCAGACTGTCAGAAAAAAGTCCAAGTCAATCTTATTTGAAAAAGATACCTTCCTTAAGGATCTCGAAGACCTCTGGACAAAAGCACCAAGTACAAAGAAAAAAGAATTCATTCTTTCAAGGTTTATAAACACGCTACCTCTATACCACGCCAGTGACTTTTAGCTATTTCATGTACAAAGTAAAAGTACTTCCAGAAAGTGAAGTTAGTGTTGCACTGAAATGGAAAGCTCTCTGCTGTAAGTATAAGAAGTTTGCTACTGCAACTCTGAAATAACAACTGCTCAGAACAAAATGTACTTTTGGTCGCATATGTCAAAGCTCAACGTCCCTAAACATTTAATGCTTACACAGAACACTTTGGCATTAATGGCGTCCCAGAAGTTCAAGTTAAAGAAGCACACTTTCTGAAGTTGTGTCTAACGGATCAAATTGATTGAAGCCTTTAAATAGTGCAAACCATGAAGATAAATAAGAGAGAGACACTGCGCATATTCAAAGAAGCATTTACTCTGCTCATTTATTTCTTCATTCCTTCATTGATTATCTCTTCAATCATTTGATATAAATTTCACAGTCTTTCATTCCTACATTTATTCCACTCTCTAAGTGTTACCAGAAAAACTTGCAAAGCTGTATTAAATACTCAAAATATTTTATCCTTTACTGTTGAGCCTGAGGAGGCTAGGTGTGAAAAGAATACTTGTTTGAGTGTGAGCCTGGAGAGGCTAGGTGTGAAAAGAATACTTGTACTGTAACCTGCTCAATTATAGTGATAACCTTGGTGCTGCCAAGACTTGGACGTAGCCCTATTGATTTTGGGGTGAACCAGTATAAAACTCTTGAGTGATATTCTTCTTCTCTTATCTCTTTAATTTATTTAAGAGTGATATTCTTCTGCTGTAAGTATAAGAAGTTTGCTACTGCAACTCTGAAATAACAACTGCTCAGAACAAAATGTACTTTTGGTCGCATATGTCAAAGCTCAACGTCCCTAAACATTTAATGCTTACACAGAACACTTTGGCATTAATGGCGTCCCAGAAGTTCAAGTTAAAGAAGCACACTTTCTGAAGTTGTGTCTAACGGATCAAATTGATTGAAGCCTTTAAATAGTGCAAACCATGAAGATAAATAAGAGAGACACACTGCGCATATTCAAAGAAGCATTTACTCTGCTCATTTATTTCTTCATTCCTTCATTGATTATCTCTTCAATCATTTGATATAAATTTCACAGTCTTTCATTCCTACATTTATTCCACTCTCTAAGTGTTACCAGAAAAACTTGCAAAGCTGTATTAAATACTCAAAATATTTTATCCTTTACTGTTGAGCCTGAGGAGGCTAGGTGTGAAAAGAATACTTGTTTGAGTGTGAGCCTGGAGAGGCTAGGTGTGAAAAGAATACTTGTACTGTAACCTGCTCAATTATAGTGATAACCTTGGTGCTGCCAAGACTTGGACGTAGCCCTATTGATTTTGGGGTGAACCAGTATAAAACTCTTGAGTGATATTCTTCTTCTCTTATCTCTTTAATTTATTTAAGAGTTATTTGTTTAAGCTTTTAACTTGGGGAGTTATTTTGTGAATATCAAAATCTCTTTTAATCCTTCACTGTGCGCGTGTTTGCTGTTTTAAAATTAGACGAGTTACCCGTCTAATTTTCTGTAGCTTTGTTTTTGCTTGCTGTGCCTGCGAAGATATTTTCAAAGTTTTCTAAAAAGTTGGTAAACACAATTCAACCCCCCCCCCCTCCCCTCCCCCCCTTCTTCTTGTGTTAACTTTGGTTATTTCACATGTGTTCTGTTTCTTTTATTTTTTTATCACTCTTACGTGTTATGGATACATGCGGGGTAGAGGGTGTCACATCTTGCCCGTTCGCCATTGATTCCCGTACATATAGAGCAATAATATTGAGTTGGCTAGGCTCAAGACTATATAAGCTACGCCACATAACCAATGATGATTTTGAGGCAAGTAATATAACATAATCTCCTAATCATACAAATGTCTAAGCGGTCACATAAGCTTGGCCCAATCAGAAAGACTGGGCTCTGATACTAACAAAGTTTGACACCCATGTAGGTACTTAGACTAATAATTAATTATTAGTCTTGTTAAGAGTTATAAATAAGAAACCAACTTGGATATATTGTATAGATTTACATCACGTTGACAACATTAGTTCGTACATCATATATATATAGGCTAAATTCCACTTTTGGTCCCCAAATTGTTTTTCAATGTTCAATTTGGTCCCCAAGTTTTTAAAATGTTCATTTTGGTCCCTAAGTTCCTAAAACTTATTCAATCGAGTCCTTCCGTCAAGTTGACTAACGGACATGGACGTCGACCCTGTCTGACCTGCCGGAATTGGGGACCAAATTGAACATTGAAAAAAACTTGGGGACCAAATTGAACATTGAAAAAAAAATTGGGGACCAAATTGAACATTGAAAAACAATTTGGGGACCATTATTTTAGGGTCAACATCCATGTCCGTTAGTCAACTTGACGGAAGGACTCGATTGAATAAGTTTTAGGAACTTAGGGACCAAAATGAACATTTTAAAAACTTGGGGATCAAATTGAACATTGAAAAACAATTTGGGGACCAAAAGTGTAATTTAGCCTATATATATACTAAGTCCAAAAAAAAAGTTATAAAACCCCTTCTATCTACTACTAAGAGAAATGACTACATAATGTCATTCTTTTCAAAATTATTCAAAACAAAAGTCCTCTACTGTCATGGACCCCTAATCATGGCAGCAGCAGAATCACGGTGTAGCTTCCAGTTGTAACGAGAGGTGGCAGATCTAGAATCAGATCGTAAAAGATTATTACAACAATTGTTCCACTGAAACACAAGCAGTTGATACTCTGGTGGTAATAGGGGCTCACATCTAGGAGGTATCACTCAAAAGAGAAATTTGAGTCCGCCATCTTCATCAAATTTATGTTTAATTTCCGGAAACAAACAAGAAAAGGGGTAAGATATCTAATACTCAAGATAATACAACCTAGAAATAGATTTTAAATTTACACGACAATTATACGGGAACAAATAATACCATACAATAAAAATTATCAATCATACTAAATTATACCATATTTAAGTATTATAATAATACTTATGAAAATATATGACCCAAAATCATCTTCATGGAGAGTACTTGTTCACACCCACAAGGTGTAGCTTGCTCATTACATCAGCCTGCAAGTGATTAACATATCATAAAAATCAACATGCAAGTAAATTTTAACACAATATCTCATGCATGCAACCATCAACCAAGCAAGCGAGGATATTTCCTCAATAAGACACTATAAAAACAGCAAACAAGCATATAGAGGAGAGGGGTCATGATTTCCATTATTTCATAGTACAACAAAACTAAATTTATTTCAACTCATTATTCTAATCTATAAAAACCATCATAAAAAAAATAAGCAAGGTGCAGAAGAAGAAGATCATTATTTAGGGTTTCCTTTGGGTTTTCAGTTAGGGAGTCTCAAAACCCCAAGCTCTTTCTTTGATCATAACATGCAGTCCATTTCCAGGCTTCAAGAACAAAGATTATCTTCCCCCTACCTCAATAGTCATGGTCTTGAAACAGGTCCAAGGTTTGCTTACTCCTCTTGGTATGCTCATCCTCCCCGAAATGAAACAAGTTTAACAAAAAAATATATATTGGAAGTGGAAACCAGTAAAATAGTGAAGGAGAGAATGAAATAAAGGAGAACAAGTAGTGCAGATGAAGAGAGAGATGAGAATAAGAAAAAGAGGAATGAAAGAAAATAAAAGAACAAGAGTGGTAAAGGGAAGAAGCCTACCGTGAAGATGAAAGGTTGGAGAGAAGTGGAGTAACTGAGAGTAAAGGAAAAAGTATGGGGAAAAAGGAAGTGTCATGAGGAATGTACCATGAGAAAGAAATGAAAAGTTGATGGGATTTAAAGAGTAGTGAGGAAATAGAATTTGGTAATTAAGGTAGAATAAATTTTTACCTTCTCTTTTCACTAAGAGTATGTTTGGGAAAGCTGGAAAAAAAAGATTATGCTGATAATCAATTTTTGTATAATCGATTATTATGATAGTCGATTATAATCAAAATCGGTTTTTGTTTGGGTCTGTTTACTGAAAAGCAATTTTAAGATAATCTATTTCGTTTGGGTGGTGCAAAAAAATCACTTTTATATAATAAATTACGAAAAAGGATATGGAGTTATTTGTATAATTTAATAATATTTGTTTAGAAATAAGTTTTGTAGGGGTAAACATGAAAGAGTGTTTTGAGAATGAAAAATAATCAAATCACAATAATCTTAAGCTAGAAAAAACTAGATGGCATAAAACAGCTTTTTTCCCCCTAAAAAAAGCTTTTTTTTATTAATTTAAGCAAAATGCCAAACATGTTAGATTATCTATGAAACAACTTTTAAGCTAAAAAACAGTTGAAACAAGAGAAAATAATCTTTCCCAAACACACTCTTAATATAATTTTAAGAAATCAATTAATTCTTGTTAATAAAAAATTAATTGGATGTATTTATATTTTTAGGATAGTGTTTTTAGCTTAGATAAACTTTTAACACAGCTATGCAAACATCATATGCACACAAACATGCACAATTAAAACAAGAAACAATTCATGGTAAAAATTTATTTTAATTTACTCTTATGTTGTATCTAATTTTCTCCCAAAATTAGTCTTAAGAAAAATGAGAATGTTACAACATGCATTATTTAAATTTGAACCAAACATGATTGGATCGACCACAACCCATGAATTGGTTCTGACCGATCTAAATGACTCATCTGGAGAAGATGAGAGTTGAATGCTAGAAGGAGTTTAAACTTTATGTGAATGGCCAGCAATACATAGGGTACCAGTATAATCTTGCTCCTAGTATACTTCTACCATAAATCCTTTGGGATTCTTTGTAGATTCTTTTCTTGGAGTCCTCACAAACTATCAAGAGATTTGGAGAAGAAAAGTGAATTACTCATTGACAGTAGTATCTGTTTATATAAAAGATGGAAGTAAACCAAATACAGAGTAACCTAACTCAACTAACAGTAAACAATATATCATAATGAGGATGCTATTTTACAAAGGAGTGGTTCTTATGTTAATGTCCCAAATTCGCAGAGTTCTAACAATGGTTCAAAAACTCCTGTATATACTCCTTATGTTCCAGCAGTGGCTGGAAAGTTTTGGGCAGATGATGATGACTTTGTGGATGATTCTCTAGAACATGATCCAGTTGCTGGTGTAGGTAATTTGAGGTAGCATTCTGGTTTAAAGAGTACTCAGCAATATGTTTCTAATGGTAAAAGGAGTAATGTTATGATTGCTGTGGATCAAAATCAAATCCCAGCAGTTGTAATGGATGATATTAGACATTTGAGTCCGAATTTAAAAGGCAATGAGTTTGTTGATAAAGAAGGGTCTCTGTATCTAAAGAGCATTTGCAGCAGGATAGTCAATTTTCTAAAGAGGAGGAAAGTCCTTTTGAAGAAGTAATGTCAAAGTCAAGGAGGAAAAAGCTAAAACAGAAAGGTAAGAAAAATGCAGTTTCTAATGCTATTCAAACCAGATCTAGGGCAGGATCAATGTATCTTGCCTAATGAAGGCTCTCTTTTGGAATGTTAGAGGTTTAGCTAACCCCTCAACAAGGTTAGCTGTTAAGAAGCATTGTATGCAGCATAAGCCTGACTTTCTATTCATAGCTGAACCAAGGATTCTGTTAGATAAATTCCCTGCTAATTTCTCGTTGAAGTTGGGTATGAAAGTTTTTGCATTTAATGATAGAGGTAGCTTGGTTTCTAATTTATGGTGTATTTGTGCCACTATTTGGAATCCTACTGTTTTAATTAATAATGAGCAGCAAATAATCTCTTTTACAATTGTGAATGAGGGTCAGCTAGTAGATTTTTCAGCAGTGTATGCTTCTACTTGTTATTTGAAAAGGAGAGCTTTATGGAAGAATTTAAACTCTTTGAAGCATAATCATAAGATGCCTTGGTGTTTCTTTGGGGATTTCAATACTATTTTAGGAGTTCATGAGTATAGAGGTTGTGGTAGACCCTTGAAAATTGCATGTGAGGATTTTCAAGGTTGGACAGATTGCAATAATCTTATTCATTTGCCTACAAGGGGAGTTTAGTTTTCTTGGTCCAATGGAAGGAGGGGAAGAGCTCTAACTGAAAAATGTCTTGATAGAGCAATATGTAATGAAGATTGGATCAATCATATTGGACTAGTGTTTCTTGCTTATCTTTGACTAAGAGTAAATCAGGTCATTTTCCTTTGTTGCTGGATCTGAGAAAGAAGAATATGATGCATCATTATTCTTTTAACTTTATGATGATATGGACTAGTCATCCAGCTTGTTGCAGTTTAGTGCAGGAGGTTTGGAAAAGAAATTTTGTAGGCTGTCCTGTGGTAATTTTGTCACAGAAGCTGAAAGCCTTGAAGCTGAAATTAAAAGAGTGGAATAGAGATGTGTTTAGGGATGTCAATCAAAATGAGAGAGAAAGTTAGAGAGAGAGAGAGAGAGCAGGAATTGGGCTGGTGAGAGAAACGAAAACACTTTCATGCAACAGGAGTGGGGAAAGAAGGGTAAGAGCGCGCAAGTTAGATGGGAGGACCGTGGTACAACATCCTACTTTTTCACTAACTTCCCAGAAAATATAAGTTATGAGGAATTCTGGAAAATCTTTCTTAGATGGGGTAAGGTAAGAGATGTGTACATAGCCAAAAAAACAAACAAGCATGGCCAAAAGTTTGGGTTCGTCAGATACGCGGATGTGAAGCAGCCCAAATGGTTGGAAGAGAAGTTGGACAACATTTGGTTAGGAGACCATAAGCTAATGGCAAACATATCTCTGTTCAACAGAGAGGGTTACGCAGCTTTTTCGAAAGAAAAAAATGAGTTTTACTAATACAATAATGGGGGGTGGGGTAACAGGCGGGACCAGCTATGCTGCAGTGATAAACAAAGGGAAGGGCAATGCCAATAACTACAAGTATCAGCATCGTACAAGGGCAGTGAATACAAATGGCACTAACGAGTGGAAAGGAATGTCATTTAATGTGTCGGAAAGTCAGATGAAATGGCTTGATGGGTGCTTTGTAGGAAAAACAATCAACCCGGAAGGAATACCAAACATTCAGGAGGAGCTTCTCAATGAAGGATTGTTCTCAGTCAAGGCAGCCACCATGGGAGGTAACTTAGTGCTATTATCCTCTTCGGAAGAAGAAGAACTAAGCTTGGTTATAAAGGAGCAGGAAACCACCTTCTCAAAATGGTTTTCTGAGATAAATGAGTGGGGTCCAGAATACTCGAGGAACCAGAGATTCGTGTGGTTGAGGATAACTGGGGTTCCGGGTTTTGCGTGGGATGAGAACATTTTCACACAGGTAGCTCAACGAATGGGAAGTCTCATTGCTATAGATGCAGATACTCTGGAGAAGAAAAGGTTCGACTTTGGCAGGGTACTGATCAGAACACCATCGCCAGAACTTATCAACTTCGTTCTTAATGTTCAAATTAACTCACTTGTTTATTCTATAAGAATACTTGAGGACCTTTGTTACAATAACTCGGTTGAGGATGGGGACGAGTCATACAGGCCGGAGGAAGATGAGTCTTCGGTGGAGGAGGAGGAATCAGAACTGGGTAGTTTGGTCCCGGAGACGGAATTCTCAAGTAGTCACCGCCGTGAGATCATTCTTCAACTCCAAAAGGAATTTTCAAATTCAAAACAAGTTGACCCAGTGGACTTCGAGAATAACGAGGACGGCTGGTTCAGAGAATTGACGGAGAAAAGCGTGGTTCCCGAAAGTTCGTACAGTAAGGACGTCAGTATGAAAATATCTTTGATGGACAATTTGTCAGCAAGTTATGGGGAACTAGGCGGGGTGAGGTCGGGAAGAGAATAGGCAAAGGGGGTTGATGCAGAGGTTAACAGGTTGGAAAATATTGGGCTCAATCAGGTGTTGGGGTTGGCCCAGTTAGAAAAACAAGAGGTAATAAAAGGGCTTTCAGGTATGGAGAAAAATGCCAAGCAACATAGCACATGTGACAAGAGAGTATTGGGCCTAAATGAAATTCTGGAGGATGGGATAACAAACCAAAAAGAGGGAGAGACAGGAGCTGGGTCGCAAATCTTGTTTGCCTCCCCAAAGTCTGCTGAATATGTTTTGAAGAGGTTGGATGATAGCTATAAGCAACAGGAAGGCCCGAAAGGTGAGATACACAGGTTGGGTCAAGGTTCGAAAGTAATCACATCTAATCTATCCTCTAAAGAAACCGATCTAGGAATGGCTAAGGAAATGGAAAAGGACCATGCGAAGAAAACAGAGAAGAACATCTCAAAAAAAGCGAAAAAGGGGAAGAGGACTAAAGCAATGTTGGTTAAATGGAGTAAACAGCTATGTATAAATGGCACCCCAAGACCGAGGAAAGGGGGGGATGTCAATATTTCTGAGGTGGGCACAGAGGAGGTAATGGGTGCAGAGGACTTGGTGGGAGAAACCCAAGGAACAAGTGAAGTAGATTGTTTGGTTAAAAAACTAGGCAACCGGGCGAATCGGATCAGAGAAGCCGAAGCGGTGGGGGAGGCATCCAAGATTTGGGAGCTGGGAAAAGCACTTGGGATGGAGTCCAACCAAGAGGATTCGTTGGTGGTAGGAAAATTGGTGGAAATGGAGAGAAGAGATAGGGAAAATTGCAAAAAACAGGGCAAGGGCAAAAGGGATCAGAGGGGAAAAGCAAGGTCTTTATGCGGATAGCAACATTCAACATTAGAGGTTTAGGAGGGTGAATAAAGAAGAGGGCGATTAGAAGTCTAGTATCAAAAGAGAAGCTGGATTTTCTATGTATTCAAGAGACAAAGATGGGGACAATAAACCAACATTTATGTGATTCGATTTGGGGCGGAAACGATGTAGGCTGGACTGCAAAGGAATCAGAAGGAAACTCTGGAGGATTGTTATGCCTCTGGAACAAAGGTACATTTTCATGTGAAAGCTCTTTCTCTGGTCAAGGATATATAGGGGTGAAAGGGGTTTGGGCAAGAGGTGGGATTGACTGTGTCATAGTGAACATTTATAGCCCTTGTGAATTAGCTAGGAAACGTGTTCTCTGGGGAGAGTTACTGGATCTAAAATCAGTGTCTGAGTGTAGCTGCTGGTGCTTGTCTGGTGATTTTAATTCAGTGAAAAACAGAGGAGAAAGAAGAGGAAGAAGCTTACAGTTAAACCATGCAGATATGGCTGAGTTCGAAAGTTTCATTGGTGATATGGAGCTCATCGATCTGCCACTTGTAGGAAGGAAATACACATGGTACAGGGCTAACGGTAGCTCAATGAGTAGGTTGGACCGATTCCTGATTTCGGATGAATGGCTAAGCAATTGGAACAATCTAGGGCAATGGGGGTTGGATAGGAGCGTCTCGGATCATTGTGCTGTTGTGCTTAAACCAGGGAATCAAGAATGGGGACCTAAACCATTTAGAATAATGAACAGCTGGTTACTTGATAAGGAATTCGGTAGGATGGTTGAAGAAAAGTGGTGCTCTTTTGAGGTGCAGGGCTGGGGTGCGTTTGTTATGAAGGAAAAATTGAAACTGCTGAAGAAGGAAATCAAGGAATGGAATAAGTGCAGTTTTGGGAACTTGGAGGAAAATATATCTAAAGCCATTGAAGGCATCAAATTGGTTGATTCTAAGGGGGAAAGGGAAGAGTTGTCAGTAGAAGATGTCTCAAGGAGAAGAGAGTTTCAAGACTCTTTCTGGAGGTGGTCTAGAATGAAGGAGGCATTCTTGGTACAAAGGGCAAGGGTAAAATGGGTCAAAGAGGGGGATTCAAACACAAAGTTCTTTCATGCTTGTATCAACAAGAGGAGAAGAGAGAACACAATTCATGGGCTGCACATTGGAGATCAGTGGGTAGATGATGCTGAAACAGTAAAGGAACAGGTTCACAACTTCTTCAAAGACAGGTTTAATGATGAAGCATGTTCAAGGCCAACTCTTGATGGGGTGGAATTCAAAAAGATTTCGCCCTATGATCAAACAATGCTAACTGCTGAGTTTACTCTGCTGGAGTTGGAGGAGGCGGTATGGAGTTGTGAGAGTAGCAAATGCCCTGGTCCGGATGGGTATAATTTTGCCTTTATTAAAAAATTCTGGAATTCAATCAAGGATGACGTCCTTAGAATGTTCAGGGAGTTTCATGCCAATGGAAAGATACCAAAAGGGTGCAACGCCTCTTTTCTTGCTCTCATTCCAAAAAGGGAGAGCCCAATGTGCTTGGATGATTTTAGGCCGATTTCGTTGGTAAGTTCATGCTACAAGATTTTGACTAAGATCTTGGCTACAAGGTTGGGAAGAGTGATGAAGTCAATAATATCTGACAGTCAATCAGCGTTCATACAAGGAGGAAACATCTTAGATGGGGTTGTGGTGATTAATGAGACAATGGATATTGCAAAAAAGAAGGGTGAGCCGTGTATGTTACTAAAAGTAGATTTCGAAAAAGCTTATGATTCGGTAAGCTGGGAGTTCCTAATGTATATGCTACGGAGGATGGGGTTCAACGATAAATGGAGAGGTTGGATAAAATCATGTCTTTCATCGGCTTCGGTCTCGGTGCTTGTTAACGGGAGCCCAACAAAGGAGTTTAGTGTTTCAAAAGGCTTGCGTCAAGGGGATCCAATGGCACCCTTTCTGTTCCTGATCGTTGCCGAGGGGCTAGACGGGCTGATCAACAATGCAGTAGCTCAGGGCTTGTATGAACCGTTTCTGATAAAGAGTAGTTCGAGGGAGGTGAAGGTAACACATGTCCAATACGCTGATGACACAATATTAGTGGGAAAACTGACAGAGAACAATGCAGATGTCTGGAAAGGAATACTAAGGTGTTTTGAGATGGCTTCAGGGCTGAAAATAAATTTTCATAAGAGCAGGCTAATGGGAATCAAAGACAATGAAGGGATCTTGGACCGATTGGCATATGGACTGAATTGTAGGGTGGGCACTGTTCCTTTCAAGTTCCTTGGCATACCTGTTGGAGCTAATCCTAAGAAAGCAAACACATGGGCAGAAGTGATACAATCGTTGAGGTCAAGGCTGTCGGGGTGGAAAAGCAAACACCTTTCATTTGGAGGGAGGATAGTCATGCTAAATGCGGTGCTCACCTGTCTTCCGGTCTACTTATTTTCATTCTACAAAGCTCCAAAAAAGGTAATCAACTCTCTAACCAAAATCCAGAGAAGCTTCCTTTGGGGGGGTTCAGAGGAGTGTAGGAAAATTCCATGGGTTTGTTGGGAGGTAGTTTGCAAAGCTAGGGAGAATGGGGGATTAGGTGTAAAAGACTTGTCCCATTTCAACCTAGCACTTCTAGGAAAATGGAGGTGGCGTGTATTGTGTGAAGGAGAGGGGTTGTGGCACAAAATAATCAAGGTTAGATACTGGAATGGGATCAGACAAAGGGAGGTGTCGGGGAGGGACTCACAATGGTGGAGAGACATAGGACTCTTAGATGGAAGTAGTTCACCCAAGGTGGGTTGGTTGGTATCAGGGTTGGAGAGACAGATAGGCAATGGTAGGCAAACATTGTTTTGGGAGGATAGTTGGTGTGGTGGGGAATGCCTAAAAATAAGTTTTAGAAGACTTTATAACATATCCACCTCCAAGGATGCTACTATAGCAGATATGGGTTTTTGGGGCAGCAATGGGTGGAACTGGAGGTTGGATTGGCGTAGGCGTTTGTTCTCTTGGGAGGAAGAGTGCTTGGAAGACCTGAAACAGATTTTGAGCACCTGGTTGGTACAGCAGAATCAACATGATCGCTGGATTTGGAAAGGTGATTCTTCAGGTTCATATTCCGTAAAATCTGCATATAGGATTATCAGTGATGTTGGCCTTGTAGCAGAATCGGACTTTTACAGTCGACTGTGGGCCAACAAAGTACCTATTAAGGTCATTGCATTCTGCTGTAAAATCTCTTTGGATAGGATCCCAACAACTTTTAACTTGGCAAGAAGAGGAATTCAGTTGGTTCAACAAAACATGCTTTGTTTTTTTTGTAAGGAGCAAGTGGAGGTAACGGAACACATTTTTTTTACTTGCAAATTCTCGTACAATATATGGATGTACATATACAACTGGTTAGGAGTAGATATTGCTCTGTCCATGGAGCCGAAGGCTCATTTCTATCAACACTCGGGTCTCTGTTGCAGCAGGAAAAGGAATCCAGGATGGGACACTTTGTGGTTTGCTGTTATCTGGTCTCTATGGATTCACAGGAATGATTTATTGTTCAATGACAGTCATGTTCAGTTTGAAAAGGTGATAGACATGTTCAAATTTAGAGCTTGGAGTTGGTGCACAACATTGGTTACAGATACTCATTTCTCATTCTCGGATTGGTGCCAAAACCCGATCCCTTGCTTGGAGTACTGCGAAAAGAAAAAAATTTGATTTACTGGGTGGTTTGATGCTTGGTCTGCAGTCCTATTACTGCAGTTGGGGGAGTCAAGCTGTGGTCCCTTTACATAGGCAGTGGAGCCGCGCTTCTGCTGTTCTGTTGTTGTTGGTCCAAAGCTAGACTCTGGTTAGGTATGTTTTTTGGGTTGGGGTAGTGGGGGGTTGCTATGACTATGTAGCTGGATGCCAATTACAGGAAGTGGTGATTTTAGCTTTAATTTAGGTCATTGTAATAAGCATACTGATGTTGCATCATCATGTATTCCAATTACATTGGTCCTTTTTTGTAATTGCTCAATGTACATCTTGTACAATCTAGTAATACAATTCTTTTGCTTATCAAAAAAAAAAAAATCAAAATGTCACAACAGCAATGAAATTACTGGATGATATTCAGAAACATATTGATGTTGTTGGCTATAATGATGATCTGTTTAATAAGGAGAGGGCTGCACAGTTGGACCTAGAAAGAGCTCTCCAATTTCAAGAAGAGTTTTGGCAGCAGAAGACTAAACTGAATTGGTATCTTCAGGGGGATAGAGATACTCAGTTTTTTCACAAAATGGCAAAGGTTAAAAATGTCACAAAGCAAATTAGTGTTCTAAAGCATGGTGATTCTCTTGTCAGCTACTTTGATAGTCTGTTTAGCACTGATAACAACTGCACAGATAATGGATTGATTGAGGAGGTGATTCCTAAATTGGTTACTGATGAGGATAATATCATGTTGACCAAGTTGCCTACTATAGAAGAGGTGAAGCAGGTTGTTTTCTCAATGAACACTGACTCTGCCCCCGGGCCCTGATGGCTTTGGAGCCTCTTTCTCTCAAAGGTTTTGGGACATTATTTCAGAAGATGTGGTTAGTGTTGTACTGCTATTCTTTCATAATAGTTGGATCTTGCCTAATTTCAATTCTAGTCTTGTGGTGCTCATCCCTAAGATTCCAGAAGCAGAGAGAATTGAGCAATTTAGGCCTATCGCAATGGCTAACCTCAAGTTCAAGATAATCTCAAAAATTCTGGCTGAAAGGTTGGCTCGAATAGCATCTCATATTGTTTCTCCAAATCAAAATGGTTTCATCCAAAGTAGGCATATTGCTGACTGCACATGCTTAGCTTCAGAAGCACTGAATTTGATTGATAAGAGGAACTTTGGTGGCAATTTGGCACTCAAGATTGATATAAAGAAGGCATTCAACACTCTTGATTGGATATTTTTGTTAAAAGTTCTTTAAACTTTTGGTTTTGACAACAAGTTCTGCTCTTGGATTGATTCTATACTTCATTCAGAAAAACTTTCTATTTCTATCAATGGTGAAGCATCTGGATTTTTTAGTTGCAAAAAAGGTGTAAGACAAGGGGATCCCTTGTCCCCTATTCTTTTTTGTATCAGAAAAGGTCTTAAGTAGGGGATTGTCAAAATTGGTGCAAGATGGTAGGCTTGGTTTAATGGCTGGTCTTAGAGGAACAAGTGTTGCTTCTCATGTGCTATATGCTGATGATGTTTTGATATTTTGCAAAGGGACTCAAAAGAATCTTCATGCTCTTATGGATTTGTTTCTCAAATATGGTCAGACTTCTGGACAGATGATTAATCCCTCTAAATCAACCTTCTATTCAGGGGCAATATCTAATAGAAGGAAATCTATCGTTGCTGGTATTTTGGGCTTTGCTATTGGACAACTTTTTTTTATTTACCTTGGCATTCCAATTTTTAAGGGTAAACCGAGAGTGGTGTATCTTCAACCTATTGCAGGTCGAATAAAAGCTAAGTTTGTAGCTTGGAAAGCTTCTCTCCTATCAATTGCAGGTAGGGTGCAGCTAGTTAAAACAGTCATTCTTGGCATGATTTCATACAGTTTCATGGTGTATTCTTGGCCTGTAAGTCTTGTAAAGGTTGTAGACAAATGGATTTGCAATTTCATTTGGTCTGGAAATGTAAATAATAAGAAAATTGTGACAGATACATGGCATAAAATATGTAAGCCACTTGATGAGGAGGGTCTTGGCATAAGGTCCTTAAGAAGTGTGAATGAAGCTGCTGCTCTTAGATTATGCTGGGATTTTGTGCAGTCTAATATGAAATAGACAACTATAAACACGAGAAGAGGGGTTGAATTGTGTTTATCAGAATTAAAATAAAGTTAAAAACTTTTTGCATGCAGAAGCTAAGTTCGGACAGGTGTAAAAAGGTTACACAGACAAGTGACCTGTCTGTTGTAGTTTTCTCAGAAAACAACACACGTATACAGATGAAAGACAAGCTTGATAAAAACAGTTTTAACCCCTTAGTTAGTAAATAGATGATATATAATCAAAACAACTAAAGAGATTAAGGAAAGAGAGATTAACACAGTGATTTATCCTGATTCACTCTTTAACACAAAGAGCTACGTCCAGTCCTTGGCAGCACCAAGATTTATCCACTATAACTGATCAGGTTACAGACTCCAAGTATTGTTTGCACACCTAGCCTCTTCAGGCTCCAACACAAGTATTCTTTGTACACCTAGCTTCTTCAGGCTCACTCAGATTTGTTTGAGAGTTTGGTTTGTAATAAATACACTTACAGACAGACAGATCTTTCACTAACACTCAGAGAGTGGTTTAAATGTAAAGCTTAGGAAAGTCTGCGTAATAACTTCAAATGATTGAAGAATACAGAGTGAATAAATGAACAAAGTAATGGCTCTTTAATGCTTTGTAAACTCTGATATGTTCATCTTCAATGACTTCTGTATTTATAGCCTTCAAACATTTAATATCCGTTGGAGACATTCCTTGCAACGATGGCTTCAAGCAGAGCTTCATTAAATGCAATATAGTCGTTCTGGGCAGTCATTAATGCAATGGAGACGTTGGTTGTACTCTAACATGAAGGATAATAGCTTTATGCATCGTGTAGACGCCAACTCAGAGTTGTGCAGAGTGCTTTTGTACTTTTGCAGAGTACATTTCCCTTTCTGTGTAATAACCGAAAGTACTAGGGAATAAAGCATGTTGGAAACATTCTTTAACTGGAAGTTTGTCTCTGACTTCCTAGGTTGCTTGAGAGAGAGCACTTCTGAGTTTCTTGATAAGCGTGAGAGAGAGTTCTCAGAGTATTCTTCATGAGGGGACAGCTTCCAAAAGCTTCCTGTACTTCGAGTTCTTTAACAAAGAACCATAGACAAGTTGAAGTATTATAGCAGAGACAGGTTGTAAACCAGTTTGCACATAGTCAACAATCCCAGTCAGCAGACAGGTTGACTTTTTGGCTTATACGGACAAGTTGGTACTTAGGTAGACAGACAGGTGAGTTTTGTAATCTTCTGATCTGTACACTAAGTAGATAGGTTAGCAACCACAAAGTAGGTTAATTAAATCATTAACCAATGTTTAGTTTTAATCAAAACTTAGGGAAATGCACACAGACATTTTAGAGACTTAACAATCTCCCCCTTTTTGATGATAACAAACATTAAGATGATTTAATGAACCTTTGAAAATATCATTTTACAGAATAATGGAAAGTAGACAAGTTGATATTTTCTATATGTGCAGACAGGTACATTTGAGTTCAATAAAAATATCAGAGCAATATGCAGCAGGTTTAAGTTCAAAATATTAGAGTATATCAGAGAATTAAAATTTTTTTACCATTTATTATATTCTCCAGAACACTTAGCATATAACCATCACATAATTTTCTCCAATCATTTTACATTAACCATCTTACACTTTTCTCCCCCTTTTGTCAGCAACAAATAGAGTAAACAGATAACAGTAGAGAGAAAAGAAAGACAATAGAGAAAAAAAATAAAGTAATATTGATTTTATTCATCATAAGCATTTCATTTACAAGGCAGTTCCTACAACTATTTATCTAGGCTGATTAAAAAGAAGATACAAGGAATCAACTTTCTTTTCTAACAGCAGCCTAGCATGCCTCTCTGCATCCAGATGTCTTCTGACTTCTTATAGCTCAGTCTTAAGACGATTGAAGCTAACTAAATCCACCATCTGAGAGGAGGAGGCTTCTGTAGACAAGCTGGTTGAAGTAGCAGACAGGGTTGGATACCAGGGTAAGGCTAAAACTGGGGGTGCCTTAGGAACAGAGAAAGGTGAGGAGACACGGGGAAAGAAATACTGATGAATGGTTCTGAAAAAGAACAAAGGAAGAAAAGCTATCTTAAACAGAGGAGTGATTCTGACTAGGTCAAAATCAGGAGAGGGAAAGACACAGGAAAGTCTTTCACAAAGGGACAGACGGGTGACTCTTATTTGAATAGGAAGGGGAAGAGGTTGATTGGCTAAGACAGATGGGGGTAAGGGTAAGAGAGAGTCTATGTGAGAGAAAAACGAATTAGACCCTGTGACTAAAAGAAAGAAATATCTAGACCTAGAGGGTAACATCACAACAGAGGCAGGATAGTGAGATCCTTCCAATGTTCTAATGAACAACATAATAGGGGGATAAAAGAAAATCTCCCTACAATGGTTCAGAATGTGAGGTGGAGGAGAAGGGATGACAGATAAGTGAGATGCACTTGCAGTCATCAGAGATTGCAAATCACTCACAAACAGTCTAGATGATATGCTAGATTGTTCTCTGAGAGTTGAGTCCCTATGAACAACTATGTACTGACATACATCAGACACGACATCAAAAGATGTTTGGGTGGGGTGAGAGGAGACAGGTGAATGAAAAGGGGAGGCAACAGATAAAGGTTTGACAAAAAGGGCAGAGGGGGAAGAAACAACAGAATCTGGAATACCTAGGTGAAAAGGAGAGGATGGTGCAGAAGGAAAGGTGAAGAGCTGATCTTCAAAGTGTCTTGCTTTCTTCCTTGCAGGGGACAGAGAAGCATCTTCAGAATGACCAACTATCTGAGTTCCAGCAGACAGGTCAGCAGAGGTTGCAGTAGCAGCAACAGCAGCAGGCTCTTCTACAGGGACTTCTTCCCTTCCAGCAACAGCCACCATAGGCATAGGGTAGCCTGACCTTCTTTTTCTGGGAATGAATCCCAGATCAAGAGGTTTGATCTCCCTAGGCTCCTCTGAGGGTGGAGATGGCTGCTCCCCCTGAGCAGGTGCTTCCTCTTTACTAGGGTCAGACTCCACTTGTCTGACCTTGGTAAAGGTCTTCACCAGTCTTCTCCTCTTGGTGGGTTGTGCAGAAACCACACCAGATTTTCCAGCCTCACTGGTCTTCCTCTTTGGAGAGGGTTTCTTCAGCTTGAATCTGAGAGGCTCAACTGTCTGAGCAGATCCTTCAGAAGCTGTGGGTTCCTCAGGCCTCTGATCCTGTCTGGCCACCTTTCCAGCAGGTTTCCATATTCTCTCAGAGATTGGAAACTCTGATTCACCAGGGGAATCAGCTGGTTCTTCTGCTTTTTCCTTCTGCTTCTGCTCAGCAGCAGGCTTCTTCTTTTTCTTCTTATCTTCTTCTTCATCCTCCAGAGGGATTCCTTCAATCCCCATCATAGACAGGACTTTCTTGTCTATTGGCAGAGCCATGTCCACAAAATGGACATCAGTTGGAACAAATATCTTGTTCCTAAAAACCCTTGTTAGCAGCATTCCATAAGGGTAGGTAGGCATAATTGTCCTTCTGATCAGAGACTCAAGATACATGTAGATGAGATCATTGATGTCTATCTTGATTTTGTGAATCAAGTGGTACAGAGCAAATCTGTCCAACTTGGTCACATTGTCTCATGATCCTTTTCTGGGCATCACACACTCCAGAAGCAGCTTGTGCAAGAACCTGCACTTGGGCACCATGCAGACAGGCTTCTTGTTCTCAGGGTTGGGAACTCCATATATGGCAATATTGACACTTTCAGTTCCTACCTGATCTTCCCAGTCAGGTCTGAAGGCAGTTCCAATCCTTGGGCATCTGGTTGCCAATTCCAGAGAGCTAATGGGAAACTGAAGAGTCACATCAGCTGACATTTGAGCCTTGAAGCTCTTAGTTCCATCAACCACATTGGTGATGACCACAGCATTTCTCCAGAAGTCTCTGACAAGCTTGGGATGGACCAGCTCCTTGATATCAAAGAAGGCTGTCCACTTAGAGTATTCCAACTCTTCAGTGACATCCATTCCCCATTTCTTCATCTGTTGGAGATCAACAGTCTTGCCTGGTAGATTCTTCTCAACGTCAGCTATTCTCATTTCATATTTCTCAGCAATCTCTTTTGGAGACAAACGCTTTGAAGATGCCATTTTTCAGAGAAGAGAGAATGAGAGTTTTGGAAGAGAGAAAGGTTTGAACGAGAGAAAGACGAAGATGAAAAGACTTAGGGCTTTTGAGAAAGATAAAGTTTGAAACTTTCTAAAGATTGCCTTTTAAAGCAGTAAAAAGCAGGAGAGAGAAAAAAGATATTTTTAATTAAGAATGGCACGATTTATGTGGGGAACTGTAGCGCCCACTTAAGACATAATGAAAACATGGTTTCGAGGTAAAAACTGTCGTGTCCATGATTAGCTTCAGATTAACAAATGGTATTAAATAAATAAATAGATAAATAACCATTTTAATAAAACTGTTGAGTTTCAGCATAGTGACTCAGCAGAGTCAGACAGGTGATCACAGACAGTTCAAAACTCAGACATTTCATTCAACAATACAATGCATGTTTAAATTGTCTCTAATAAATAAAAATCTTTCTTCTGCTAAAGGCTTAGTGAAGATATCAGCCCATTGATTTTCTGTTTTAACAAACTTAATATCAAAGATACCTTTCTGAACATAATCTCTAATGAAGTGATGTTTGATTTCTATATGCTTAGCCTTAGAATGCTGAATTGGATTTTTAGTTAAGCAGATAGCACTGGAATTATCACACCATACAGATATATTATGCTAAAAAATAGAGTAATCCTCAAGTTGATGTTTTACCCATAAGAGTTGAGAGCAACAACTAGCAGCTGAGACATATTCTGCTTCAGCAGTAGATAGAGCAATAGTTGTCTGCCTTTTGCTTGACCAAGAGACTAAATTTGCTCCAATGAAGTGGCATCCTTCACTGGTGCTTTTTCTTTCTATTCTGTCTCCAGCAAAGTCAGCATCACAGAATCCCACTAATCTGTATTCTTTAGTTCTTAAATATAGCAAACCATGATTAGTAGTACCAAGCAAATATCTAAATATTCTCTTAACAGCTTTAAGATGAGATTCTCTTGGGTCAGATTGAAATCTAGCACAAATGCAGACACTAAATTGAATATCAGGTCTGCTTGAGGTTAAGTACAGTAAAGATCCAATCATACCTCTGTAGACAGTTTGGTCTACCTTTTTACCTTCATCATCTTTACTTAGTTTTGCATTGGTTTCCATGGGAGTTTTCATAAGTTTAGCACTTTCCATTTTGTATTTCTTGAGCATTTCCTTGATATACTTTTGTTGATGGATGTAGATTCCATCACTTGTCTGTTTGATTTGTAGACCAAGGAAGAACTTCAATTCTCCCATCATGCTCATCTCAAATTATGCTTGCATCAGCTTTGAAAAATCCTTGCACAGCTTTTCATTAGTTGCTCCAAAAATAATATCATCAACATATATTTGAACTATAATGAAATTTTCTTTAGAGCTTTTCTTAAACAGAGTAGTATTTACTTGACCTCTTGTAAAACCATTATGCATGAGAAAAGAGCTTAGTCTATCATACTATGCCCTAGGTGCTTGCTTTAAACCATATAATGCATTTTTAAGTTTAAAAACATGATCTGGTTTATCAGTATCTTCAAAACCAGGGGGTTGTTTAACATAAACTTCTTCTTCAATTATTCCATTGAGAAAAGCACTTTTTACATCCATTTGAAAAAGAGTGATTTGGTGTTGTGCAGCATATGACATCAGTATGCGAATAGCTTCTATTCTAGCTACAGGTGCAAAGGTTTCAGTATAGTCAATACCTTCTTTTTGGTTGTAGCCTTGAGCTACTAACCTTGCCTTGTTTCTGACAACTTTGCCATCTTCATCTAACTTGTTTCTGAAGACCCATCTTGTTCCAATGACAGACTTGTTTTGGGGTTTGGAGACAAGTGTCCAGACATCATTTCTGGTGAACTGGTTGAGTTCTTCTTGCATAGCAAGAATCCAGCTTTCATCATCAAGAGCTTCTTCAATGTGTTTTGGCTCTATTTCTGACATAAAGGCCACATTGCTTGATTCTCTTAAAGTGGATCTGGTTCTCACTCCTTCTGAGGGATTTCCAATGATGAGATCCTTAGGATGATGAGTTTTGAATTTCCAGTCTCTTTCAAGAGGATCTTGACTTGTCTGTTGACTTGTCTGCTCCACTTGTCTGTCTGGTTCTGCTTCAGGTTCTGATTTGGTTAAGTCAGGTTGTTGATCTTCTGACTTGTTTATATCAAGACCTGCAAGATCATCTTCTAGATCTGACAATTCCTTATCAGGCTTTAAGTTATCATTAAATTTGACATGAACAGATTCTTCAATAACAGATGTTCTAGAATTGTAAATTCTAAAAGCTTTAGACATATCAGAGTATCCCAAAAAGATACCTTTGTCTGTCTTAGAGTCAAATTTTCCAAGTTGATCCTTGGTATTTAAGATGAAGCATTCACATCCAAATGCATGAAAGTAAGAAATGTTGGGGCTTTTTCCTTTCCACAGTTCATAGGGAGTCTTCCTTAGAAAAGGCCTAATGAGTATTCTGTTTTGTACATAACAGGCTGTGTTTACTGCTTCTGCCCAGAAGTACTTAGGGAGATTATTCTCATTGAGCATAGATCTAGCCATCTCTTGCAGAGATCTGTTCTTTCTCTCAACCACTCCATTTTGTTGAGGAGTTCTAGGTGAAGAGAAATTGTGAGAGATCCCATTCTCCTCACAGAACTGTCTAAACTGCTCATTTTCAAATTCTCCCCCATGGTCACTTCTAAGAGTAGAAATGCAGAAACCCTGCTCATTTTGTACTCTTTTACAGAATACTGAGAAAGCCTTAAAAGACTCATTCTTGTGGGTTAAGAAGAGTACCCATGTATATCTAGAATAGTCATCGACTATGACAAATCCATATTTCCTTCCAGCTAAGCTAGCAACACTAACTGGTCCAAACAGATCCATGTGTAACAACTGAAGAGGTCTAGAGGTTGATACTTGGTTTTTAGATTTGAAACTTGATTTTATTTGTTTACCTCTCTGACATGCATCACACAAAACATCTTTCTTAAAACTAATATCAGGCAATCCTCTCACAAGGTTATCCCTTTTTAGTTTTGAAATTAGTTTCATACTAGCATGTCCTAGTTTCTTATGCCATAACCATCTTTCATCCTCTTTAGACATCAGACAGGTTATACTTTGATCTGAGAGATCAGTCAGTTCAATCTTATACAGATTTTGTTGCCTTTTAGCTGAAAAGAGGGTTTTGCCACTTAGATCTTTAACTATACAGAAATCTTTGGTAAAGGAGACATCAAATCCACTGTCACACAATTGACTTATGCTAAGCAAATTGTGTTTTAATCCTTTAACCATAAGAACATTTGATATAGAGGGAAGAGGAGGTTTACCACCAATAGTACCAATTCCTATAACCTTCCCTTTCTGATTTCCACCAAATGCCACATGTCCTCCTTTCTTAAGTTGGAGGTCTAGGAACATAGACCTTTCTCCTGTCATGTGTCGCGAGCAGCCACTTTCCAGGTACCAGCAGTGGTGTTTTCTTGGTGCTGTTGAGGACATCTGCAATAGAGATTATTTGATCTTTAGGTACCCATAGTTTTCTGGGTCCTTTTCTGTTAGTTCTAGGAGTCTGTGAAGACTTCCTTCTTTTCTTATGAAGACACTTAGACATGAAATGTCCAGTCTTTCCACAAAAATTACAGACAGGTATGGATTTAATAGAAGTAGATGTAGTAGATACTTTAGAGTGCTTAGTTGATACTTTATGATGTGTCTGATGGACATATCCAATACCTTCTTTGTTAAAGGAGTGCCTCTGACAACCAAGCAGCTTGGTCAGATTTTCTCTACCATTAACAAATTTGGCCAGATCAGAAGTGAGCTCTTCCACTTTCTGTTGAAGTTTTTCAACTTCTTCAGACTGTGATGTATCACTAGAGATCTTGGCTTCATTAGACTTTTCAGTCTTCAGCTCACTGTTCTCCTTGGCAAATTTCTCACATCTAGAGATTTCTGTTTATGCTCACTGAGGAGCTTAACATGATCTCTCTTGAGAGATTTGAAAGCCTTAGATAAACAGTTGGATTCCTCCAACAATTCTTCATAGGCATCAAGTAATTCCTCATAATCAGAATTTACCTCATTATCTGAATCAGAGTCAGTGTTAGCCATTAGACAGAGATTTGCTTCTTCCTCTGTCTCCTCATCAGAAGATGTTGACTCTAGATCTTCCCAAGTAGCCATCATTCCTTTCTTCTTCTTTTTGAAGAATTTCTTAAATGGGGCTTTCTTGAGTTGAGGACATTCTGCTTTGATGTGACCTGGTTTCTTGCACTCATAGCAGACAATTGAGTTCTTGTCTGTTGAAGTGGAATCTTTGAAGTTCTTGTCCTTGTTGAATCTTCTGAATGGCTTATCTTTTCTGAACTTCTTTTTCTGTAAGAGAAGCTTTATCTTTCTGGTTAGGAGAGATAGTTCTTCATTACTTTCATAATCCTCAGATTCAGACAGGTCAGCATCATTGGATGACTCGTCTGCTTTCAAAGCTTTAGAAGCTTTGGAAGACTTTTGATCAGCCTTCAGAGCAATTGACTTGCCCTTCTTTGTTGAGACTTCATCTCCAAGTTCTTGCTCATGAACAGTAAGTGTTCCAAGGAGTTCATCCATAGTCAAGGAGGTAAGATCTTTGGCTTGAGAGATAGCAGTTACCAGAGGTCTCCACTGCTTAGGCAGGCTCCTAAGTATCTTTCCAACCTTCTCAGCATTAGAGTAAACTTTGCCAAGAGACTTTAGACCACTGATGATAGTTTGGAATCTCCCTATCATTTGAGCAACAGATTCTCCTTCCTCCATGAGAAATAGTTCATACTTTCTGACAAGTATGGCAATTTTTGATTCTTTGACTTTGGCTGTTCCTTCATGTGTGACAGCTAAGGTGTCCCATATTTCTTTGGCAGAATCACAGGCACAGACCTTTTCAAACTCATCAGGACTGAGAGCACAAATAATGTTGTATCTGGCTTTGTGATTCAGCTCCCACTTTGCCTTTTCTGCAGGAGTCCACTAAGCTTTTGGCTTGTCAGTGTTGTCATCATTTTTAGGAATGAAAGGACCATCTGTGATGACATCCCAGAGATCAGAGTTTGTAGATAGAATGAACCATTGAAATCTATCTTTCCAATAGTTGTAGTTTTCTCCATTGAAGAATGGAGGTCTGGTTAAGGAGGCTCCTTCAGTCTGGTGACTTCCACTAGCTCCAGCAGTCATGTCTATTCTTCAGGATCTTTTACCTCTACACTGTTAGATGCTCAACCCAGAGGCTGAGCTCTGATACCAACTGAAATAGACAACTATAAACACGAGAAGGGGGGTTGAATTGTGTTTATCAGAATTAAAATAAAGTTAAAAACTTTTTGCATGCAGAAGCTAAGTTCGGACAGGTGTAAAAAGGTTACACAGACAGGTCACCTGTCTGTTGTAGTTTTCTCATAAAACAACACACGTATGCAGATGAAAGACAAGCTTGATAAAAACAGTTTTAACCCCTTAGTTAGTAAACAGATGATATATAATCAAAACAACTAAACAGATTAAGGAAAGAGAGATTAACACAGTGATTTATCCTGGTTCACTCTTTAACACAAAGAGCTACGTCCAGTCCTTGGCAGCACCAAGATTTATCCATTATAACTGATCAGGTTACAGACTCCAAGTACTGTTTGCACACCTAGCCTCTTCAGGCTCCAACACAAGTATTCTTTGCACACCTAGCTTCTTCAGGCTCACTCAGATTTGTTTGAGAGTTTGGTTTGTAATAAATACACTTACAGACAGACAGATCTTTCACTAACACTCAGAGAGTGGTTTAAATGTAAAGCTTAGGAAAGTCTGCGTAATAACTTCAAATGATTGAAGAATACAGAGTGAATAAATGAACAGAGTAATGGCTCTTTAATGCTTTGTAAACTCTGATATGTTCATCTTCAATGACTTCTGTATTATAGCCTTCAAACATTTAATATCCGTTGGAGACATTCCTTGCAACGATGGCTTCAAGCAGAGCTTCATTAAATGCAATATAGTCGTTCTGGGCAGTCATTAATGCAATGGAGACGTTGGTTGTACTCTAACATGAAGGATAATAGCTTTATGCATCGTGTAGACGCCAACTCAGAGTTGTGCAGAGTGCTTTTGTACTTTTGCAGAGTACATTTCCCTTTCTGTGTAATAACCGAAAGTACTAGGGAATAAAGCATGTTAGAAACATTCTTTAACTGGAAGTTTGTCTCTGACTTCCTAGGTTGCTTGAGAGAGAGCACTTCTGAGTTTCTTGATAAGCGTGAGAGAGAGTTCTCAGAGTATTCTTCATGAGGGGACAGCTTCCAAAAGCTTCTTGTACTTCGAGTTCTTTAACAAAGAACCATAGACAAGTTGAAGTATTAGAGCAGAGACAGGTTGTAAACCAGTTTGCACATAGTCAACAATCCCAGTCAGCAGACAGGTTGACTTTTTGGCTTATACGGACAAGTTGGTACTTAGGTAGACAGACAGGTGAGTTTTGTAATCTTCTGATCTGTACACTAAGTAGATAGGTTAGCAACCACAAAGTAGGTTAATTAAATCATTAACCAATGTTTAGTTTTCATCAAAACTTAGGGAAATGCACACAGACATTTTAGAGACTTAACATAATAAGCACTGGGCTTGTCTTCTTAGAGCAAGAACAATAAGGAACTCTTTTGTTATAAGCTATCATATAAGCTCTTCCATTTGGTCTGGCTTGAGGAGCAAGATTTCAGTAATTAAGGCAAATCTTGGTTGGCAAATTGGCTCAGGTAATGCAATTGCTTTCTGGACAGATCCTTGAAGGAAGGAGACTTTGGTTGAAACTCTCAATATTCCTGCTCATCTTCATGGCAATCTTAAGGCTAAGGTGGATGATTTTATAAGCAATAGTAATTGGATGATTCCAGCTGCTCTTCAATCTCAGTTTCCAGCTTTAAAAGTCCTGTTGCAGCAAGTTCCTCTGCCTATTTATCAGGATGTTGATCAGGTGATTTGGAGGCCTTCTAATTCAGGTGAAATGAGATTAAAGGATGCTTATTCTTTTCTTTATCCTGCAAGTAATGTGGTTCCTAGGGCTAAGCTTATTTGGAGCAAGGTAATTCCTCCATCTAGAACCTTCATTTTGTGGAGAATTATGCATGATAGGATGTCGACAGATGAAAATTTATGCAGCAGAGGTTGCATGACAATTTCAATGTGCAGTTTATGTCAAAAAGATATTGAATCTACTGCACATTTGTTTTGTGATTATAATTTTGCCAAAGAAGTTTGGTACTGGTTGAGTTCAGTAATCAATATGCCAATTGATACTAGTTCTGTAGGAAGCATCCTATCAATTTGTGATTCAAATTGGTCTTCACAAGCTAAGGAGGTTAATTTGGCAGCTGTTACAAATGCAGTATGGGTAGAGGTGTTAATTCGGGCTGGCCCATGATGGGCCATCATGTTTTCGGACCGGACCGGGCCGGGCCAATTTAATTATGGGTTAGTAAGTTGCTGGCCCAGCCCAACTCACCATGGGCTGCGGGCCAGTATGTCTTTTAATAAAAAAATAAAATTTTAAAAAAGTTAATAAAAATTTATTAGATTAACGTTGTTTGATAACAGTCAATTCATTATAGATTTAAAATACTAGCGAAGGTATCGTTATATCCCTTGTGTCTTTGTTGAAGCTTGAAGGCCGCTCCTTGCTTTGTTGAAGGAATTGCAAATTAGAAATTGTTAGTTAATTATGTACCCAAAAGAAATGGTTAATTAGTTAATTTAAACAAGGACAAAAGATGAGAGAACTCATGTAGAACTCGTGCAAGCCTGCAAGATGATCCTTGAACGTAATTCTCACTTGTGGAATGTCGTAATGCTAGCCTAAAAAAATAAAAAATATGTCGTAACACTGTAATAGATAATAACCAAATAGTTAACTATCAGTAGACATAATAGTTTTCTTCAAAGAAAAAAAGTAGACATAATAGTTATCTATATCTGATTACATAATAGTTATATCACTGAGCAAACAGTAACCCTTGCATTAGTTATATCTATCATAGTTTTTGGCAATTTTTTGATATTTTTAGGCAAAATTACACTTTTCATCCCTTAAGTTATTTGTTTTGTTCAAATTGGTCCCTTAAGTTTTTTTTGTAAGAAATTAGACCTTTAAGTTAGGTTCAGGTTTCAAATTGGTCCCTTAAGTTTTTTTTGTGACAAACTAGACCCTTAAGTTATGTTCGGGTGACAAATTGGTCCCTTAAGTTATTAAAAATAATAAATTAAGGGTCTAATTTATTGGTCTCTTTGACAAATTAAGGGATCAATTTGTCACCCGAAAATAACTTAAGGGTCTAGTTTGTCACAAAAAAACTTATGGGACCAATTTAAAACCGGAACCTAACTTAGGGGTCTAGTTTGTCACAAAAAAAACTTAAGGGACCAATTTGAACAAAACAAATAACTTAAGGGACCAAAAATGTAATTTTGCCATATTTTTATCTATAATAGCTATATCACTGGGCAAACAATAACGTCCCTGGATAAACAATAGTTAACTATTACGGCTTTCATAAAATAAAATAAAAAATGGGGTTAACTATTACGTCTATTATAATTACTAACCCAATATCTATTATTGTCCCTTGTTTATTTTTATCTATATCACTGGGAAAACACTAGGTGAGAACTCATATAATAAGCTCCATGATTAGCACATCAAGCAACTTATTTTAATATTTTTTATTTTTTAAATTTAATTTTAAATAATGTCCGGGCTAGCCCATATCGGGCCAATGAATTTTCAGGCCGGGCCAGGTTGGGCCAAAATGGTTCCGGGCTGTATTTTCACTAGCCCAGCCCATGAATTATGTCGGGCTAATCGGGCCAGCCTATCGGGCCGGGCCCATTTTGACAGCTCTAAGTATGGGTAATTTGGTATTGTAGGAACATATCCCGGTTTGAAAACAAAAAAATCAATTTGAGGGCAGCTTTAAATATGATTGTTGCAAATGTTTCGTTAGCTGGAAATTTTAGTTCTAGTCATATGAATTCTTCTATGCTGGATTTTGCAATTTTAAAGGTTTTTTCAGTGGCCACAAAGCCAATAAAAGCTCCTTCTATTAAGGAAGTCATGTGGAATCCTCCTCCTTGTAGTTGGATCAAATGCAATATGGCTGGAGCTGCTAGAAGAGCTCCTGGAATTGCAGCCTGTGGGCCCATTTTTAGGGATTGTGGTGCAGCTTATCTAGGTTGTTTTGTGATGAATATTGTTATCTCCTTTACTCTAAATGCCGAGCTAATTGGGGTAATGACTGCAATTGAGCTAGTAGCTTCTAATGGCTGGCATAATTTGTGGATGGAATGTGATTCTCAATTGGTCATCCAAGCTGTTAAATCTCATAGCATTGTTCATTGGTATCTTAGAGTTAGATGGAAGAATTGTATAGCTCTAACTAGTAGGATGAATTTTTAGATTTCACATATATACCGTGAAGGCAATATTTGTGGAGATAAACTAGCCTCTCATGGTCTTAGTGTTCAGAATCTCCTTTGGTTTGATTCTATTCCTAGTTTCCCTTGTGAAGATTTTTATAGGAATAGAGTATATGTAACACCCTGTTTTTTCATTTAGTGCTTTTATAAAGCTTGTTTGGTTGTTTAAGTTAGTTTTGTTAAGTTAAAATAGTTGGCTAAGGGCTTAGTGGGATTTTTGGCTTAAAAGTCCCTTTATGGTGCATGAGCACACCCGTGCTCATCAGCCAGCACGCCTGTGCTTAAGGTCAGGCGCGCATTGCCAAGTTTAAGTTGAGCACACCCGTGCTCAACAGTGAGCACGCCCGTGCTCAATGTGTGGACCGTGTCTCGCTGACGCTAAGTCCAGCACAACCATGCTCAAGGGGGAGCATGACCTTGCTCAAGTTCAGACTATATATGTTTGCACAGAAACCGAGGGTTTATGTGAAAAACCCTATTTTTAGTAGCTGCTGCCACCCTAGTGCGACTGCTACTGCTTCTTTCCCTAACTCTCTCATATTCAGTGCATTTGTTGAGTCTTGGAGACCTTTGGGAACTGTTCTTTCATCTATGCCAATCAAGTTTAGGTAATGGTCCTTTTCCCTCTTTGGTTTCCTTTCGTTTTTGGTTGGGAAACTAATCTGTTGTGTTTCTGTTTGACCAAGGCTTAGAGGATTGACTGAGCCGCTTTGGGAACGGTGACCAGTTTGGTCGTTAAAACAACCTTTAATCCAGGTATGGGGAGAAGGGTAGTGTTTACATTAGGCACTGGGGGTAGTGTAAGGTAAAGGGGTTCCCATAACCCTGGTATTGTCAGTTGGCATGCCTATATGATAAATGATGACTATATGGTAATATGTTCTAGTTGTTTGGTGTTTATGTTGTATGCTTCATGCCCATGTTCGTGATATGTTCTTGATGTTTATGATTGTTGCCTTATGAGTATGATAGTATGATGATCATTGTTGTTAACATGATGTCGATTGGCTGATGTGGATGTTGAGTTATGATGATGTGTTTTAAGCCTAAAATATGCTGATAACTAACTTAGGAATTAATGGAGTTTAAACCCTAATACTTGGTTAAGAAACTATGTTTGAACTCTGCCCAGAACAGTACTATCGTGCATTGAGCACGGCAGTGCTAAACAAGGAGCATGCCCGTGCTCCCAGTTCGATTTCTGGAAAATGGCCATGCATTAAGCACGACTGTGCAGCAGAGGAGCACGACTGTGCAGCTAAGCACGATTGTGCTAACAAGGAAGCACAACCGTGCTTCACTTATGTGACAGCACGACCGTGCAGGGGAATAAGCACGCCCGTGCTACCCTCCTGGACAGAAACAGAATTAAAGGACTTTAAGGGGTTTCAAACCTCATTTCCCCAATGATGATAGATGATACAATTAATCAATGTTGTGGATTAGATAACTCGGTTTATAAATAATAAAGATGATTAAGAAAAGGAGATGGTGAAATGTTAAGATGGTTAAGCCGGTACCCGTTGGGTTACCGCATGCTGTTACGTTGTACCTTGGTGCTTATTTGGCCAAGGGGGCCTTGACCCCACGGTTTAGGTCTGAGGTATTGATGATGTTAAAGTCTTGGGAGCTTCTTGGCCCAAGCATGATGACGTTGATGTTGAAGTCTTGGGAGCTGTTTGGCCTGAGCAAAGGAGGTGGTTGTTGTTGTTTGTTATTGTGCCATGCATAGAGCATTGGAGTTGATGGTTGAGGGGGAGATTCGACATAGGGGAGATCGCCCGAGAGTACGGTGATCTGGCCATCCACGGTAGGGCACCCGAGGTTTGGTGACCGCGGCTCCCCATGATGAGGCATCCACGGTTTGATGCGTTGGCTATCCATGGGGTTCACCCGAGGTTCGGTGAACTGCCGGTGTTGGTGCTTCTATGGCCAATACGGATATGTAACTCCAAAGTCGTTCATCCTGAGTTAGTTTGGATCCACATGCATAATGTAGTAGCGGAGTAGTGTTGCATTGCACCGCATAGCATACCTGATTGATGATGTTGATATATGATGTTTTGTATATTTTGATGTATGTTATGATGTTACCATGATTGTTTGTTTACCTTGCTTCCTATCTCCTTGTCAAATATGTTTACATGATTGTTACTCCCATTTTTCTATTTCTTGTTTGGCCTGATTGGCTTCTTGTAGAGGATGGCGAGCAGCCCGGAGAGGAGTGACTCTGAGGAGCCACCACTCATAGTTAGGGCCATCCTTTTGTCTAGTTAGTTTTGTTCAGTTGTATTCCGAGAATATTTTCCGGAACGGTTGTACCAGCTCTGAATTGTGACATCTGGGTTGGGTTGTTTATGTTTTATGTTTATCGTTGTTTTAACTTGGTTTTATATTTTTCGCGTTTTTGTGAACTCGTTCATGTGGGACTTTTCTACCCATGGACAAAGGTTTTAATTTATTCAGTAAATGCATGTTTTTATTTTATTATTTATATCTTTTTATGTTGTATAATATGTGGGGTAGAAGGGTGTCACATTTAGTGGTATCAGAGCAGTTCGGCCTTGTCTGGACGTGGTATGAGTTTGTTGTGAGTCTGTTGTGTGCTCTTGTTTGAATTGTCTATACTTAGTATAGACAATGATGCTTGAAGTTAAGTCGCCTATAGCTTTTACCCGTTTAAGTTTCTGTATTAAGAGTTGTTTTGGACATGTACATGAACTCATGGCAGGAAGAGGACGTAATGATCTGGCAATTGCGGACGCGTTGGCACTCCTTGCTAATGCTATCGGTCAGGTTAACAACCCCAACAACAATGGTGGGCCAGCTGAGTTTCAAGGCCTGGATAAGTTTCAGAGGAACAACCCTCCGTCGTTCATGATCCAGAAAGGAGCGTTGCTATGGTTGAGGGAGACTGAGAAGATCTTCCGAGCTATGGATTGTAACGATCAGCAAAAGCTCATCTTTGCTACCTTCATGCTGACTGAGGAGGCTGAGCATTAGTGGGAAAACTGCAGGCAGAGGATGCAGACTGAGGGCACAGCGGTTACATGGGTTGAGTTCAAGCAGAGGTTTCTGGAGAAATACTTTCCGGCAGACATCAAGGACAAGAAAGAGATGAAGGTCTTGGCTTTGAGGCAGGGATCGATGTCAGTTGTTGACTATGCTGCCAAGGTTGAGGAGCTGGCAAGGTATTACACTCCGTACCAGCATACTGCGGATGAGCGTTCCGTGCGTTAAGTTCGAGGCCGGACTTAACCCCCGAGATCAAGCAGGCGATCAGCTACCAGGAGATCAGAGTCTTCCCAGTTCTGCTCAACAAGTGCAGGATCTATGAGGATGCTAGTCAGTTTAAAGTTGCCAGTTCCAGAGGATCAAATAGTCAGGGTGGCAAGAGGACTGATCAGAGAGACAAGGGTACACAGCGCTATACTCCGACCGGCAAGGACTTCAAGCAGAGTGGCAAGAAGCCACGGTTTCAGCAGGATAGGTTTAGGGGCGGGTTTTCCAATGCAAGGAACCAACTGTGATTTGCTTCAGGTGTGGCAAGTCGAGTCACATCAGCCGTAAATGTGTGGGAGCCAAGGCGGAGCCTCCCAGCGCTAGCAAGAGTCAAAAGTCTCAGGCCAACCGACTGAAGACCACTGGGAGAGTCTTTACTCTTACTGGAGCTAAAGCCTCCGAGTCCGATGACTTGATTCAAGGTACATGTTTTATTGACGGAACTCAATTGACTGTATTGTATGATTTGGGTGCTACTCACTTTATATCGCATGATAGGGTCAAGAGTCTTAAATTGCCCGTTTCCTTTCTTGAGTATGATTTGCTTGTATCTACACCCACGAATAAACCTGTTTCCACTTCTTATGCATGCAAGAAATGTCATATTATCATAGATAGTAAAACCTTTGTTGCTGATCTTGTATGCTTGCCTTTGAAAGACCTGGATATCATTCTTGGCATGGACTGGTTACCTTCCAACCACGTCCTTCTGAACTGTTTTGATAAAACATTGGTTTTTGGAACTCCAAAGGAGTCTAAGAATCCGGACATTCTCTCTGCCAGCCAAGTTCAAGTTTTAATGAGAGACGAAGCCCAAGTATACATGATGATAGCTTCCCTGGAAGTAGAGAGCAGCCCTCCTGATGTCGCCAGCTTGCCTGTTGTGCGGGAATTTCCTGAAGTGTTTCCAGGGGATGTTTATACCTTATCCCTAGAGAGAGATGTTGAGTTTGCCAAAGACTTAGTGCCTGGCACCAGGCCAATCTCCATAGCACCCTATAGAATGTCTCCTCTAGAGCTAGCTAAGTTGAAGGAACAGTTGGAGGACCTGATGAAGAAGCAGTTCATTAGGCCCAGTGTGTCTTCGTGGGGAGCACCTATGTTGCTGGTGAAGAAAAAGGATGGTAGTATGAGGTTGTGTGTCGACTATCGATAGCTCAACAAGGTGACCATAAAGAATCGGTATCCCCTTCCTAGGATTGATGATCTCATGGACCAGTTGATAGGTACTTGCATCTTTTCGAAGATAGATTTGAGGTCAGGGTACCATCAGATTCGGGTTAAGTCTGAGGACATCCCGAAGACAGTGTTCAGGACGCGACATGGTCACTACGAGTACTTGGTTATGCCCTTTGGCTTGACCAATGCTCCTGCGGTGTTCATGGACTACATGAACAAGACCTTTCACCTTTACTTGGATAAGTTTGTGGTGCTGTTCATTGATGACATCTTAGTGTACTCCAAGAGCAAGGAGGAACATGAGGAACACCTGAGGGTTGTCTTGCAGACCCCTAAGGAAAAAAAGTTGTACGCTAAATTGTCTAAGTGTGAGTTTTGGTTAGAGGAAGTAAGCTTCTTAGGACATGTCATCTCTAAGGGTGGCATAGCAGTGGACCCAGCTAAGGTAGAGACGGTGTTCCAGTGGGAAGCACCGAAGTCTGTAACCGAGATTAGGGGGTTAGCCGGGTATTATAGGCGGTTCATAGAAGGTTTCTCTAAGATAGCTTTCCCTTAACCCGTCTCACTAAGAAGGGACAGTTGTTTGTGTGGGACTCTAAGTGTGAAGAGAGTTTTCAAACCCTTAAGGATAGGTTGACATCAGCACCAGTGTTAGTTTTACCAGATCCTAGTGAACCCTTCGTAGTTTACTACGATGCTTCTAAGCAAGGGTTAGGTGGTGTGTTGATGCAGAATGGTAAGGTAGTTGCTTACGCTTCTAGGCAGTTGAAAACCCATGAGAAGAACTACCCTACCCATGACCTAGAACTAGGAGCTGTGGTATTTGCCTTAAAGATATGAAGGCATTACCTATATGGAGCGAGATTTTAGGTATTTAGTTATCATAAGAGTTTGAGATATCTTTTTTATCAGAAGGAGCTGAATATGTGGAAGTGTAGGTGGATGGAGTTCTTAAAGGATTATGACTTCAAGCTGACCTATCACCCAGGAAAGGCCAATGTGGTGGTCGATGCTTTGAGTAGGAAAACCTTACACAACTCCGCTTTGATGGTCAAGGAGATGGATCTGATTGATGAGTTTAGAGACCTTGGTCTAGCTTGTGAGTTTACCCCTAAGAGTATTAGGCTTGGAACCTTGAAGGTTACCAATAGCTTGATGGACTAGATTAGAGAGGGTCAGAAGTTAGATGAGTTTCTCTTAGACCAACGAGAGTTGCTTGCTCAGGGTAGAGACCTTAGTTTTAAGGATGGAAGTGATGGGGTCTTGAGGTTTGAAGATAGGGTTTACATGCCAGGTGTCCCGGAGCTTAGGAAGTTGATCCTTTAAGAAGGACATAAGAGCGGACTGAGTGTGCACCCAGGTGCCACTAAGATGTATCAGGACCTTAAGAGGATGTTTTGGTGGCCTAGGATGATAAAGGATGTGGCTGAATTATGTGTGCCTAGTTTGTCAGAAGGCCAAGATAGAACACCAAAAGCCTTCAGGTAAGTTGCAACCTCTGAGTGTCCCAGAATGGAAACGAGATAGCATCTCCATGGATTTTGTGTCTAGACTCCCTAGGACTCCAGTTGGTTTTGAGGCTATATGGGTTGTTGTGGATAGACTGACTAAGTCTGCCCATTTCATCCCGATGAATATGGAATATCCATTGGAGAAGTTGGCTAATCTGTACATCAAAGAGATAGTTAGGCTTCATAGTGTACCCTCTAACATAGTATCAGATAGAGACCCGAGGTTTATCTCTAGGTTTTGGAATAGTTTGCAAGAGGCTTTAGGGACGAAGCTTAGGCTTAGTTCAGCTTACCACCCACAGACTGATGGGCAGTCTGAGAGGACCATCCAGTCCTTAGAGGACTTGTTGAGGGCTTTTGTGCTAGAGCAGTCGGGTAGTTGGGACAAGTTTTTGCCCCTGATAGAGTTCACCTACAACAACAGCTTCCATTCCAGCATTGGGATGGCACTGCATGAGGCTCTTTATGGGAGGAGATGTAGGACACCCTTGTGTTGGAATGAACCCAGTGATAGTGTGGTGCTAGAGCCAGAGATAGTACAGGAAACAACAGAAAAGATCAAGATGGTTCAGGAAAAGATGAGAGTTGCACAGAGTAGGCAAAAGAGCTACCATGATAAAAGGAGGAAGGCGCTCGAATTCCAGGAAGGTGATCATGTATTCTTGAGAGTTACTCCAACGACTGGGGTTGGTAGAGTGATGAAGGCAAGGAAACTTACTCTGAGATTCATTGGTCCTTACCAAATCCTTGAAAGAGTCGGCGAAGTCGCCTATTAGATAGCCTTACCACCATTCTTGTCCAACCTCCATAATGTTTTTCATGTGTCTCAACTCAGAAAGTATATCCATGACCCTAGTCACGTGATTGTACCCGACGCTATACAGTTGAAAGAGAACTTGACGTTTGAGGTGTTACCCCTTCGAGTCGAGGACAGGCGGGTGAAGCAGCTAAGAGGCAAGGAGATTCTTTTGGTAAAAGTAGTTTGGAGTGGTGCTACTGAGGAAAGTGCTACCTGGGAGCTGGAAAGCAAGATGATGGAAGCATACCCACACCTTTTCATTTGAGGTATGTAGAAATTTTGAGGACGAAATTTTTATAAGGGGAGTGAAATTGTAACACCCTGCTTTTTCATTTAGTGCTTTTATAGAGCTTGTTTGGTTGTTTAAGTTAGTTTTGTTAAGTTAAAAGTTGGCTAAGGTCTTAGTGGGATTTTTGGCTTAAAAGTCCCTTTCTGGTGCATGAGCACGCCCGTGCTCATCAGCCAGCACGCCCGTGCTTAAGGTCATGCGCACGTTGCCAAGTTTAAGTTGAACACGCCCGTGCTCAACAGTTAGCACGCCCGTGCTCAATGTGTGGACCGCGTCTCGCTAACGCTAAGTCCAGCACGACCATGCTCAAGTTCAGACTATATATGTTTGCACAAAAACCAAAGGTTTACGTGAAAAACCCTATTTTTAGTAGCTGTTGCCACCCTAGTGCGGCTGCTACTGCTTCTTTCCCTAACTCTCTCATATTCAGTGCATTCATTGAGTATTGGAGACCTTTGGGAACTGTTCTTTCATCTGTGCCAATCAAGTTTAGGTAATGGTCCTTTTCTCTATTTGGTTTCCTTTCGTTTTTGGTTGGGAAACTGATTTGTTGTGTTTCTGTTTGACCAAGGCTTGGAGGATTGACTGAGCCGCTTTGGGAATCGTGACCAGTTTGATCGTTAGAGCAATCTTCAATCCAAGTATGGGGAGAAAGGTAGTGTTTACACTAGGCACTGGGGGTAGTGTAAGGTAAAGGGGTTCCCATAACCCCGGTATTGTCAGTTTGCATGCCTATATGATAAATGATGACTATATGGTAATTTGTTCTAGCTGTTTGGTGTTTATGTTGTATGCTTCATGCTCAGGTTCATGATATGTTCTTGATGTTTATGATGGTTGCCTTATGAGTATGATAATATGATGATCCTTGTTGTTAACATGATGTTGATTGGCTGATGTGGATGTTGAGTTATGATGATGTGTTTTAAGCCTAAAATATGCTGATAGCTAACTTAGGAATTAATGGAGTTTAAACCCTAATACTTGGTTAAGAAACTGTGTTTGAACTCTGCCTAGAACAGTAGTATCGTGCATTGAGCACGGTCGTGTTGAACAGGGAGCACGCCCGTGCTCACAATTCGAATTCTGGAAAATGGCTGTGCAGCAGAGGAGCACGACCGTGCAGCTGAGCATGACCGTGCTAACAAGGAAGCACAACCGTGCTTCACTTATGTGATAGCACGACCATGCAGGGGAATAAGCACGCCTGTGCTCCCCTCCTGGACAGAAACAGAATTAAAGGACTTTAAGGGGTTTCAAACCCCATTTCCCCAATGATGATAGATGATACAATTAATCAATGTTATGGATTAGATAACTCGGTTTATAAATAATAAAGATGATTAAGAAGATGAGATGGTAAGATGTTATGATGGTTAAGCCGGTATCCATTGGGTTACCGCCTGCTGTTACGTTGTACCTTGGTGCTTATTTGGCCAAGGGGACCTTGACCCCACAGTTTGGGTCTAAGGCGTTGATGATGTTAAAGTCTTAGGAGCTTCTTGGCCTAAGCATGATGACGTTGATGTTGAAGTCTTGGGAGTTGTTTGGCCCGAGCAAATGAGTTGGTTATTGTTGTTTGTTATTGTGTCATGCATAGAGCATTGGAGTTGATGGTTGAGGGGGAGGTTCGACATAGGGGAGATCGCCCGAGAGTACGGTGATCTAGCCATCCACGGTAGGTCACCCAAGGTTTGGTGACCGCGGCCCCCCGTGATGAGGCATCCACGGTTTGATGCGTTGGCTATCCATGAGGTTCACCCGAGGTTCGGTGAACTGCCGGTGTTGGTGATTCTATGACCAATACGGATATGTAACTCCGAAGTCGTTCATCCTGAGTTAGTTTGGATCCACATGCATAATGGAGTAGCGGAGTAGTCTTGCATTGCACCGCATAGCATACTTGATTGATGATGTTGATGTATGACGTTTTGTATATGTTGATGTATGTTATGATGTTACCATGCTTTTTTGTTTACCTTGCTTCCTATCTCCTTGCCGAATATGTTTACATGATTCTTACTCCCATTTTTCTGTTTCTCGTTTGGCCTGATTGGCTTCTTGCAGAGGATGGCGAGCAGCCCGGAAAGGAGTGACTCTGAGGAGCCACCACTCATAGTTAGGGCCATCCTTTTGTCTAGTTAGTTTTGTTCAGTTGTATTGCGAGGATATTTTCCGGAACGGTTGTACCAGCTCTGAATTGTGACATCGGGGTTGGGTTGTTTATGTTTTATGTTTATCGTTGTTTTAACTTGGTTTTATATTTTCCACGTTTTATGAACTCGTTCATGTGGGACTTTTCTACCCATGGACAAAGGTTTTAATTAATTCAGTAAATGCATGTTTTTATTTTATTATTTATATATTTTTATGTTGTATAACATGCGGGGTAGAAGGATGTCACAGTATAGGTTTGCCTAATTATAGGTTTAAATAATTGGTAGGGGTTTTGGTTGATGTCCCCCCTTGCATTTTTGTGCCCTCTTTTCGTTTTTAATAATATTATTGTTTTGCTGCAAATGATTGGTGATTGTTAAGGTGCTAGCCTAGTTAGGATGTTAGTTGTCACAGTGATGCATTAGCAAGCCAATTTTTGCTTAAAAAAAATAAACTATTAGTTATCCTACCAACATGTGGTTGGTTCGAGTGATAATGGGCTCGGGCCTCTTAAGCAAGTGGTCAGGAGTTTGACTACTGACTCTTGTGTATGGAGAAAATCTGGTTGGGAGGAGACAGTCCTTAAATGCCATTCATCTATGGTCTAGTTCTAACACTCCCCTACGAATATTGCTTCCTGTATTTTAGGATAAAGTTTTTATAGTCAGGAGAGATCAAATTCCAAAGTATTGGCATAATGGCATTATATAAAAATCAATATATGACTAATTATTATCTGTGGCAATAGTTAACATTTAGGTCTCAAGCTGTTTTCAATTTTTGAAGAAAAAAACCAAAAAACTAAAGTTCACATAACCGTTAGTACAACACTTCAAATCTTTCTCAATCAAAACAAGTGTGCAAGTTTCACATAATACTGTCCCTTTCATTTCCAAACTCCACATCATCAAGCATATGCTTCCTTTCTTTAGCTTATAATCTTTCATTGTTTTAATGAATCCATCACTAAGTACAACATGATACCTATTAATGGTTTCTAAATACGTTGTTATGACTTGAACAGGCACACTGCAACTAATATATATTACAATAGATCATTTAGCATGCATAAAGCTAACAACTTACATCAACTCCTACATACTCCACCAACAACAAACTCCAACCCAATAAAGGAAATGAAGAAATAAGAAAATAGATGAGTTCAAAATTTAACCTTTTCCTTCTCCTTCTTGGAGAGGAGATTGGTTTAGCGAAAGAACTCTTGCTCCTGAGCATACTGCAAATGCAAAAGAGGGAACATAAGCTGAAGGTTACAATGAGTTGGAATTGAATGAAGGAGGATACTTGGCTTGCAAGCAAACTTATCGGTGCAACATTGGCATGTTGGAGTTGGATGTGGGTGGCGTTGGGTTTACTATAAGAGTGAATAGTGAAGATGAAGAGAAAGTTCAGAGAAGCTTTGTTGTGAACGAAGATGTCTTATATGCAGAGACAAAAAGACAAGAATTCAAAATGCAGGAAAAGAATGGAGAGATAATAGTGTCGAAAACATTCTGTTTTTGGCGAGATAATAATAAATAAAAAATAGAGATTAGTCGAGAACATTATTTAGGGAGTAGATCCTGAAATTATATAGTACTCCCTTCGTTCTTTTTCTTTGGTAATTTTAACTATTTGCTTTTGTTTCAAAACAATGGGTGTTTTATATACCCTAGACATATTTGACTATTTTTTTGTTAGAATTAAATTGAAATGCCTTGAAAATACACAATACCTTCCAAGTACATAAATGACTAGTGGAGTATGGAGTAAATGTAGTTGGAATTTGTAAATAATTAATGGTAGAAATAAGGGTATTTTGGTCCAAATATAAAGACATTAATGATTTCTTAATTTATATGTAGAAACCTTAAATTACCAAAGAAAAAGAACGAAGAGAGTAATGAATAAGAAATATAGGGGTCAAAATAAAAATTTAAAGAGACTTAGCATAAGTTAATAAAAAAACATATCATATACTATAAATTAAATCTTGAATAAATGGGGCACCAAGTCTCCCACTTACCATGATTGGATCCATTCTTGGGTAAAAATGTATAGAGATTAGTGTTATCTTTTTTCTTTTCTTTTTTGAGCCTAATCAACTTATATCATTGAAGAAGACGCAAAAGCTGAGTTACAAGCAGGAAAACAATGAAAAATAAAGTTCCTAGGATAACAAGTAGAATTTCTAGCTAAGAAATGAGCTTGAGAATTCAAACATCTACTAGCATGTTGCACCCTACTATGGGGCAGACCTAACAACAACTCCTTACAATGGGAGATAAGAGAACCAAATTCATCATATTGAGGGGCATTCCTTTGTATACCATCCACTATTGCTCTACAATCGGTTTCCAAGATGACATTGTGCAAACCCAGAACCTAGACCCATTGAATAGCCAGCAGCAAGGCATAAGCTTCACCTTCTCTTACAGGTAATAGAAAATCCCTCCAAAGCGACTTGGCCAAGACAAAGCAACCAGCATTATCTCTGATATATATCCCTACTCTCATCTTGTTGTCTCTTTCAAAGAACCCTGCATCAATATTACATTTGACATATCCTTGTGGAGGACATTGCCATAGATGCTGCTGATCCGAAGTGGTACCTGAGTTGACTCGCATGCAAGGTTTTGGCCATGAACTAACCCAGTCTTCAAGGACAGAAAGCACTCTAAAGGTCACCACAGCCGCCATTTCATCCACTTGGTTCCAAATACTCCACATGAGCATAGCCAAATAAACTTGTTGTTGCTCACTTAGTTGTTTACATAACATGAAGAACAATTCTGAAACAGATTCTGCAGTCACCAAGAGAGGGCTAATATAGGACCATAGACCACTTTGTTGCTAGCACAAGACACTGAGATCACAGGTAAACAGCATATGCCTGGCATGCTCCAAGTCACGCGCACAAAGAACACAAAGAGAAGGACAATCTACTCCTTTATCTTGCAGGCGCATACGGGTAGGGAGACAAGCTTTGTACACCTTCCAAAGAAACACTTTGATCTTTTGCAGAATAGGAAGCTCCCATATAATATTCCATGATCCTTCCATGTGCTGCATGTTATGATTATTGACCAGAGACATATATTTATGGTATTTAGTCCCCATTTTTACTAAGATGCCATATGCATTTATCTTGTCTAACAGAATCCACAAGAGGTGTAGCTAGAGTCTACTTTGCCTAATCCTGCGTGAATAATGCATGCACCAATAAAGGATCCCACTCCTTGGATCCAATCAGCATTAGTTCCTGCACTATGACTTTGTAGCAAAAGTATTTTCAGGACTACCCGCAACCTTAAGAAGGTCTCCTCTCAACCAAGCACTGTCCTACACCTTAATAGATGAACCATCTCCTATCAATCCAGATTCCCTCTTGCAGAAGACCCTCTAGCGCCCCTCCAGCAAATCGATCTAGACCGTCCAGATTAAATGGGGTTTTATAAATAAATAAATAAAACCCAAATCCCATTCGCATCCCACCATTTCGTCCCTTCCCTACATTCGCGGCCCACCCCCTTCATACAGCCTTCGCCGCCGCCCGCCGTTGCCACCGTCTCGCCTCTGTTTCTGGCTCGGCCCCTCCCTTATCTCTCTCTCCCAGTTTATCTCTCTCCCTATTGTCTCCTCCAAAAACATCGTCATGGTTTGTTGCCGCTGTGCCGTCACAAAAATGTTCGCCGCCGCCCCTGATTCTGGCAGGAGGGAATCCAACTGAAAGTTTTCACATTTGTCAAAAAATCATAACAAATCATTGGATTATTTAAGTACGATGAACCAATATTTTCTCCAGTCAAGTAGGACTTATCATAAACATCCAAACTGAGGTAGAAGTGATGAATGAAAAAAAGCAAAAGAAGCACAAGAAATCATGTTATTGCTAAGGATAAAGTCTAATACACCAAGATGACACTAATTCCCATCCTTAATTCCCTTACTGTTTCGCATGCAACACTACATTAAAGTTCAAATAATGGCACATAAACGACATTGACATGTTTTGTTTTATTATTCAATCATTTTCTAAGTGAATTTAGATGACTTAGATCCTGAAAAACAAAAGATCAAAGGCAGAGGTTGGCAGCACTGGCGGAGGTTGTTGGGCTGCACCGGCTAGGGTTGTATGAAAGGGGGTGGGATGCGAGGCAGGGGTGGGTGTTGTAGGGAAGGGATTTGGGTCTAAAATAACATTTTTTTTGTTTTTATTTTTATTTTAAAATCCCCTTTAATCTGGACAGTCCGATCTGGACGGACGGTCCAGATCGATTTGCTGGAGGGTTACTGGAGGGTGTTGGCAGGAGGGAATCCAGATTGATTTCCTATACTTTACCTATATCCTTCCTCTAGGACTTGTTTGGAACTCCAGATGCTATGCCAGAAATAGCTTAGATTAGAGCCTCTAACTGCATCCAAGAACTCCCCCTAGGAAAATACTTAGCTTTGAAGAATTTTGTCACCACAGCATCTGGTTGAGAAGCAAACTTCCATCCTTACTTACCAAGCATAGCAAGATTGAAACCTTGTAAGTCACGGAAACCCATTCCACCTTCCTCCTTCCTAATAGATAGTCTCTTCCATGACATTCACCTTATACCATTCCCTTTTACACACCACCAATAGGAATTCATCATGCGCTCAATCTCCTCACATAAAAATTTTGGAAGGAGATAAGCACTCATACAATATGATGTAATAGCTTGGAGATTTAATTTTGATATATTGCTATTGTAAATATTAGAATTTTAATTTTGATACATTGTTATTGTAATTCTTTTTATACAATCAATCAATTATAAATCATGCTAGGTGTTACTTTTATTGTAATTATGATAAGAGTCAAACATTTTTAAAGATGTTAAATTATAATGGTTGACAATATACTGTTTTTACACTTATAATACATACCAATTAAATTTAAATATTAAATTTCTACCAAAATAAATTCAAATATCAAATAAAAATTTAAACATTAAATATAATATCTTAAATATTTAATAATTTAATAATTTTAATAAAAATAAATATTATTTTGATTGGGTAAAAGAAAGTTTAATAATTAACAAATCTCCAAGAAATGTGCGTAGAGGACTGTAATTTATCTACTCTCGTACCCTCGGGACAGAACAGGTTACAGGTCCCCCCTTGCCAGCGTGGCTCTTATGTCCTACCAACTAACTTAATTCCCACTCCACCTACCTCTCGACAAAACGCCACGCTCTCCCATCCTCACCTCCGTCATCTGCCGCATATATCAACGGCTTAGATTCCTCCAAACGCGACTCTGCGCGTGAGGTTAGCTTTAGACGCAAGGGCATGAAAGTCATTTCGTATTGCTTCCGAATAAAGAAGCCGAAAACACTTGGTTCCGAAGCAACAGCACTGGTCTGGCACTGCCAACAGAATCATTTCTCTTATGATGCACTCGCATGCAGTATATCATAATTCATAATTCTGACCGTTCGATCAAGCGCTTCTCGATAAAGTCATCGAATCCAACGGTGAGAACGAGATTTGGCGCCAAATATTCAGTGAGTGTTGACTACATGTTATGCTTTCCCAAGCGGAACGAATAATCCAAGCTTTTCAGTTTTAGACATAGCTGTTGTTCTTCAATTTAATTTAACTTTCACTCCACAGATAGAGTATGCAACAACTAAAATTGATGAAGCTTTAGGTCACATTGATTTCCATGGTTAAAGCACAAACCTTGTCTAGTGTTCTTGCTCTCTATTTATTCTTGTCTCTTGTTCACTCTCCATTGTATATATTTTTCTCTTGTTTTTCATTAAAAAAAAAAAAAAAATTGAAGAAAAACAATGATCATTTTAGTTTTGTAGTCTCATGAGTTTCACTTTGGTTTTTGGTTTACAGGAATGATAGATTTGAGGCCAGGAGGTACTGCATTTATCAGGTAATTGTCAGATCTAGCTTCAGACCTGCGAGTTTTGTTACAGTTTCAGCCATTGAAGGATGAAGCTGTGTGTGTTGGTTTTTGCTTGTAGCAGATCTTATTGATTTTAATTCCATGCATTCTTGTTTTTGAATGATTTACTATTTACTATTTTAGTTTGAGGACATGCTTGGTGTTACGGGAATGTGCTTGTGTGTTTCTTGATTTTACTGCTAAGCTATAACTGTCGACATTTTAATTCTCAAGGAAATTGGGAGATCAGTTGATCAAACATGAACTTTGTGGTTTATTTAATTATTTAATTATTTTTATTTCCCTGCACTATTATTGTCGGTGACAACATATTAAGGCAGTGAGTGGTGGCCCATTATTAGGTGCAGAATTATTATTGCATAAGAGGTAACAGAAAAGATGCGATTAATTGTACATTATGTCTTTCTACTGTTGATAGTTGTTGGTCATGATTTCCCTTGACATACAATTTCAAAACCTTTAGGATTACATTGGCTTACCTTTCTTTTTTTGCTGTAAAGTTGGTTTGATGGGTGAGTGTGTCACCCTACTTTGTTGATCGTTTGTAGGAAAATCATTTTCTTGTTAATTATCTATTTATTGGGCAGGAGATAATTGTTTATCCTCTCAGTGACAATACCCTTGTGGCAAAAAGCTATTTTCCTATTTCACCCAGAAACTTTTACCAAAGGGGAGAAAAAGTTACTGGTATAAAACAGTTTCCTAGCATAATTAAATTTAATGAGATAATTCTTTTTTAACTAAATTATGTTTCTTTGGTTTGTTTAATAAGGCATTGCTTAAATCTTTTAAATTTTATGAGATCTCTTTTCTAGAGCTTCTATAATAATGTCTTCTTATGCCATAATTCCTGCTTTTTGTTTATTTGAAGAATACTTTAGCTTATTAAGCGTTTGAAGGAATGCTAGTTAGAAGAATTTATCCTACATATCCGAACGTATGCTTGGCTATCTAAACCAATTGGTTATGACCATAATGACTTGTGTATCTCAACTACACGGATGAGAATTTCCTGTCCCATTTTGGTGTACCACACCATGTCCCAACCAATAATATCTTGTCATGTATTCTGCTTTTTCAATATTAAATAAAATGTTAACTTACATGGCAAAATATTATTGGTTGGGACATGGTGTGGTACACCAAAATGGGACAGGAGATCCTTATCGCCATACAACATAATGTGGACAAGTAAATCCTATGGCAACAGTTCACTGCTTAACCTAAGTTGTGGTAACCGAAGTAACTAAGGTTGATGATCTTGTTTAGTAGTCTTCTTACATGATTTCAGGATTAAGTGTATTTTTTTGTGTTGTTTATTTACTTTCCTATTTAATGATATGAAACAATTATGATGAGTATCAATTAAGAGATTAGGTTCACTGTTTTCTGCAACAGGTCGTGATCTCAGAATGGGAAAATCACCAGGAAGATGGATCAAAACGGTACTGTTTGGGAAAAAGTCATCCAAATCAAATGTGTCAAAAGGAAGAGAGGTAATACTTTGATAGTTAAAAGCAATGTCACTCAGAACTCTATATAGTGTTAGACTATATTGCATATTACACACACGAGTGCATCCACAAACTAGCATTTAAATGTCATAATTGGTGACATAACAGAAATAATCAACTCCTAATATGTAAGTAATAACCCTTACATTTCAACCTAGATGGTATCATCAGAAATATTAATAAAATATTGTCATGATAGAGAAAACAGGGCAGGAATAAGAGAACATGGATTTCATTCTCCATTAAAGGCAGCAGTTGCACAGTTTCCTATCTGTAGCACTTGCTCAATGTAAAACCACATTCTGCTTTGGTGTAATTGCCATGGGACTATACTTTTGCTTGATTCTTTGGTTGTTTTGTATTCACCATGTTAAGCACTATTTGCCAAACACATAGGGTTATGAACAAGAAATGCAGCTAAGTTATATAACTGCTGTTGTACTATCGAAAGTATAACTCAATTTTTTTTTCGTCAAAAAAACAGGTGTATTTTGATATGAGCTTTCCTTATTGAAACTTCTGACTTCTTTTACTATAAATTCATGCAGAAGTTCGTTAATAAAAAGGAATCACTGGTTACTTCCAACGTGTCGGAAAATGGTTTGGATTTAGATCCATCCCCTGATAAGATTGCCAGAAAAGAAGAGGGCCTAGATTTGGAGCTTAAAGAAACAGAAAATCTTTCGCCTGGGAATGAAGAAATAGAAATCATGGGATCTGTTGACCAAGATGCATCACCTGATCCGGAGAAAATCAGGCTGGGGGAAGCAGCAACAAAGGCACAGGCTGCTTTCAAGGGTTACTTGGTAAGTGTCTTATTGTTTTCACTTAACTAATTAAGGCCCTGTTTGGATAGTACAACTTTCAGCTTATTAGAGCTTCTCTTCTCATATAAGTGCTTTTATGTAGGAAAAAACAGTGTTTGCACAAGTTTAAATAAGTAACTTATCGTTTATTGACTCCAAAAAACTGTGTTTAGCTTATTTTGAGAAGTCAATTTTTTTTGACTTATTGAAAAACCTTGTGTCTAAACTTATACAGGAAGTTGTGTTGCATCTTTTATAGATTCTAAAAGAGTTTTTTTCGAGTTTGTATCCAAACGCTAAATAACTTAATTTAAAAGGAGCTTACGGCATAAAAGCTTTTCACATAAGTCCTTCTTATATAAGTGCTTAAATAAATTGTTTACCCAAATGGGGTCTAGATTATAAGTGTCATTCAGTGTAAAAAATAGTATTTTGAAGTGTAATCTGGGATAAGATATCTAGATGTAGACTGCTAAACGATGATACATTGTGGAACTTATTTTCTTTTAGGTTTAATTACCTTGTAGGTCCTTGGGACTTTTTTGGAATAATTCAAATAGGTCCCAAAACTAAAAAAGTTTGTGATTGGGTCACGGAATGTATAGAAAATCTATAATTGGATCCCTATATCAGATCTCTGTTAGATTGTTGTTAATGCATGTGACGTAGCTTTGATGTGGCTGGTGTTTTTCCCCATCGCTGACCTTGAATTTCCCCCTCTCAATTTCCCCGTGGTCGGCCGACGGCTGATGGTGACCGATGTGGTGGATGGCTGGTGGTGGTTGGTTAGATGGCAGTGGTTTCTGGCGGTGGAGGCACAACTTGGTCAATGAGATGGAAAATGGTTGATGACATGGCAGTCCAACTCAAGAGATACAATACACTTAGGATGGCATCTTGGCATTATGGCATATTCCATTTCACTTCAGTGTTAAAACAGATATCTTTGTATAGGGACCCAATTAAATATATTTTTATTTGTTTAGGGATCCTATTTCAAACTTTTTTAGTTTAGGGACCCTTTTGAATTTCCCGAAAAAGTTCTGGGACCTAATGTATTTAAACCTTTCTTTTATGATTTTAAGTTTTGTTGTGATAACTTGACATCTGACTTGAAGGTGTTGATGGATCAAGGAATAAATAATTTTAGAAGATTTCATGTTACTAGAACACCATTTTTGAAGTTCAATGTGGTACTTAGAGTTGGAATCCCTAGAATTTTATTATTTTCCTCCCTCCCTCCCTCTGCCCTCGTTTTTTTATTTATTTAATTTATGATCTTATTTTGTAAAATATTATCTCCAAGACACTGACATGTTATTCATCAACAGGATCAGCCAAGTCGATGTGACAACTAACCTCATGCTTTGTAAAATAAAAAATCTAAGAATTTCCTTAATTTTGAAATTAATTCTCAAATGTTTTCCTGTTGAATGCCAACTCTGTCTGGCTCCCATTGTCATGACACTCTTTAGATTGAAAATCTTATTTCATTGAGAATTTTATGGCTATGTTAATTTCTTTACTACTTCTGTTTGATAATTCATGAATGTTTCCCTGAAAGAGTTGGCTTATCAACAGTTTTTAGCAAATTGAACTTATCTCGGTGCAGTTCTAATTACATGAGTTAATGAAGTTTTTAATATTTGATATCAACTAATTGAAGCATCTCTCTCGTGTAGGCTCGCAGGGCATTTAGGGCCCTGAAAGGCATAATAAGGTTGCAAGCACTTATTCGTGGGCACTTAGTTAGGAGACAAGCTGTTTCTTCATTATGCTGTATGTATGGGATTGTCAAGTTACAAGCACTTGTTCGTGGAGGAAGGATTAGACAATCTAATGTTGGATTTGAAATCCAAGAGAAGTACAATCAATTTAAGCCTCGGGTACTGTTTTCTAAATTCTAAGAACTGAGTTCTCTGCATATTATCAATAATTTGTCATGTTATTTATATTATTGTAGGAGTTTTTCTGAATAATCTCCCTCGGGGATATATAACACGTGAGTTTATGATGTGCCTATCTTGGTCTACTTAGATCAAAAGGGTTCTATGAAATGTGAGAATTTTGGCCAAACAGCTGCACATTCAAAATGAGGAGTTGGGGTCTGAGTGGGCAATAAATTACGTTTGTTTTGAATTAACTACTACAAACAAGATGTATGGTGGCCTCTTATAATCATTATCTTAGTTGTAATCTGAATTTGTTGTATTACCTGTTAAGGGTTGTGTTCAAATTTTTGGACCACTTACTGTATAGGATGAATTGATGAAATGGAAAAAGTGCTTCTAAAGTGGGGTTGTCTCTAAAGTAAGAGTATATCCACCCTTAGTTTAAGATGCATTGGGATTTTAACCCATTAAGATTTAATGGTCGATATACTCTTGCTCACTTTGAAACTAGTTTATTTTAAAGGAGCCTTGTTTGGATGAAATATTGGTACTAGTGGACAATGTGTATTTATAAAACAATATGTAAAATTTCTAATGAATTTGTTTTGGTTGGTGGATGGTGCTCAATCAGGTATTGTTGGTTACTATCAAGTTTATGAGTGTATCCTGCCTAGAGGGAAGGGCGGTTGTTTTGCACGTATATTATTTTCTATTTTGGAAAAAAATATAAAAGAAGAATTCTTGGTAAACATATTTGTAATCACTCAATATGTTAATATTGTTCAAAACTTCAACTAATGGTTAATGAATAACCACTTATTGACTTTTTTTTTTATTAGTTTTTTGCAACACACCACTTTTGAGTGGTTAATTGTTCTAAAATTGAAAATATTCGTACCAATATTTTTTATTTTTTATTTGTAATTTCCTTTTTTCTACTATTGCTACTGTTAATGAGTTTTCTTTGTGAATGTGTTGTGCATTTGCGCTTCAGGATGGCAAACTGGGTGAGCCGCTTGGTATATCCACAAAAATTGCAAAGCTGTCAGCAAATACTTTTATCTCTAAGGTAAATTGAGTTGTCATGCATGTGATAAGATTATTTTTTATGTGTGCCTACTCATTCTGGATAGGTATCATTTAATAATGCACTGTACTATAATTTTACTGGCGAGAGGGTAGAATTTAGATCTCCATAGTTGATAGAACAGCATGGGTGCTGTTCTCTGTGTTCTCTCTATGAGCAACTGGGACCAATCTACTAGTAGAGAGAAACAGGAAGTACAACACCACTGCCAATTTCTCTCAACGACAAAGGGTTTCCAATAAAAATTCAAATACAGACCTAAGATATGATTCATCTCTCAAGAATATGTTTAATTTTTAATATGGAACTTTCAGGGATGGCTAATTATTTTTTTCTTAAATTACTATAATTACTATGAAGATGAATTTTGATATTAAGATAGGGTAAAAATGGCATATGTTTTATGAGTACAACTGTGACTATCGGGAGCCATAAACACGAAACTGATCCAGAAAGTAGTTGTACGTTAATTATGGCTGTCTTTATAAGCTGTTCTTTGTAACCAGTAGCTTTATATACCGTACAAGTTTTACCATAGTTACTTTTTCATTCCCCTTCCCTGTATCTCTTGTCCCTAAAGCATGTTGTTCACAACAATTTTTATTTACATGGCCCACCATTGTTTGAAATAAGATGAAGATCAAAAGGTTCTGCCTCAATGGTTCAGATTGTGTCTCATAATTTTGAAGTTACTGCATTTTATTGTTTGTGAAGGCTTATTGTTATTAGGTATGCTGACATAAGAATAAATGTTATACTATCACTTCAAGGATGTTATAAACGGAGAATAGGAGTGAAAGCATATAAGAGAAATGTGATTCTGATTTGATTAGTTTCTTAATGTGAATGGTACATGGTATTTATAGGTACTGATTCATAACCGAATCTGTTACTGACTCGTCAGTCAGTTATAACAGTAGCCATCTATTCTATTGACTCACTATAGGCTAACTCACTCATATACACTAATAAAGGACAATATATTTATCTCTTAACCGATGCAACATTCTTGAGAGAGCCCAAAATTAATTAATTAATTTATTAAGTCAGATGAAATGATTGTAAAGTTAACAAGATAGTGATGTCATAGACTGCATGATCTCAATTCTAAATGCATGAGCAGCTATTTATGTGCTAATTTGTTATTAAGTTACCTGGCATAATTCGCATGGGGTGTAGCCATGTTAAAGCCGGAGGTATTGATATCAAATATTTTAATTACTTAAGAACATGTTTGAATTTGCTCCAAGGAGGTTTATGTGCAACATTTGACATAAGAACATAATTTGCTTTAGTTAAATGTAGGCATAAAGGGGTTTTTAATTTATATTGCCGAATCAATTATCTGGAGCACACACTTGTACCAAATTTGAATTTTGAACTGTCTTAGTCAAATTGGGCATGTGAAAATGTTAATTTGTTGTTTCAGCTTCTTGCTTCATCATCAACAGTAATGGCCCTGCGCCTGCAATATGTTGATGGGGATCCAAATTCAGTCTTAAGTTGGTTGGAGCGCTGGTCGGCATCTCACTTTTGGAAACCACTTCCCAAACCCAAGAAAACTGGAGGCTCTAAATCTCAAAGAAAGCAGGGCAATGTTTCAAACGGAGAAGTTCTAATTAACAAGTCAAAACGTACTCACAGGAAGCTTCCTACTGCAATTTTTGACTCTGTCCCAGTACAAGCAAATCCTGAAATTGAGAAACCAAAACGTAATCACAGGAAAACTTCAAGCCAACTGTCTGATCCAGTGCAAGAAAATCCACAAAGTGAGCTTGAAAAGGTCAAACGAAACTTGAGAAAGATTCATAACCCTGTTGTTGAGAATGCTGTTCCATCAGAAGTTGAATGTGAGACCCCAAAGATGCATTTGGAGAGTGGAACAGTTATTGCAGGTCATGCTGTCTCAGAACAACGGGTCATTACTTCTATTGAAAAGATTAAGAAGGAAGCGACTTTCACCATTTCCAATGTACCTGATGTAGAAATTACTCCAAGACCTTCAGTTAACATGGAGGTGTCTGACATTCCAAGCAGTTATCAAGTGACCGTGGAATCAAAGCTATTAACAGTGACCACAGCTATGGATAAAAATACATATAGTGACGAAGCTAAAAATGAGCCGAGAGATCTACTGGAGACTATTTGTAAAGATGAGAATTCTCCATTAACACCAGAGACTATTTTTAAAGATGCAAATTCTCCATTAACAAATGGAGATTTGAGTCCTAAGGAAGATCTAACAGGCAATGAAAGCCGGAAACCTACCCGGAAAGCCTCAATTCTGGCAAAGCAGGAACTTCCGGAGAATGGTTTACAGAGTAGTCCAACATTACCAAGTTATATGGCAGCTACTGAATCTGCCAAGGCAAAGTTGAGGGCCCAAGGCTCACCAAGGTTTGGACAAGATGGAAGTGAGAGAAACAACTCTGCTGGGCGACATTCCTTGCCATCTTCAACAAACAACAAAATTAGTTCACATTCACCTAGGATACAGAGATCAGTTCAAGAAGGTGGTAAAGGGAGCCACAGAAGTGACAAAACTATGCCATCTTCTAAAGGCAGGAACGGTATGATATAGTTCATCCCATATATAGTGGTTTGAAAATGTCACATTATGATTTCAGCTACAAAAATGACTTGGTTTTCTGAAGAGTTTTAAAACTGAATTGTCAGTTTAGAACTTTAACTTTAGAGTCACTTATCCAATCTGTAGTGGGATAAATGTTATCTTTGAGAAAGTTTCTGGTTCTTAATAGCTTAGTATCTTGATCACAGATTCCAAACAGTATAGATCCTTTTATTCATAGTAGATCAACTTGCTGAAATGAACTTCTAATTTAAAAAACGGATCAATTATATGTGTTTTCCCATGACTGATAATCATAAACTATGTTTATCTGGCAGGTAAGGTAATTCAAGCAGAGTGGAAGAGGTGATCTGAGAAAGATTTTTCAGGAGCTGAACATGAGGTTAAAATTCGTGTCATGTATCTCTGATGGAAGTTGTTGTCCTGATAGGATTACAATATGAGGTGTGTTTGATCAGGTTCTTTCTTCTTTCCTGCATTTTGGGAATTTGAGGGTGATTTGATTTGTACATTATAACTTTTAAGTTTTGTACGCTGCAACCATACATAGTCTATGTGCTGTTTGTTTTTGGCATGATTCCTTTGCTGTCTATATTCTATCTTTTACATTTTTCTTTTCACAGTTTGTATGATCATTAATTAACTTGTATCTTTGTGTTCCTAAGAACTTTTTTGTTTGGATAAGTATGGTCTGGCAACATGAATATGCTCATACGAGATTTATTCACATTCTTTTGGCATTTCAACCCATCAAAGCCCCTTCCTCAAGGATGGAATATATAAAAATAGAAAGAAACTTGCCAAAATATGAATTAATCCAATATGGCCCTCCCTGACTAACCATAAATAAATCTTCACATCCCCAACATATGGTGCTAGTCTTTATTTTCAAAATTACTGAAACTTTGGTCTTGTTGGGTACGAAAGTTGGTCTTATTTTTGTCATAGCATCATTCGTTTTTAGTTTAAATCTACGTGGCAGTAGAATAAAACAAATGTTTGAAACTTAAACTAATTATATATTATAAAAAGGATTTAATTAGTATGCATGGTTAGTATAAAGATTTTTCATATTGTCAACCAATCATCAATTATCATATTATTAGAAGTGTTCGACTCTCGTCATGACTATTGTAAGAGCACTGTAGCTCTCTCCACAACTGAAGCAGAATACATCCATGTTACTAGTTGTTACTCACAACTACTTTTGGTAAAGTATTAACTCCAAGTCTATTCAATTTTTTGAGCATAATATACTTGTCTGGTTTGATAATACAAGTGTTATCAATTTGTTTAAGAATACAATTTAGAATTTTAGAGGAAAGCATATAGAAATAAAGCATCACTTTATTAGAGATTATGTGTGAAAAGGAAATTTTGAGATTAAATTTGTTAATATTGATAATTACTGGGCTAATATTTTCACGAAACCCTTAAGTGAGAATAGATTTACTTTGATTCGAGCAAATCTAAACATGCAGAATGTTGCTGACTAAATTGTCTGATAAAAATGTCTTGGCTGATATGTATGTGGTATGACCCGACTAATGAGCCAATCGTCTGATGACATGGTCAAGCATTTTTTGAAATGCTAATTTGTTAGGGATAAGGGTTTATTAGTAGATTAGGGAGTTAGTTAGTAATGACTATTAGTAGATTAGGATATTCAGTTAGTTTGTTAGTTACTTTTCTGTTGGGGGTTGTGTAGGTTAAGGCCTATAAATAAGAGGCTAATATGTAATCAATTGGAAGGAAGAATTATATTTTGTGTGAACTAAACAGTGGTTTAGTTGTGAAAGGAGAGTGCTCCTTTAGGATACATTTGTACCATTCTTTTCCTATCTCTTTTATTTTTTTCTGTTTTGGTTTAGGAGAGGTTCTGTCCATAGTTAGGATCTTCATCTTCCTAAAAAGAAGGTTCCTAACATAATTTGAATTTTTCTAAGACATGCGTATATTGCAGTTATTATCTTTTGAAATCTATATTTCTCAACTGCTTTAATTTAAATAAAATAATTAAGTTTAGAAACCTCTCCATTTTCCCCAAAAACGTGCAGTACTAGCTTTTATGTTATCATTACTCTTTTCCCTCTTTAAAAGTGTTGTCAATGTGTAATTTTATTTTGTATATGTCGCTATTAGGCGTATATCCTGTATTTACTGTATTAAGCCTATTAATCAGGCTCGTTAGCTATAGCGTAGCTTATATAATCTTATTAGTGCTTGCGGAAATAAAAATATTATATTTTTAGTCATTCGAATCCAATTTTAATTCTTATTGAAAGTAGATGTAGCAAAACTCGTTGGGAGTATCAAACGAGACTTCAAACATAGGAATCAATTTCGTAGACAATCTTGCTCAGCAATTATGATTTATGCCTTAAAAAAAGGACTACAATAGTAGTGTGCGTAGCGTATGCCACAACATTGCATCACTTCTGTGTAGATGTAGCAAAACTTCTTGGGAGTATCAAATGAGACTTCAAACACAGGAATCAATTTCGTACACAATCTTGCCCAACAATTATGATTTATGCCTTTAAAAAAAGGGACTACAGTAGCAGTGTGCATATCGTATGCCACAACATTGCATCACTTCTGTGTAGATTTAAGCAAAATTGTATAGTAACAGTGACAGGTAAGATCAATTTTATTGTTTCACCTATTCATGTTTAAATGTAATTAAATTTTCAACTGGGGCCATCTCGTGTTACAAAAATCATGGTTGTCAAAACCGGCCTGTCCGACCGATTCAATCGGGAAACAGACCTATGTCCGGTCCAGGAGAGCCACAAAACCGTGTTGCTGCAGAACCGTTGGAAAACCGGGAAAACCGGTGGAACCGGTGAAAACCGACGGGTGGGACGGTTTTCCCGGTTCAGCGAAATCAAATCCCCTTGGCCTTTGTCTCGGTATCTTTATGTATTAGTCTTGCTTTCTTTTCTTCTTCGACTGGTCGTGGTCTTTTTTGCTAATCAGGTTTGCTATATATAAGGGATTTAGGGGGCAAGATGGTGGATTCTGTTGGGTCAAAACAACCATCACACAAGAGGGGGGGTGAATTGGGTGATGATAGAAATTTAAAACTTTTACAAAACATCAAAACATAAATCAGAGTTTTTCAAATAAATAGAGTGTAGATGGATAAAAGAAGATAATTTAAAAACCATCTAACAAAACTAATAACATATTTTTAACCAATTTGAAAATAAGGAAGATAAAACATTTCACTTGTCTAATGGACAATATTGACTTGTCTGATTATCTCAGACTAAACGTCAACCAGCTAGACAAAATCTAGAGGATAAAAACATTTGAAAACAACTTAGAACATAAAGCTTAAAATCAGTTAGAAAACTTTGTTTAAATACATAAGACAACAAAGATAAAGAGATAAGGGTAGAGAGAAGATAGACAACAAGATTTATCCTGGTTCACTCATAAACGATGAGCTACATCCAGTCCCCAGCAACAGCTGAGTTTTCTCCACTATCACATTAGATAATTACAACGAGTAGTCTTTGCACACCTAGCCTCTCCAAGCTCATTGAGTATTGTTCTTAACCAGCCTCTCCAGCCTGTTGCAAGTATTCTTTTCACCTTGCCTCTCTAGGCTCAACAAGTATTATTCTTAACCAACCTCTCCAGGCTGTTGCAAGTATTATTTTCACCTAGCCTCTCCAGGCTCACTGGATTTTGATGAAGATTACATAGAGAAATTCTGACAACACTCATAGAGTGATTTTACAATGAAGTACAGATATGAGTTCTTCCTACACTCAAAAGAGTGGATATATTTTTTTAAGCACTTCAGAACTGAAAAAGAAATCACTCATAACACTCACTTGAGTGAATCTAGGATGATTACATTGAGAATGATTTCTGTTGAGATGAAGATAGTGATGCTCTCATTTTTCATCAACTGTAGCAGCAGTAGCAGCACCAACACTAGCAACTCTTCTTCTTCTTTTTTGGTCTTCATTATATAGGCTTGACAAAATATACCCGTTGGAGTTTTTGATCGTTGCACAAAACTTCTTGATGCTGACCACACTGTATATAAAGTGGTTTTGCTTTTACAGCTTTTGTCTTTTTGCAGCAGTGATATATTTCTTCTTTTTTCTTTTCTTTCAACATACAGTTGTATATGTCTTTTATCAATAAAACTATTCTGACCAGCTGCACACCTTTTTGGCTTTTGCATTTTTGTGATAATATATAATATTAAATAGCTGTGCAACTTTGGTAGAAGATAAACTTCAATACGTAACAGCTATCTTTCATTGCATGTCAACAAATCTTCAATTGTTGACACCTCCTGCTTTCCCATATAAACATTTAACTAATTCAGCTTTGTCTTATACTGGGAAGACACTTGGTTAGCTTCATTAGACACTTCCTAGATGAGCTTGTGAGATGCTTGCTCCTTTAGCTCCTAAACTCCGTCATCTTTGTATTATGCAATTTCGACCTTCTTAATGATCGATTCAGGCTTCGAGGTCTCCATGAAAGTTGTAGCCCTGGATGTTAGCTTTCGAATGGCACCGGTTTCATCCAATTTGGACATGTACAACTCAAGTTATGGCCAGCAGACGCTTCAAAGGTCTGTCTGTCAGAACAGCATCAGGCCATCAAATTACGAATGAACTCTGACACTGATATATATCGAATTTGGTCTCTACGTCTTCTTCAAAGTTGTAGATATGTTTCTTAGCTCTCCAACGACACCAAGATTGATTCATTTGGATACCTGCAGCTCCTGATATTGTCTGCAGACGCTTGTATGTTCTGGCTGTCACGAACAGTATCACATCTCAAACTTGTAGAGGATATTTCACTTAGATGGAGATTGATTCAGGTCTTGACTTCTTCATGAAAGTTGTATATATTTCTCTTATCTTTCCAATAAGACCAATATCTCCTGATTTGGATGAGTGTAGCTCAATATTGATGGCACAGACGCTTGAATGTCGGTAGCAGACGCTTTGTCCAGATGCTTGACTCCAATCTTCCATCTTTGCTTCTACACATCTATTCTTTATAAGCTGTAGTCTGATCTATGCTTGAATACTCTTCAAACATTTCATAAGATGCTTCTAGATAGACACTTGAGCAGAGACACTTCGAGACAGATTCTTGAATTGAGACTCTTCGGGATAAGACGCTTCACTTGTCTTAATATCCTTCACCCGTCTTACGACGCTTCTGGTCTCAAGACACTTCAGTAGACAGGTTCATAAACATGCGTAGGGAGAAAGAACACCTTTCCTGTTATCACTAGACAAGTGACATAAGACGAGTGAAGCACTTTTCACTTGTCTGCACATATCACTAGGCAGGTGATACACTTTTCACTCGTCTGCATACATCACTAGACAGGTGATATTAGACGAGTGAAGCACTTTTCACTTGTCTGCACACTTGAGCACACAGTTAGCAATGTTCACACATTTATAAATTATTTATTATTTATGTAATATATTTAGGAACTTAACTTATTTCTTTGATTTGTCATCACTCAAAACCACATAAACAATTATTCACAACACATATAGCATTTTCATTCTCCCCCTTTTTGATGATGACAAATCACCTACAATATGCTAAATATTTTATATTTCTCCCCCTATTTGTTATCAACAAAAAGGGTTATCAATACGTATTTCCCTTATATGAGACATGTTAAAATGCAAGATAACATGTTAAGAAAATCATAGTACTGCAACAAGCATATGAGACATACTCCACTCAAACTATTGTATCATCACTTCCCCTGAACTAATGCTTAGATAAAAGAACATGTATATAGGAGTGAAGACAGATTTAGCATAATAAGACATATTACTCCCCCTAAGATAGTGTAGTTTCATCACTATCTTTTCCTTTTCACAAAGAGATTCTAAAACAGTTTTAAGCATGTAAAAAGACAATGATATCATTTATGCAATCACAACTTATGAAAGCAACATGTTTGAACCATAAGCATCAATACTATCCAGGATAATTAGACAATATAATAATGTTGAGAATAGAGACACTTACTGGAATTTGTGATGTGTGATGCTACATAATTGAGATGAATCATTTTGCTTTCCTTTTGACCACATACTTTTGGAAAATTTCAACTTTAGACTTTGTTCTTCCACTTCATTCCTTTGATTTGAACATTTGTGCCATGTATCTTCTTCAATATACATCCTTCAACTAACTTTCCATTTGTGATAGTCTTCACAACATCTTCTAAGAATGGTGCTTGGAAGTGGTCGAGGAGAGTGCAACACTTTTTTCTATTCATCTCCTTTTGTTCACAATTTCTTTGATTTTCAATTGCTGTGTACAAAACTTGCAAAAACTTTTCTAATACTTGAGATTAGCAATAAATAATTTTCAAGCATAAATTTGCAAGCATTTTCAATCATATACTTTTTCAGCAATTATAATGATGACCAAAAGAAATTCTTATGCATTGGACTATTATGATTTCAACTCATATATGCATTTTACAGATTGTGTACCATTTCATCATAAGTTGAAGCATGAGAAGTATTTAAGACACACATTTGATAATTTTCAAGTGAAGGGAATTTTTATCAATATAGTTCTTCCAAGTATGCATGTTGAATCATTTGAACATGTGTAACAAACACTTTATGAGAATATTCTAATTCATGTGAGGGATAAGTAAATGTGAGCTAATTAAGGTTAATGAAAATTAAAATCATTATCTTATTTTAACATGAATGCACTTTAGCACACACACAAAAATGCATATGTAAAATAAATAATCACAAGTTAAACAACAACAAGAGATAAGGAGTAGATATCACCGAGTTTGATTCCTTTAATTTTTCAGCTGCCATGTTGTTCTGAATTTTTCAATAGGGAGTAGGATCAAGCAACTTCCGATGTAGCTTCTAAAGTTTAATAAACTCAACTCCAAAAGTTCTTCTTGAGTTAGATCCTTCATGAAAAATTCTTCTTCATCCATATCTTCTCATTTGAAGTCTTGAACTTTATGAATTTCAGTTTGCATGAGAGAAGGCTTGGATGAGTGTGTCTTCCTTGACTGACCGACACATTCACTTTTATAGGAGGTTTCCTTTATTATTGGGTGACTATTCAATCTTTTTTAGCACTTTTCCTGCAATAATGAAGTACTAGAAAGGGCTTTTGGTACCCACCTTGACTTGGGTCCTTGGGAGTTAGTAGATAAGCAATTTAAAGCTTTAGAAATCCTAATAGATTTATTTCTCATATTATGATTTATTCTATAGTAGCGTACATGAGAAATATGTCTACAACAATAATAATTGCATATAATGAAATTAGATGGTAATCTAGTCTTCATAACAATACTTATATAAGAAGTCCAAGTTTTAGTTTGAAGGAAACATCATTGAGAAGAGCATATTCAATAATTTTTTAATATATGGATAACATCACATTGACCAAATAATTAAATATATCATACAACTCATTGTAACAATATTTAAAATTTAAATTCTGTACCTCACAGGCTTCTTGAGATGAAGAGCTACTAATTATGCTGTGTTCTTCCTCTTGATGAGATTTTTCTAATCCGACTCCTATCAATGATCTGCATCTTCTAATTCAAAGGATATACTTTTACATAGAGAAGTATTGTTAGCATTAAACACAAACCAAACATTTTTAGCTTTAAAACACTTTTTGGATTTGTCAAAACAACATTTTTAAAAGACAAATTTCTTAAAAACATTTTTCTAATTTAATTTTTTTTTTATCAAAATCAATCCAAATGAGTTTTGGTTTAGAAGAGAAAAGAGCATCAAAAATAACATTTCACAAAACAAAATCAACATACTATAAAAACATTTCTAGTTTGAATTTTTGTGAAAAGAAATTCAAAGGCATGAGGTTTTCCAAAGTTAAAACCAACATTTTTGAAAAAAGTGATTTTGGTTGCTAAGATAACAAGGATCTTTAACTCTAAACAATTAAGTTTCTTAACCAGAGCACTTAGCTCTGATACCAATTGTTGGGTCAAAGCAACCATCACACAAGAGGGGGGTGAATTGGGTGATGATAGAAATTTAAAACTTTTATGAAACATCAAAACATAAATCAGAGTTTTTCAAATAAATAAGTGTAGATGGATAAAAGAAGATAATTTAAAAACCATCTAACAAAACTAATAACATATTTTTAACCAGTTTGGAAATAAGGAAGATAAAACATTTCACTTGTCTAGTGGACAATATTGACTTGTCTGATTATCTCAGACTAAACGTCAACCAGCCAGACAAAATCTAGAGGATAAAAACATTTGAAAACAACTTAGAACATAAAGCTTAAAATCAGTTAGAAAACTTTGTTGAAATACATAAGACAACAAAGATAAAGAGATAAGGGTAGAGAGAAGATAGACAACAAGATTTATCCTGGTTCACTCATATAAACGATGAGCTACATCCAGTCTCCAGCAGCAGCTGAGTTTTCTCCACTATCACATCAGATTATTACAACGAGTAGTATTTGCACACCTAGCCTCTCCAAACTCATTGAGTATTGTTCTTAACCAGCCTCTCCAGCCTGTTGCAAGTATTCTTTTCACCTTGCCTCTACAGGCTCAACAAGTATTATTCTTAACCAACCTCTCCAGGCTGTTGCAAGTATTATTTTCACCTAGCCTCTCCAGGCTCACTGGATTTTGATGAAGATTACATAGAGAAATTATGACAACACTCATAGAGTGATTTTACAATGAAGTACAGATATGAGTTCTTCCAACACTCAAAAGAGTGGATATATTTTTTTAAGCACTTCAGAACTGAAAAAGAAATCACTCATAACACTCACTTGAGTGAATCTAGGATGATTACATTGGGAATTATTTCTGTTGAGATGAAGATAGTGATGCTCTCATTTTTCATCAACTGTAGCAGCAGTAGCAGCACCAACACTAGCAACTCTTCTTCTTCTTTTTTGGTCTTCATTATATAGGCTTGACAAAATATACCCGTTGGAGTTTTTGACCGTTGCACAAAACTTCTTGATGCTGACCACACTGTATATAAAGTGGTTTTGCTTTTACAGCTTTTGTCTTTTTGTAGCAGTGATATATTTCTTCTTTTTTCTTTTCTGTCAACATACAGTTGTATATGTCTTTTATCAATAAAACTATTCTGACCAGCTGCACACCTTTTTGGCTTTTGCACTTTTGTGATAATATATAATATTAAATAGCTGTACAACTTTGGTAGAAGAGAAACTTCAATACGTAACAGCTATCTTTCATTGCATGTCAACAAATCTTCAATTGTTGACACCTCTTGCTTTCCCATATAAACATTTAACTAATTTAGCTTTGTCTTATACTGGGAAGACACTTGGTTAGCTTCATTAGACACTTCCTAGATGAGCTTGTGAGATGCTTGCTCCTTTAGCTCCTAAACTTCGTCATCTTCGTATTATGAAATTTCGACCTTCTTAATGATCGATTCAGGCTTCGAGGTCTTCATGAAAGTTGTAGCCCTGGATGTTAGCTTTCGAATGGCACCGGTTTCATCCAATTTGGACATGTACAACTCAAGTTATAGCCAGCAGACGCTTCAAAGGTCTGTCTGTCAAAACAGCATCAGGCCATCAAATTACGAATGAAATCTGACACTGATATATATCGAATTTGGTCTCTACATCTTCTTCAAAGTTGTAGATATGTTTCTTAGCTCTCCAACGACACCAAGATTGATTCATTTGGATACCTTCAGCTCCTGATATTGTCAGCAGACGCTTGTATGTTCTGGCTGTCACGAACAGTATCACATCTCAAACTTGTAGAGGATATTTCACTTAGATGGAGATTGATTCAGGTCTCGACTTCTTCATGAAAGTTGTATATATTTCTCTTATCTTTCCAATAAGACCAATATCTCCTGATTTGGATGAGTGTAGCTCAATATTGATGGCCCAGACGCTTGAATGTCGGTAGCAGACGCTTTGTCCAGACGCTTGACTCCAATCTTCCATCTTTGCTTCTACACATCTATTCTTTATAAGCAGTAGTCTGATCTATGCTTGAATACTCTTCAGACACTTCATAAGATGCTTCTAGATAGACACTTGAGTAGAGACACTTCGAGACAGATTCTTGAATTGAGACAGGTGACATAAGAGGAGTGAAGCACTTTTCACTTGTCTGCACATATCACTAGACAGGTGATACACTTTTCACTTGTCTGCATACATGACTAGACAGGTGATATTAGACGAGTGAAGCACTTTTCACTTGTCTGCACACTTGAGCACACAGTTAGCAATGTTCACACATTTATAAATTATTTATTATTTATGCAATATATTTATGAACTTAACTTATTTCTTTGATTTGTCATCACTCAAAACCACATAAACAATTATTCCCAACACATATAGCATTTTCAGATTCTACTGTACACCAAACATAATTGGGGTGTAACTCACCTCTCATTTTAACCTGTGATATTAAGTTTCTAGGTCATTCTCAATACTTAAAAATAAATCCCCTAAATTATTTTCATTTGCAACTTACTCCTTTAAAATATCTTTTTTTAAATTTTTTTAAAAGAATAAAAAATATGTGTTAGGATTGGGATATTTTGATTAAAAAAGATTTAAAACTTAAAAATAAAAAAAGAGAAGGAAAAAAAATAAAGCAAAAGGTTAAAAAAAAATTTATTTTATAATGAAAAATTTTAGTGCAGGAATAAATTATAATACTAATAAATTATAAAAAGAAAGTAATATAATATTAGTCACCTAAATAAAAATCGAAGCTAAAAGGATTAAGTTGTAAATAACAAAATCATGTCGTAGAACCTGCTTAACAGGTAACAAGTTCTAAGAAATTCCATGTAATGAAGATTCAACGGTCATCATACAATCACTACATGGAGGAGCAAGTTACACCCCATTCTGCGGATTGCATTGAAGACGCGGTCGGGCAAGATCCATAAGAAAAAATAGAGAAGAGGACAAAAACTAAATTTTTTTTGATGAAATAGAAGACTACGCAGAAAAGAGGATATGAGGGGAGGGGTGTGTGCGGCAGCTTTTTAAGTAATTAGGGTTAAAGTGAGACACTTAAACTTGCTTGGGCAGACTGGGTTGTGGCCCAGCATGAGTTTTGCATTTATTTTTATATTATATCTTTTATATTTGGAGAATAGGCTTAAACCAATCCAATTTTAGTTTTGTTTAAGAGAGTTTTGAGTTGTTGGACCCTTAAAATTGTTTGTTTTATACTTTTGGAAACAAATACAATAATTATTCTTATAAATTTATTAACATAAAATATAAAAAAATTATATATTTATTAAAAAATTATGCAAATATGTTAATATTACTTAATATATTATGTTTAAATTTAAAAAATATTATTTAATTATTACTGGTTCAACCACGGTCCAACCAGGGTCGGACCATTGAACCTTGAACCAGTATCTACCTTCGCTGGTTTAATGGTCGGTCTAGTTTAAAAATATTAACAAAAATTCAATTCCCGATGATAAGGATGCCGATACGCATGAATCCAACTCAATCCTGATAGGTATGGGCCCTAATTGGCTTCAGTTTAGCCTTGTTAGGAAAACAGTTAAGAGTCGTTAGGAGGGTTAACTTTCTACAGAGGTAGAGGATAAGAAATTAGGTAGGCACTTGATTAGTTAGTTGTGGAATGGGAGAGATAGGCCTCACAAAGAGAAGTATCCTTTTATTGTTTCTACTATCAATAATAGTCATTCCTCTTGTTAATATAATCCGGTTCCTATCAAATCCTTACTAGCCATAAAAATCAGGCACATCCCCAACCAAAAGCACCAGTTTAACTATTAAGAAACGCCACTTTTAATTGGTATTATATTATCTTTTATCATAAGAATGTACTTACAGAACACTAAATTCATATTTATTTATATAAGAGTTATGTTATATATTTATTGTAACCCTCCAAAACAAAACGCAACTAACTTGCATATTAAATGACCTTTTAGCAAACTCATACAAAGCAATCACATACGTAATTAACTAATTATTGTGCATTTTTGTGCTCGCCACTGTTGTGTCAATAGCATCATTCATTTTTAATTTAAAACTAAATCAGTAGAGCAATACATAAATAGTTGAAACTTTACAAACTAATTATACATTGTAAAAGCATTCTTAAAATGGGAGAAACAGCTACATTCTATAATAAAGTCCAAAACGGTGCAAACAAACTTGTACCGTGAAAAAAGAATGAGAACATGTATGTATTTACCACCATCTCCCAAAACATGAGGCATGCATCACTGAAAATTAACTGAACTAACTCTACTGGGATCGATCACAATCCCATGAACTAACCGGCCTAAACTTCTGCGGTTTCTTGTGGCAGGAGAAGATGGTAGTTGAACAGTAGGAGGAATTGGAACTTTTTGCGAGTGGCCAGCAATACATAAGGCACCAGTATCATCTTGCTCCCAGTATACTTCTACCATAAACCCTGTGGGGCTTTCTGCAGACTCAGTCCCTGGGATCCCCACAAACCTTGCTCCTTTAGGGATCTGCATGGTTATTGTATTAGCAGCAGAAAAAGGCTAGTTGTCATAGCTGCAACGCGTATTATGTGAATTGAAAAGCAAAAGGGTAATTCTATGGAGAGGTGAGTTCTCAAATAAATATGTTTTCTTCACAATGTGAAGCACTTTGAAACTGTACTAGTGTATAAATAAACATTTTATATTCATTTTATTAAAAAAATTAATACAACGATTAGAACTCAACCTCTTGAGAGGTATACCTTACTGTAGAATAACCGGAAGCATAATACAGTTGCACTTACCTCCACAGACTCTCCAGATGTTAAGGTCAGTGTGACTAGACTCCCTTCAGCTGCAGCACTTTCTAGCTCTGCTTGCTTTGCAATATTCAAGAAAACTTCTTCAAGAGTTGTCAGACCAAGCTGGATGTCGGAGATGCCAAATTCTTCTTCTCTTTCTTCGAGCTCTGCGAAAAAATTCTGGTAGGGAAGCAACAGGAAAATAAAACATTACCAATATATTTAATCACATATTCACATTCTTCTGTGTTATGACTCATTTGGTTTGTGCCATGCAGAATTCTCTCACTGCATATAAAGGCCACTTTGGCGCTTATCTCATCCCGTTTCAATGTTACCTAAACAATTTTACGCTTTCTATCGCATACATGTAGCACACGTGATGTCAATTAATAAGTAGTCTACACAGGGAATGTTAAAAGGAGTTGTCCTCGATATTAAAACTGTGACAGTACAGCAGTAGACAGTATTCGTTTGAGATATTTTCATGAAGAAAGGCAACACTCAACTAACAGGAACACAAAATTAAAAAAAGACAATGCATAGATAACAAATGAAACATTTTCTTTGGCTACAAAGGATCTATCTAGTCTTTCATTATTTGAAATTTGAACATTAGTATAGGTGTTTTCAGATAATACACAAGATAACTTGGCTACAGTCTATTTTAATTAATGATTAATAAGTTCACCAAGTTTGAAATGGGGTAAAGATTCGAAGTTTGCATGATCAGCATAGAATAATCAGAGTAACTGTTGTGACTCAAATCTATAAATTCTGTGCAGATCAACATAGACCAGAAAATTCCCATAAAGATCTTATTTCATGTTGATCAGTATGAGACCAACAGTGAATATTCAAAAACTAGTGTTAGAACATTTAAACAAAATGGTAACGAAGCCCGGAAAAGATTGCTCACCATCAAAAGTGACTCTCTGTCATGAGGAATCACAAAAGTCAGAAAATTATTGTTCTCCTCTTTTGGCACTACATCCAAATGCTGTGAAAGTATTTCAGGGGTCAAAAACCAGTCCTTTGCTTGCCATAGAAATGTTTTAAATCATTAAAATTACTCATCTTACATTCTTAAAGAACAGTTTCACAGCCTCACGATGTGTTGTAGAAATTGCATCTCCATTGGCAGGACTGTGTTCAATATTGTTTCCATTGAAGCTAATATTCGCAATAAAACCAGAACCAAAGCGCGACTTCAATCTGATTGAGGTGCCAATACAGCGAAGCCTACCCTTTGCCATGATTCCAATGCGATCACTTAGAATGTCAGCTTCTTCCATAGAGTGTGTTGTGAGAACAATGGCACGCCCTCTTTTTGCATTTTCAATTATGTCCCACACATGCCTCCTTGTTATTGGATCCATACCAGTAGTCTAAGAATTAAAAACGAAAGATCAATCTTTTAATCATGTAAATAGAATACATGCACGAAAGGAAATATCCTACTCTGCATGCATACCGGTTCATCCATAATGACTAATTTAGGGTCACCAATAAGGGCAATTGCAACACTAAGACGACGTTTCATTCCTCCACTGTAACTTCCTGCTCTCACATTGGATGCATCTGTGAGCCTCACCTCTCCCAATGAGGTCTGGGTTATCTACAATTTCAGAAGAACATGAATTAGAAGGAATGAAAGGCAGAACTCAGAATAGTTAATTTCAAATATTACAGCAAATAAATTCTTGTGGGGAAGGAAGCAAATTGAATATATATAAAACAATATCAAGCCTGGAGCGACATACTGATTTGATGGAAGTTGGGGAGAGGCCTTTAATACTAGCAAAGAGTTGGAGGTGTTCCCGACCAGTCAGTGCATCCCATAGGATGTCGAACTATAAATTATAAAATTCAATAAAAGGTCAGACAGTATGTTAATTAGGAGAAAAGGGAAATTCATTGCACTTGAAACTCGTATTTATGTATTCTTAATGTGCAAATATGTGCCTCCATACATGAAAAATAAATGGGGAAATGCTAACCAGTGCCCTAAGGGCACTGGTTAAGGAATTAGAAATATAAACTTCGTCTTGGAAAGTAGTGTATTTAATACTTTGAAAATTTAAAAGCTACATTTTTTCAATATGATTTTTCAATTTTTGGAACCCTTAACCAATGCTCTTAGGGTACTGGTTAGCAAGACCCAAATAAATGTAATGAGAAGGAGGGAACGACAAACACCTGGGGACACACTCCAATGAACTTTCGGATGTTTGACATGCCAGTGGAGCTTCGGATGGAGTGTCCATAAATCAGTGCTGTTAAAGAAATTCAAAAGGTTAATACTCTCTTCTTGAGTACATATCAGCATTTTGATTAATGAAAGATCAATGGAGTGTGTGTGTATATATATAAAGAGAGAGAGACAAAGTATCACCGTCTCCACCAGTTACCGGAGTTATCCCTGTCAAACAATTAATAACTGTAGTTTTTCCAGCTCCGTTGGGTCCTAAAAGACAAAATAACTGATCCTTTGCAAAGTTCACCCATAAACCCTGAAAATAATTTGAGAATAGCACACTGCTCATCATCCAAATAAAATATGGTCATCCATCAAGAACTAAATTACAATCTCCACCACACTGCCATATTGAAGCACAAAATATGTGGGACAATGAGATAAAAAAAAAAGGGGGGGAGGAACTTAGGAGAAACAGTAAATTGATAATCATGATCCAAAAAGAAATCACGTTGAGAAGATTTCTGCATGCTCATTGTTCGTATGACTATCAGAGAGCTGGATAGTGAGACCCATATCACAATAGAACTGCCACCTTGACCACTCACGCAAAGGCTTCAACCATGAAAATATATTGCAAGAAAACAGACAAAGGAACGAGAAGCTTTCTTCTAAAATCACCCAACTTCTAAGACAGATTTTAATATGTTTTACCTTAAGAGCATTGTAAGGAGTACTTCTTTTACATTTACAGCAGCAACCAATGTTCAATGTACCAGGATATGTCTTTGAAAGGCCATGTATCTGAACAGCAACATTTGCGTCAACCACTCCTTCTGCTAGTAGCTGTTTTACAGTGTTTTCTTCTTCAAGGACATCTTCATCATCTGGTAAGGTATGCTCTTGATGTGGGACTGAATTGAAACAACTACAAATCCCACCCTCTACAAAAGGAAGATGAGGAAAGGGGGAAGAATAGTTCAGCCATAAAGACAGGCAAGAAGAAATAATAAACACAACTTAAATCACAAAATTAATCACCTTTTACTTTTTGTCCTCCTTTTCCCATCCAATAACTGGGATTTAGAAAGTATAAAATTGATTTCCTCACTCCAGATGCATTTGGGATTATGTTGTCGAAGTAGATGGCCAGAACAAACCACAGAAAGAATGTAGCTAAAAGCCATTTATAAATATCATTCTGTCAATGAAAGAAGAAATACTAAGTAACTTTGAAGCAGTGACACAACTAAGGCTGAAGGGAAGCGAGGATTCAAAACAAGTATAAAACTATCAAACAGAAAGTAAAAGGGAAAAGCAAGGTAAAGACTTCTTAATTTGAGTGGTCTGTGGGGTTGGGATTTAGGGTTCAAATTATTGCATACAATTGTTATCACACAGTCATCCTCGTTAGGAGTGCATTCTCCCCGCTTACTCCAGCTAACACCATGATCTTCAGCAGTCGAAACTGCATCTGAAAGCACTTTTAGGCCTTGAGCAAAAGGATTAGGTGGGAAGAATGACCAGATAGTTCGGAAAGTCTTCGAATAGTCTTCATCATAAGGAATTCCTGCTCCTACAACGATCTGCAATTAGAAAAATTGACAGACAAAAAGAATAATCGTCATCATGAGCATCCTTTCTTTCTATGTATTCAATAAACCTTGTCTAGATAGTATGGAAAGCATTCATGCCTGAGTCACAAATCCGACAATAAATATGGAGAAGCCCACTGTTGTTGCTGAAGACGATTTACGAATGAAAGCAGATAACATGAAAGCTAAGCCAGTCTAAAATAAAGGATAAATTACTATGCATAAGAAAAATATCCAAATGCACAAAATACAAATCCCAGTGAAAAAGTAGAAGCTGTAAATGGCAAACTAAAAGAATTTCATTAACATTCTCACCATATTGAGTTCAAATAGGAAGAATAGAAAGAACAAGACCCCAAAACTGGTTTTCAAGAAAAAACGAAACTGGAACATCATTCCGAAGATAACAATAAGAAGGGATGATAGCAGTGTAATAACTGCCTCCCAGGTGAGCCAGGATAACCAGTAAGCAGAGTCGTAAAGGCCCATCATAGACATTGCCTGTGTCAACAAAACGACGACAATTAAAATAAATACTACAACAACAACAACAACCATGTCTTCTCCCACTAGGCAGGGTCAACTATGGATCAAATCACGTCCTAATGTCCTATCGTGAATCATGTCTATCAATAACAATAAATACAATTGAAAATAAAAATAAGGGCAATTTCAAAGGGTTATGAACTTCAATTCACTCAATTAATGTCTATACCTGGCGAAGTTTAAGCTCTTTTTCTGTCACTAAAGAGCTCATCTGAAGAACAAAATTAAACATGGCAATTGCAAGGAAAAAAGCAGGACCTATCGAACCCACTGCAGAGAAAGGAGACGTGCCAGGGTGTGCAAATTCCTTCAAAAACACATTCCAGCTGAAGTTTGGGTCTGAATTTTCATCAAGTCATCAATTAGATCATATCTTTCGAAAAGAAATTGTGATTTCAACATTTTATTCAGATAACATCTCACAACACCTTATAAATAGTATACCAGATAGAAGTTGCCCAAATCAGTTGTTCAATTAATAAACTGAAAAATTCCATAACGAAATAAATTTTTATACCTCCAATCAAGTATCTTGCAATTTCGCGCTCTGCAGCAAGCTGAAGTGGGAGTTGAAATTTCGCGGTAGGGTCTTCATATTTCCCTCTCTTTTGAACACTAGTTGAATTTGTTTGTAAACCATAGCTAATAATGCTATCATTTTTTTCATTGAAATGAAGAGCCCCAGGACACTGCATAGGATTAGTGAAAAGCCAAGCATCCACTTCCACCTTATCTTTAAAAGACTTAACCTGAAAAATAAAAGAATTATCAAAACACATGGTTATTTTTGTGCTTAAAGTGATGGAGTATGATGACTCTGTTTAATCACTTGTTTAAAGGAACCTTATCAGAGATGAATTAATGTTTAAAACATAAGAAAAATGTGGAATTGAATTTATTAGTATAGTGCCTTTGAGGGAGGTATTGGTCTTCCGGGATTATTCTTCATGATACGGTCAACAATAGTGTGAAATTTGGGGTTATGATCGCCGCTCCAAACGAAGTCGTAGCAAGGGAGTTTGACGAAGAATTTGTCCTCACAAGGAGTGATGGGAGGGGAAGGCTGTGAGGGAGGGTCGGTAACGCTCTTGTAGGCAGTTGTGGACTTGTACTGAGCCCGAATGGCCCTATCGATGGCGAAGATTAGGAATATGAAGAAAAGAGGGGACAAGATCTGAAGCAGTGTGGCCCTCTTGTTTCGCCACGAGAGCAAGAGGTTCTTTTTTAATAGGGATTTGTATTGTTGAAGGAGGAGAGGGAAACCGGTGCGTAATTCCATGGTGGTGGTGGTGGTGGAAGGTGGTTTTGTTCTTGTTTTGTAGGAGTGAGGATTTGAAGAGAGTGGTGGAAGTGGTGTTTATATAAGGTGGGAGAGGGGGAGAGAGAAGATATGAAGAAGGAATGTTGTGGTTTTGTATTGTTTTCTTGTCTCATCGGAATTTGTAACGAAAGCAGCAAATTCTACTACAAAGGGAAGAGCGCGGGTTTTCCTTTCTTCTGTCGTCAGGATTGGATCACTGACGCAATCATATATATTTTCATACCTGAGAAGGGCTGTTTGCGCTAAAAGTATGAGTCAAGTAATAGTTTTTTAATTTTTATTATTTATTTTACGTTGTCTTGGACCACAGAATTACGACCAAGGGGTAAAAATAAAGTAAGAAACAAAACAACGCGTTTTTGTAAAAAAAGGGGCAAATTTACAGTGGCTTCTTGGATGAGGGTCTAAAGAAGTCCCTCATTCATGAGGGTCCAAATTCTACCATTAGATATATTACTAAAATAATGAACGGTTGAGATTCAACATTTTTAAACCTGCTATTCTGGTTGGAAAAAAAAGGTCTCTAACCTAGATTTTATCAATTCTCGATGCTCACTGCCCAACGTTCTCTTTCGTCTCCTCTCTCAGACTTATATCACTTCCTCGTCCTCTTTGTTCCTATTATTGTTCTGTTCCCTCTCTTTGTTTCTCCATGTTTTTCATTGCAGTATCTCTCTCTTAAGCATACCTATTATACACTCCACATGTAAGGTGAACAACTTTTGCAGAACATGATGCTAACCTGTGTCTAAAATCATCCAAGGCCTTGCCAAAGAACACGTGAACGGAGTTGATTTTTCCAGCACAACCGCCACTATTGGTCGTAAGGAACAAACACTAGATCTTGATAGTTATAGGTGGGGACAACTAAATGTATTGTGCGAAAGAATTAACTATGTGTATGGTGTCCCTTAATGGTCCTGTGGGATGGGGCAGTTGTTAGAAAGGAAAGGGATCTGGATTGCCTCCAGCAGCATCCCTCCAGCCTCTCTCTCTCTCTCTCTTGACTCCATTCTCTCTCTTCATTATTTATCAATTTCTCTCTCCATGATCCAAATCCTCCCCCTCTAATTTTCTCCGGGAGAGGATGGAGGGATGGAGGCAATCCAAATTCAAAGGAAAGTGATTTCATATACATGGAGAAATAGCACTTGAAAAGAAAGGGGAAAGAAAGGAAAAAAAAAAAAAAAAAAGGTCAGAATTTTGATAATTCTATTTTAAATCCCACTTTCACCTTCTATATCAGGTCATCCAAGGCCCTCTTGGGGTGATGGTCTTTTTTTGGGCCCTCACCCTAGAAGCCACCCAAAATTACATAGATATCAGTTTTTTTCTTTCTTTCTTTTTTCCTTTTTTTTATACAAAAGGAAAAAAAATACGGAAAGGGGAATTAGGGAATTAGAAACCCTAATGTTTTCTTGCAGCAACAACTCCAGCAGCGGCCAAGGGGGATCCAGAATAAAGAGCTGGAAAGAAACTGAATGTGCTCTCTGAACAAGGGCATCGACTTTTTTTTTTTGCCCCTTCTTATTTTAATGAATGGAAAAGCATATGGGATAATTTTAAAACATTTTCATAAATTTATTAAATTGAGAAGTTAGTAACCCAATACTCCTTGATTGTAGTGGAAGAAAATTGTGCTTGTGTTGTCGGGTGAACTTTATTTGTAAAATCATATATTTGTATCGTCATCTTAGGAAGGACTTTATTTAATCATCACCCCTAATCCAAAAGATACTCTCACAACTACCCAATTAAAGATAAAAAAAGGTGAGAAGTTAGTAAAATCTTAATAGACTTTTCCACGCTATCTTGCTTTTTACTTAATGTTGTATTTTTTTCTGACTTGGAAAGGGATGAAAGGAAATGAGAGAAAGGAAAAGAGGAAAGGAAAGCAGTAATCCCTCATTAGGTTCTCTTGTGAACAGGGGAAGGGAGTGACCAAATTCATGGACCTTACCATCAAAACTGATTTGAGATGAAAAGCGGAGGGGAAAATATCATTTTATGTACCATTTTTAATTTGGTGCATGCAATAAGCATATGATATTCAATAATATACTAGACACTATAGATCATTTTTCATAAAATGGTATACGAATCCAAAAGAAAATAAAGTAAAACATGCGTTTTGATATGACTTTAAAAAAATCTATAAAAAAAAAACAATTGTTGTACACGTTCATCGAAAATGTATTGCTAATAATTTTCTTTATAGAGTTTTATAATAGAATTAAATTTTTTTGAAAAGATAAAAGAATTAAATTAAATGTACCGTTTCTTTCGTTGGGTCGCCTTATGCAAGTAACAATTCAAGCTTTTTTCTTTTTTGACAACTAAATAGTATGTAATGTATGTTTGCATTTCGCTAACTTTAGAAAATAATTGCTTTAAAAAAAATAAGAAGGTTTTGCCTGTATATTTATATTAAAAAATAAACTAATCCTACAACAGTGATTGTACGTAATGGTAAGTTTCAATTGTTGATAAGTGTTTGTAATATAAGGGGTATCAGATTTTTAGTTGAAGGGGAAAAAAAACTTTTGTAAAAGGATATTTAAACTCACTTTCATCAAACGCTTATCCAAATACACACTCAGCAACATGTTGATGGTAAGGGAGAAAACGGAATGAAGCTTTGATGTATTTTTTTTATTGTCCTCCTCCCTTCAATATCTGTTATATGTCTTTATCCCTTCATTTAAAGCTTCTCATATCTTTTTATCGTTGCAAAAAGGGTCTGGGTCACCACCACCCCATCCACTGCCACCTTCCGTCATTTCATGAGGGCACTTTATGGATATTCCTCATAATGGTCATATGTCATTCACATATCTTTTTTAAAGGCTCACCTTTCTCAGTAACATGTTGATGGCAAGGCTCCCCTCGGAATGAAGCTTTGTTGTGTTTTTCCTTCGGTCCTCTCTTCAATATCCGTCACTGGGTCGCCACAGCCACCGCCACGCCACCGCCCCCATCTATCAATTCGTGATGGCACTTTATGGATACCCCGGATATGGCTCACGTTTTTTTTTTTTTTGGGTCTCCAGTGACTCCTTGATCATCCTCATATAGGGCGAGAGCAATACTTGGTCCCCCAGACATCTCAGTTCGTGAGCTATTTCTTGGAGACGATGACATTCACATATCTTTTTGTTGTCTGTGATGACATTTAGGACGAGACTTCTTCTGACCGTCTTCTAGAAGAAAAAGGACATAGAGAATAATACATGAGGAATGAGGAAATTTTATAAAATTTGTAGTGTGGGTTGAGAACACAGATGAGGGTTAATTATATGAGAAATTGGCTTAGGATTAGGAGCCTTTGTTCAATAGCTATTAAGGCGGAATTGATTACTTTCCAGTTTCTATGCATTGAAGGCTGAATATTAGGTTTTCTGTACAGAGAGTTTATTGAATTCCATCAATTCCATGAACTGTGCCAACGCCCAACGACTACGGGCAGAGAGTTGGTCACCTAGAAAGTTTAGTTTTAATTTGAGGTAAAGATAGCGTTTTTCATTTACAGCACTATTATAGTTAAAACTTCCATAGCGTTTGTGCATACAAACGCTATTAATTTATACATTATGATAGCGTTTCCACGTTGCACTGCTATTAAAGGTTTATAATTTAGTAGTGTTTCTAATGGTCAGCGCTATTAAATACTCCCGTGCATTTTTTTAGAGCGCCTCCTGTCGAAGCCACTATTAAGTGTGCGCTATTAAATTTCGAATCTGGTGTAGTGATTTGTCATGGAAGAATGTAGGGCTGATCATCGGTCGGTTTCGGGCCCAAAATGACCAACTCAAATGAAACCGACATGAGTAAAGTGTAACCCATTTCCACCCATTTTGATCAACGGGTTGGTCGGGTGGCAGGTTGGTCAGATGACGGGTTGGTCGGGTGGTTTGCAACGAGTAAGAATTATTTTATTATTTTATTTATATAAAAAAAAAAGTAAGTGATAGCCCAATTGAACCAACAGTCTATCTGTCATCTGAGTGGAAACTTTAGAAGAAAAAAATTGAACAAACTAAAGAGCTAGATCTGGAAGCTTCTCCACACAGTCCACAAGACCATAGAAAATTTGAACAAACTAGAGAGCTAGATTTGGAAGCTTGCTCGTGGCGGTCGGCGTGGCTATAACTATTGCTCATTAGGGCTGATACAGTCCGCGATGGAGACGTTGCGTCTTCGACAGAGACTTGCAGCGGCAAGATCGGGATGAGATCTGGAAATGGAAGAGAGGAAAGGGTGGTCGCACCGTTGCAGCTTTCAGGGAGGAAAAGACGAAAGGGTTGTGGTCGCGGAAAAGAGGATAAGAGCGAAAGGGTGGGATGGGATCTGGAAGAGAGAAAGGAAAGGGTGGTGGTCGCGAAAGAGAGGAAACTGGAAAGGTCAAAAGGGTGGTGGTCGTGGTCGTGGGCTTGCGGCTTGCAGAGAGGAGGATGAGTCAATGGTGAATGATGAAGAAGAAGGAGAAGTGGAGAAGACTAGGGCTTCAAATCTACAAAAGAGGAAGAGAGTCGGGGTCCGGGTCTGGCAAATAAAGAGCCACGTGTCAGATAGCATGGAGTCTCTAATTGGGCCACGGAGTAGCACAAATTTTAACTGGGCTCTTATTCGGTCAGGTTCGGTTACCGATGGATGGAATTATGCAGAACCGAACCCACCCGTTCCTAACCATATTTTACCATTTTTTTCATCCGCATGAACCCATACCCGACCAAATCCACCCGTTGCACCAAATTTTAGAACGGGTCGTTCGGTTTCAGGCAGGTCTCGGGTTCATGATCACCTCTAGAAGAATGATATCATAAACTAACAAATTCCAAGAAAATAAATCAAATTAATTTGTAAAAAATATGAAACTTTAAAGTAATTTCAAAAGTGGGTTTAATTTTGATGAGTAGAGAGATTCAATGGCTAGAGTTGTGGTTCTGGATGCGATGAAACTTTTGGGCGGAGTTTCTCGATGGCTGGCGAAACGTCGGTTGAATATGGTGTCTGGACAACGATTCGTGAGTTAATCCGGATGGAATGGTGGTTCGTTACAGTGTGTTTCACGGTATGATGACATAACCTGAGGGAATGAGCAGATCAAATCTAGATATGTTGATTAGGAATGAGCGATTGTCAATGGTGGAGTAGTAGAAGTCATGCATGATGGGTTTGTCAAGCAGGTGAAAGGGGCCACCACCATGATGAGGTAGTTTCAAAGGTTACCTTCTCAGTCGGTGAGGAATGAGATACCCCAATTTCCTATTAAAGAAAAACATAATTAACTAAACCTTAATCCTGATATAAGCGTTAAACATATATAACAGAAAAGGAGGATATATTAAAAACTGAAATATAAAAGACATAAAATAAACAACAAACGTTATATATATAAACATAAAAACAATATCTATCTAGGGTACCCCATCAGTGGGGTCCCTTAAAGTACAAACTAACATAAGAAACTGAAAACACATCATCCCTCAAAAAGACGCACTGGCAAAGACATTAAACTCCACCACTAGCACCCACAGCTCATCCTCTAGCATCTGGTTCATAAGGAATTCCATCAAGCTCTTCAATAGCTGGTTTCTCCGCAGGGTCTTCTCACGAAGATCACATCATAAAAATACATAGAACAATGTGGAGATAAGAAACTATACTATCATCATACACGGAAAAGAAATACATAGCATATATACAATAATAGAACAAAGGCATGCAGCACATATAGATAGCAATCATCCTCAAATTCCAGTATCAGCTCTACCCATAGGCACTCATGCAAATAAGCCTGGATGCTGACGTGGCCACCTATAATCCTGTCACCATCCCCGATTCCCGTTAGGGATGTTAGTCAGTCATCCTAGCGGCTCGTCCATAAACGTCGGTGCACACCCCCATTCCCGTTAGGGTGCACATTCAAAGAATGGCACTATCCCCTCATTCCCGTTAGGGAACTAACCCGGGACATCTGGTATCCATAATCGGATAGTCTGGCCTCGTGTGTTCCACCAACACGGCTGTGAACAACACTATGCATTCTATATGAATCTTACCGACTCGTGTCAAGTCATAACCTAGTGCCTTAACCTTCCACCGCAAACTCATATAATTCCTCAGATCACATTACATAAGCTCATCACAAATAAAATTATATTTTATTAGGTTAGGCACATCTAAGTCTCATGTCATACTCTCTCCAACATGCATCTCTCCGAAACAACATATATCATTGGCTAGAGGCCAACTAAGCATAGAATAACAGATATAGCATGTTATCAGACAAAGCATTCTACTCATATTAAAATAATAATAATAATAAAGCATTCATATAATCACAGATAGCCAAATAAAGAATATGAAACATGTTAACACAACCAGCACAGATTAAGCAGCTCAACAGGTAAAATCATACATCCTCGATATTTACAAAATCAACTTAATGGCGATAAACCTACAATACCCAAATCATCATTGGTACTACGAGGTAGTCACCAATATAGTTTTGGCATTGTCGATTATTCGCCCACTATTAGGGTTTAGGTCGCCCTACAACTATTATTGCAAAATATGCTACTTAGTTGTTTCCGAAGATAGGATGCTTCTTCCTCCCACCTGAGCTACACGTAGAGATAATTGGGACTATGAAACGAGCACTCCCTTCCACTACACAAATCTGCCATGCTCCAACCGCGTACCTCCGAGGCTTCGAAAATTCACCTAAACACATGTACACGAAGCAGATAACGTTGGTAACCCTAATACAAAAGGGGAACGTAAAACCGATAACCGAACGTAGAGAAAACCTCAAAATCGTCACTGACGGCATGTCGGCATGAAAAGAGCATAGGCTTACCTTAGCCCTAGCAAGAAAAGGAAGGTAGGGTTATGAAGATAACATCACCACAAACTCGTCTGGATAAACGGTTTTGATTTTCGCTAACCGGTTTGAGGGAACCAAGCTTTGGAACTCTCACAGTCTCTCAGGAATAAAGGCCACAAACATCAAGCATTAAAGGGCTTAAACTTCAAGTTCATACGATACATCATCTAAAGAAGGCTGAGTGGAATAGATTGGTTTATATCAAAGTGAGTAATGCTAAGTGCTTTTGAGAAAGATAGGCCACAGAACCATGAGATTCATTAATTTATCAATGCTTGGATAGATTTTATGAGTGTTCTAGCCGTGGAACTCCTAGGCTATTTATAGGAAAAGTCTTCACTTATCTACATACCTTAATCATGTGGTAACTTAGATTTTTATAAGCTTAGGCAAATTACTTAATGGTAAAGTAACTTCAGCCTATTGAAGCAAGGAGATGACTAAGCAAGGCTATTATTCTAGGCTATAACTTAGGTGAAAATTAGCATTAGCAGTGCTAAAATATTTTCACGGTTACGTCCTCACTATGACTAGTAAAACGCTTTTACGCTGTTAAACCATTAAAATAATAATATTTTTAACTTTTTTCATTTTCAAACAACCAAAATACTTAAGTAATATTATATTACTATTTCTCATCAATTAAAACTCATTATCCCGTAAAAAGCTTTTTAACGCTTTTAACCTTATTATTAATTGAGCACTGACCACTGTCAGGCTTTACAATCCACAATCCACATCAACAACAATCATGTCAATAATATAGCATATAGCACAATTAAGGACATGCAACAACATATAATAACAATTAAATACAGATAAATAAATATTTAAAAGCAGATAATTGCAAAACAGATAATTTCAAACTACAGAAAATAATTAACACAACAACTAAATTATACAGACAACAAACAAATAGCATATAGCTATCGGAAAAATCCTCAGGTACTCCCCTTACCTCTTGACTATTTTTCTCATTGAATTGAAATTCCGTCAAACGTCCGGTTTCAGCAAAACACGTACACGACTCACACAACAATTTATCCTTCAATCAAAACACAACAATTAAATATCAATCAAACACTAAATACACCTATGCTCCTACATGCTAGGTTCGGCCATGAGGTGTTTGGATGGATAAACATTTTCTAAAATTCCTAAGCTCTTGAATTAGTGATCCTTGATCACTTAGAACCGTAAAACAAAGATTAGAATACAAAGATTGAAATAAAATATTCCAACCTTTCAAGAACCCTAATTCGGCCATGACACTTAACATAGGCTAGAGATTTCAAAATTTTACATACTCTTAGATTTATAATCCTAGAGCATCATAGAGTTTAGGAAAATTGTCCTAAGTTAAAAATAAAATCAAGACATCTCAAACCCTCACAAACTCATTTTCGGCCATTAACAAAATAATGGCTTAGAGGTTTGATTTTGATTCAACAACCATGGATTTAATACCTATATGAGCTATCAGGATGGAATCAAGCAAAAAAATGAACAAAGTTCCTCCCCCCCACAAGACTAAGGTTCGGCCTCAACAAGATCATAGGGCACGAAATTTTAGTTTGATGTATCCTCTTATATCTTAAATATAAAGAGGATAATAAGATCATAGAAATTGGTTTCATACTCATTGGATTTTTCTATGATTTACTATGAATTTTCAAAGTTTCTAGATCTAAGAATTGAAAAATATGATCAAGGCTTTAAAACATAAAAATGAATGAAGAACATGATGATGATTGAGGGAGAGAAGCATGGTATACCTCTTGGAAATGAAAAATGGGCAAGGAATCACCTACTTCCTTCACAAAATCAAGCTATGGTACTTAGAGCTTTAATGGCAAAAATGGCAAAGCTTGATGGAGAAGATGAACATTGCCTTAAATAGAGGTGAAATGGGCTCTCAAATGGTGTTTGGGTCGTGGCCCTTTGGGGGTATTTGAGTCCAAGTCATAAAAATTTAAGGGTAAAAGAATAATCTTACAAAATGGCATTTTTGTGATTAAATGGCAACTTAAGGACAAAATGGTAATTTTGCCTAAAGTAATCATGACCAACATGTGGTGAGAATTGAGTGAGGATGTGGCTGATTTGTGTCCACAAATTGTGAGGCAAACTTGTCATTTCGATGACAGTTCAAGGGTAAAATCGTCCAAGGGTAAAACGGTCTTTACACTAGTTTAAAAAAATATCTAGATATTTTGTTTAAAGGTAATGATGACATTGGTGAGTCACCCCCTGTGAGTCATCATGGATGTGAGTCATCATGGATAATGACTCATTGTCTTCATCCATCCGGTGTCGAATTTTGTCTCTGCACATCCGTTCTCGATTTCGTCAATTACCCGATTTAGGGTTTTACGCCCGAAATAACTTATTTATTTTGAAAATTTTCAAAATATCATATATCGTTGGAAATGAGATATAAAATTTATTCATTTCGTTCTCGAGTCAAAATTAGGTTTTCTGATCAGTAAAATCTTACTGTTAGTGAAAACGTAAACCGGGTTCCGTCTGAATTTTCAACCGAAAATTTAACCGTATACTTATAAAAATAAGTATGATATGAATATGATTTTGGTTTTCCCAAAATCATTTTCTAAGTTTCAGATAAAAATATAAATGTTTATTTATATTTATACCGATCTTAGAAAGCGGAAAAAAATCGGGGTGTTACAAATGTCCATAAAATATACTTTTTATTTAATATATTACATAGATTATGATTTTTTTTTTTAATTTGAAATGAAATAAAAATATTCTTTTTATTATGATACAACGAATTTTTTTAATGTGTGACTTTATAATTATAAAAAATATTGAAAAAAACTATATCACTATTTAAATAATTATTTTTGTAAATTGACTATTTTATAATATAATTGTTGAACTTGGTAAAATTATGTATGATATTCTTTTTATTTAGTAAGATTGTTAAATTGTTAAAGGATGTTGTGGTATATGATGTTTATGACTTTATTTTATTTTATCTGTGTTTCATTTTTTAACTTTAAAAATTTTATATAAATTTTTTTTATCATAAACATGTCCACTCAACATAAAGGAGAATTTCAGCATGTCCAGCATGGGGTTGAGAATCACGGGTGATAGTGGTAAGTGGTATGATATCCAAATCGATCCAAAAGTAAATCAATAATCGATTAAAAGAATCAAAATTCCAATAGTTTCAATATTTATTGAATTTTTTTTGTATTATTGATTTTTTATTTGTTGGTTTGTTCCTTATAATACTTATTAATTTGATGTAACGTAATTTTATACTATTTTTAATGTTTTAAATATAAAATTAATATTTGTTAGCTTGTAAAATTTTAGTTTATAGTTTGTTATATATTATGTTTATTAATTTTATTTGGACTTATTTTTTTAATTATTATGTTGGTAAAAATTGAACCAGCCAATCCAATCCAAACAGCATTTAATCGGATTGGATCAGATCGAATCTTTTTAATGAAGTAATTCAAACCGAATTGAATTGCATGTTGTTTTAATCTTTGGATCGGATGACTTTTTGCCTCAAAATCGATCCGCGAACACCCCTAGGTACCCAATATTGACCTGCAAGTTTGGTAAAACATGGATTTTATGAAAAAATTCGATTAAAGTTTCTTTTTTATTTTGTAATTGATTAAGAAGGACTTTTTTGCAATTGAAAAAAAATCATTGGTCTTCTTCCTTGTAACATTATGTTTTTAGAAAGTGAAAATTAGATATCTTAATTAGGTTTGGGTGAGGGTTAGATAAATCAAAAATATTTTAGAATCCAAACACATGCAAGTTTAGAACAAAATTCAAGCACCACAAAATTTTCAATAGACAAGCACCTCAAGCAGATGCGTCAAAACCCCGTATCAGAAGCACATCAATTTAAATCCTTAATTAAGGTGATTTATCATTTACCAAATTGCAAGATAATTAGTCATAGATATAGACCTTAATTAACCATGCCTATTACCTAACTAATTGTGATCAATCTACTCAGGTTTTACTAATCATGATTAATTAACACTAATCTCTATTTATTACCTAGTTCATGATACTTAAGCTTAAATAATCATTAACTAGAGGGGGTGTTTTTCTATTATTCATGATTATATAGACTTCAGTTCAAAAAAAAAAAAATGATTATATAGACTTAATGAACTAGATTGGATCAGCAAACTATAAGTTGGAAGATTAATTAGGCTAAATAAATCTAATTAAGCCTAAAACATTTAAATTAAGCACTTATCCTAGTTAAATCACTTATCCATAGCTAGATTACCACTATTATACTTAGTTAAGCAAGAGTCTACATCTTTTAGAACAACTTGTACGGTTATAATTGGGATTAGTAAGCTACTTGAAAACATTAGCATGACACCACATGCTTAGTAAAAGCATGACAAGTGTGAACACCCTATTTTGACCGGGTCTTTTAGTTTTCATTAGAAATTTCAAAAAATAAAAATGCAGAGAAAATAAAAAATAAAAAATAAACATAATAAAAAAGATTTTAATTTTATGTTAAACACTTGGGTCTATTTTGTTAGTGGGCCAAACCAGTTAAACCTATTACTCAAACCCTAGCAGCCATGTTTGTTTCCTCTCCAACATTTTGATTTAGAGATAGAAATCTCTTGATCCATAATTTTTGCAGATAAGATTTGGCATATTTTTAGGATGAGATCATAGTGAATTAGCATTATAAAAGGAACGAATTAGAGAGTAACAAAAACAACAACAGTAAAAAATACAGATCGGAAAAAATTCGAGAACAGATACAGAGAGAGGCACCTCTCCTTGGTGCGCCGCCAACCCAACCACCGTAAACGCCGCCTCGCTCTGCGAAACAACGTTGTTCGGATCTCCGTTCCGCCACTGTTGTTTCCACGACAGCACCGCTCGTACCCGCCATCTCAGTCGCAGCTGTTGTCCCCATTTCACCCAGATCCAAATTCGGATCTCTCTCAACCAGCTAGACCCGAATCCGTCATCTCAACGGCGCACCACTGCTCCCACTGCTTCGTTCTTGCATACAGGTGAAGGAGAAAGGTCTTCTGTTCTATTTGGGATCATTCCAACGTTTCTGCTCTTTCTGATACATGCATCAGTATATTTCATTTTACTTTTGCTATTATTTTATTTTATTTTGATCTTTTTCTTTTTCTTTTTCTTTTTTTTTTCTTTTTGTTATTTCTTCATAAACTTAAATTGAATGATAAACTTGGATTATAGGACTAGTCGTTTGGCTGTATGGCCCAGGCAAGTCTGATAATCTAAAAAATAAATGGGTTAGAAAAGAACGTTGAATCTGTTTTTTTTTTTTTGACTTGATTATGTTAAAATAAATAAAATGATAGAAAAAAAAGGAAATACTTGAAAATAATTATTTCGGGATTGCTTTGTGAGAGGTTTCACACTCAATTCCTTAGATGCGGGATAGCTCTGTGGACGTATCTACCATGTTCTACCTCACTTAGTATTTTTCGATAAAAAAAATTAAAACATATAAAATAAAAAGCCTTTTTTTAAATAAAATAAATAAACCCTTCTCATAAAAATAAAAACAACCACAAACAATTATTTTCTACAAGAACTACGTGGTTTTGAGTTTCCCATTGCAGCAGGGAATACGTAGGAGCGTGGTCAATCATCCCGTCAAACCAAAATTAATTTTTCCTTTATTTTTGTGTTCTTTTTAATTTGCTAATTTAGATAATTAATTAATAATTATTTAATGTTTATGGGTTGCTCTATGACAAGTGTCATGTTCAATTTTTAGCTTCGAGGTTGCCCTATGGACTTATGTGCCATGTTTAACCTTATTTAAGATTTACCAATAATATTTATTTATTTAAAAAAAAAAGAATTGAAGAAACATAAAATATTAAATAAAATATATCAATAATTAATTTCTTCCTTGTAAATATTTTTGGGGTAAAAATAAATAATTTAATTTTGCGCAATTTATTTAAGGTATCATTCTTAGAATGAGCGATGTAGGGTGCTTAACACCTTCCCTACTCGTAACCGACTTCCGAACTCATTTTTGGTTCCAAAGACCGTTTTTTAGGTTTTTTCCAATTTTTTATCCTAAATAAATAAAATTGGTGACGACTCTACTTTTTCTTAATCAATCTTTTTAGGGTTGTTCTCGTCGCGATTTTTTCGGTTGCGACAGATGGCGACTCCACTGGGGACATTTCGAGAGTCAAGCCTAAGGAATGAGTTGCGCATTTTGGTATTTATTGTTTACCCCTTTTCCTTGTTTTTTTTTTTGTATATATTTCGATCCCTTTTGCTTTAATAATTATTTTACATTAGGATAGAAGACAATGATGTTTGTTGGGTGTTTGTCTTACAGGTTCAAGTAGTTTTGTTTTAGGATTGTACAGGTTTGTATGCCTCCAGCACACACAACACCGACACTCATTTTCACACACTTTCAGCTCTATACCCGAGCTTGTGGGAGCTTAAGGATTAGGCGGTGCCTCAGCATTGTCATTGAAGGCCTAGTGCCTATCTGATATTTGTTGATTCACCACTCAGATTGTTACTAATGTCATGGACTAGTCATCCTGGAGGGTTTATCCCTACTTGTGACTAGGTTCATGAACTAGGTCCTTGACAAGGGCAATCTGGGGACCATGACCTTTAGAAGTCTAGACCCATCCTAAAGTTTGCACTCCTAGATTGACTTAGTGGCCGCTCGATTTAGAAATTGCCATCATAGGTACCTTTGATTAGGTCTTACCTCTTAAGACAATTGGAGGCATACCATATCTCCCTTGTGTTTTTCTATCTATTTACTTTTTTTTTAATTTATTTATTTCTTTACTTTTTTCCTTTTGTTGCTTTAACAAACGAATAATAAATAAATAAAATAAAAAGAGGGGGCAATGCTTTTATGCGTCCCATGACCTTTGGGTTTATGACCCTACAAGGACATCTCTTTTTACATTTCCCCCCCTTTTTTGTAAATAATATCATTTTTTTTATTAGGTAATTCTCTTTTGTGGAGGAAAGACACTATCTGCGTAGCAAGGAATGGAAATGTCTAATTCTAGCAATGCAATTGGCCTAAAGAAGAATATTAGAGTTGATGTGAAAATCAATGATGTGAAGCCTTTAATAGAAATCAGCCATCTGATGCCAAAAGAAGTACGTTCTGAGTTTGCAAGCAAGTATGGAAAGATTTTGGACTTGTTACACATACCTGTAGATGCTTTGGGCTTGAGTGCTTTGGCCCAATATTGGAACTTGAATTTGAGATGTTTCGAGCTGCCGAATTTGGATATGACACCGACTGTAGAAGAATATGCATATATGCTAAGGATACCTCTTCCAAGGGAGCTTCGTGTTTATTTCTATTATGGCCAGCATGTTAGTGATGGGAAGATAGCAGAGTTGTTGGGAGTTCTACCAAAGCCATCAGACAAAATGGAAAAGGGAGATGTCAGAGGTCTGAGGCGAAGATTCCTTGAAGTTTATCTCCAGGATTTGGCGCGACAAAAGAATTGGGTTATCTTCAAGCGAGTGTTAGCTTTAACCATTTATGGGTTGGTGCTTTTCCCTTTTATACCAGACATGGTGGATTACGCGGCCATGGATGTCTACCACAAGGTCGAGGAATATAATGTGAATCCCATTCCCGCAATTCTGGCAGAAACTTTCCTCTCATTGCAAGTGTGCCATGAAAATCAACAAGGCAAATTACGATGTTGTGCACAAATGCTGTATGTTTGGATCGTGACTCACATGTATGCTCGAAAATATATTAGTGAGATTGATGACCCCTTGAGGAGATTCCATCACATTCCGATAAAGCCATGTAAATCCAATGAATGGAGGCAAGAATTTGATGAGGTTGATTCGAAAGCTTTTTGCTGGATGTGTCCTTGGTATAAAGGAAATACAGTAATCTTCAGTTGTGGGAATTTCTCCAATATTCCTTTGATGGGACCAAGGGGTTGCGTGTCATATTCTCCGGCACTTGTGATTCGACAATTGAAATGGACTCAACAGGAACCACTCGAAAAGGTGTTGGGTGGAATTTCTTTCTTATATCAAGAGTGCGAGGTTGTCAAAAATACAACAATAGCTGTTAGATCCGCTTGGAGCAACATCCGGATACTGGGATCAAATGAGTTGGGGAGACAAATTATTTCCCATACTAGAAACTATGAGGCATGGAGGAAAGCAAGGAAAGGCAGCCCTGTTGTTTCGAAACCAATCCCGTATAAAGATGAAAATCCGCAAACAGAAGCAGAAATGTTAAAGAAGATCGAGATTATGATGGCTCAGATGGGAATGCTAGAGGAAAAGAACGAAACAGACCAGATCACCATCATCACGCTTCAGCACCAAGTCCAGAAGTTAAACATGAGGATAGAACATTGGAAAGATGAATGTGCCGATGCATATGAAGTCGCAAGTCCAGCAAAGAAAGCAAAGAAGTGGAATATGAAAGAATCAGAAGTTCGAGGACTACTAGCAAGAATAGAAGATCAAGAAAAAATGCTGGCACAAATCTTCAAAGAAAAAGAAGACTTGGGGGCAAAAGTCGAAGTGCACGTCCAGACAATCAGGATATTGGAGGAAAGCATAGGATCTCTGAAAGAAGCCTTAACTCATACTGAGCGTCACTCTGATGAAGGTTGGAATGCAGCTGCAACTATGCGCGAGTCATTGAAAAAAGCACAAGAAAAAGAGCAACAGTTGTGGATGAGGGTATGGATGTTCGAAAGGGAGAAAAAACAGTATGAGGATGAGATCAGACAACAGGAAGAATGGCTAGAGAATTGGGAATCTGTGGCAAAAGATTTGAAGGCTGACAGAGATGCTTGGAAGAAAAGATATGAACACCTCTCAGGAAGTTTGCAATACCATACCTATCAGTTCGTGGGTCACCTCGAGGAAGCATTAGTCCAAACTCGCATGAGTGACGGATCTACAATCCCTCCAAAAATAGCTCGCTTCATGAAGTATTGTAGGGGTCTTGCTAGCGGATTCAAAAGGAAGACTTTAAAACTTTTGATGTAATTCTGTTAGATGGGAGACATTGTATTTTCGTTTCAAAGAAATAAAAGCCTTTTTTACGTCCATCAATGAATTCCGCTCTATCTTATGGTGTGTTACAAGTAGGCCTGTATGATTGCATTGCTAGTAAATGATGTTGTCTATTGAGGGACACATGTTCCCATGGATTTGTCATCAACCACACATTAACCTAAGGGGGATGTGCCCCTAGAGTTATGTGTTGGGGTGAAGTTGCTTGCTACAAAAGTGGTCTTTCCTTTGCAAAAGAAAGAATTCATGGGTTTTTATTTTCGAAGCATACTTTTATCTTTCTTTTATTTATTAAAAAAAATAAAAAAAAAATAAAAAATATATATATATATATATATATATATATATATATATATAAAAAGGGTTACTGACGATTTCTTTTACTCAGAGCTGAAAAACGAATCTGAGGATTTGAGAACCATTGCGCGATCTAAGAAAGACAACACCAATCAAACCCGAGTTTACAACACTAGATCTCGGACCAGAATGGCTGCCAACAGTCCTGAAACAGGAAGGAACTTGAGTTTAGAAGTAGATGAAGTGAGGGGAAGGGTGACAGAAATCTCTGAAACTCAAGCAAGGTTAGAGGCTATACTACAGGATATGAGGGAATCTCTTAGCAGGCTTGGTGCAAATAGAATTGGAAATGAAGATGGCCCACACGTAAGCATACAACCGGCTCTCTCCATGGTAACGACACCAATGTTTTCAAGCATAAACAATAGTCTCACTCAGGGAATGTCAAGTTACACAGAGCCCACAGTAATCCCCATCGGGGAAGGATATCGCCCTCTCGAGAATATGTATCATGAGCCTGCTGGTTATGCAGGACTCACTTGGGAAAAACCCCATGTATCCATTCCCGAACAATCCAGGGGAGTCCAGTTTGGGCCTGATAAGATGAAGGAAGAGTGGATGGAGAAGGTAGAAGAACAAATAAAAGAGATCAAGGGCTCAAGTGCTTATGGCCTTCTCAAGATTGAAGAACTTTGTCCTGCCACAAACGTCGTGATTCCAAAGGATTTAAAAATTCTTGATTTTTCCAAGTATGACGGAAGTGGGAACCCACGATTCCATTTGATTAGCTATGCCACCAAAATGGCCATCTGGTCTAAGGATGACAAGTTCCTCATTGGTTTTTTCCATGAAAGTTTGACCGGAATCACACTAGAGTGGTACCTTAAGTTAGATCATTCTAAGATCTCACGGTGGACAGAATTAGCCGACTTGTTCATGGATCAATACAAATTTAATTTGGACGTAGCTCCAACCCATGAACAGTTGGCTGCAATGCAGAAGAAGAGTGATGAGTCCTTCAAACAGTATGCACAAAGGTGGAGGAGTTTGGCTGCTCAGGTACAACCACCGCTGATGTTGTCCGAAATGTGCTCATACTTTTTGGGAACCCTCGGATCCCCCTTTATCGGAGCAATGGCAGGAGCAGCTTATAGGGATTTCTCTGATTTGATTGCTGCAGGGGAAAGAATTGAAATCCTAGCCAGAGCCGAGAAGTTACCAATTGACATGGAAGGCAGTGCATCTAAAAAGGGGTTCCAGCCTAAGAAGAAGGAAGCAGAAGCAAATTATGTGCAACACCAACAGAACTTTGGACCTCGCCATGTCCCTTCATACCCAAGGTACCAAGCACCATATTAGACCCAAACACCCTTTTACCCACCTCAACAGGCCTCGCCAACTATCACCCAGCCACAAAACCAAATAAATAATATCCCTACCCCTCAGCCATATAACCCCACTCGCCCAACATATACGCATTATCCACCTGCACCTCAACAAAACCATCCAAGCTACCCTCGACCTCGCCCAAATTTTCAAAATCAAGGACGTTTCCAATCTCAAAATCTGCCACCTTTCCCAAGACTGTCTATCTCCAATGCAGATTTGTTCAAACAACTATTCGATCGTCACTTAATCGCTGGAAACCCTGTACGACCTATGGAACCACCTTTCCCTGCCTGGTACAATCCAAACTTGACTTGCAAGTATCACATGGATGCCCTGGGGCATTCCATTGAAGAATGTGAGGCCTTCAAGACAGCAGTAAGAAAGTTGATTGCTTGTGGAAGATTGGGTTTCGAAGAAGATTCGGGGCCTAACATTGTTAATAACCCAATCCCGAACCATAATGTTGAAAATAGGGTAAATAACTTGGAATTGAAGGGGTCTCAAGTCAAGAAGGTCCTGGAATTGCGAACACCGATGCAAGAAGTCTTTGAGGGGCTCAGGAAAGCAGGATATGATATTGTCGCACCGGGGAAGCCAATCAAAAAAGAAATGAAGTATGATGGTGATTTAAGTTGTGACTATCATCATGGGCAGGTAGGGCATGATATCGAAACCTGTTGGGACTTTAAGGTCCGAGTCCAAGGATTGCTTACCTTGGGGGTGATCCAAGCCAGACGGGGTACGACTGAAGAAATTAATGTGGTTGAAAAAGTGGTGCTCCGGATACCACCCATGAATGATGCCCCGATGCCAGAAAAAGTGATTGTAAGGGTGAAAAAGCCAACCCCTTTTGCTTATAATGATATACATGCTGTACCATGGAATTATGAACAGAAGGTTGAGCTAGTAGGAGGGGCAGAAGAAACTTCAAAGGCTCAAGTTACTAATGTTGTGAGAATTGGAGGCATCACAAGGAGTGGGCGATACTATGACCCCGCAGAAGAAGAAGCAAAGAAAAATGCCAAAGATAAGGAGATCGTGGATGAAGGAAAGGACAATGAAGAAGAAGAAGAGTTTTTGAAGATCATGAAACAAAGTGAATACGACGTGACGGAGCAGTTAAAGAAAACACCGGCAAAAATATCGCTTTTGTCACTTTTCCTCACATCAGAGATGCATCGTAAGGCATTATTGAAGGTGTTGAATGAAGCCTATGTTAATCCTGACGTCACACCAGAAAATGTAGTAAACATGGTGGATCCGGTGAGTCGGGTCAACATGATCAATTTCTCAGAAGAGGAGGTGTTTTTGAAGTTTAAAGGTAGTCCTAAGGCACTCCATATTACCCTAAGGTGCAAAGGATTTGTGCTTGCGAAGGTGCTTATAGATGGTGGCTCGGCATTGAATGTGGTTCCGTTGTCCACTCTACAGCAGATAAACATAGGCTTGACTGATTTGACACCCCAGGAGATGATTGTGCGAGCCTTTGATGGGACAGCAAGAGGGATCTTAGGGGAAATAACTCTGCCCCTCGAAGTAGGGCCTAGTTGTTTTCATGTTCTCTTTCAAGTCATGGAGATCCAGCCAGCTTATACTATGCTTCTAGGAAGGCCTTGGATTCATGAAGCTGGTGTTGTTCCATCAACGTTGCATCAATGTTTGAAGTATATTCAGAATGGTGCTGTGATTACCATCCGTGGTGAAGAGGAAATCATGCTTTCAAAGCCTTTTTCGGTACCTTACGTAGAAAGTGCAGAGCAAGTCGAGGATGATTCCCTGCACAGTTTTGAGATCCTGAAGCCAGAGAGCAAGAGGAAGGAGCTGCCAATGCAGAATGTGAATGAAGTGGCAGTCCGTATAATGGAAAGGAATGGGTATCAGAAAGGAAGAGGCCTAGGGGCAAACCTCCAAGGGATCCCTCAACCAATTGCAGCCACTGCAATGGATGGAAGACATGGACTAGGGTACGATCCTTCTCTAGCAGAAAAAATGAAATACCTAGCTCTCGGAGGCAAGAAAGGAGAAGGGAAGGGATTTAGTTATGTCCCTCACTTAACGGATACTTTCTCGGCATCAACTGAAGCGATCTCGCTAGAGAAGTTGACTTCCCCTCATTTCACTATCAGTGCACTTGAAGAGGAGCAAGAAAGAAACCCTGTGATTTATCTCTCTGCTGACAATGAGGTCCTTGGCAATTGGCTGTCTGAACCGTTTGTTGATGTTATTTCCATAAAGTAATTATCTTTTTGTATCTCGAATAAACTGGTGTTTACTTTAGTTGAGACATGAATAAAATGAATTAGTATGATTTTCAGCATTTTTGGTGTCTTCCTGTCTCTACCCCTTACCTTATATCAATCGCGCTTTATAATATCCTTGCCTATATTTCTATTGTTGCAAACATCCTTTTTTCAGGAACCTCACCCCCGTCGAAAGTTTGTCTCACGAAAGGAACCTTGAAACCTCATTTACTGATTCCCTTGCGGCTGTTGACGAAGATAATTCTGGGATTAGTGAGGAAGAAGAAGTTATTGAGGAATTTACAAAGTTGATGGAGTGCTCAGAAGATGGTTTCACTTCAAATGATGAAGTTATAGAAGTGATTAATATGGGGACCGAGGAAGACAAGAAGGAGTTGAAAATAGTGGATAATCCAGAGCGTGCAGAAATGGTCACGCTGTTTAAGGAGTATCTAGATGTGTTTGCATGGTCATACAAAGATATGCCAGGATTGGATCCAGAAATAGCGTCACATAAAATCCCATTGTACCCGGACACGGTGGCAAAGAAACAAAGGTTGAGGAGGATGCATCCAGAGATGTCATTAAAGATCAAAGAAGAGGTAACTAAGCAGTTAGAAGCTGGGTTTGTGGAAGTGTCGAGACATCCAGAGTGGGTAGCTAATATTGTAACAGTACCGAAAAAGGATGGGAAAGTAAGAATGTGTGTGGATTACAGAGATCTAAATAAAGCCAGTCCAAAGGATGACTTCCCGTTGCCTCATATTGACGTCCTTGTAGACAGCACAGCAAGGAACCACAGGTTCTCCTTCATGGATGGGTATTCGGGATACAATCAGATCCTCATGGACATCGATGACAAAGAAAAGACGACTTTCATTACCCCTTGGGGAACTTTCTGTTACAAAGTAATGCCTTTTGGATTGAAGAATGCCGGAGCTACTTACCAGCGTGCTATGGTAGCATTGTTCCATGATATGATGCATAAAGAGATAGAGGTATATGTGGATGACATAGTGGCTAAGTCTAAGGAGGGGGAAAGCCATGTAGCAGTTTTGCAGAAATTATTTGAGAGATTGAGGAAATACAATTTGAGGCTCAATCCCACAAAATGTGTATTTGGAGCATCAACTGGGAAATTGCTTGGTTTTGTGGTCAATAGAGAAGGAATACAGGTGCAGCCAGAAAAGGCAAAGGCGATCAGAGACATGCCGACTCCCAAGAATGAACGAGAAGTAAGAGGTTTTCTAGGGAGATTGAATTACATTGCCCGATTCATTGCTAACTTAACTAGCACATGCGAGCCAATTTTCAGACTATTAAAAAAGAATAATCCAGGAAATTGGAATGAGGAATGTCAGGAAGCCTTTGACAAAATAAAGGCGTATCTATCAACCCCACCAGTGTTGGTGCCGCCCACTCGAGGTCGTCCCTTGATACTGTATCTCACTATCTTACCAACCTCAATGGGAGCAATGTTAGGGCAACATGATGAGTCTGGCAAGAAAGAACAGGCAATTTACTATCTGAGCAAGAAGTTTAATGACTGCGAAGCCCGATACATGGCAATTGAGAAGACTTGTTGTGCGCTGGTGTGGACTTCCAAGAGACTCAGGCAATACATGTTATATCACACCACTTGGTTAATCTCTCGAATGGACCCTTTGAAATATATCTTTGAGAGTCCCCACATATCCTTAAGGGTTTCAAAGTGGCAAGTGATATTATCAGAGTTCGATATTAAGTATATGACTCGGAAATCCGTCAAGGGAAGTGCAATTGCTGATCATTTAGCTGAAAATCCTCTCAAGGGTGGACAGCCGATTACATATGAATTCCCTGATGGGGAGATATTATCATTGGAGGGAGACGAAGTAGAAAAGGAGAATGTATGGAAGATGTATTTCGATGGAGCAGTGAATATGCACGGTTCTGGCATAGGAGCAGTGGTGATTTCTCCGGACGGCAAACAATACCCAGTGGCCATTAAACTTGAATTTGAATGCACCAATAATATTGCCGAGTATGAAGCATGTGCGAGTGGATTACAAGCAGCGATTGATCTTGGAATAAAGCAGTTAAAGGTCTTTGGAGATGCAGCCCTAATCATTTATCAGGTCAACGGCGAATGGCAAACTAAAGATCCCAAACTTATCCCATATCAGAAATACTTGACTCAGTTAGTTGCGAAGTTTGATGAGATTACTTTCTCGCACTTAACTCGAGACAAGAATCAATTTGCGGATGCTTTAGCCACATTAGCCGCTATGACCAAGCTAGGTCTCCATACCACCGTCCAGCCTATTCAAGTGAAGGTACAAGATGAGCCAACATACTGTGCACATGTGGAAGAAGAAGAGCACGATGGCAATCCTTGGTATCACGACATCAAGCAATATATACAAAGCAGAACGTACCCAGAAGGAGCAAATGAAGTGAATAAGAGGACGATTCGTAGATTATCAATGTCCTTTTACTTAGATGGTGAAGTTTTGTATAAGAGGAACTATGACGGGGTTCTCATAAGTTGTGTTGATGCACGTGAAGCCCGGACTATCATGATAGAAATGCACGAAGGGATATGTGGAACACATGCAAATGGTCATATGATGGCACGCAAGATCCTACGAGATGGTTACTATTGGTCAACCATGGAAGCTGATTGTTTGGAGCATGTCCGAAGATGCCATAAATGCCAAATATATGCAGATCAGATCAAAGCTCCACCATTCCAATTGCACAATTTGGTGTCCCCGTGGCCCTTTTCGATGTGGGGAATAGACGTCATTGGACCTATCAATCCCAAGGCTTCAAACGGACATCGTTTCATTCTGGTTGCAATAGATTACTTCACTAAGTGGGTGGAAGCAGCATCATATGCCAATATAACTCAAAATGTGTTTACCAAATTCCTGAAAAGGGATATTATCTGCCGTTATGGAATACCAGAAAGAATCATTACAGATAATGCTGCCAATCGTAATGGGGCGGAGGTAAAAAAGTTATCAGAGACCTTCAAAATCAAGCATCATAATTCTGCCCCATATAGACCTCAAATGAACGGTGCAGTAGAGGCAGCCAACAAGAATGTCAAGAAAATTGTTGCTAAAATGGTCGTCAATTATAAAGATTGGCATGAAATGTTGCCATAAGCTTTGCATGCGTATCGTACCAACATACGATCAAGTACTGGGGCAACGCCTTTCTCATTGGTGTATGGAATGGAAGCTGTTTCTCCCATAGAAGTCGAAATCCCTTCGTTAAGAGTTTTGATGGAAGCCAACTTGGAAGAATCTGAATGGGTGAAAGCCCGATATGATCAGTTAAACATGATTGAGGAAAAAAGACTGATAGCTCTCTGTCATGGACAACTATATCAGAAAAGGATGGCAAAAGCTTTCAACAAGAAAGTCTGTCCGAGGGAGTTTCAACCAAGTGATTTGGTGTTAAAGAAGATACTTCCCAATCAAGAAGATGCTCGAGGAAAATGGGCACCCAATTATGAAGGACCATACATAGTAAAGCAGGCATACTCAGGCGGAGCTTTAGTCCTAACAGATGAAAACGGACGAGAGCTACCGAGACCTATAAACTCCGATGCTGTGAAAAAGTTCTATGCTTGATTAGTCAAAAAAAAAAAGAAAAAAAAAGAGGAGAGCCCGTCAGGTTGAAAACCCGCAAAGGCAACCTAAGCAAAAGTTAGGGCATGAAAAAAAAAAAAAAAGGAGAGCCCGTTAGGTTGAAAACCCGCAAAGGCAACCTAAGCAAAAGTTAGGGCATTAAAAAAAAAAAAAATGTGTCCGTTAGGTTGAAAACCCGAAAGGGCGGCCTAAGCAAAAATTAGGACAAAGAAACTGAATCTTAGGCTGAAAACCTGCAAAGGCAGCTTAAACGATATCCTAATGTTTTACTACACTGGGGCAATTTTGCTTATGACTTGCTACACCGGGGCAATTTTGTTTGAGATTTGCTACACTTATGACTGGCTACAATGGGGCAAAGAAAATCATTGAAATGTTAATGAAAGGATGTATGTGGAAGCTGAGACCAGGATTTGCGACGTCAAACAGTTGTTGGGAATCAGATAAGAGGATCAAGGAACCAATACTGGGGCAAATTTTTAGGCGGTTTTCTTCTGTTCCATTATCCCTTTTCATACAATTCCCATACACCCTTGTATTTCCCCCCTTTCTTTCCAATTTCTTTGTGTGCAATGTAAATTCTCATATTAAGGCAAGGATTTTTATTCATCCATTTTCCCTATTGTGCTTAAATCATGTTTATGCATTGAAGTCATGTCTCAATTTAAGTAAATTTAAGTTTAATAGTATTATTTGATAATTCTAATGGTTACTTCAATGAATGGTTTGAACCAAAGAAAGCCCAGCATTTCAAAGTCAATAAGGGAGATAATGGTGTACAATGAGGAGAAAAGAAAAGCAATAATGAAAGTCTCCACGAGTCCTAGTCTTGAAGGAAGCAATCACTCTACATGCCTCCACCGTTTTAGAAAAAAAAAAAAAAAAAAAACGGGGGGAAAGTCCCTCCTATCGAAAGGAACTGACAAGGCCCTAACTCAGAGCTATTGGTAAACAAGGGTTTGATTGGTCGAAGTTTTTCCATGGAGCGTATGGTTCAGCTTTAATTGAAGCAAAGGTAAAGAAAAGAAAATAATAATAAGAAAACGATAGAAAAGAGAAAGCAAGTTACCATCATTTTATTTCTGGGATCTGAGGCTCATTACATTTTATTTTTTGAGCTCTGAGGCTCACTGTGCTTTTACTTCTGGGATCTGAGTCCCACTGCAAATTTATTTTCGAGCTCTGAGGCTCACTGTTAATTTTATTTCTGGGATCTGAGGCCCATTACATTTTATTTTTCGAGCTCTGAGGCTCACTGTGCTTTTACTTCTGGGATCTGAGTCCCACTGCAAATTTATTTTCGAGCTCTGAGGCTCACTGTTAATGTTACTTCTGGGATCTGAGGCCCGCTGCAATTTTATTTTTTCGAGCTCTGAGGCTCACTGTGCTTTTACTTCTGGGATCTGAGTCCCACTGCAAATTTATTTTCGAGCTCTGAGGCTCACTGTTAATGTTACTTCTGGGATCTGAGGCCCGCTGCAATTTTATTTTTTCGAGCTCTGAGGCTCACTTTTAATTTTATATTTGGGATCTGAGGCCCGCTGCAAATTTATTTTTTCGAGCTCTGAGGCTCACTGGTAATTTTATATTTGGGATCCGAGACCCGCTACAATTTTATTCTTCGAGCTCTGAGGCTCACCGCTAATTTCATTTTCGGGATCTGAGGCCCGCTGTCATTTTATTTTCCAAGCTCTAAAGCTTAATTCTGAATTTTTCTCCAGCCTGCTTCCCATCCCGGCCAAAATGCGAGTTCATTTTCTTTACTAGTTCCTTACTTCTATTACATGAAAAAATCATTCTTTCTTCATGTATTCTAGTAATGAACAAGTAAAGAGGGGCAACTGTGAACACCCTATTTTGACCGGGTCTTTTAGTTTTCATTAGAAATTTCAAAAAATAAAAATGCAGAGAAAATAAAAAATAAAAAATAAACATAATAAAAAAGATTTTAATTTTATGTTAAACACTTGGGTCTATTTTGTTAGTGGGCCAAACCAGTTAAACCTATTACTCAAACCCTAGCAGCCATGTTTGTTTCCTCTCCAACATTTTGATTTAGAGATAGAAATCTCTTGATCCATAATTTTTGCAGATAAGATTTGGCATATTTTTAGGATGAGATCATAGTGAATTAGCATTATAAAAGGAACGAATTAGAGAGTAACAAAAACAACAACAGTAAAAAATACAGATCGGAAAAAATTCGAGAACAGATACAGAGAGAGGCACCTCTCCTTGGTGCGCCGCCAACCCAACCACCGTAAACGCCGCCTCGCTCTGCGAAACAACGTTGTTCGGATCTCCGTTCCGCCACCGTTGTTTCCACGACAGCACCGCTTGTACCCGCCATCTCAGTCGCAGCTGTTGTCCCCATTTCACCCAGATCCAAATTCGGATCTCTCTCAACCAGCTAGAGCCGAATCCGTCATCTCAACGGCGCACCACTGCTCCCACTGCTTCGTTCTTGCGTACAGGTGAAGGAGAAAGGTCTTCTGTTCTATTTGGGATCATTCCAACGTTTTCTGCTCTTTCTGATACATGCATCAGTATATTTCATTTTACTTTTGCTATTATTTTATTTTATTTTGATCTTTTTCTTTTTTTTCTTTTTTTTTCTTTTTGTTATTTCTTCATAAACTTAAATTGAATGATAAACTTGGATTATAGGACTAGTCGTTTGGCTGTATGGCCCAGGCAAGTCTGATAATCTAAAAAATAAATAGGTTAGAAAAGAACGTTGAATTTGTTTTTTTTTTTTTTTTTTGACTTGATTATGTTAAAATAAATAAAATGATAGAAAAAAAAGGAAATACTTGAAAATAATTATTTCGGGATTGCTTTGTGAGAGGTTTCACACTCAATTCCTTAGATGCGGGATAGCTCTGTGGACGTATCTACCATGTTCTACCTCACTTAGTATTTTTCGATAAAAAAAATTAAAATATATAAAATAAAAAGCCTTTTTTTAAATAAAATAAATAAACCCTTCTCATAAAAATAAAAACAACCACAAACAATTATTTTCTACAAGAACTACGTGGTTTTGAGTTTCCCATTGCAACAGGGAATACGTAGGAGCGTGGTCAATCATCCCGTCAAACCAAAATTAATTTTTCCTTTATTTTTGTGTTCTTTTTAATTTGCTAATTTAGATAATTAATTAATAATTATTTAATGTTTATGGGTTGCTCTATGACAAGTGTCATGTTCAATTTTTAGCTTCGAGGTTGCCCTATGGACTTATGTGCCATGTTTAACCTTATTTAAGATTTACCAATAATATTTATTTATTTAAAAAAAAAAAGAATTGAAGAAACATAAAATATTAAATAAAATATATCAATAATTAATTTCTTCCTTGTAAATATTTTTGGGGTAAAAATAAATAATTTAATTTTGCGCAATTTATTTAAGGTATCATTCTTAGAATGAGCGATGTAGGGTGCTTAACACCTTCCCTACTCGTAACCGACTTCCGAACTCATTTTTGGTTCCAAAGACCGTTTTTTAGGTTTTTTCCAATTTTTTATCCTAAATAAATAAAATTGGTGGCGACTCTACTTTTTCTTAATCAATCTTTTTAGGGTTGTCCTCGTCGCGATTTTTTCGGTTGCGACAACAAGCCTTGAATAAATGACACCTCCTACTTGTTAACATGGATAAGTTTCACCTAAGCCTAGTTATTGTAACGTGATTTAGTTCCCATTAAAGGATCTAGTTGGAGAAACCAAAATGAAATATCAACTATAGGAAACATGATATACGGTCAGCATGACTAACAAAACACCAAGCTAATAAATCTAATGATATTGCATGTGGCAAATTTAGATAAGACATGAACATTATAGATTTGTGGCTGCCTCTTGTATTAGGTTTGCTTAGTCATTCTTAGAAAATGATGTTTTAAGTGAAAAAGTTTCGAAAATGATTTATTACAGTGTTGAAAAAATATTTTACGACAAAGAGTCTTATTTTGACCTAATTGCGTTTTAAAACGGCAAACGACGAACAATTCCGTCAATATTTGTGAAAGTAGTTTTAAAAAGGGTAATATCGAGTAATACGGAGCGTTTGTTTCAAATGATGTTTTCAAGTTCAAATTATTAATTTTTAAATAAAAATGAGTTTTAAGGAATTTTGACAAGTTTACAAAACGAATTTCCAACGTAAAAGGATTTTCGGTAAACAATGAGTTATTTCCGTCAACTTAGATAAGTTGAGGAAACTTTGGTTTTGTATTTCACAGGACGAAAATGGTTTAAACGAACCTAGCAACCGAGACGTCGGGTCTAGAGTTCTAAGAGGTTGAAGTTGTGGACTAAATGTCCTATAAGTGGTGTTTCAGGTTTTGTGCACTAAAATCTACATATCTACGACTGGTGCATCGGTCTAGATTTCGTGATTTGCACACTTTTGACTTAGAGTCAATTATTGTTTGAAAGAGGTATTAAACTTGAAAGTTTAAAATGTTGTTTTGGTCGTGAGACTTTTAGCTCCCAAGTGGCCAAAGGACATGAAGGAAGGAAAGGAAGGAGTTCCATGGGAGGGGTTCGATCCCCACCCCCCCACCCCTCTAAAAACTAACTATCCAACAAATTAACCATTTGACCTATCAAAAAAAAAAAAATAACCAAAACATTTTACATGCATTTTACATTTTGTTGGCAGACATGTCTAAAGGTTTTATGCATGGTACCTTGGTAGGTACCCATGTTATGGGATATATTTCGCCTTTGAGTGAAATAAAAGGTGGTCTAGGAAAGGCAGGGCTAATTACGACTATTTCGGGAGCTTGGATATTAGTAATATTTTATAGGCCGAGTTAATTACGACTATCGTTGGATGTTCTTGTTTCCAGATTTTGCTTCTCATCCTAAACTTCTGCCTTCTTCCCCGTCTGCCTCTCACGCTCCTCCCTTGATTGAAAACTTCAAAGTTCAAGAAAAGGATGATCGTGTTTCTATTGCCTCTCCTCAAAGGAAGACCTTTGCGCAGGCTGTTTGCAATGCAGTTGATATCCCATATAGTCAGCTACCTAAACCACGTTTAAGGGGTGAAGAACTCTCAATTAAGATACCAGAAGAGGAATACGTTGCTGGGTTGGAGGAGTGCAAAAACCATTTGCACGGGCGTTTGATACTCTCTAAGGGGGATTCTCCTTATAAAGTGGCTGACTTAAGATCCAAGTTAGATATCTTATGGAAACCCTTAGGCAAATGGGGTGTTATCTCATTAGGGAAAGGTTATTATGAATTCTCTTTCTCCTCTGTTGAAGACCTAAGAAGTGTAAGATCGAATAATTCATGGAACCTAAAGCCTGGGTTGCTTCGATTGTTCTCATGGAGCCCAGATTTTAATCAATATTTTAGATGATATTTATTTGTTAATAACTTTATTTTTTCATTTTTTATATTTTTTTTAAATGTTGATAATTTTTTACGGCCAACCCGCCAACCCGCCGCTAAACGGGGTGTGTTAGGAGGTTCAGTCACTTAACTAAACTGGGTCAACCCACCCCACCCCATTTTCGGTGGGTCAATGATGGGGCGGGTCGAAACGGGCGGGCTGGCCCGTTTTATCATCTCTGAGTCATGGGTAATCCACAAAAATATCCTATGAATGATGAATGTATGTATTTTTGTCAACTCTAAGAATGACGACTAACCTATAAAAAATAAAGTTTAAGAGAGAATAAATTTTCTTTAATTAGCAAGGCACTATGATAGGCGGCCCTTCATTAATTAGAAAAATACTACAAGTAAGAAAAATACTAATAAAATGACCGTTATGATTTGTAAAAAAAATAAAGGGACTCGATAACACAAAATTTTTGTTTGATATTTGATTTGAAAAGTGGTCATGGAACGGGACAAAAAAAATGTGGGGGACTTGACAAAAACACAAAATTTTATCTCTTACCAAACCATGTGACAGCTTTTTGTCTCATGAACATGCTATCGAAAGACAAAATTATCTTTAGACATCTCTCTATCTCTCTCATTTATATATATTATTAACATACTATCGAAAGAGGGGGTGAATTGTGTTTTTCAAAAACTTTGGCAAATAATAAGACTTTTCCTTTTTAATAAATTGATAAAACAACTTTGTTAAATACGAGTACGATTTAAAAGCGTTTTGCAAACGATAAAGCAAAAGTAAAAGAGATAAAGGATGAGAAGATTAACACAGCGATATATCCTGGTTCGGCCACAAACTACCAAGGTGGCCTACGTCCAGTCCCCAAGGCAATATGACCAAGGGTTTCCAATCAACCATAGTTTTTAAACAGGATTAACTAGAACCTTTACAAAACAGAGAACCCTTACACAAATCACAGGATATACTATTCCTTGTGCAAGAGCCTCAAAAACGTTTTACGTGAGATCAAACTCACAAAATACAGAAAGAGATTACAAGATAGAAGCACTCAAAAGTGCAGAAGATAAATACAAATTGAAGCTCAATAATATAAACACCTATGTGGTGTATATGTCTCTCAGAATAATAGCTTAGTATTTCGTTTCCTTTCTCTCAAAATGATTTAAATAAACCAATTGATGTTAGGTCAAAAATCTCTTGAAAACTGATTTTTCTCGAGTCATAATCGATTATTCATAAAGCATAATCGATTATTTTAAGCAATTTCACAAAGCGCATTTTGAAGCAGTCAGCTCATAATCGATTATAGTAATCACATGTTCTATGTTTATGTTCAAAGACTGTTCAAATAAGCATAATCGATTATACTAATCGATTATGGACTCTCTGAATTTTGATTAAAAAGCAATAATCGATTTTGGAAAACCCATAATCGATTATATCAATTCTGAATTCAAACCTAACTGCACAAAGCGCATTTTGAAGCAGTCAGCTCATAATCGATTATAGTAATCACATGTTCTATGTTTAAGTTCAAAGACTGTTCAAATAAGCATAATCGATTATACTAATCGATTATGGACTCTCTGACTTTTGATTAAAAAGCAATAATCGATTTTGGAAAACCCATAATCGATTATATCAATTCTGAATTCAAGATAATTAGAACTATTTTAACGCATATTAAAGCCATTTATGCTGAGTTTAAAACGTGTTGCAATTAGTCATAATCGATTATCATAATCAATTATTCCTCTTCAAAATTTGAATTCAAAAACCTAACAGCTCTAACATTTAAAGACTCATTTAAGCAGAGTTAAGAGATGCATAGTCGATTATCATTATCGATTATTTCACGTAGAAAAAGATTTTTGAAAAACTTTAAAGGCCAAATTATATTTTTCATAAAAACCATTTAACATCCTTTATAAGTTTATTTTCAGAAAAGATTTTAGAGTGTGTGATTTAATTAATCTTGAGAGACACACTACCGCTTACATTTACTTCTACAACAAGCAATACAAATAAACAAAATATCCCTTAGCCCCAGATATTCGCTTGTTGATCCTTTTTACGTTTTTTACAAATAAGTCCTTATTGAGTTGAATCTTTTTGTCTATCATCAAAACATATGTACCTGTCAAGGCATATATCTACAATAAATAAAAATAAAACCTATAAAAAATAATGTTTAAGTGAGAATAAATTTTCTTTAATTTCTTTAAGGGTAAAGGCCATTTTTGGTCCCCAACAAAAAATATGGTGCCCATTTCAGTCCCTGATAAAAAAAAAACTACCCTGTTAGTCCTTGATAATTACTAACGTGGACAAGTTAGTCCCTGATAATTACTTTGGGACATTATAGTCCCTAACAATATTTAAAGTGGGACTACTTAGTCCCTGACAATTAATATCTTGAGACATTTTAGTAACGGACGCTGACTAACGGAAGTTACGTAGGGATTAACTTGTCCCACGTTAGTAATTATCAGGGACTAGCAATGTATTTTTTTTTTGTAGAGACTGAAATGGACACCATATTTTTTGTCAGGGACTAAAATGGGCCTTTACCCTTTCTTTAATTAAGTAACAAGGTACTATGACAGGCGGGCCTTCATTAATTAGAAAAATACTAAAAGATGATAAGAGAAATACTAAGAAAATGACAATTATGCTTAATCACGATCATGTTGTTGGGATGCAAAATCTTTTATTTCCTTTCTTGTTTCAAATTTTATTTTTATGATTAGGAAAAAGATAACTGTGTAAAAAAAAAGGTATATCTCATTTTAATTACCAATAACTTTCTTCTCCAGCAAGAAAAATTTCTGTTTTAATAATACTATTTTTCCTTTGCTGTCATTTTAATCTTCTTCTTCAAGAATTGAAAGGAAAAAAAAAAAAAAAGGCTACCGGGAATCTAATTTTATTCTACAAAGGGACAATCGAGTCATTTCCGAAATTTGGATAAGATAAGCTGAAGGGTAATTTAGTCACTCAACATTAGTTCATAGGTTAGGATTTTATTTTTGTGGACTCACGGATTACCTGTTCGTACTTTGGAAAGTACTGAACAATTATGTTACAATAATTATTAGTCAAAGATTTCACATATTAACTTACGCAGCGCTTATAGAGTCCCGGCTCCACGCTGACTCCAGACACTGCATAGATTTTTTCTTTTTTGAATGGCCAAAGATGAAATTATTAAAATAACAACAGTAGCACAGCAGCACAAGTAATGCTGCTATGCAAAAGTCTCAGAGATTACAAAAACCAGCACCAAATTCACAAACAAAAGGAAGCAAAACACGACCCAGCCAAGTACACGTCATCACCAAAACAAGGGAACAACACCCATAGTAGAGGAGTCAACATAAATAAAGGCCTCCCGCAACACTGCATGAATTTAAAAATGGAAATGCTTAGCAATTAGGTAAGGTCCGTTTGATTTGTTTTTAAAAAATAAAGAGAATGTTAATGAGTGTTCTTAAGGCCTCGATTAAAAAACTAAAAAAAGAAAGATCTTATCAAAAAATGGTATATCTACTATTTTGAAAAGATAAATATTTGATTTTTCAATGAAATCTTGTTATTTTTAGATTCCTTAATCAGTGCCTTAAAGGTACTCGTTAGCAAGACCTTAAAAATAATTGTAAGGATCAGTTTGTTTTGTTTTCAGTTTTCAAAAATAATTATAAAATTCACCTTATTTTAATTATGTTTCATGTTTTCAATGATTTGTACAGGAAAACTGAAAACAATTTTAATTGTTTCCTATATAAATCTTTAGAAATAGGAAACACAATAAAAATAGTATGTCAATTTCCTAGAAAACATGAAACTTGAAACAAAGCCAACATGCCCTAAAATTGTCACTTTGTCGATTTGTACAAAAAAAAAAAGGAAAAAAATATTTGCAATATTTTTTGTTTTTGAAAACAAAAAAATGTATCAGTTTTATAATTATTTTTAAAAATAAAAAATGAAAACAGAAATAGCCTAGGCTAGCTAAGTTAACATTTTCTCTCACCATTGAACATATGAGTTTTAGCTATTGGGTGTTGCTAATTGTACCCGACATCAAGTCTCATAGGCTAGCATATCTGCATCTATATGGTTAGGCTTCTGGTCAAATTTTGAGCTTGGAGAAGTGCCGGTTTTATACTGGCAGCGTATCTGCATCTAAGATTGCATCCATTTGTGCTATTCTTGCCTTTTCTTCTGGACATTGCCTTTCATTTACCTTGGTGTCCCACTTTTTAAGGGTAAACCAAAAAAATTCACCTTGAGCCTATAGCTGATAGGATTAAAGCAAAACTGGCCTCTTGGAAAGGTTCTTTGTTATCCATTGGGCAGGGTGTAGTGAAATAACCAAAGTAAACGCAAGAAGATGGTTGAATTGTGTTTATTAAACTTTTTCTAAAACTTAGAAAATTGTTTTCGTATGCACAACAAGCAGACAAGTGACAACAGGATATCAGACGAGTGAGTCATCTAATGTTTAAACAACACAAGCACAAGCACTTGGTAACTTAAAATATGTTGATATTCACAGATTTAACCCTATTAAGTCTCTAAATATCTGATGTGCATTTGCCCCGAGTTTTGATGAAAACTAAACATTTATCAATAATTTAATTGGACTTCATATTGGTTGCTGACTTGCCTACTTAGTGTGCAGATTATTACTTTAAGTATATCCCTAACCTATCTGTCCTAAAAAGCAACTTGATCATCTCTAGAGATCACCTGTTTGCTAAGTTAGAGTCAACCTGTCTGCTGACTGGATTGTTGAGTTTATGTCAACCTGTCTAATGAAGCTCCCACACGTCTGTGGTTCATCGATGAGGAACACAAGGACAAAGGAGCTTTTAGGAGCCGTCCCATCAAGTAGAAGTTACTGAAGCCTTCTCTCTCACGAGGATCAAGAAAGTCAGAATGTCAAACACTCAAGGAACTCAGAAAAGGAGTGCTTCTAATATGCTTTATTCCCTAGTAAAACTGGGAGTTGCACGAAAAGGGAAATGTGCTCTGCAAAGTACAAAAGTAACCTGCACAACTTTGATTTGGCTGCTGCACAAAGCATAAAGCACCGGACTTACGTGAAATAGACAACTATAAACACGAGAAGGGGGTTGAATTGTGTTTATCAGAATTTAAAATAAAGTTGAAAACTTTTCCCACACAAAAGCTAAGTTCAGACAAGTGAGAAAGCACTGCACAGACAGGTAACCTGTTTGATGAGATTTCAACAGAAAAACATACAAGCACACAACTTGAAAATAAGTTCAATATTCCCACTTTAACCCTTTAGTTAGAAAGCAGATAATATAATCAAAGCAACTAAAGAGTTTAAGAGAAGAGATATTAACACAGCTATTTATCCTGGTTCACTCTTCAACACAAAGAGCTACGTCCAATCCTTGGCAACACCAAGTTTTATCCACTATAACTGATCAGGTTACAGACTCCAAGTATTGTTTGCACACCTAGCCTCTTCAGGCTCTAAGACAAGTATTCTTTGCACACCTAGCCTCTTTAGGCGCACTCAGGTTTGTTTGTAATAAATACAATCAGACAGACAGTTCTTTCACTAACACTGAGAGAGTGGATTAAATGTAAGCTTGGGAAAGACTGCGTAATAACTTCAAATGATTAAAGAATACAGATTGAAAGAATGAAGAAATAAATGTGTAGAGTAATGACTCCTTTTAATGCTGTGTGTTCTATATATTTTCATCTTCAATGACTTCTATATTTATAGCCTTCAATCATTTAAGATCCGTTAGAGACATTCCTTCAAATGTTGGCTTCAAGCAGAACTCCATTAAATGCAATAGAGTCGTTCTAGGCAGCCATTAATGCAATAGGAACGTTGGTTGTACTCTAATATGAAGGATCATGGCTTTATGCATCGTGCAGTAGCCAAATTAGAGTTGTGCAGAATGCTTTTGTACTTTACAGAGCACACTTCCCTTTTCGTGTAATAACCAGGAGTACTAGGGAATAAAGTATATTGGAAACATTCTTTAACTGGACTTCATCTCTGATTTCCTAGGTTGCTTGTGAGAATGACTTCTGTCTTTTCTTGATAAGCATGAGATTAACAAAGAGAGAGCTTCAGAGTCTTCTGTATGAGAGGACAGCTTCCAAAAGCTATTTATACTTGGGTTCCTCATCGAAGAACTTCAGACAAGTATAGGAACTTATGAGAAGACAAGTTGAAACTTCACTTCCAGAAAGTCAATATTCTTAGTCAGCTGATAGATTGACTTTTCCTTCACCAGACAGGTGGTCATTTATGTGGGCAGACAAGTGAGAAGGTGACTTCTTACTATTTTGATCTACACACTGGATAGACAGGTTAGCAACCAATACAAAGGTTAATTAGATCATTAACAAATGTTTAGTTTTCATCAAAACTTAGGGAAATGCACATCAGACATTTTAGAGACTTAACAATCTCCCCATTTTTGATGATGACAAACACTCAGATGATTTAATGAACCTTAGAAAATATCAGCAGAAGAAATACCAAGATTCAGAGAAGTTGAAATTTTCTTAGTCAGAAGGGTTGTGCAGACAAGTGCACTTAGGTTCACTTAGCACATTATCAGAGTTATACATTTGATCAGAGATGTACTTAAAGACAAGTTCCATTTTAACTTGTTTTTACTTTTTACTTAGACATCATTTAATCATCTTAACCTTACTTACTTTCTCCCCCTTTTGTCAACAACAAAAAGGAATAATAAACAAGATACAGAAAAGTAAGGAACAGAAAAGATAAAGGATCAATAGTATTTAATTTATTCATCATAAGGCAGAATTTACACAAAACTACCTAGGATGACTAAAAAGAAAATAAAAGCATCCTAACATCCCTTTCTTCATGCAGCTGTCTTCTGGTTTCTTCTAGCTGAGCCTGAAGCAAGTTGAAGCTATGTAAATCCACCATTTGAGGAGTGGAGGCTTCTACAGTCAGACTAGTTGAATCAGCAGACTGGTCTAAGTACCAGGGCAAGGCTTGTTGAGACCTCATAAGTCTGAAACACATTCCATGTGTAGATTCTCTAAGTTTTGATGAATCCAAATAGATTAAGTATGACAATATTAAACCATATGAAAGTACTGACATGTCTGATAAGTGTGCATGAAAATAGACTTTAGACCACTCGTCTATTTTATGACCCGTCTACTTTTTGGTAGAGCACAGTTTTTAGGCTCGTCTAAAAACCACTCGTCTAATAAAGTCAACACAGTCAAAGACCAAGTCAATGCTCATTCAAGATTCAAATATACTTGATGATGTGACAAGAAGCATCTGTCTGAAGAAGACTCTGTGGAGCACTCGTCTAGTTTTGGACTGCACAAGCACCCGTATAATTTTTTGGATTGCTTTGCACCCATCTAAATTTCCAACTCTGTTACAATGTCAGTTTGTCAGAAATAAAGTCTAAGTCACCTTATTCAAATTAGATGTCTTTCTTAAGGATCTCGAAGACCTCTGGACAATAGTACAAAGGATAAAGAATAAAGAACATTTGTTTCAAGATTTTAAGGAATAAACAAGCAATCTATGTACCACAGCAGTAACCTTTTAGCTGTTTTAATACAAAGTAGAAGTACTTTCTTGAAAGTAAACTAAGTGTTGCACTGAAAGAGGAAAGCTCTTTGCTGCAAGTACAAGAAGCCTGCTGCTGCAACTCTGATACAACAGCTGCTCAGAACAAAGTGCACTCTTGGACTACCTTATCAAAGCTCAACGTTCTTAAGCGTTTAATACTTACTCAGAACGCTCTCCAGCATTAATGGTGTCCCAGAAGCTCAAATCAAAAGAACACACTTTCTGAAGTTGTGCCTAACGGATCAAATTGATTGAAGTCTTTAAATAGACCAAACCATGAAGATGAAGACAATAAGTTGAATATCATTAAGAACACTGCACAAGAAGCATTTACTCACTTCATTTACTTCTTCATTCCTTCATTGAATACTTCTTCAATCATTTGATATTAATTCGCAGTCTTTGATACTTCATATTTATTTCACTCTCTGAGTGCTATCTGAAAGATTTGCAAATTGTATTAATTATACAAAACCTTTATCTCTTACTGTGTTGAGCCTGAAGAGGCTAAGTGAGCAAATAATACTTGTTTAAGTGTGAGCCTGAAGAGGCTAGGTGTGAAAATAATACTTGTACTGTAATCTGATCAGTTATAGTGGAAACTTGGTGCTGCCAAGAAACTGGACGTAGCCCTATGGATTTTAGGGCGAACCAATATAAAACTCTTGAGTGATATTTCTCTTCCCTTATCTATTTAATTTGTTTAAGTAATATTTTTGTAAGCTTTTAACTTGGGGAGTTATTTTTGTGAATATCAAACTTTGTTTTACCCTTATCTGTATGCTTGTGTGTTCTGTCTCAAAATGAGACGTGTCACTCGTCTAATCTTCTACTGTCTTATTTTTGCTTAATGTGCCTGCGAAAAGAACTTTCAAAGTTTTCTAAAAAGTTGGTAAACACAATTCAACCCCCCTTCTTGTGTTAACTTTGGTTATTTCAAGGCTAAGATAGGAGGTGCCTTGGGCACAAAGAAGGGTGAGGAAATATGGGGAAAGACAAGTTGATGAAGGGTTCTATAGTAAAATAAAGAAAAGCTAACTTGAACAGAGGTCTGATTCTGACAAGGTGAGTATCAGGGGATGAGAAGACACAAGAAAGTCTCTCAGACAGAGACAGACAAGTGACTTTTATCTGGATAGGAGGGGGAAGATGTTGTTGGGCTAAGACAGAGGGAGGTAGGGGTAGCAAGGAATCAATATGACAAAAGAAAGAGTTTGATCCTGTTTCTAACAAAAAGAAGTACCAAGACCTATTAGGCAACATCACAACAGAGGCAAGATAGTGAGTCCTTGCTAATGTTCTAATGAACAAGACAATAGGGGGATAAAAGAAAATCTCCCTACATGGATTTAGGATATGAGGTGGAGGAGAAGTGATGACAGACAAATGAGAGGTACTTGCAGTCATAAGAGATTGCAGGTCATAGACAAAAAGACTAGATGATATGCCAGCTTATTCTTTGGGAGTTGAGTCCTTGTGAACAACTGTGTACTGACATATATCAGACACAACATCATAGGATGATGTTTGGGTTTGGTGAGAGAAGACATGTGAAGAGAAGGGAGACACTACAGATAGGGGTTGGACAGATAAAGCAGGTGGAGAAGAAACATAAGGGTTTAAGATACCTTGGTGAGAGGGAGAAGAGGGTGCAGAAGGGATGGATGAAAAAACCAGCTAATCTTCAGACAGCTTCAGCTTCTTCCTTGACAGAGAAGGGGACAGAGTGTCAACCTCAGGGTGGACAATTGTCTATGTCCCAACAGACAGTTACAGCAGCAACTTCAACATCTGCAGCTTGAACCTCTGCAGGAATCTCTACCCTTTCAGCATATGCCACAATAGGCACTGGGTAGCCAGACCTTCTTTTTATGGGAATGAGTCCCAAAACAAGAGTCTTCTTCACCTTGGACTCCTCCAAGTGTCTTGTTGTCTGCTCCCCCTGAGGAGATGCTTACTCTTTGCTAGGTTCAAACTCCACTTGTCTGACCTTGGCAAAGGTCTTCACCAACCATCTTCTTTTGGCAGGCTGTGCAGACACAGCTTCTGATGCTTCAGAATCTATTGTCTTCTTCTTGGGAGAGGGCTTCTTCAGTTTGAACCTTAGAGGCTCAACTGTCTTAGCAGTCTCAACAGAGACTGAGGGCTTCTCCAAAGCAGGCCTCTGGTCTTGTCTGGCCACTTTGCTAGCAGGCTTCCAGATTCTCTCAGAGATTGGCACCTCTGATTCATCAGTGGAGACCACTGGTTCCTCCTTCAGCATTTTCTCAGCAGCAGGCTTCTTCTTCTTCTTCTTCTTCTTCTTCTTCTTCTTCTTCTTCTTCTTCTTCTTCTTCCTCCTCCTCCTCCTCCTCCTCATCATCTCTTAGAGCAATACCCTCTATGTCCATCATATACAAGTTCTTCCTATCAATGGGAAAGGACATGTCTATGAAGTAAGCATCACTGGGAATAGTTTATTTATGTGATCGTTATGAGAAGACTCTGCGGAGGAGCCAGCTATTGAGGAGCGTTGAAGGACTTCTTATGACCTAGATGTTGGGTAACGAGCGGTGGATCCTAGCGGTATAGTTTAGAGTCTATGGCCAGTGCATCTTTTTGAGAAGTTGTATCTTTCGTTGCTTTTGTCAGCTTATGCTAGTGTGTATATTTTGGGACCTTGCTGATGGGGTGCCCTCTTTAATTTGTTAGCACAGTATGTTTGTATTTATATATATGTGTGTTGTGATGTTTTATTTTTGTTCTTTACTTTTAAGTTTTTAACATTTATGATTTTCTGTGTATATGTCTAACGCTAATATTACGATTACGTTTTTGTTAATTTAGGTTTTTCTTTAATGAGAAATCGGGGTGTCTTATTTACCAAGTCAACTAACAATCTAGAATTATTTGATTGCCTGGATCTTTCAGGAGTTCTAAAGGATTTGGTAGATTCACATCTACTAAAGGGCGCAAAGCTAACTGAAACATTTCCAGATTTATATTCAATTGGAATTTCTAAATGAGAAGGTTCTGGCTCTTCTGGAGCCAAAATCTCTTCTAAATCCTTGTGAAGATTCCTAGAGATCTGATCATGATTCAATCTCTTAGGAGTTACTGCATTTGTTTTTTCTAAATTTACTTGTAGAAGCAAAGTTTCTCCTTTTGTGGATATATTTAATGCTTTAGGAGCAATATTTGTTCTCATTGCTTTGTAGTATATTTTATATGTTACGGCCATTGGATAAGAATTGGGATTCCAAATCCCTTCTTTTATTTTTATATCTAATATTATATTATGTGTATTTTTCCCTAAACTTTCTAAGGACATAGTATAATTTGGATAGTTATTGAAATAAGTGGGACCTTCATGTAGATTGGTCTCAATTATTGAGAGAATTTGGTCCTGGAATTTTGCAGGACGAGTACCTCTTAGGCAAAGACAGATAGGAGTATCCATGCCTAATCTATGAAGCGGTTGTATTGCTACTTGAATTAAACCTATATACAAAAATCTATATTTTTGCTTATGTTCTTTTAGCATAGATAAATTTAAAAGATTTAGACTATCTTGAGTTTTATCTACCTTTATTGTATATTCAGCAGTCTTAATTATGTAATCAGACCTAAATTTATCCGTTAATTTTGTTTTGTAAATGTTAGAGACATTTATTTCAGGAATGCTCCAGTTATTTAATTTTTGTTCAATATTAGGTAAAATTATTTGATGTTCATTTATCAAAGAGGTATTAATTTCTTCACTAGTACTGGTTTGATCTATTTCTTCTACCTTTTCTTTACCATCTTATATATATATAGCATAAGGGCAAATATGTCTTTACAACAAAAATTCATTTTATTTCTTTTCACTTTTCTATCCAACTAAATAAGTGGAGAGAAAACTCAACTTTTCTTTCTCTTCTACTTCTCTCCTACTTCTATCAATCCAACATCTTAAGAAATAAAAATCTAGTCTTTTTCTACCTTTTTCCTTCTCTCTTACTTCTTTCTCTCCTACTTCTTTCCTCCCTACTTCAATTCTAATCAAAACAAAAGCATAATCCCTAATGCCGCCATGCTCTGCGCTCAAAGATTGAGGTAGACGACAATAAAATGTGTTTTTTGTGAGCATCTAAAGCATTTGGGTGTTGCATCGAAAGTATGTTTCTGTTTCAACTCTGCCGCCGTGACCTCCTCCGCCGTTGACAAGATTGCCAAAGCATAATGGCCAGATCCACCTCAACCGCCGGTGCCGCCACTCTGCCTACAAAACCTTGTTGCCTAATAAAGTGAGCAACTTTAACGATGTGGCAACCAAGGGAACCAGTCGCCATTGAATTCGACTCCGCCGCAGCCTCCACAATTGAATATACCGATGATGAAGTTCATTATTTGTGGCTTTGAGAAAATAGGGACTTATAGGATAAATCCATTCAGAATCCATTGTTTTTTCGTTCTTGAAGCTTTCTGTAAATGAAATTGGATAAACCCATTCATAATCCAATATATTGGATGGCCATAAAGAAATAGGGATTTGGATTGTTATTCACGATTGTGGTCGATTCTGAATCCATTACATTCAAACATTCATGATTCTGAATCTATATGGAAATGAAGATTTTTGATTGTTATTGTGAAGCTTTATGAAAAATAAATGATAAATCCATTCAGAATCCATTACAATGAAACTTTCAGGAGATTATGAAGCTGTTGAACGAAAATAGGGATTTTCCATTTTCAGTTTGATGAGTTAGGTGTGGAAGCGAAAGTTTAACTAATTGTTTGGTTGGAGGGGAGGGGAGGGGAGGGGATATTTTAAATTATTTGTTTTTAGTTCAAATTTTTTTGGGGGGGTGGGGGAGCAAAATCCCTCCTGGGTCCATTTTAGCTCCCCTCCAATATTGGGGGGATTTGGAGGGGAGGGGAGGGATTTTAAAACATTTTATGTGTATCGACTAAAATATCCCTATTTTTCTATTTTTAAATAAATAATTATAAGGTTTAAAAGTAAAGTTGTTTTAAAATCCATCCCCTCCCCTCTTGAACCAAACATGAAAGGTGTCATTTCCCCTCTCATCCTCTCCTTTGAACCAAACACACCCTAAAAAAAAGTAAAAAATATTGGGTCAATTTCATAATTATTGAAGTACCAAGAACTTCAGGTAGTCATCAAATGATCTCAATCATTCAATTTTTTAATATATATATATATATCTAATAGTTATTTTTTCTCCCTCACCTATGAGGGACTTACTCACTTCATCACAATAGAAGCCACCATAAAAGTTTTGGCAAGACGGGGGCTCACACCCTCTGTCTGAACTTACATGTGATTAATAGAAGATGAGAGCGTTTGCCTCGGAAATTTCTGATCCTTGGGAAAATAAGAAAATAGTGGATGTCTTCTGTAACACCCCCCTTGGACATTACTATGTAACACTTGTGGAAATAAATTAAAAATAAAATTTTCTGGTTGCTTTCGGAAATTGATTTACTTTAAGTCAGAAAATATGGGTGTAAAAATTTTTCTTCTTAATACTTCGGAAAATGATGAGTACGTCACAGTAGTAAGAACTAACTTATACTCACCCACCCATATAGACTGATTTCATTTATAAACAAACCTCCCACGACGTACAAGTTTTTCTTAAAAGTCTTTACTCATAACCCATCTAAAAATTTTCAAGACACACATACTAAACTAGTCAAACATACATTCCCAAACAAATACCTAAGCTGGTCATTCTACAAGAACTTTCCTGAAAAGACCCCGTGGTCACCCCTATGATCCAACACCTCTTCCAGCATCCGGACTTAAATCTCCAAGTAACTTAAGGAACTCCTCTGCAGCATCTATACTTGTGTACCAAGGTACAATATAAAAACCAGACGAACAGATATACGCAAGGGTGAGAACTAATATATGGATTTTAAAACGATAATTACATGCGCGACCCACAAAACAACATATAACATGTATAGTTATAACAATGTAGAAGTTTAAAAGTAAACAAATAGTTTATCAAAGGGTTTCATACTCGACAGTCATCGTCATTTTTAAAACAAATGCATGACACTTCGATATTCACCATATAAACTTTTGTACTTAATCTCTGGAGATCCCAACACCATATCAATAACATCAATTATTTGGCCCGTCAAGGTTCCGAGTTCCAACTATTTAAGTAAGTAACTCGGTAGGATACGAGCTCCAACCATCATTGTACGTAGTCCACAAGAACATCCAATGATAATCGTACTTAACTCGGCCTATAAAATATCACTAACATCCGAGCTCCAGAAATAGTCGTAAGTAGCCCGGTCTTTCCTAGACCCACCTTTTATTTCTCCCAAAGGCGAAATGTACACCATAACATGGATACCTACCAAGGTACCATGCATAAAACCTTTAGGCATGTCTGCCGAATAATGCATGTAAAACATTTTGTTGTCGTTATTTTTCTTCGTGTTTATTATTTCCTTGTCGAAGTTCAAAGGCTTATGACCAACCCAACTTTTGAATATTTAAGTTTATCACTCGTTCCAATAAAAAGGACTCCAAGTCCAAATGTGAAAATCACGAAATCTAGACCGATGCACCAATCTTATATTCGTAGATTTTAGTGCACAAAAATCGACAAAACTCTTATAGGACATATAGTCCACATCTTCATTTTTAGGACACACGGTCCGCGTCTTAGAACACTAGAACCCCGATGTCTCGGTCACTAGGTCCGTTTTTCAGCTTTAAAGTCAACTTATCTAAGTTGTCGGAAATAACACCATTGTATAAAACTTTCTTCACCGAAAATCGTTTTATGTTGGAAATTCGTTTATAAAATTATCAAATCCCTTAAAACTTATTTTCTTCCAAAAATCTTTGTTTTGAACCTTAATTCCAAAAATGTCGTTTTAACCAATGTTGCTACTTTTAAGAATACTTTCCGTAACCATTATCGGAATTGTTAGTCGCTTGACATTTTAAAAACGTTTTAAGTCAAAATTTGACTTTTCTAGTAAAATAATTTTCTTAACACCATAATAAAATTGTTTTTGAAACTTATTTTTTTTATAATAAAATTTTCTAATATTTAGAAATTTCTTACGTAAAAATTAGCAATACTAAAATATTTTCACGGTTACGCTCTCACTATAAGTCATAAAACACTCTTACGTCGATAAATCATTGAAATAATAGTATTTTTAACTATTCCACATTTTTAACCAATCAAAACATTAAGTAATATTATATTACTATATTCTACCAAATAAAAATTCGATATTTCTTATAAAGCTTTTTAGCGCTTTTATCTTTTTAATTAATTGAGCACTGACCATTGTCAGGCTTTTCACTCAACGATCAACATCCATATACATTCTACATCAACATTATAGCATATAACACAGTTTATAACATACATTAAAACACTATAACAATTAACTGCAGATAATCAATTAAAAGCATATAATAACATCAAATAAATTAACTACACAAGATAATTTAAAGACACTACAAACACACTCAAATACATTGTACAGACCACAAACTAATAGCATATAGCTATCGGAAAAATCCCTCATGTACTCCCCTTACCTCTTGAAGATTTTTCCTTCTGAACTAAAGTTCCATTAAACGTCTGCTTTCCGTAAACTCGTACACGATTTACACAGAAATCACCCTTCAACAAACCACAATCAAAATCATCATTCAAACAACTAAATACACCTATTTTCCTACATGAAGGGTTTCGGCCATGAGGTGTTCATGTGGCTAAGAATTTTCAAAAATTCCTAAGCTCTTGGATTAGTGATCTTTAAGCACATAAGACACAAGATTAATGATCAAAACACAAAAATTGAAATCAAATATTTCAACTTCACAAGATACAAATTTCGGCCATGCTCATTAAATTAGGCTAGGGATTTTCAAAATCATCAGGCTCTTGGATTTAACTATAATAGGTATTCATTAGATCAAGACAAGTGTTATACTTGAAAAATCGAAACAAAAAACTTTTCCTCCTGTCTTACATTACATAGGTTAAGCCAAGCTTGGATAATAGGGATAGAAATTTTGTTTGATATCATGCTTCTAGATATACAATATAGAGATGATCATAAGATCATAGAAATTGGTTTCATGATCATAGGATTTTTCTATAATTTCCTAGAGATTTTCAAACTTCTAGATCTAAGAATAGGAAATGATGATCATGGCCTTGAAACATGAAAATGAATGAAGAACCTATAGCTTATTGATGATGAGGAGTAAGGTATACCTCTTGGAATTTGAAAATGAGCAAAGAATCTACTATTTGCTTCACACTTTTTGGCTATGGAAACTTAGAGAAAATGAGAGAATTTGTGAGGAAGAAGATGATGACTTGATGAAAATGAGTGAAATGGCCTAAGTGTGGTGTTTTGGCCGTGGGAATTGGGGGGCTAAAGGGTCCAAATTGTTTTTCATTTAAGGATAAAGGTGTAATTTCATGCCTAAAGTAATCTTGAAAATTGAGTGGTTGAGGTTGAAGGAGAGGTGGCTGATTTGTGACCACAAAATTTTTGGGACAAACTTGGCATTTCAATGGAAGTTCTGTTGGACCCAAAGTAATTTGGATTAAATAATCTCTAAGTTTTGATGTTAACAAAAAGGATTAAATTTACATGACAAAGTGTTAGTTAAGATCTAAAATGCTCTATCTACTATTGCAGGATTGTTCTTTTTAATAAGTTATGGAAACCTTGAAAGAGTTTCTTAATATCCACGTCCACCCATATAAACGAGCTGCTCAAAATGATTGGTATATTTATTTATTTTAATATATTTGAGTAGACGGAATATAAAGTATTCTCAGTAGACAGAAATTTTAACTCCTACGAGTAGACGAGCTTAAGTGCCACGTTAGTAGACGGAGATCAAAGTAACTCACTGATATATAGCAAGTCCAAAGACTTGATAGTAGATGAGAGAATTTGCCACATCAGTAGACGAGCTAAAAGAGTTTTTAACTATGAGCGTGTAGACGCATTCTGTTAAGTAGACAAGCTCTTTTTCTTTATGAATCTTTCATATGCTCAGAAAACGCTACCTCGATCACATTGAAGTATTTATTTCAAATGTTTGATATTTATTTTAAATGTATGTTGGTACTTCCTATTTGTTTTAACTTTTAAATGTTTTATTGCCTTGTTTCTTTGAGAGAAACATAGTACAAATGAGGAAATGCAAAAGCAAAATAGTACAATGCAAAACGCTTTGTACCCTGTCATCTTTATTGCTGGAATACCTGGAATTTGTACAAAGGAGGCAAGACAGTTTACAAGTTGCAAATGCTCAGAGGTGTGACCATTTTGTGCAAGAGTGATAACCAATATTACATTTCACATTGGCCACGTTCAAGCTATCAGTCACAACGGATATTGTGCATTTGATTCCATCTCTAAACGGGAAAATTCAAAACAACCGTTCAAGAATTTCAAGTGAATAAAAAGGTCTCTATAAATAGAAGACCTCAACCACTGAAGAAAGAACTTTTGCAAATACAGAAACTTTGCTAGAAAAACGCTTGCCATTCTACAAGCTCAAAATCTTTTATTCTTTCAAGAGCAAAAGTCTGTAATACTTTAGCTTGAATATTGCTATAATATTCAACTGATCTTAAACTTTCATATCCTCGCACATAGTGAGTTAGAAGATCAAAAGCAAACAATCTCTTTGATTAGAGTTACAGCCTGAAGAGGTTTGGTAAGAAAGGAATACTTGTAGCCTGGAGATGTGTTGAATACCTAGTGTAATCTATTTGAAAAATAGTGGAGAAAAACCTTCAAGTAGAAGGGACTGGACGTAGCTCTTGGTTGGAAGAGAGTGAACCAGGATAAAACACTTACGTGAATCTTCTAATCCCTTATCTTTTCAGTTTTATTTGCTTATACTAACTGTGAGGATTTGAACTTGATTTTGTTAAGCCTTTAAAAGGATCTTTTTCTGTGTGCGTGCTTCTGCCTTTTATTTCTTGTGTGAGAAAATTAGTTTTGAAAAAGATTGTTGGAAATAGCCACTATCATTGGAAATTCGATAAAAACACTAATCGTTTCGTTCACTAGTTAATCTTAGGTCTTCTGATCAGTAAAATCTTACTGTCAGTGAAAACGCAGACCAGGTTCCGTTAGAATTTTCAACCCAAAATTTAACTGTAACTCTCTACCATAAAGTAGAGTATAAATATGACTTTGATTTATCCAAAATCATTTTCTAAGTTTTAGATAAAAATATGAACGTTTATTTATATTTATACCGATCTTAGAAAGCAGAAAAATAGGAGTGTTACATCTTCTCATGAAAAATAACAGTAATGCTAATTGAACACACCTTTTGGGATATCATACGGTTGACATTGTATGAACAATGCAATTTTCCTTTTTTTTTTTTGCTAACTATGAACAGTGCAATTTTGGATTTTAGTTTCTTTTTTTAATATTTAGTTTTTTTAAAACTTGGTTTTTTGGTCAATTACGTGTAAATATTGGTTAATCACGTGCAAATATTTGGTTAATTTAGTTCATTATATGGATAATGGGTCATCCTGAAACTTACAATCATTTTTCGCAATCATGTAAATATATGGTTAATCACGTGTAAGTATTTGGTTAGTTCAGTTCATTATATGGTTAATGGGTTATCCTGAAGCTAAATGATCGGTTAACCATATAATAAACTGAATTAACCAAATATTTGAACGTGATTAACCAAATATTTACACGTAATTGACCAAATAAACAAGTTTTTACAAGAGCTAAATATTTAAAAACAATATCCTAAAATTGCACTGTTCATGCACTGTTTATACTGTGTCAACCGAATGGTGTCCAGGAAGTGTGTTCAATTAGCATTATTGGCAAATAAAGGCCTGTTTGGAAAATAAGAAAATAGTGGATGTCTTCTCATGGCAATTAAAGGCCTGTTTCCTGAACCTGAAAGCAACTTTATTATTGTTAACTATAAGAGTATAACTGCCCCAAGTAGACACATTACTAATCCATTGTATCAGGCGGCAGTATTTGATTCTTGGTGCTATTTTATTCGGAGATCAAATACAGATTGAACATTGGAATTGAGTACTGAAAGTAGAAAAAAGACAAAAAATAAATAAATTTAATTTGGATATAAATATTTGAGTTTAATTGACATTTTTTATATTGTCAACCAATAACAAATCGTCACATCATTGAAAATATTTGATTAATATCCAAATCACCTTAAAAATTATTCATATCATGATTTGTGATTGATTGACAGTGTAAAAAACTTTACACTGATAGTACATACAAATTGAACTCTAAATATTTTACATTATCATTTAATTATATATTATTATATTACTACAGTCTAAAATATTTAATTCTTATAACAAATATCTAAAAAGTTTCGTTCTCTCAAAAAAATCTAAAAAGTTTCGTACATTGTAATATATGATTGATTATATTGAAAATGTATTAACATTAAACTCAATAAATAACGGCTCTAATCACTTTATTATGTTCATTTTGTTTATATATTCATGTTAACGAGTGTGAGCATTTATATATATCATTTACTTAGAGACAAATTTTCTTTTCAGCTAACAGATTTTTATGTACTTATGTTTATGTGATTATTCAAATCAACGTTTAAGTGATTAAGGAAAACAGAAGGTACGCGGCAAGTAAAAACCCAAAAAGAGTAGACTTTGGACAAAAAGAAAGAGTCATTGTTTTCTTAATCTTTATTTTTTATTCCAATGTTTGGTTAGTTTTAATCTTTGAATATGACTCCGGTGGAAAATGAAGGGAAGTGATTGAAGGCTGGACTGTGGAAAGTCAAAATCAACTGAATGGGGGGGCATTGTAGTCATTTTATGAGGGGCATATTCGGGAGACAAAAATTCGCCAGCATTTTCCTTGCCCTTGCCTTGTTAAGCTTAAGACAAGCACGCATTCAGTATTCACACCTCACAGTAACACCAATTGTCCAATATAATATAATTCTCGAATAAAAAACATGCAAGTTGAGGGATGATTTGGCCAGCTGGCCACATACCAAAAACATGTATATAAGGCTTCACAGTTCAAGTTTCGCAAAAGGTTTACATTGGTGTTATGTTGGCCTAGTAAATCGAAAGTGTTGAAAAGGGAACGAGAGTGGGTAAAGAAAAAAAGAAACACACGACACATGGCAAATCCACCCAATGAACCTTCGATCTTCTGGACTCAAGCAAACGCTCTCCTTAGGAAGAATTTAACTTTCCAGGTAACCTTCTCTATACATGATTTACATGAGAAGATAATATCAATTTACATAAGTGTAAGTCAATTATTATTTCCATTTTTTCACCAAAATAAAAATAAAAAATTATTATTTCCATTTATATAAACAGGTACCTCTAAAAAGTTACTTCAAAATCTTACCATTCATTTTAATTTAAGGGTCCGGATTTATTAACTTTTAAAATTTACTCCTCTCTATGCTTTTGCTGCGTTTGTTTTCTCTTCCTCTCTGCATTTGTTTCCCTCTTCGCAGCTCTCAAAGTGCCCCTCTCTCTCGGTCTCGGTTGCGGTCCCTTTCTCCCTCTATGCCTCTCTCTTTGTATCTCTTTCTAGTTCGCTCTCTTTGTATCAGTTCTCGATTTTCTCCTATTTGGTTCGTTAATCAAACCCACGTTTTCAGTGTTTTCTAAAGAACATTTGGAAATCAAAAACGAGTTTGGGGAACAAGGTGACAGAATTGAAAGTAATTAAAATATATTTCCCCTTTCTATTTGTATCTCTCTATACTTGCTTTCTGATACGACAAGTGCAACAAACATTGTTACGTTTTCCATCGATGTCTCATGTCTCATCCCATACATTTTTTCCCTGTATCTTCTGCTTCTGTAATCTGAGTGGTTAAATTATATTAAAAATGAATGGTGGTGGAGATTTAACTGAGTAACTAACTTATCCCCATCCATTAATGGTAGCGTAAAAATGTTGGAAGTGTATTGATATTAAATTCGTATTGTAAAAGTGAAATCCTTATTATTTATTAAAATATGACCGTTCTGGGATAAATAACTTAATTAAACGCTTATCACATAAGAGCTTATCAAATGGGATCTTATATCATAAAAACTTAAATTCAATAAGCTATTTGCATTTGAATGCATACTTTCAAAAACACTTATACAAATATTGGCATTGTTTGCAGAAACGAAATGTAAAGACAAACATTCGGCTCATCTTGTTCCCTTTCGTACTGTGTTTGTTGCTGCTTCTCCTGCAAAAATTGATCGACAAAGAAATATTGGATAAGGCTAAAAACAAGTGTGGGTGCATTTGCACCAAGACACAAGGGGATCAGTGCCTGGAGAAGGAGTGTGGAATTCAGTATTCAGATTTGGATCAAGTTGGGACCTGTCCTCTTCCTAACCCTCCTGAATGGCCTCCTTTGTTGCAAGTGCCGGCTCCACAATACCGAGCTGCCAGAACAGATTTTCTTCCCTTTTCAGATTTGCCAGACTCGTCCTGCAGGAGGAATGGCTCATGTCCTGTCACTATGCTCTTCACTGGCAATAATGTGTCTTTCGGAGAAAGTATGTATACATTTAATTTTGATATACTGTTTTTATACTGTTAACCAATCATAGATCATCATCCTATGTGTGAATTTAGCTGTGACGAATCAAACATTTTTAATGACTTGTTAAATTATAATTAGTTGGTCATGTAAGAAATCTTTACATCTATAATGTATACCAGTTAGATCCATATTTAAATATATTATATCCTTTAAATTAAATTGACTCTCTTCATTTTTTTAGTAAATAAGTAACTTTTCATCAACCCCGTTGGTTGAGTGGCAAGGATCCCAGTGTCCTTAACATTCCAGTCTTGTAAATGGAAAAAATAGATATCGTAAGAACTTTACCCTTTTAATTGGGTCTTCGTGACTTAATTCGAATTAGGTGGAATCTTAAATGATTTCCGGATATCGTATTGTAAGACAAAAATATAAGCAATTTTTCTGAAATTCAGTTTAGTCCATGTATCAAGTTACTCATTAAATTCACAAAATCTGTAGACTGAAATTCAAGAAGGAATAACATGATATAAGTTTTATAAATTTTGAGACTAACTCCTACAAATACATTCAGAGACCAAATTGTGAGTTGAAAATAACTCTAGGGACAAATTTGCCTATCAATTCTTTCATATTTCTTGCTTAGCATGTTTTTCTGCACTGCATTTATGGCATGATGGGAGTTCACTTATTTAGATGTCTTAACCCTGTGTTTCTCCTTTCACAGTTTTGTATAGGAATATGCTCCCAAGCACCTTGACTATAAATAACTCTGATATTATGGGTAGTTTGGCAACTAATGTCATGGTGAGTTAATATATTTATTTTGTAATTTTGTCTAGTCATTAGCAATTTTTTCAAAAATTTAAATTTAATTTAATTTTACCTGTCACAATATCATTTTGTCAAGGACAAAATAGTCATACTGGATTTTTTCTATGTAAACTTGGATGCTGGTGCAACCATCCAAATGATATAGGGATCAGCATCAGAGACAGAATACACCAATTTTCTCGAACCTGCTTTCTTCTCGGATCTTCCAATTTATTATCTACAAAGTCAGTGCAGACAGAACTCTACATTCTCCTTTCCTGTCCAGATATCAGCCATTGGTAGGGAGCAAGGTAATGGACATCCTTGTATTGCAATGTTTCTTGTAATATATGATGACAAGAATGTGCACCAATAGGCATGACTGTGCCGTATACAGCTATTTTATGTTGAAGTTGACAATCCATTGTGAAATTCCTATCGTAATCAAGAAAGTGAAATATGAATAAAATAGTCATTACAAACTTGCCTGCATTAGAATTTTTTTTTTTTTTTTTTTTTCAATTTGCAACTAATTTAGTTTTTTGTCTTTTGGGTGGAATAAGTAATCAAACTTCAATTTATGACAACAATATCAAGCATTGAATTGGCCTTCAGATTAAGTCAAACACTGAGGCAAAGTTGTTGTCGCTGTGTGTGTGTTTGGGAGGAGGGGGGGAGGAACCATCAACTGCACAGGTACAGGATACCCTTTATATGTTCACAGGGCCATATGTTGCAATATGGGTCCATACTTGATGGTGACAGGTTGACTGGTCACAGATGATAGAGTTTGTTGGTGAGGATGTTTAGCTATATGACACTGTACCGTTTTCAAATAAATTATTGCCATGTTCTTTGTTCAGTGATGTGACTGCAACTTAAAAGTCTGATATTTTTCCAAAACTCTGGGAACAATCAAGAGGGAGTATTTACTTTGTCAAAAAACTAGAATTATGAACATTTTGATGCATTTGAAACACTTTCACAATGATAGTGATCTTGTGTCTAATAACAGTGATCCCACAAATTATTTTGAACGTGTTTGCATGGATTTTAGCAGTCTTTTTTTATATTATAGTCCTGCTGCTCTCTAGGTTGGTTATGCTCAACGCGGTTTGCATATGTGATAGAACTGGTTAAATAAAATACTGGAATTGCTGTATAATACTGATTATATATTGATATATCTCTAGGAAATGAATTCCAACAGAGAATGAGTACATAGGAAACAGAAAGTACAAGTAGAATACTTGGATTCGAGAGCCTAGTCCTCTCCCAGACCAAACCACCCTAAACTGACCGAATGCCCTATCTAATCCCTCCTATTTCTTATTTCCTATTTATCATTTACATCTAATTAACTGCATAATAGCAGTTACATACAGTTACATATTGGAGTTATAATATATAATAGTTACTATGTAATAAAACTACCATACAAATATTACATGTCTGCTGCCCCAATATTTCTAAGCTTTTTCCTAACATAGGTCCTTGTAATTGGAGGCCTATGACTAACAATATGATGCCTACAATTTTTGTTTCTAATTAAAACTTTTTATTTTCCACTCTATCTAGAGGTAAGATGTGCTCAGGGTTTACATTTATGGCGTAATAGTTCTTCTGAGGTGAACAATGAGCTATATAAAGGTTATCGTAGACGTAGCACAGGGAGACAGATCAATGAGATAGCTGCAGGTAGGCACTTATTAGCATTATATTTCAATTTGCATAAAGTGTGGAAGGCAATACTTATTTTAATATTCTTTTCACAGGTTATGATTTTCTGAATTCAAATGGGAATAAATTTAATGTCAGCATATGGTACAACTCAACCCACAAAAATAACACCGGCTTTGCTCCTATTGCATTGGCTCGGGTTCCTCGTTCGGTAAATCTGGTATATATCTAAATTCTTCCAGTTGTGCATCCTGCTTGCTATTATTCTACTAACTGATAAAACATTATGAAACAAAAAACTTTCACTTTCAGTATATAAAAATAACTACATGCTACAAGCTAGCCTATGTCTGTGAGTCGAACTAATCCCATCAATAAACTTGATCTCTGTTACTATGCTGATAAACTATAGTAATTCCCCTATATATGCATTTTCCCACTTTTCATGTTAATAACATTTGGGTCTCAATTTTTGTGCACCTGCAGATTATGAAAGGGTATGACATCTAGTATCTATATGCTTGCAGGTATCAAATGCCTACATTCAGTTTCTGCTGGGACCTGGTACCAAAATGTTGTTTGAATTTGTAAAGGAAATGCCAAAACCTGAGACCCCAAATAAGTTTGATTTGTCTTCTCTTCTGGGTCCTCTTTTCTTTACATGGGTCATCCTGCAACTTTTCCCTGTAAGTACATAAACAGGTGAAAACAAATATATTTGCAATGAACTAAGTTGTTTGTATTGATTGAAGTTGGTGGAAATGAGAGGACAGTACTGACATTGATTGCAGAATGGGTTTCTATTGGCAAATTTTAATATTTGAAATGGGCCTCACATACTTCTCCATGTATAATTTTTATGTGTATAACCATGTAAACCCTCTCTCTGGATAAGGTTTCTTGCACACAGAACAATACATGATTGGAAGTCAAGGCCAACAATTTTATTTAATATGTATTGTGTTAACACAGAAGAATATACTTTCTAGTATGTTTAACTGTTCAACATGTGTATGTATTGGTGTAGGTTGTTCTGATATCGCTAGTATATGAGAAGCGACAAAAATTAAGAATCATGATGAAAATGCATGGTCTTGGTGATGGGCCATATTGGTTGATTTCCTATGGTTATTTTCTTGCGATATCTGTGATCTACATGCTGTGTTTTGTGATATTTGGCTCAGTCATAGGTAAGAATGCATCCAGTGAACTGTTTCCTTTTTCTTTCTTTCTTTTTTGGCATTTTCCATTTCTCTTTAATGCAACTGCCTTTTTTTTTCAGGGTTAAAATTCTTCACAATGAATGACTACAGCATCCAATTTGTGTTTTATTTTATATATATAAATTTACAAATTTCACTGGCATTTCTGTTGGCTTCCATTTTTTCAAATGTTAAGACTGCTACAGGTTTGATGACAGCTGTTCTATGTTCATAATATTTTCTTTTCCCAGATCTGACTGTTGACGTGTGGTTTTTTTTTTTTTTTTTTTAATTGCAGTAACTGCATATATTGGCTTGTTTGGAACTGGGCTTTTAGCTGGCTACCTTTTCCAATTTTTTGTTCAAGATACATCGTTTCCAAGTAAGTTAAACGACTGAGAAATGATAGCCATTCTGGTTGTTCATATGCTTCACATATATAATTTGATCTGGTTATTTTAAAGGAAATATCTTTAGATGGATGCTCAACAGAATAATAGATGTCCGCTTGGATGATATTGATGACAATGCTAATTTAGCAATACTCATTAGAATAACTGTTTCTGTTGTCAATAATTTTTTGGAAAGTTTACAACCATCGTTAACAGGTCGAGTCAATTGTCCTTAAACTAGAAATATTTTTACTATGAATTCCTTTCATGTATTTTTTTCTAAAATTTTATTAATCTCTTTAGGAAACATAGGAAAAGGGAATAAAATAATTGCTGAATGAGACAAATGGTCACCTAGTGTCCTCTCCCTTTCCCAACTTCTTACTGTCCCACCAGTCATGATGTTGTTGTTCATCTGGCCAGAAATTGCTTCTGTTCAAATTCAGGTAGAAGGACGGCTGTAGCCTGTTTCCCTTTAATAAAATGATCTTCTCCACTTCCATTATAAGCACCAATTTATTAACACCTTCTCCTAGGGAATAACTTGTGGAAAACAAGTAAATTGCTTCTTTGCTTCCTTGTCCATCCACGGATCCAACCCTGTTCTAGTAGTCTATCTAGCCAGCATATCAAGGTTCTTTGTGAACTTTTTTTGTTCTGAGCTCTGGTACAATGTAGGTTTATATCATGATGCAGAGAACCACATTGTTACTTTATTTGCAATGTAATCTTTCTCTGAGTTGATACATTTGGATGAATGATATGAGTTGGCATTTAAGGTTCCATTGATGAATTAAAGGGAATTCTGATTTCCATGTATCATTATCAAATTCAGCTACTATTTGATTCTCTTTTAACTGAAAAGAATGGACTAATATGATCATTTTGATTTGAGCTTGTATCTACTTAGATTTCATGTCAGTCATCTTTATGTGTCATTTGCCAATGTGTAGGCAGTTTCTAACCTTTCTTCTGGTTTGTTGATTGCCCCTGCTTTTTTTTTTTTTCCCCCAGGAGGTTGGATCATTGTTATGGAGTTGTATCCCGGGTTTGCTTTATATCGTGGGTTATATGAGTTTTCACAATCTTCCTTCACTGGGGATACTATGGGAACTCATGGTATGCGGTGGGGAAATCTGAGTGATAGCACGAATGGTATGAAAGAGGTCTTAATTATCATGCTTGTTGAGTGGGTATTGGCGCTTTTTGTTGCTTATTATACCGATCAAGTTTTTTCATCTGGAAGTGGGAAAAGTCCTCTTTTTTTGTTGAAAGTATTTCAGAGAAAGCATTGTTCATCTTTTCGGAAGCCTAGTATCCGAAGTCAGGAATCTAAGGTTTTTGTTCAGATGGAGAAACCTGATGTCAGTCAAGAGGTGAGTTCTGCTTTTATTGAATGCTTGCACTCATCAATATGTATTAACCCACCGGTTTCAAAAATTAAGAAAACCTAATTAATTTCCATTAATAGGTAGATTTTACCTTCGGTTTTAGAAATTGATGTTATAATGCTGCCTCTGTGAGGAATGGTAGTATGATACATAATATGTTGGAAAACTGCCTTAATTGCGGTCCGGCCCTAGCCTCCTTAATTGCAGTAACTTTGAGCTGCCTTCGTTGCAGCCTCCGACACTTTCATTGTGCTGGGTGTGAGAGGGTGTGTTTAGTTCCACATCATCTAGAGTTATGGCTTAAATAGTGCATATAAAGCTTGGGCATTTCTCACCTTACAAGCTGGTTTTGTGGGGTTGAGTTAGGCCCAAGCCCAAATTTCAAGATGGTATCAGAGCCTATCCTGATCCGTTGTTGGGTCGTCCGATTTGTCCATGGAAAGCCGCTTTAATTGCGGTCCGGCCTTAATTGTAGCAATTTTAAGCTGCTTTCATTGCAGCCTCCGGCACCTTTATTGTGCTGGATGTGAGATGGTGTGTTTAGTCCCATATCATCTAGAGATTTGATCTTAAGTAGTGTTTATAAAGTCTGGGCAGTCCTCACTTTACAAGCTGGTTTTGTGGGGTTGAGTTAGGCTCAAACCCAAATTTCAAGATAATACTTGAAAAACTTGGGACAGTTAGGTGGAATTTTAGTCAGAGAAGGATTTCCGTTGCAAAACAAATAACTTTCTTCAGTCATAATATTTTACTTTTACACAATATATGTATTGTTTCTAGGGGGAAATGTAAGATGAATGTAAACCGAAAGTTAGACTTTGGCTCAGCTTGTCAAGTCAAATAAGTTAGACTTATAGTCTATTTGACTAGCTTATAAGTTTGTTTGACCAAAGTAAGAGTATTTGATAAGCAAACTTATCTCATTAGTTTATAGCTTATTAACTTTTCTCTCATTTTTACCCTTATTATTTTAACGAAATTCAGACTTTACTCTGTCCTTACCTCATAAAATAAAATTTATATAAAAAATCATATAAACATGTCATTTCATTTATACTATCTCATTTAGAAGGATTTCCGTTGCAAAACAAATAACTTTCTTCAGTCATAATTTTTTACTTTTACACAGTATATGTATTGTTTCTAGGGGGAATGTAAGATGAATGTAAACCGAAAGTTAGACTTTGGCTCAGTTTGTCAAGTCAAATAAGTTAGACTTATAGTCTATTTGACTATTTTATAAGTTTGTTTGACCATAGTAGGAGTATTTTTTAAGCAAGCTTATTTCATTAGTTTATAGCTTAGTAACTTTTCTCTCATTTTTACCCTTATTATTATAACGAAATTCAGACTTTTTGGTATAAACCCAGTGTATCCCAACGCTGTCAACGAAGGACTAATCACTGTTCGGGGGGCGTGGCTTCCGCTGGCCAAGCATTATTTTCACACTGCCAGGAATCGAAGACTTTACTCTGTCCTTACCTCATAAAATAAAATTTATATAAAAAATCATATAAACATGTCATTTCATTTATACTATCTCATTTCATTTAATAAAAATATTTAAAAAAATTCTAACTTTTAAGATGGCAAATAATTTGAAATAAATTAAAGTACTAAAAATAATAATTAAATTTTTAAAAATAATATAAAAATAGAATTTATATAAAAAATCATATAAACATGTTCGTTTATGTCATTTTATATTTATAAGTTATTTCAACAGCTAATTTTATAAAACACTCTAATTTCAATCTGCTAGCTTTTTTACTTTTAACTAGCTTATCAGCTAATTTTTTTTTTTCAAATAGAGCCTTTATTATGTATCCTGGAGCATAAGTTTAACAGTATATTTTTCACTAGAAGACCTCTGTGTTGCAAGTTTTTCTTTGGTCATACTTACTCAATATGGTTTGCCTTCGTTACATGGATAATGTATTGCTTTTACTTCTTTTTATCTTCAGAGGGAGAAAGTGGAGCAGCTAATACTTGAACCAACTATTAATCATGCAATTGTATGTGACAACCTTAAAAAGGTCTATCCTGGGAGGGATGGTAACCCAGAGAAATTTGCTGTTAGAGGGTTGTCCCTTGCTTTGCCTCAAGGGGAATGCTTTGGTATGCTTGGTCCCAATGGCGCTGGGAAGACTTCTTTTATCAATATGGTCAGTTAACATTGACTCAGCAATATACATTTTCTGAAGATTTCTTTAATTTCCCCCTACCCATTCCTTCCCCACAACAAAAGTATAAGTTGACCTAGAGGGTCCGTTCAGTTGCTTGAGCTCACAAAACCAGAAAGAATAAATTTTTAAAATACCTTAAAAATAGTATATTTTCTTGATCAGTAAACAAGTGGCTAATTTGTTTATGCTTAGAGTTGCATGAATTTACATAACGATGTTTGGATCTCTTATTGGTTCACTTCACTGTATGATGAAATTATATTAGAATTCCATGAATTGTGTTTTGTTGACTAGTTTTCTCCTCAACTAAGAAATCTGACCACTGTATATATGCTTACAGATGATTGGTCTCACGAAGCCAACGTCTGGTACAGCATTTGTTCAAGGTCTGGACATACGAACTCATATGGATGGAATATATACTAGCATGGGTGTGTGCCCACAGCACGAGTAAGCTTGAATTTCCTCCAATTTTCATGTTTTAACAATTGTGAAGTTTTATAATTTTTTTTTTTTTCCTTTGGATATTTTAGCTTGCTCTGGGAAACCCTGACAGGAAGAGAGCACCTACTCTTTTATGGAAGACTTAAAAATCTTAAAGGTTCAGCCTTAACACAGGTAAGTTAATTTGAGATTATAACTCGAGAGAGATTCTTAGTTCTTATACAATGTAAGATTGTGATTGTTGAGGGGGAGAAGGTTTATTGGACTTGGAAAATCTTTCTTATTATAGTGGGAGAAATTCTATATAAGATCCATTGGCCAGTCTTATAATACCTATTTGTTTCTGAATTTTTTTGTTCTTTAATGACAAATGCGCTGGACAGTGGAAACTTTGACAGTTTCTATTTTGAAAATGTTTACTGATTTGCAGTTCTTGTGTAACATGTTAAGGTGAGAAAAGTTTATGAAACACCATTGCTTTTTGTAGAAAAATATTGTATTTTTCCTTCATTTCAAATGATTACATGATGGTAGTATAAATAGGTACATTAATCTGGGCCTGGAAAATTGGAGAGAATCTCCTCCTAAATTGGTAACAGAATATTACAAGTATCTGAGGAAGCAATCCCTAAAATGTAAAAGCTAATAATTACACCTAGCTGTACACAGAAACAGAATCAGAAGATTCTGTCTGTTCCTAAAATTCAGGAACCGATCACCCACACTCCCCTTCAAGCTGGGTTATAGATGTCTATCATGGCCAGATTGTTGGTCGTGGCTTCTTAATACTCAAGAAGGGGGGGTTGAATTGAGTATGGGTAATTTTAAAACTTTTTCCCCTTTTTGCAAAAACTGAAACTTTTCTTAATCTTTGAAAAGAATTTTGTCAACCAACTAACCAAAAGTGTTTTGCAAGAGTGGTTAAACTAAACAAGAAAGATTAACAAGGATATTGATTTCAGATATGAACATACAGATTATTTCATTCAGAATTCCTTAACAATTGCTTTAAACAAACATTCATCAATAAAACAAATAAAGAGTTAAGGGATAGAGAGAAATTCAAACCGAGATTTTATCCTGGTTCAGCTACCTCCTCTAGTAACCTACATCCAGTCCCCACAATTACTGCGAGTTTCGTCTACTAAATCAAACACAATTAGAAGAACCTTTACAAGCTTCAACCCCCAGGTTCCTTCTACCCAATTGATAGCTTTTCAGTCAAAGCAATCTTGCAATTCCCAAGAGTCCCTTCTACTCTTGTCAAACCACCAAGAGTCCCTTCTACTCTTGATCTTCACAGAGAGAAATCCTTCTCTCTAATCTCTTTCTTTTAGTATGTGAAAAAGATTTGTTTCTAAGATTCTCAGAAATCAAGTATTGCAAATTGAAGCTCTAAACAGAAAAGTTCACGTATTCTCAATGAAAAAGCTCTCTCTAGAAATTTGTATGTAATCTTAGTATAGAATGAAATTGTTGTTGAGAAAGTGTTTGCCTATGTCTTTATATAGTTGTATTCCAAAATAGATCCGTTGGGCACACTTTAGAAGTCAGTTAAGATCAAAACAAACTTTCTTGAAAAATTCAGTTATCAGTCAATCGATTGTATAATCGATGTATTAAACAAAGTTTGCATTTTTATAACTGAGTACATCGATTGCCAAATCGATTGTGTTCTTAGAAATTCTTGATTTTGAACAATGCACAGATGTATACATCGATTGTGTTCTTGAAGAACATGTGCATTCTCAGCCCAGAAGTCTTTACATCGATTGATCAATCGAATGTATGATCATTGTCAAAAGTTCTAGCCTCTGTTTAAGCTTCATCGATGTATCAATCGATTGTTTCATCATTTCAAAAAGACTTTACTTCTATTCTGTATATGCATCAATGTACCAATCGATTGTATGCATGTTTCAAAAAGTCTTGGCTTCTATTTGATCTTATACATCGATGTTGCAATCGATTTACAGAAGCTGATTTGCATACTTATCAAGTAAATCCAGAATCAATCGATGTATACATTGATGTATAGCATTTATATATTGATGTACACATAGGTTTTCATTAAAAGTTAGTTAATTAACTGAAAGTACATCGATGTACACATAGACGTACATAACTTTCAATTAATCATTTTTCATTCCAAGTTCATTTTAATTTGTGAAAATTATTTTAATTGTTTTAGTAGAGAGCTAATTCAAGGAGAGTCACTTAAATTTTTCTTTACATAAAAATCTAATGATCCTTGCTTGAGACTCCTTGTGATTCTTCTTTGAGATTTCTTAGGTTTTCATACGTGCAATTTGGGAGAGATTTAGTTAGTAATGCTGCTGTTTGGACGTGAGAGGGTGTGTATTCAAGACCGATAACCTTGTTGTCCATTTTTTCTTTTATGAAATGACGGTCAATCTCCACATGCATAGTTCTGTGATGATGAATTGGATTCTTAGCAATGCTGATGGCAGCTTTGTTGTCGCATAGTAACTTCATAGTGTAGCTTGTAGGAATTCTCAGTTCTTCAAACATCCTCTGCAACCAAGTTCGTTTACAAATGCCATGGGCCCTGGCTCTAAATTCAGCTTCAGCACTGCTCCGTGCTACTATGGACTGCTTCTTACTTCTCCGTGTGACAAGATTACCCCACATAAATGAACAATAACCAGTTGTTGACTTTCAGTCAGTTATTGATCCTGCCCATTCTGCATCCATGAATACTTCAATACCTCTGTTCAGATTCTTCTTGAAATGGAGTCCTCAGTCTGGGGTCCCCTTTAGGTATCGAAGGATTCGGTTGACTGCCTCAATATGATTTTCAGGGGAGTTTGTCATATAATGACTTGTCATACTTACAGTAAACCCAAAGTCTGGTTTAGTATGAGTTAGATAGATTAATCTTCGGTACCTGTCTGTTTGTAGGACTTTCTTCTCCTGTCCCACCTTTTCTTGTGGGCTCCATAGGGTTGTCAGCTGGTTTGCATCCCAGCTTTTCAGTGTGTACTTTATTTGAGACATGGAGATCCCATCCTTGGAAGAGCAATTTCTATCCCTAGTACGTACTTCAGGTGACCCAAGTCTCAAACCTCATTCCCTTGCTAAGAATCTCTTGAGCTGTTCATTTCTCCATGATCATTACCCATGATGAGGATATCATCAATCATGATGATGATATCGTCAATGTATACTATAAACAGAGCCAGCCTTCCTTCCCAATAGTGCTTGACAAACATGGTCTGATGTGTTTTGCTGAGCATGAACCCATCTTTCTTGACAACTCCAGACAATTTATAAAACCATGCCCGAGGGGATTGCATGAGACCATATAAGGAGATACGGAGCCTGCACACCTTGCCAAATGCTCTTGCTGATTGGAAGTACAGGAGGGATTCTCATACAAACTTCCTCATTTGGTTCACCATTAAGAAAGGCATTCTTAATGTGTAGTTGGTGTAGAGGCCAATCTAGATTTGTAGCTAAGGATAGGGTAACCCGGACCGAATTAAGCTTTGCCACTGGAGCAAATGTTTCCTCATAATCCACACCGTAGGACTGAGTGAACCCCTTTGCTACTAAGCGAGCTTTGTACCTATTCAAGATCCCATCAGTATTGTACCTGATTCAGAAAATCCATTTTCATCCGACTGATTTCTTCCCCTCTTAGAGTACTTAGAGTGTTCCCAAGTGCCATTCTTTTGTAATACATGAATTTCCTCATTTACAGCAGCTACCCAGTTTGGTTGTTGAAGTGCTTCCTGGATATCCCTTGGTATCTGGATGCTGTCAAGGGAAGTAACATAGGCTCTGTAACACTGAAAAATTCCCGTAGGATACATAATTCCCAATAGGATGTTGAGTACAAAATCTCACTATTAGGATCTAATTGCAATTGAGTCCCACATCAAAAGTATGAGATTCCGGTGTGAGGTTTACATGGCCTTGGACACTCCAACCAAAATGGCTAGCCGTTGTGGCGTGTTACAAACAGAGAGTATAGAAAGGGAGAGGATGACGATGGAGATGTGAAATCAAATATGGTTCGAATCGTGCTATTATAGCATGTAGAAAATATTATATGTTTGTATTTTTCCTTGATATCAAACAATTAGATGATGGTTCATGGTAGTATAAATAGGACATTTGATCAAGTGTCCTTCAACAGCCTATCCATGTTTTCAGGCTACGGGCGCAATGTAAAATATTTGAACAACTTTCTCTTTAGCATTTATTTAGCTGACAAGACTATAGTAATGTTTTAGCTCCCAATCTAATGCTGCAGGCGGTGGAAGAATCTTTGAGAAGTGCAAACCTTTTCCATGGAGGAGTTGCTGATAAACAAGCTGGAAAATACAGTGGAGGAATGAAGAGGAGGCTTAGTGTCGCAATTTCATTAATTGGAGATCCTAGAGTATTATTTTCTTTTCAATTTAATTCATTTTATAGAGCTCTTCTTTTTTAAAAAAAGTAAAATAAATAAATTTAGAAAATTCTTGTTTTGTCTTCTAATTATTGAACGTCTAAATCTTTCAAGGTTGTTTATATGGATGAGCCAAGTACTGGATTAGACCCTGCATCAAGAAACAACTTATGGAATGTTATTAAGCGTGCAAAACAGGATCGTGCAATCATTCTCACCAGTACTCTTTCACTCTTATGGTTTTTGAATCACAGATATAATTTGATGCATTTTTATATCCATTATTATGCTTTCTGTCTATGGTTTTGATATACATGTTTATTTATTTGGTTCCGTAACAGCATGAAGTTTTTCGATCTCTCTACATATGTTTTGATAAAGCTTGTTTGCATCCTTTTTCAGCGCATTCCATGGAAGAGGCCGAGGTCCTATGTGATCGATTAGGAATTTTTGTAGATGGTAGCTTGCAGTGCATAGGAAATCCAAAGGAGGTACATTTCTTAATTAATATATGCTTTATGAAAATCATTTGCAAAAGAAAACTGCTCACTGGTTTGAGTAGCCTATCGGTTGCTGAGCCCAGCCCATGATTTAGGTCCATGACATTAAATGGGCTTCAGCCCATATTTGCAAATGACCTTTTAATTTCTTAGTTTTGATTCTTCAAGAAAAGGTTCATGGATTGAAATTTGAAACTTTAAAATCCTCCTTGTAAAATTAATCCATGTAGATTCTGAGTTTTTGTATGCTGCTTTTGGTTTATCATAGTTGAAAGCCAGATATGGAGGAACTTATGTATTCACGATGACAACATCTTTGGAACATGAAAAGGATGTAGAGAACTTGGTGGTGCAGCTCTCGCCAAATGCTAACAAGATATATCATACCTCTGGTACCCAGAAGTTTGAGCTCCCAAAAGACGAGGTTAAAATAGCAAATGTGTTCCGAGCTGTTGAAATTTCAAAAAGAAACTTTACAGTTTCTGCCTGGGGTTTAGCTGATACCACATTAGAAGATGTCTTCATCAAGGTTGCACGTGGAGCTCAGGAATTCGACACTTTGTCATGATTTCCTTACATTATACATGTCATCTCTTGCATAGTGTCTAAGAGATGATGTGGTGTATAGTGCCTAGCTAGGAATATCTCTATACTAGTAGTCTGTACAATTTAAAGAGCGTGTAAGTGTGTGTATAAAGCCATGGTTTTTTTTAAAGTTTTTAATTTTACCCCTATTCAGTTTGAAATTTGTATACAGCTGGGCCATTAGCAAGAAATGGTAGTCTTTTTTTTGATAAAGAAGAAATGGTAGTCTGAGTGCTGTTCTTATTGAGGATTTGCATTGATGATGATGTCAAACATTGACATTATATCACTGCATATAATCAATAATGGTATCGGGTGGTATCAGTAATATTATGTGAAAAAAGAAAAATTGACAAGATGACGACTCCTGATTAATGACATTCAAAATCGTGGTTGATAGTGTATTGGACTTGGTTAATGGATATCTACCAAGGTGAGTAACTCATTAACCATCCATTGAATTGCTTTAACCAAGATTTTGTACATAATTAACTCAGTTGTCGATTAACTAGTTATCCAATTATTATGGGTGTATCCATTAATCAAGTTCAACACGTCATTAACTATGATTTTGAACATTATTAATCAAGCGTCGTATATTATCCCATTTTGACGTCTAAATAACGTTTTTGGAGTAGTATTGTTAAGAAAATGATTCTATAAGTATGCTATTATGAACAAAAATTATACACCCCTGTCGATTTCGGTGTGGTATACACATTTATGTACAAAATTTACCTCTCCAGGTAATTCATTTTTTTAATGGAAAAATAATCATTTTTTAGGAGGAATGGTATAAGTCTAACAATATAAGAATTTTATTTTAACACACTAGTATGCTAATTTATTTTTTAATATTATGTCTGTATGAAGTAATGAAAACTAGTTTGTAAAGGAAGATTTATAAAAGTATTAAACTAATTCATGCTTAGCAAAAACTTTACAATGTTGTTCAAAGCTTGAACTTTATCCAATTTATTGATTTTGATAATTTAAGTGTTAAGTGTCCAGTTTAAATATCTATAAAATAAGGACTCGTTTGGTGGTCAGGATAAGAAAGACAGGACAGGATAAGCTATCATATCATATTTGAAACTATTGCTTGGTGAGCCAACATGATAGGATAAGTTAATCATGTCACCTATCATATCATGCCCATCTAGTTAAAATTTTATCCTGAGGGGGGAGATAGGTTAGAACTCAACAGGATATGATATGGTGATTTAAAGTATAATAAAATAATTAAAGTATAATAAAACTAACTAATTAAATGACTAATTAATTGTAAAACTAACTAATTGTTTTCCAAAAAAAAAAAAAACTAAATAATTAAGATGAAGCATGCTTGTTTTATTTCGGTACAAAAAAGAAGATTCATAACTGCATCTTGTGATTTATTATTTTGAGTATACTTTTTAGAAGTTATTCCATTTTTTATTCATTTAAAAATGGGCTTATTAATGCTTTTACAAAGGGCTTATAAATATGATTGTAATAATTAATACGTACACAGATACTAATCATGATGATGACGACGACGAGGATGATGATTATAATCTATATCTATATCTGTATTAAAATACATTTACAAATGATGATGATGATGATCTATATCTATATCTCTATATTTGTATTGGAAATTGTAAAAAGAAGGTTGTATCGGGCTAATCTGCTGAGAAGGAATCCGAGTTTTCTATTGAAAATCAATCTCATAAGGAAACTAGAAGACAAGTCTATGTTCCAAAGCGGTTGATCACAATGAAAATTTTGCCATGAATGGCAAATCAAAATATTAAAGGAAAATGTATTACGATGGAGGAAGCAGAACCTTCTAAAAAGGTTATTCGGGATCATGTTTTTGATAAAGAATTGCACCATGGTAATTATCAGACATGGTTAGTAGAAGATGAAGTTCCTGACAGAACAGATCTTATAGGGCAAAATAATGTTCCTATGTCAAAAAAGATGACTCAAGTCTTCAATAATCCAATTCTTGGTTTATCAATAATCAAGAAGACCTCCATATGGTAAGCTCTTCAAGCAGATCAAGTAGGCATAATGCTTTGCAGATGAATGATTTTAGAGAGGTCTCTTGAGTGCAGGATTCCCTTCAATCCTCTCCTAAGGATATTCCATCTTCTGTCTCTAACTCATCCAATCAGCAACCTGCTCCATTCAACACAAGCAGGTGGAGATTCTATATCTTAGCATTCTGAAGTTTCACCTTCTGTTAATGATCCAGTAACTCCTCCACCTTTAATGCATGGCAGCCTGCAATAGGTCTCTGATGTTGTAGCTAATGATTTAAGACTTGTAGGCAAATTTTGGAATGATGATGCTGAGGCAAGGGAGTTGATCATGCTAACATTGATGCTGCTATCTCACCTGCCAAGAATGATAATTTCCAAGTTGTTCTTTCTAAATCTCACAAGAAGAAAATTAGACAACAGAAGAAGATTGCCAAAAAACAGATTATAATACCTGTTCAAGGGCTGGCTCAAAATCCAGTTCCTTTTAATGAAAGTCCTTTATTGGAATGTTAGGGGGTTAGCAAATTCTGCCTCTCAGCTTGCTTTAAAGAATTTTTGTTTGAGCAATATAAGCCTGATTTTCTATTTGTTTCTGAACCTTGGATGGATTTGATTAATATTCCAGTTTCTTATTGGAATTCATTGAGTCTAAAATGCTTTGCTGTTAATGATAGATGGATGCAATTGCCTAATATGTGGGGTTTATGCAGAGATGGTATAAATCCAGAAGTTATTTCAGTGTCCAGGCAGCACATTATTTGTTCAATTTTGGTTGATGATCTAAAGATTCACATTGCTGCAGTCTATGCTTCTACAAGCCATCTCATCAGAAGAGATTTGTGGCAAGATCTGGGTGCAATTTCATCCAATCTGCCTGGCCCTTGGTTATATGTGGGTGACTTTAATGCAATCCTGGGATCTCATGAGCAAAAGGTTATATGTGGGTCACTTTAATTCAATCTTGTTCCATATGCAATGATGAATGGTTTGATTTTTGGCCTTCTGTTTATTGTACAACTTTGACAAGAACTCAGTCAGATCATTACCCCATCTTAGTGGTTCTGAACAAGGTTGTTTCTTCTTTTCCTTCTTCTTCAAGTTTCAAAGCATGTGGATTTAGCATAGTGATTGCAGAAGGGTAGTGATGGAGATATGGAAAAGAATTATTTGGTTACCCTATGCACATTTAAGTCAGAAATTAAAAAATTTGAAAGCAGTTCCCAAAGTGTGGATAAAGAAGTGTTTGGTGATATTCGTAGTGTAACACCCTTCTCGAGTGCTACATTGTCTGTGACATTTTCTCAATATCGTTTAACACGGAAAATAAATTTTCTAAAGATACGGGTTTATTTTTTCCTGTTTCTGTTCGCAAATAAGAAAATAGGTAGTACTTAACATACCTTGTCTGACTTGTACTTAACATTTATTAACATCTTAAAACCATTGACAGGCCTAAAACATATACATCCATAAAATGGGAAATAAGCAGTAAATAATCATACATTCCCCGTATATATTTAATACTTTCATAAATTGTTTTCAAAGGGTAAAAGTCATGAAAAGATAAAAACAACAAAAGGCGGAAATAGTAACGCCATTAAAATAACATGACTAAGAAAACATAATAGCCTTGGAGACGCAGCTCCATTAAACTATTCCTAAATAAAAGGACTCATCATGCTGGCCAATACAAAACAATGACGAGGTGCCATCATTGTACAATGACAACAACTGAGGACGATACATCGTCACACTAGGGTTGAGCTCTCACATCTCCCATATACTAATCCCTGAAGATACGTCCTCATGACCGATCCGTCTCATATCCAAAGTTGGTTATGATGGTGAAGCAGTTCTACCCTCTTTGTTGAAGAACATAAAATAAAGCAAAAGACCAGAAAACACAGAAAATGAGGTGAGATTCCCATTCATCATACACATAAAGAAGGCATGCAGTGGTACGACCAACATACATGTTACAGCATACATATATCCATATTATCTTCCATTCTCATTCCGCAGCTCAAAACTCCAAGAATATACAATACCAAACTAAACGGTAAGCTTATCAAGCATACCGGACGCAGTTTGTCCATAGAGGGACGAGAATAGAGATAAAACTGATTGAAACCGTATAGTCCCATACCTACATAGCCTCAAGGAATATCTGATCCTAACTTCGGAGCTAATTGACATTTTGGAAAGAAATTGGTCAGTACAAGTTTCACATACGCCCACCCGAGGCACCATGTGTGGCTATCATGGCACACAAGGCTTAAATCATAATGTACGTACAATCATAATCATATGTGATCTCAAACTCTCTGTAAAACATCGGGCTCTTTATGAAACCTCTACAACTAGGAAGCTCGACTTCCTAGGCACAACGACCTTACTGAACATAGTATCAACTATGTATTTGGGCAAAATTGCCGGAATACGTCCAATTGGTCTATCCACCGGATAGCCTCGTGATTCCACTGGAATTCATTTGATGTCAATCTCTAACGGACGATATTCTCGGGTCCGAATTACCCGCCCTTCACTGAACAACAATTCTCAAGCAAACTTTCCATGTTTGTGAAAAGATGTTTTAAGGCACTTGCTTACAAATCCTAACACATTATGGAATTCGATCGACAGTCCAATCATTTATTTCTTTGCATTTTTTCTAGTGGAGCCTTTTGCTTGGCTTCCAAGAAATCAAATTATTTTGAGTCAATTAAGTCTTATGGATGTATGTATATTGAATTATCCACACTTTATGACAAATGATCTTGCTTCACCATAAGTCATAAATCATTAAGTTCATATTTTCACTAAGACATCTATGACTTAGGTTTTGCACTTTACTATAAATACTAGTTTTTGAATACTAAAATCCTTTTTGACTAAAAATCAAAATCTTTAGTTAAAACCAAATCATTTTGAAAGAAAATTTAACCAGAAGTACATAAGTACCAAATTCCTCAAAACTGTTTCTCAAAAACATCTAAGTACTAAAAACATAGTTTTGCCGCTTTTTACTGTATTTCAACTTAACTTCCGTATTTTCAAAAATATGATTGTTTCTCTCAAATCCTTCACTTTCTTAGATTCAAATACTTACGTTAAAGTATTAAAAATGCTAATTTCGAGCTTCACTCTATAGTTTGTATAAAAATCGTAAAACTGGACCAAACATCGCTAAATTTGAAAATCGCGTAAATCATTTTTCAATGATTTTTAAGCCTAGGGGTCCAAAACTCATTTTGGAGTCTTAGGACACTTAAATAGACTTCAAAAACAGTTTCAAATTGTCAAAAACAGTTTTGGTCAAAATTAGAACCTTTGTTCATTTTACGTGTCCGATTTTGTGAAAATTCTGTTTTTAAGTCCGCTAAAACTCTATTTTTGGTCTCTTAAGACTTAACTCAAGTTAAAACCATTTTTGGTCATTGAAACCACAAAAGACAGATTTCAATACCATGAAAACATTTTTGCAAATAATTGTTTTCTTCTTGATTTCGTTACTCTTTAAAGCCATTAAACAAACTTAGAATTTCATAGTTTGCCAAGATCACGTTGTTCATCACATGTGTATCATACTTGACAGAAACCAAGACATAACCAAGTGAAGATTTTCACTTCACTAAAAAAATCACAACCACACATACTTATTCATATATCAATACACTAAATCATGGCATGATACTTTAGCACATTAATCATAGTTTCCTACCAAAGTTCAAGTAAGTCAAATCATGCATTGCTTCCAAACAAACATATATCATGTAAGCATATAACTCACAAATCACAAGCACATCATAAATACAACATAATAATTACACAAAGTCCTCTTATATGAACATACACACATAACCCCACACCCACCCACAATAAGGTAGATGAAGGTTATTCTCCCCCATACCTCTTGAAGAACAAACTTTTCTTTGGTTCCAAACCTCAAAGCTTTGTTCTTCTTTCACCACACACTAACCACTACAACTAGTTACAACTTCAACCTTCAACAAACAACATGAAAACAAGTTAAACAAAAAAAAAAAAAAAAGAGGTTCATTGAACCACCAAGCTAGGGTTCGGCCAAGTCATAAAAAAGAGGGCTAGGGTTTTCCATTTTCTTCAAACTTTTAAATACAAGATGTTAGGGTCTTAGATAGTAGATAAAAATTGTCATAATTCACAAATTCCATTTCTATGGTTTCTAGAAGAGTAAATAACCAATTTGGTCCCTGAAATTGTGAAGTAGTATCAACTTGGTCCTTGAAATTATAGAAATTCCAAAAGCGTCTCTGAATGATAAGTCAATATCAATTTGGTCCCTCATTTTACTCACTTAATATCAATTAAGTCCCTGACACTGCAAACTTAATATCAACTTAGTCCATATGATTTTTAACGGAGGGACTAAATTGATCACCATTTTACAATTTCAGGGACTAATTTGAAATTTTGATAATTTTAGGGATCAAGTTGATACTACTTCATAGTTTCAGGGACCAAATTGGGTGTTTACTCGTTTCGAGAAATATTTCCATGAAAGCCAATGAAAATGGAAACTTGAACTAAGTTCATGGAAATGAAAGGAATCATGAAGGAAAAATGATGAGATGATCTTAGATCATGAAAGTTTACCTCTAGGATGATGAGAAATAAGGAAATTGTGAAGAACAAGACAAGAACACTTGGGAGCTTTAGAAAAACCCGTATTGTAAAAGTGCTCCAAATGGAAATTTATGTGAGACAACAAGTGTATGAATAATCAAGGGAAGTGAGAATATGGTGTTAGAATGTTGAAACAAGGCTTGGATGATCTCCATCAAGCCTTGGACGAAATTCATGGAGGTTGGGAGGAGAGAAAAGAAACTAAGTGTTTTTTATCCTTAATAGCTAGAAAACTTGACAACTTTAGTGTTTTTATGAAAAATGAAGTGAGATGGTGTTTCCAACACCCCATGGCAGGAAAATATCAAGGGAGAGGGGAGGGTATTTTGGTCCAAAAATTGTGGGATCAAATTGGAATTAATAAAGAAGGTTAAGGGCATTTTGGTCTTTTCATGGCTAGATATTTAAAATATTTAGATATTTTATCAAAAGCAATCATTACAAGGGTGAGTTATGGTGGTGATTCACCATGTGACTAACCACTTAAGGTGATGTGTTGTCCCATCAATCCCAGCATCCAGATTTATCTCCGCGGTTCCGTATCCAGCTCCGTCGTTTACCCGATTTAGGTTTTTCGCTCATTTTTCTTCGAAAATTCACCCGAATAAAATGTAGCATTTTGTTTTGGAGCGAAAATTTTCAAAATAGATCATATCACTAAAAAGTGATAAAAATTTAAATTTTTTCAGTTTCGTGACAAATTAGGGTTTTCTAACCGGTACAAAATTGTACTGTCAGTAAAAACGCATACCGGGTTCCGTCTGAATTTTCAACCCAAATTTTAACCATAGCCCAAATTCTCCAAAATCATTGTTCTTGATCATAGGTAAAAAAAAAAAGATATATAATTACCTGTAATACAATGTAGGTAAAAAGCAGGGTGTTACACATAGAATGGTGAAATGTGCACAAACAGACTTGGATGTTGTTTAGAAGCAAATCTTAGAATTTGGCTATTCAGGTGAGCTTGATAAGCAGGAGAATCTGGAATAAAATAAGCTAGAACAAGCTTTATAGGTCAAGAAGAGTTTTGGATGAGTAAGGCTAGAGTCAATTGGTTTACTCAAGGTTACAGAAAAACCTCATTTCCCCACAAAATTGCCAAAATCAGGTATGCTTCCAAACAAATGTCTATGCTGAAATCAGGGGATTGTATTTTAGAATCACAAGAGGATGTTGAACAACATGTATTGAGCTATTATACCATCCTTATCTAGTTTCAATGGAGGATAATTTAATGCTAACTAATCTCCCCACCATGGAAGAGGTAAAATCCGCAGTCTTTAGCATGAATGGCTCTAGTGCTCCAGGTCCTGATGGTTTTGGTGGATGTTTTTTCCAAACCTATTGGGATATTGTTGGACATGATGTGTTTCAATTTGTTCTTCAGTTTTTCACTTCTGGTTGGATCTTCTTAAATTCAAATATTTTGACCTTGATTCCTAAGTTCCCTGGTGTTGAAAGGATTGAGGATTATAGACCTATAACATTGGCTAACTTCAAGTTTAAAATAATTACTAAAGTGATTGCTGATAGGCTAACTGAAGTTGCTCCTGATCATTTCAGAACAACAAAGGGGCTTTATCAAAGGTAGGCATATTTCATAGTGTATTTGCATAACTTCCGAAGCAATCAATATGTTGGACTACAAGACTTTTGGTGGGAACATTATTATTTTCTGCAAGAGATGTGTAAGGCAAGGGAATCCTTTTTCCCCTCTTCTTTTTGGTATTGCAGAAGATGTTTTAAGTAGGAGAATCTCCCAATTGGTCATTTCAGGTTAGCTAAAGCCTATGTCAGGTCCTAGTCTTGCCTTCCTCCTCATCATGCTTTATATGCTGATGACATAATGGTCAGTTGCAAGGGGACAAAGAAAAACCTAGCTGTCTTAATGAAACTATTTCAGAATTATGCATCTGTTTCTGGCCAGCATCTGAGTGTGGAAAAGTACATGTTCTTTGTTGGTCATATGCCTCTCTCAAGGCAATTGGAAATTAAACAATTCTTGGTATTTAAAGATGGTAGCCTTCCCTTTACTTATTTAGGTGTTCCTATATTTAAAGGTAAGACAAAGACATTCCACTTGCAAAGCATTGCAGACAAAATAACATCAAAGCTGTCTCATTGGAATCGATCTGTGCTATCCTTAATAGGAAGGGTCCAATTGGTGAAATCAATCATCCATGGAATGTTGATTTATAGCTTTCATGTTTACATGTGGCCTATCTCACTCTTAAAATCATTGGATAGAAGCATAAGGAATTTCATCTGGTCAGGGAATACTAATCACTAAAAACTTGTGACTGTCTCTTGGCAAAAGTTGTGCTCCCCCATCAATGTTGATGGCCTTGGTTTAAGGTCCCTTAGATCCATTAATGAAGCTGCACTGTTGAAATTAACTTGGAGTGCGTTTTCTTCTTAAGGCCATTGGTCTTTGCTTCTTAGATCTAGATTTTTGAGGCATAACAAACCAATTGGTCACTATGCAAAGTCTTCAATCTGGCCAGGTATGAGACAATTCATTAGCACATCTGTTTCGGGCAGTTGCTGGCATATTAGGAATGGAAACATAATCAATTTTTGGAGAGACCACTGGTTGCCATACTCTATATCTAAAGTGCTTCATTTGCCTGATTTTGTTCATAAAAGTTCTTAAAGCAAATGTAAAGGATTTTATCCATAGTCAATCTTGGTTTATTCCTTCTTCCTTGGAGATGCTATTTCCTGACATAGCAAGAGATATTCAGCAAGTCATAATTCCTTTTGAGGATACTGAGGACCAACTAATTTGGAAAGGATCGACAGATGGTTCCCTGAGTTTTAAAGAAGCTTTTAACTATCTAAATCCATCAGGAAATACAGTGAGCTATGGTAAGAAGTTATGGAGTTCTTCAATTCCATCCTCTAGATCATTTCTGGTTTGGAGGTTAATTCATAATAAAGTTCCTACAAATGACAACTTGATAGTCAGAGGCTGCATAGTCGTGTCAAATTACAGTCTATGTGGCAAGGATTTTGAAAGCTCAGATCCTTTGTTCCAACAATGTGGGTTTGCATTTGCTATGTGGAGATTGGCTGAGCAGTTTGCTAAGCCCGCCAATTGATACTTCAAATGTTCATTTTGTCCTTTCTTTATGCGACAAGCAATGGAGTGGCCAAGTGAAGGATCTTTTTTTGTCAGCTGTAATCCACATTTTCTGGTTTATTTGGTTTGCAAGTAACCAATTGAGTTTCAATAATCTTTCTGTGTCAGTCAAAAGAGCAATTCACTTGGTTTCTGCTAATGTTGCTCTATCAGGGAATTTAACTTCGGGTAAATCATCTCCCTCAATTATGGAGTTCCAATTGTGGAAGTCATTTCATGTATCCATACATCACCCTAAAGCTCCTCGGAATATTCAAGTAAATTGGTACAAGCCACCTTGTGGTTGGATAAAATGTAACTCAGATGGTGCATCAAGGGGAAATCCTGGTCTTTCGGCTTATGTGGTATTTTTAGAGATTCTAGTGGTGCCATCTTAGGATGCTATTCAGATTCCATCGGTGTCTCTACCTCCTTCAACTGTGAATTCGTAGGAGCTATAAAAACTATTGAATTGGCTTCTCAAAATGGCTGACTTAAATTATGGTTGGAATGTGACTCCTCAATAGTGGCTGCTGCTTTTAAATCAATTGATTTGGTTCCTTGGAAGCGTAAGAATAGATGGAGAAACTGTCTTGCCCTTACTAAGAATATGATGTTTCAAGTTACTCATATTTTCAGAGAGGGTAACACATGTGCTGATAAATTGGCTAATTTTGGTATTAATAGTCTTTGTTTTAATTGATGTGATTTAGCCCCAAAGTTTATTTTAGAGGACTTCAACCGTAATAGGTTTGGTTTACCTTTCTTTAGGTTTACTTGATTTTGTTACTTCTCACATGGGTTTTTGTTTGGTCCCCCCATGTATTTTGTATTTTTTTTTTACTCTTTTTTAATAATATTATTGAAGTGCTGCAAATGGTGGGTAGAATCTAAGGTGCCAACCTAGTTGGGATCTTTTATTCTACAGTGATGCATTTGCACTTGTTCTTTGCTTAAAAAAAAACTCACACCTATAGGTGTCATCACCACATGCAACGGCTTCTTCTGTACTCTTCTAAAAGCTTTACTAATTTTTTTTGCATGTTTTAAGTTAGCCTCCGATGGTGCATGTCATGCTAGCTAAGTTTAATTTAAAAGAATTATTAGAAATGTTTGAATTCAAAAGTTTCATTTTTCCAATGCATCGTGATTGCCAGCACATGGTTCCAAAAAATAGGGTTAAATATGTTTTTAGTCCCCCAAATTTAAGTAATGTTCAGTTTTAGTTACCCGTTTGGAAAACGTACTTGTTTAGTCCCCCGATTTTTAAAATGTCTCATTTTTGGTCCTCCAACATACGTTTTTCGTCCCCAAACGTATGTTTTAAAATTATCCAAACGTGCTTTTTGGTCCAGTTTGGGGACCAAAACTAACACGTTTTAGAAAATGGGGACTAAAAAATTATGTTTTCCAAATAAGGGACTAAAATCAAACATCACCCAAATTTGAGGGACAAACAACATATTTAACCCAAAAAAATAAAATCAATATTCTCTCTCTTTTATTTCTTCTTCTTCCATCTTAAATCAGTATTTTCTCTAGGTGTTTTCAAAACAAATCGCTATAGGCTTCTTCAATCATCTCCCTCTCCCATCGGTATTTTCTCTCTCTCGCTCTCTCTCGCTCTCTGCATTACTTACTGATCTCACCGGAGAAACTTCACCAATCAACCGATATGTTACAACCAACCTTCATATTGCTGCTCCCACAGGTAATCTCTCTCTCTCTCTCTACCTCCAGTCTGCAATCATCATTATCATGTATATTTTAATTCATGATTTCAATTTCAGAGGAGAAAAGAAGATGAAGGTGAAAGCGCAAGAGAAAATGTGGAATCTTGGGAGATAGATGGGTTTAGGGAAAACATTGCAGGTAAGGCTCCCTTCTCTTCTTTATCTCCACTCTCTTTGCTCCCTCTCTTAATTTTTTTTCCTCTCGGGCTCTTCGAAGACCATCTTTGCTCGTTCATTGGGTTATATCTCATATCAGGTAATGATCTCATCTTATCGAAAACCATTTTTTCTCAGTTGCGAGACATGAAATACATCATGGATATTTGAAAGAAAAGGTGGCAAAGAGATATTTGATAGGCCACTGGACCGATACGACGAAGAATTTGGTAAGGTCCAATAAATTTTGGAGTGTGTTTTCTAGACTTTATAACCCTACCTACCCCAGTCGTAGGTGTGACTCTCACAAATACATGTTCGCCTTCTTGGAATTCGAGAGGTCGTCTTCTCCGATCGGCATAACTCTTTTGTCAGCTTTGTGAGGCCTTCATTTTCTCCCGGATTTGTTTCACTTTTTCCGTTGTTTGCTGAACAATTTCAGGTCCTAAAATTGCACTTTCCCCATCTTGGTACCAGCATAGTGGTGTTTGGCATTTTCTTCCATACAGAGCCTCATAGGGTGCCATCCCTATACTCGAATGAAAGCTGTTGTTGTACGTGAACTCTATGAGCGGTAAGAGATCATCCCAACTTCCACAATTATCTAGGACACACGCTCTCAGCAAGTCTTCTAACGACTGAATTGTCCTTTCCGTTTTCCATCGGTTTTGTGGATGATAAGCCGAACTTAGCCTTAACTTGGTCCCAAGTGCTTTTTGCAAACTTCCCCAGAAACGTGAAGTAAACTTTGGGTCTCGATCCGAAACAATACTGGAAGGTACTCCGTGAAGTCTGATTACCTCCCTAACATACACCTCGGTTAGCTTCTCCACCGTGTAATTGGCCTTGACGGGTAAGAAGTGTGCCGTCTTCGTTAGCCTATCGACGATCACCCAAATCGAGTCGAAACCTTGGGAGTCCTCGGTAATCCTACCACAAAATCCATCGATATACTATCTCACTTCCATTCCGGTACATCCAGAGATTATAACATTCCACCGGGTTGTTGATGTTCTACTTTCGCCTTCTGACAAGTCAGGCAGGATGCCACATATTCTGCCACTTGTTTCTTCATGTCTGGCCACCAAAATCTCTGCTTCAAATCTTGATACATCTTGGTTGATCCGAGATGAATACTCAGTTTACTCTTGTGTGATTCCTCGAGAATCATCTTCTTCATCTCAAGATTGTCAGGTATGCAGACTGGTCTATTGCACCTCAGGATGTTGTCTGGCCCCAAACTAAACTCAGTGGCTTTTCCTTGCTCCATAAGTTCCTTCTTCTCTTGAAGATGCGCATCGGTAGCTTGTTATTCTCAGATTTCTTCCATCAACCCACTTGAAATTTGAATCATTCCCACACTGATCCTCTTTGGACTTACTTCTATCATCAAATCGAGATTGCGAAACTTCTCGATCAACTCTAATTCCTTCACCATCATCGCTGAGACATGTATGGTCTTCCGGCTCAAGGCATCTGCTACGATGTTCGCCTTTCCAGGATGATACTGTAATGCGAAATCATAGTCTTTCAAAAATTCCATCCACCGTCTCTGCCTCATATTGAGTTCTTTCTGGTCAAACAGATACTTTAGGCTTTTGTGATCACTGAAGACATCGAACTTAGCTCCATACAGATGATGCCTCCATATCTTTAGTGCAAAAACCACCGTAGCTAGCTCAAGATCGTGTGCCAGATAATTCTTCTCATTAGTCTTCAGTTGACGTGACGCATATGCTATGACTTTCCGGTGTTGCATTAATAGACAACCTAAACCTTGATATGAAGCATCACAGTACACCTCGTAAGGTTCATTGGGTTCAGGAAGTATTAACACTTGAGAAGTTGTTAAACGTTCCTTTATCTTTTGAAAGCTTTCTTTGCATTCCGTAGTCCACACAAAAGGTTGATCCTTCCGTGTAAGCTGAGTCAACGACGCAACAATCTTGGAGACTCCCTCAATAAATCTCCGATAATATCCAACCAAGTTGACAAAACTTCGAATCTCTGCTACTGTCTTTGGTCTTTCCCAAGAGAGGACTGCCTCCACTTTAGCAGGATGTACAGCAGCCCTATTTTTAGAAATCACGTTCCCCAAGAACTTCACCTCTTCAAGCCAAAACTCTCATTTAGAGAGTTTTGCATATAGTTCCTTCTCGCTTAAGATTTGTAGGACTTGTCGCAGATATTCTTCATGTTCCTCATGACTCTTAGAGTAGATGAGGATGTCATCGATGAACACAACAACAGACTTATCTAAAAACGGATGAAAAACCCGATTCATATAGTCCATGAAGACAGTAGGTGCATTCGTTACTCCAAAAGGCATCACAAGATATTCATAATGTCCATAACGGGTTCGGAACGCCGTCTTTGGTATATCTTCAGTCTTCACCCTAATCCGGTGGTAACCTGTCCTCAAATCTATCTTTGAGAAAACAACAGCTCCTTGCAGTTGATCCATCAGATCATCTATGCGCGGCAACAGGTATTTGTTCTTAATCGTTACTTTGTTAAGTTGCCTGTAACCCACGCAGAGTCTTGAACTTCCATCCTTCTTTCGGACTAAAAGAACAGGTGCTCCCCAAGGAGAAACACTCGGTCTTATGAGCTTTGACAACAGATCTTCCAGCTGAGCTTTCAATTCAGCGAGTTCTGTAGGTGACATCCGATACGGAGCAATCGATATCGGACCGGTTCCTGGAACAAGATCGATGGAGAATTCAATATCTCTTACGGGTGGTAACCCTGGTACATCATTTGGAAACACCTCCGAAAAAATCCTTTACAACAGGTATCATACTCGAATCGACTTCCTCCTCGGCCTCTAAGTTAGTCAGAAGCAAGTATTTCTGACCTTTTTCTTTCGAAAAGGTTTTCACTTGGTTAGCAGATAAAAATCCAGAAATCTCAGGATCAGGGAAAGTTAAGGTTTTGTGAGCATAATCTAAAAGAACATGATTGGAAGATAACCAATCCATGCATAAAATCACATCTAGTTGTACTATGGGTAAACAGATCAAATCAACAAGGAAGTGTCGATCTTGAATGACAATAGGACAGTTCAAGCACATCGTATTAACAGTAACAGGTTCAGGAGTAGGAGTTGAAACAATCAAATCATACGGCAAAGAAGAAACAGGTAACTCTAACAGTTTTACATAATCTACTGAGATAAATGAGTGCGTCGCACCCGAATCGAAAAGAACAGTTAAGAGGTTACCAGCTATGTTACAACTACCTTGTATAAGATCTTTGGAGTTCGAGGCTTCGGCACCACTCAAGGTAAAAACTCTCCCTCTAGCTGTTGGTTTATTGACTCTGGCACTGTTGACGGTGGGTTCCCGCTTTGGTGCTTTGCAATCCTTTGACAAGTGCCCCAATCGATTATAATTGAAGCACCACATTCCCCTCACAGGTCATACATCGGCCAGATGGTTTAGGTCTCCACATTTATAGCATCTCCTTTCTTGACTTTAACCTTCGCTCCTCTGGTTCCCACTTCCAATTGATGAAGCAACGGGACGATAAGATTGCTAGCTCTGGTTGTTTCCAAAGGGTCGAGTGTATGGTTTCTTTTGATTTTGTGTTCTTCTCTGGTTCTGGCTCCTGGATCTGGAGGGTCCCCCAACGTTCCCTCGGTTGTCTCTTCATTTCCTCATCTGTTCCACTTTTCTGCACTTCTCCACCAGAGCTTGAAAATTCCTAATCTCCAGCGGCAGTACCGATTCTTTGATCTCGTATCGCAGTCCTCCTTCGAATCTTTCACACTTCCAGCCCTCATCTGGGTTATCTTGGAAAAAACGAAAATACTTGGCAAGTGACTCGAATCTTGTCGTGTATTCCCCAACTGACATATCCCCTTGTCGCAGACGCAGAAATTCCTGCTCCTTTTCGGCTCTAGCACTCTGGGGAAAGTATTTGTCCAGAAATGCAGTACGGAAAACCTCCCAAGTAATTTCTTGCTGATTCGCCTCTAGCAGTTGTCTGGTGCCTCTCCACCAGTATTCAGCATCTCCCATTAACAGGAAAGTAGCATAGGGCACTCTTACCCCTTCAGGACTATGAATCAACTCGAAAATCTTTTCTAGTTCTTGAATCCACAAGTCAGCTTTCGTAAGGTCAGCATCACCATGAAACTGTGGTGGATTCTGACGTCAAAAAGCTGTCGGACCACGGCTTTCGGCAGCTTGTTCAGTACTGACTTGCCCCTGTTGATGTTAACCAGCCATAGTAGCAGTTTGTTGAGCAATGACAGCTGCAACGTCCGCATAGCTTGCGCTGCGAAGTCTACTCCACCACCAACATGTCCACGACCACCAACAAAACCACCTCTATGGCCTCCTTTGTGGCCATGTCCATGCCCTGTATCTAGTTCCATAACTGTCATACAAGATGAAAATCAGTTAAATGGCAACTAGATAAGAATCCCTTAACTTCTTTCCAACACTCATTACTTCTAAGAAGTAATTCAAACAAGCCTACTCAGAGATAACACAACAAGAACACAACAGGCCTATTCCCAAAGATTCCCGAAAGACTCGACCAGCTCTGATACTACCCTTAATTGTGACGCCCTTGACCCGAGCATCACATTAACTACCCCGTTTTGCGAAAATAAAACTTTTATAAAGTTGTCGATTACTTTCGGAAATTTAAGATTTTCAACTTCCTTTCAACTAAAACGTTTTCTTTCCAAACAATTTAATGCATAAACAACATACACACATAACTAAGGTAAGAGATACTGGAATTCATCATATTCATTAATTATTAGGCCTTCGTGATGACAGGCCCTTTGATAGAATTTACAGAGTGAAAAAGTTGATGTGATGCACTACATGATTACAAGTTAAAGATAACGATTAAAGAGTCATAAATAAAGAAAAACAACAGTTCTTAGAAACAGAAGACCCCATCCAGACCACACTACCCCAAAAAGAGAGTTCCTAACAGCTAGTCAGACCTAATGATACCCATTCGGGAGATCCTGACGGTCTTCCCCACCTCCGGGAAGTACAGCTGGTGCAACCACTTCCACCCCTACTCCTTCATCGAGAGCGTCATCATCGCCGTTGTCTCCAAAAGGGTGATATTGAGGCTCCTCCTCCATCAGCTCGACCGGCTTCTCCTCTACCAACTCTTCAGGTTCCTCCTCTATTGGTGAAGCGGGAGCTACCTCCGGTTGAGGCTGGACCTAGGGAGGATCAAAAACCAGATGTCCCTGGTCTGCCAGGTGCTGCAAGTAGATTGCCATGGGTGGTAACGTGATGTGGACAATCTCAACTATATGAATGCGCCTCTGGGCCCCTGCTCCATCTGTGCCCTCTACCGTGCAGATATCAATATATGGATGAATTATGATGACTACATGCCCAAACACAAAACAATAGGTACAGTTAAATATTCATATTCAACATAAAATTATCAAATAAAAGCATAACATCAAAGCATCAACGTTGTTTTGAAAACATATGACACTTCTATAATTCAACTTTCTATCCTAATCTCCGGAGACCCCAACTTCGTTTTAAAAAAAAATGAGCTGATCTGGCTCGATTGCCAAATAAGGTACAACGTATTCCACAACACTACCCAAAACTCCTGGCACAGTGATCAACGTGTGTGGATGTCCATAGCATACTGTCTAACTCAAGGCACAGTAATCAAGGCATATGAACTTCATTGTCCATCAAGGCACAATGTTACAATGCCTGGAATATCCTAGCCAAGATATCCCGATTAACACTGGCGGCACGTCTGCCGAATAATGCATGTAAAACATTTTGTTTTTCGTAGCTTTTCTTTGTTTTTCATTCTTTCCTTGTCGAGGCTCAAGGCTCATGACCATCCATAAATTTTCAGTGTCTTAAAACTTTTATTGTAAACATAGGACTTTTAAGTCCGAGTGTCCAATCACAACAGTCCTAGGCCGATGCACCAGTCTAGAACTTTGTGGTCGTAGAAAACAATTTTCACCTTTTTACTGCGTTCACCACGTTTTAACATAACGTGTGTAGGGCACACAGTCCACAACAACGTATATAGGACACACAGTCCACAACAACGTGACACGGATCATAGATCAACGTGCTTAAAAACTCTACTATCCCGATGTCTCGGTTACTAGGTTCACTTTTCAATGTTATTTTTCGTTCAGTGAAACACAAATACAAAACAAAACTTCTGTAACTTATCCAAGTTATCCGATATTTTTACTTAAATAAATTCTTTTCAAAAACATTTTCTTTTGAAATTCATTTTTGAAATCTTTAACTTTAGGAACTCCATTTCTTTTTCTAAAAATTCCACTTTATTTTGGAATAATCTTTTTTTTTTTTCAAATATATGGAAAACCTTTTTGAAAGAAAACTCTTTCTAAGAACATTGGAAATGCTAAAATCCCATTTTCTATGGTCTCTCAACATAAAGTGTCCTCAAAATTTTGTTTTAAAAATAAAATCCTTTAACTCAAAAAAAAAAAAATTTCCTTTATAAAATTGTTTTTAATTCTAAAATATTTTCACCAAAGGTTAGAAATATTTTATTTTCTCTTTTATTAAAACGTTACTCAAAAGAATTTTTTATTTGTGATTATTCTTCTTAATTTTTCTTAAAGCTTTTGTTTTGCGTTATTAATTGAGCTCTAACCAATGGTTAGGCTTCCATGCAACAACCAAGCAACATTTATAACAATTCTAACATATGCCAACAAATAATCACATGATCATAAATCATTAATTAAACATAAAAGCATGTTAATAAATCAAACATATCATCAAGCAACAAGAACTCAAAATTACTCTAAAACAGCCACAACGACAACAACATCAAGCAAACACACATAAAAACAACCATCAATGGCACATAGTCATCATAAATAATTATCCCTCAGACTTTCTCCCCTTACCTTAACTTGATGAGTAAAAAGGTCGTAGTTTTTCAGCGTTTTAAAGGAACGAACTTTGTTTTCTTCTCACATTTGCAAATCTAAACAAAACCAGGTATAAGATATAAGTTAAAATTCACAAAAACATCCCATTTCCTCATGCATGCATTCGGCCCAACCAAGAAATTGGTGATAAAAATAAAAACTTAACCCATCTACTCCACAAAGAGTAGGTTTCGGCCTACACACTAAAAATAGGCTAGAAATTTATTTTCAACTTGTTAGCTACATGCATGAAACCAAAATGATGATCAAGGTACTCTTTCTTTCAAAAAAATTTAAAGCAAAGCCATTCTCAACTTTTGAACCACATGCATGTTTAGAAAAAAATGATAAAAAAAAAATGTATTTTCCTTAAAAATTAAAACCAAGCTTCCTCAACCCTCATGGTTAGGGTTTCGGCCCTATCAAATAGAATGGGAAGGAAATCTCAAAAATTTTTTTGATACAACTTATGAGCTTAAAATACTTGTTTCTAAAGATATGCATGTTGAAAATATAACAAAAATATATACTAGCTTTTCCTCTCCATAGGGTTTCGGCCACCCTATATAAATATGCCTTGGGAAATCTTTTTGTGACATGCAAATATACAAGATGATAGTAGAGATGAGTATGAGTTAATAGCTAGAAATTGATTTCATGCTCAAAAGATTTCTCCAAGTATTTTTCTTGAAATTTTTAGTTAAAGTCATGCAACATTAAAAAAATGACATGCATGTTAATAACAAGTAGATGTTTGAAGAAATGAAGATTAGAGGAGAGAAATTATACCCTTGTTGATGATGATGAGAGGTTGAAGATGGATGAAAAAACCGAAGCTTACAAGGCCACATGTGATGAAGGAAAGTGAGTGAGTATGTGAGTAGAATAGTAAGTGAGTGAGTGAGCTTTGAGAGAGAAAGCAAAAGAGAAGTAGGATGTTGGGGCAATTCTTTAATCCTCACTCCTATGAGTTAAGTTTGCATCCTTCCACTAAATTTTGACTGGCACAGGCGGTAACCCATATTTTGTAACCCATTTTAGAATTTCTTTATTTGTCAAGCAGCCGGTTGCACATGTTCCCTCAATCATAGTACGTTTTGTTTTGTTTTTGAGGCACCCGGTCATAGTACGTTGAACGGTTCAAGGGAAAAATTGACTTATTTTATTATTGCTAATGAATGTCCTTAGAATACTGGTTAAGGAACCCTAAAATAGCAAAATTTCTTTGGAAAGTTAAATATTTATATTCTCAAAACATTAAATACATCATTTTTCAATAAGATCTTTCTTTTTTTGATTCCTTAATCATTGCCCTAAGAGCACTCATTAGCATTTTTCAATTATTTATACCATTTTTCTTTTCATTTGTTCTTTTTTTAAAATTTATAAAATACTTATTTTATTGTCTTAATTGTACTTTTCGTCCCTAAACTTTTTTTAATTGTATGATTTTGGTCCTTCAAAAATTTAATTATACATTTAGTCCTCTAGTTTTTCAAATTATGCAAAATCAGTCATTACTACACGTTGATTAGTCATGGACGAAATGACTGATTTTGCAAAATTCAATGAACTAGAAGACAAAATGTGGAATTAAAACTGTTGAGGGACAAAAATGCATAATTGAAAAATTTGAGGGACGAAAAATGTAATTAAGCCTATTTTATTTTATTTTATTTATTTTATACTTAACATTATTTTTTCTTAAAATTCTTTTACCTATAATATTAACATTTATTTTAACAATCTATCAAAAAAACATATTTTTTAACATATGTTAGATAGATCTAACATTTTTTTTTTTTGAGGGAAACAAAGTTACTACATTTCATTCAAAATCAAATATTCAATACAACTGGGAATTGAAAGATAAATAGAGGGACTAGCATGTAAAATAGACGCCCTAGCAAGATTATGAGCGACTAGATTAGCTTGTCTCCTGGAAAACTTAACTTCAAAGTTTGTAAAAATTGAGAGTAGTTGTTTCAACTTCCCAATGCTTTTTCAAATTTCAAATTGCCTGTATTAATTGGAGATCATTGAAATAAGAAAACAATTTATTTAGCTTTTGTTGTTCTGATATGGGTTAATATATGTAGAAAAAATTACACATAAAATATGAAAATGAATATTTTATATGAAAACATTTTTATAAATTAATTACAAGAAGAAATTATATTTTTAATATAATCTAAAAACCTATTTGTAAATCATTATTTTAATAATCTTAAGATTTTAAGATTTAGAATTTTTTTTATTATCTAATTATCTTCTCAAGCAATTAAATTATATAATATTTAAATTTATCTAAATAAATATAAATTTTCATTTACCTAATTAATCTAGATTTAAATTTTCTACTCCATATAAATTTAATATATTTCTTTCTTAATTATCTTCTCGCCTATTCTAATTATTTTCTCAAGTAATAAATTTATACTTATTTCTCATCTAAATAAATTTCAAATTTTTTACTTAGCTAATTTATATTTAATTACATGTAAAAAATTATATTAAATTCACATGCTTGTAAAATTTAATTTATTAAATATTTCTTAACAATTATATAATCTACATATTGATATATCAATATGCCTCAATCTATGGAGTAGCCTCTTTAAAAAAAACTATGTTAAAATTATTATTCACGGTAATTTGTTATGTCTTTCAATTTATTCACACTAATTTCTTATTAATTGAGATAACTAGTTATTTATTTCTCTTTTACTATATTTGCACATAAGTAATTTATTCAATAAGTTATTTTATATGATCAAATTCAATTATTCTTCTAAATTATTAATATTTATATGTAAATTGATATATTTAGAAATTATATATGAAATATAATACATAAAATAAACAATTTACATGAAAAAAATAAAAAGAAAAACTCACAATTAAGAAAATATTATGGCTATATATAGTGTTATACTTCACCGGGTTGAGCATTTTACATTTTTATTTTTTTTTCCAAAGGTTGAACATTTTACTTAAATCACATTAATAAATAAATTTCTAGGGAAAAATTATAATTTGTCATAATTTAAGCACTCTTTCTTCAATCATTGCTACAATAATTTTAGGATTTAATTGATATAAATTGTCAATGTAAAGATTTTTTAAACAGTCGACCAATCAAATATTGTCACACAAGTTAAAATGTTTGATTCTTATCTTAATTATTTTAAAAGTGACTCATAGCATAATTTCTCATTGGTTAACAGTGTAAAAAACTTTACACTGACAGTGCATAGAAATTAAACTTATAATTTTAACATAAATATATTTCTTTCTCAAGATTTCAAGACTTTCCTTTAATTAAGCATTTTTAAATTTTCTATACATTTTTTTTGTGCAAGTGAGACCAATTCGATTCTACATTTGGGTTCTGATGAATTACTTCCTATCTTTGCTTCTACGAGGAAATTACATAGCCGCAATAAGTTAAACCTAATACATATCATTCTATTTTTAAAATTTCGTAGGGCTCCTTTTTAAAAAAATCTATTTTAAGATTTATTTTTGGTGTGAAATTTTGTGTAGGTGAGGCCAATTTAATTCTACATTTGGGTTCTAATAAGTTGCTTCATATGTTTGCTTCGAAAGGGAGATAACATAACTATAGCTAGTTTAATCTTTAATCTAATACATGTCATAATATTTATAAAATTTCATAGAACTCCTTTGTTTAAAAGTTGTGTTTTGAAGTGAAATTTCGTCCATTATATATTGTATTTCTGATATATACTATACGTGTTGATTGTACTGGGCACAAGGGACAGTTGAAGAAAGTAGAGCAAAAAATTGTTGAAGTATAATAATTTATGTTTTCTTGCACGTATATCCTGTCTTATTTTATGTAGAAAACTTTTATATCTCATTATATCATGCTAATATTAATTTGTCAATAGCTTTGGCTTATCTTATAATTTTAATTTACAAAATAAATTATTCCAACAAATAATTTACCCGTGCATCGCACATGTATACGTGTGACACATGAATGTATTGTATTCGTGTTACCTTAATTAGGAAGATTGTGTTCGTGTTACATTAATATTTATTTATCGATAATATTTATAATCCTATTATTTTTAAGATACAAAAAACAAATTTCAAAATAAAAAATGCATTGTATGATTTATACTTTTTTTTACAAGGTTTATACTTTTATTTATTAATTTCACATTTAACTTAACCATACATGTATTGTGTTTTCAAATAATATGAAATTTATCGTTAATGTATATTTCACCTATGCATCGCACGAGTCCATCGACTAGTACGAAACACCAAACGTGTACATGCTCTGCGTGTAAGCTGCTGCTGACTGCGGCGTACCGATATCCACACCAAACAGATTGTTAATAAAATCTCATTCACCAAAGGCGAAGGAGTGTTGACAAAAGCAGGATATAGTGTTATACTTCACCCAAGGAAAACTTACATGTGGACTCCGTCGAAATCCGGGGTCATAACAAGAGTGATTGCCCTCATCGTGCTGAAAGTTCTTCCTAATCGTAGAAATTTAATTTTTGTTGAGGTACTCTAGCATTTAATTTATTTAATAGTAATTAATGTTTTCAATATTTTAATATTTCTAATTGTAACATTATTTTTTTAACCTCCTATTTAATATAATAATTAACTAAACTAACCTAATTAATTGTACCCAAAAAATTAACTAAATAATTTTAAATAATAAAAAAAGAAAAAAAAACTAAGTGAGAAGTTGGCTTTTCCAAAGTCGACTTTCCACTAGGTAAAAAAGAAAATACATTTTGAAAAGTCGGTAAGGGAGGAGTCGACTTCTCACTGGGAACAAAATGGGGGGCATTTGTGTACATGATTTTAAAAAGGGGGTAATCTTGATTTATTTTTCCAGGGTTATTGAAAAAAAACTCATTTTTTTATTTAAATCTATCACGAACACTTTATTCATATGACTTGCACACCCAACAAGGCCCACTAGCCTGTGGCCTATACCGGTTTAATTTTATACCATACTATGGATGACCAACTTGCCTAGTAAAAACATTACCACCAGGCCCATTAATACCATTTTGTATTATTATTGCCAGATTAATACTTATCATGTCTGTCATCAACAAAAATTTCAAACCAGCTCTCATAAAAAAAAAAAAAAAAAAATTCAAACCAGCCTTCAGAGTCAACGACACAAAAACAGAGTCAACGACAAACACCATGTGCAATTGCATTGCACAACTTCAACAACATAAGGTGCTGCTTCGTCCCGGACATGCAGATTTCTCCCAGCTCTACCGAAGACCCATCCAATGCTTTCTAATTTCGAAACATCCATATCATACTTCACATTCACACATCGAGTTAGATGCATACAAATAATGGGAAACGACCTTCACTGTAATCAATTACTCGTCCAATTGCTTCTAATCAACAACTATAACCATCGTTGATAAACAACAAACACAACATGTAATTAGCATTTAATACAACATTTATGCCCAAATGGGTTATTAACCCTAACGCACTCAACCCCCCTGCATACCAACGATGGAAGATCACCACTGACGCAAATTACCAAGGCACTTGACGATGGCCGACCTTGGGATGACCCACATCTAGTCCCAATGTACAAACCCCTTGATTTTTGGTTCTGATTGCATGTTCCTGACTGGACCGATGGTTGTATAAACCACAACACACCTTTAATCATTATTCGTGGGTTGCTAATTCGAACGATGTGGTCGGGGTGGGTTACCAGTGAAGGGGTTACTTCAGAAGGATGAACACTGTACACCTATACACTTCGTTGATGGACACCGTCAATACGACGACGAGACAGAAGCACGAAGCTTGGACCAGGACCTTGGATGGGCGAAGAGTGAAAATAGAAAACGGAATAGTCCACTAGATGACTACCAATAAAAAATGAGGCGTCCAAGATTGGCAAATAAAAAAAAATCACCTGACAAATTTTTTTTTTATCACCCCTTAAACCGGTTTCCAGTTGCTATAGAAGACCTGCCCGTGTCTTTTTAACCGGCTAAGGCACATTGCATCTGGACCATCGCATTATAATAGTCTTATATCAACGGTTCCTGTTACATGTGGATCAATCCTCACTTTTAGGGAGTGAGGATTGAAGACGAAGCCAGGATGGGCTGTTGAGGAGGGTATTTATAGAGAAATTGGGGGGAGGGGGCACTGCTGTAGAAGAAAATGGGAGAGGGGTTTTTTTGAAATTTTGGTTAAAATAAGAGTTTGATTTTTATTAAAATAATGGTTTTCTTGTCAAAATAAAAGAAATAATCATGTGTGTAAGGTCATGATGGTGTGAATTGAATGCAAACACTATTTACATCAAACCAAGTCTCTTCAAATATGCATCAAATCTATTTTAAATAGATTTTGTTCCTTCTGGTTCCATTGATTTCCTGACTGTGAAAACCGATCGTATTTTCCTTCGTTAATTTCATATCTAAACATTGCTATTGAAATATTTATAAAAGAAAATTTTTAAAATCATGAAAATTGTTATAAACATGTTAGGAAAATCTATAATTCTATTTTACATAGGGGTGAGCATAAACCCGTGACCCACCCGAAACCGAACAAACCATTTGGAAATTTGATGAAATGGGTGGGTTCGGTCGGTTGATCGGGTCAACGGGTGAAAAAAGCACGGTTAACATGAATACCAATGGTCGGGTTCGGTTTTACTAAACTTCATCCATCGGTAACCAAACCCGACCGACCAATGTCTTTTCCCATTCCAATTTACATATTTTATGACTTATCTCTTCAGGTTTCAGAATAACAAAAGCAAATATTGATTTAGAAGAAGTCAGAACCAAAAGAAATGAAAACTAGATCTGCTCCAGTACTCCACGATCTCGAACCAGAGAGTCCGACCAGTCGACCACCCTTCGCCGTCGTCTCATCTGCTCCTCCACCAGCGCTGTAGCACCCCAGATCTGACCACGCGCCGACAAATCCACCACTCCGCCCTTTCTTTGATCTGACCCAGTACTCTCTCACCGACAAACCCATACGCTTCATCCGACCATTGCTTCAGTACTCTCTCTCGCTGTTCGTGTCTGGTTCGCGGTGGTATGAGGCGGTCTGATTCGCCGTTCGAGCCTGGTTCGCGGTGGACTGAGGCGGAGGAAGGGGAGTAGTGCGGTGGTGGACTGGTGGTTGCGTCCTGGTAGAGAAAACTCACTTTGGTGTTGAAGTGGGAGGCTGGGAGAACCAGAGGAGAAACGAAAAATGGATGATGATACAAAAGTTTGTTTGGTTTATGACCCAGAAGCTTCCAGGGGAAGAATGGATTGGGCTCTCTTTATTTTTAATTTTTTTTAAATTTTCTTAATTTTTTTCTGAAATAAAATAATAATAAAAAATTTAACTCGGACCAACCCGCCCGCCAACCCGCCACCCGAACAACCCACTACCCAACCAACCCGTTAGCTAAATCGGACGGAAATGGGTCACATTTTCTTCTGATCGGTTTCGATCGGGTTGGATGTTTTGGGCCCGAATCCGCCCGAACCCGACTGATGATCAGCCCTAATTTTACGAGTTGAAATTCGTTTTCTGAATCAGTAAAGTCTTATTGACAGTGGAAACGCAGACCGTTTTCGTCTGAAATTTCAGCCGGAATTTTAATAGTAGCTTCCTACTATAAAATAAACTATGAGAGTAATTTAGGTTTATTTTCTCAAATTAAAATATTAAACATGCACACATATTCACAAGTAGAGATTATAGAAGAACAGAAAAATCGGGGTGTTACACATATCAGATTCTTTTGGTATTTCAGAAGCAATTGTGTTTCTCACTGCTATGAACTGAAAACTCATTGTCTCTCAAGAAGTCGGTGGATTTGGTATAACAACTAGTAATTAGTATATTTGAAAAAACCTCCTAATTGAAAATAATAATAAATGAAAATAAGATGATATGCACACTTAATTGATTGTAATAACTTTCAAGTAGTAGATTTAAAAATATGTTGAAAAATAAAAATTATAAATTTGCTTAATGTAGGTGATGTCGCATGGCTCACTGACAAGGAAAGAGTTTGTGGATAATAACTAGCTTTCAAGAACGGGTACTTGAATTTAATATATACAGATTGATACTAGTAAAAAATTCAAAAGTTAGTACTAGACAATTAGTACACAATTTCTTGGTATGCTGCAAGTGATTGATAGGGATTGTGGTGCTAACCTAATTGTGATTATCTCATCTACAGTGATGTCTTTCCATGCCAATTTTTGCTTTAAAAAAATAATTACACAATGATGAAATTATTGTTAGTAATTAAATATGTTAAACCTCAAAATGAATAAATAATTAAGAGAATCCGATAATTATAGTTATTAATTGATGAAATTATAGTAATTATAACTATTTGTCCTATAGAATAAAAATATTAATTTTCAGCGAATATATTAGTAATAAATATAATTAGTTGATTTGAAAATACATCCTAAAACGGATTAAATCCAAATAGAATAAATAAGTAAGTGAATTTAAAAATTATAACAATAAAATAATAAAATTATAGTAATTACAATAATTATAAATATTTCCCTAAAAATGAAAAGAATTTAATGGAAACAAATTTACGATTAATGGATTCAGTAGTAATATATATTAATTAGTTGATTTGAAAGTAGCTTTTAAAACGTAAAAGAATTAAATAGCGATAAGTAAATGATATGCATATGTATAATTGTAAAGATTGATCATGGTTGGTTGGTTGATAACTTTAATTTAATATAATTGATTCTAAATATCAATAATTTTACCAGAATAGGCTTAATTCTGTATATTGATATGCTCGACTGATACACTGTATAGACACTAAAAAACGAAACAGTAACTTTTCGGTTGGTGGCATATGTATATTTGTATATGATGATTCCCATTTAAAACATACAAAGGGTGGTCACTAAACAATATATTATAGAGGTTACATTTTGGAGGGATATTATCAAGAAGCAAGAAAGAGATGGTTAATCCTGAAATTCCCACAATAGACCTCTCTCATTTCCTTAGAGGCGATGAGGAAGGCAAAAAGAAAGCCAAGGAAATAATCACCCAAGCTTGTTCTGAATATGGATTCTTCCAAATAGTGAACCATGGGGTTTCCGTAGATTTGATTGGGCGAGCCATAGAGCTATCCAAGACATTTTTTGATTTCTCAGATGAAGAAAAGATCAAGAGTGGTTCTTCCTCTACTGCGCCACTTACTACTGGCTACAATAAGATGCCTCCGAACTCACCAGACAAAAAGGAGCACGTACTGGTTTTTCCTCCCGGATCCGGCTTCAATGTGTATCCTGACAAACCTCCTCAGTTCAGGTATATCAAATTTGTCTTTTCTCATCAATTAATTCATGATCATCAATCATCACCATATGTAAATATCGAAATTTTAAAGGAGATGGTTGAGAAGAAAAACACTCACGCTCTTAAAAAACTTCTTTGAATATTTTAAATATGTTTTCTTAAGCCTTTGATGTTTTATGTTTTCTTTCTAATCCTAACAATCTATATATGGTTTAATTTTTTTTTTCGTATGCATTATGATGAAGTCAGTATTGTACGTCGATATTGAAATGGTTGAATATATATAGCTCTTAAAGATCTCGTATATAGCTGTCACTTAGTTAGTTTAATTGAGGAATTAATAAAGGAATCATGGTATTCTATTTTTGTTTACTTTTTGGTTTACCATGGTACTCTTTCAAACAAATAGATTCGCTTAAACTGTCTCGCTGGTCAATCTCATGGTTGAAAGACTTGCAATATTGTGACGTAGAATAGGAAAAATGTCTCAGTACATTACGATTTTTTTTTTTTATTATGCGATTTTCTCTCACTCTCAGTAAGTTCATTTTATTTCTCGTGACATTATTGAGACAAACAACAAAGATTACAAATTAAAATAAAAATGATGTATCAACTCTTAATGTGTTTAAATGAATTAAATTTCTAGAAATAAAAGGAAAATCAGAGTAAGTAACATCTCTTCCCTTGAAACGTTGATTTGAAAAGTCTACTAGCAGATATTTTTCTTCGATAAATTAAAAATTAAATAATTCAAAAAATTAAAAAAACAACTTATATATAGAAAGTATATTTAAATGTTTTAATACAATTTTTTAATATATTGAACCATTCTTTAAATATTATCTGTCACTGATTATATTCAAATGTATGCAAACATGGCAGGGAAGTACTTGAAGAAATGTTTGTGCAGTTGAGCAAGGCCAGTTTGCTATTGGCGAACATTATAAATGAGTGTTTAGGCCTCCCTCCCAACTTTCTCAACGAATTTAGTCATGATAGGAGCTGGGATTTCATGGTGGCCTTGCGGTACTTCCCAGCTTTTAAAAATGAGAATCATGGACTTACAGCGCATGAAGATGGCAATCTCATTACCTTGGTGGTCCAGGATGGTGTGGGAGGACTCCAAGTCCGTAAGAATGGGGAGTGGATACCTGTTGTTCCTGCAGAGGGCACCATTGTGGTCAATATTGGAGATGTTATTCAGGTAAATTATATATTTTTCCTTCCCCTTCTTCCTTTACAAGTTGGTAGTTCTAGTTTTGTTGCTTCCATCATTCCCTTGTCCTCAATAAAATTTAACCCCAAAGACCCTCAAGTTAAGAATACATTGTGCTGAACCATCAGTTTTTTATCATTTTGTTTTCTGTGTCAATAGCAAGAAGAGGTTTGTATTAGGCCATCGACATTCACAGTGCGTTTCTTATTGTTTGTTTTGCTAAAATAAAATAAAAATCATTTTTAACTAATTAATCATTTTTTATAATTTTTAGTATGTCTGTCTTTGCTTCTGGAAAAAAAAAACCATTTTCAAAGTTAAAATGAAAAGCAACTTTCATTAGCTTTTGTAAAAAAATCAGTTTTTATAACTAATTACTGTTGTAAAAAATAATTTTTTTTTATTATAAACGAATACAAATCTACTTCTTTTTTCTTTAAAATCTCTAAAAATAATCATTAAATTATTTTATATCAAAATCATTTATTTTTTAATCTTAAACAAATAAACCGTTAATATTGTCAAACCTTAATGACATTGACATATAATTTTTCTATAAAGTACAAATGCATTAAAATAGTTATCATGTGTTTGTGTCTGATGTGTTCATATCAGATGCTTTATAATTATTTTCAAATATTCTTAAGTGTATTTTATAATTATTGTTGCTTTTACTTTTGAATGCTTATAGTAACTAAGATTAATTTTTAAAACACTATTTCTCTTTTTTTTTTCCTTATTTAATTTGATATTTATGATTTTATATTAGTATAATATTAATTTCATATCTTGTATCGTGCCGGGGAGTGATTTTGAGATTTTGTCGTATCCTCATAATATTTCTTTGGAATAAACTAATTTTGTTGGCATTGTGAAGGTCTTAAGTAACAAAAAGTTCAAAAGTGCAACTCACAGAGTTGTGAGAACAGAAGGACGCAGCCGATACTCTTATGCCTTCTTTCATAACTTAACCGGAGACAAGTGGGTTGAACCATTGCCACAATTCACCATCGAGAATGGGGAGCCACCTAAGTACAGAGGATTCCTATTTGAGGAGTATCAACAACTGAGGAGGAGAAACAAGACCCACCCACCTTCTCGCCCTGAGGATATGATCAACATTACACATTATGAAATTGATGTCTAGACTCTTGTGGGGACTAATTCTTAGGACTTAGACGTGGGTTCTAAGCTTTTGTGGGAATCTTATTTGTATCAATAAATGATTATCTTCGAATATCAAGTTGTCAGTAGACTTTTAAGTTGATTGAATCAAGTTGTATCTTCGAAAATCAAGTTCTTAGTAAAGTTAGAAGTTGTATCAATAAAGACGTGGGCTCGTGTGACGCAGCGGGTCTAATTACTTAAACAAAGTTGATTAAATAATAATACTGATATATTATTTTTATACAATAATAATACTGATATAATGAAAGTCAAACGTGACTTACAACAAGTTTTAAGTCTCGTAAGACTTCAAACAAAAAACATATTGAAAAAAGTTTAAATATTAATAATTATGTAAGGTAGGAGTAATAAATAATATTTAAATAATATAATAAAATTATTATGTCCTAAGGCTTGGTTTAGCCTTGTCACTTGTTGGGTTAATGCATTATTTGTATTTTCCATGAGAGGTGCAATTACAACACCCATTTGTTGTGTAAACATAAATACATAATTACCATGTTATGGTCACTTGCGTCCATCTATTGTGGAAAGCTTGCCAATGTGCCTATTGTAGGTCCTACAGTGGTTTGAGAAATTTCCCTATACATATTTGGGAATACAGCTTTTCCCATATTCAACTATTCTTGTCGAGTGGGTATTGGGACATTTGACCCTGCCATCCCTCTTCCTTGGCCATAAGCAATAGTTTGCCCCCAACCCTTGATATTAGCTGATGATGCCAGGCTGAACTTATTGCCTGACTTGGCGAGTTAACCAATGCATTTTCTAATCCGGATTTGAGCCAAGAGGGACATACTCACGTGGCGTTGAAGGTGCAAATCTTGAGTTTGAGTTTCCTATGTAACACCCCCACTGGTGCCATATGGAACCTAACTCGCTTAATCTCAATTATGGGAAAATTTCAAACTTAAAACATGAATTAGTATATGAGAAATCAGATACAAATATCAGAGTTTCATAAGGAAGTCATGTTGCATGTTCTTAAAATATATATATATATATATATATATATATATAAAATACGACATTAATAATAGATACTCCACTTGTCGTGGTACAAAACACTAAAGAAGACCATCAGTATATCCGAAGAACCTCTATCATCGACGGCACTATGGGAAGTAACTCCCACCTCGATCAGCATCCACTGGAATAGGCAACATGCTTCCACCTTCAATTCGTGATCTGAGCTGTAACATGTAACACCCTGTTTTCTCGCACCTTGACTGATAATTATATTTTATATTTTTACCGGGGATTTAGAAAATAATTTTTAGGAAAACAAAATCATAGTTGAGACCTTCTATATCGAAGGAAGTTACGGTGAAATTTTAGGTTTAAAATTCAGGCGAAACCCGGTCTGTGTTTTTCACTGACAGTAAAAGTTTACTGATCAGAAAACCTAATTTTGATCCGTGAACGAAACGGTTTAGGTTTATATTATTTTTCCAACGATATTGGTTATTTTGAAAATTTTCAAAATAAATAAGTTATTATACTTTATTCGGGCGCATCATCAACAAACGGGTGATCGACGGAGTCGAGAACGAACGTGCAGAGACAAAACTGGACTCCGGATGATGGGATATCTTGCCACCTAGGGTGGTGAGTCACATGGGTGACTCACCTAGCATTTATGAAGCCTAATGATGATACCAAAATATCATGATATTTATTCTAGTAAAACGACCAAAATGCCCTTAATTTTCAAGTGAAATTCCAAGAGTGTCCCTAAGTGAATTTTGACCAAAATACCCTCTAAAACTATTCAATTTCGTGCAGCCCTCCATTAAATCAAACTCATTTCATTTTGATTTCATTTCATCATTTTCCTCTCAAAAACCGAAATCGGGTGAATGACGGAGCTGAGTACGAGATTTCTGGGAACCGCTAATGGATGGGATCAATGAGTCATGGATGACTCATGAGATGTGGCCCAAAATCAGCCACACCACCCAAACACTCTCATCCACATCATTTTTAAGGCCCTAAGGCTGCCACCCTTCTCCATTTGTAGCCAAGTATCCATTTTCATTTCAACCACAAACTTATATGGCTACATGGTTCATTTCCTACCACACATCATCTTTTAATTTCATTTAATACAAGGATTCTTTTATTCATTCTCTTCTTCTCCTTTGTTTTTTTCGCCAGCCATCTTCCTCCTCCCAAAACCATTTTCTTTTCATCATTTATCAAGAACACCAAGAACACTAAGACAAACTCTCCTTACTCACCCGAAAGTTCATCGAAGTTCTGACCTTTTTATGTTCTGAAACTTGAAAAACTTTCTACATGAAAGTTCTTCCTCTTTCTTTCTTCTTTCCAAGAGCTAAAGATCATAAAAAACGGATAAGTATTTTGGGAGTTATGCCCAAATTACCAAAACAGCTCGAAATCCACAGCACCACACTAGAACAGTGGAAAGAAGGCTCTTTTCTTCCATGATACGATCTGAATCAAACCAAACCTTCAACATCAAAGTTGTTCCTCTTCTTCTTACCTTTCTAACAAGCCAAAGTTTGTAATTTTTAGATGAGTGGATTGTGAGATACACTCATGAAACCACCACACCCTCAAAGCTGTCCCAAAAGCTTCCATTTCTAACTAAGCTTGTTTTGATCACTTTCTTCATTTCTTCAATCAACAAGAGGTAAAAACTCATCTCCTTGATCATGTAAGATTTCTTCTTCATTGATTTCACTTGTTTCATGCCATGATCATCATGTTTTCATTCTTAGATCTAGATCTTCAAAAGTTCCTAGAAAATCATAGAAAAAGCATTTTAATGTGAGATCAATTTCTATGATCTCCATATGACTTCTATTTTCAGCATCCAAGAGCTTGAAAAATTTAGAGATCCCTATCTATTTCTTCTTGACTTGGCCGAACCAATGCCCAAATGGGTTTAGGTGATTTCCTTCATTCTTTAACTTGTTTTTATGTTGGTTGTTCATGGCTAAGTTTTGGTGGACAAAACCGTGGCCTACCTTGCTTGGTTTAGCTTGTGTTTGTTTGATCTTCAAGTGGTCTACAAGAGGTATGGGGGAGATTACCACTCTCTCCGACTGTTCGTAAAACCATGGTATAGGAATTCAGAGGTCATTCCTCGAATCTTAGATGTTTCTATCTAGGAAAACGTTGTGCTGTGGTCATGTTTCTGTGAAACATTATTGTTTTGTTATGAGTGTAGATATCATTGATAATTGTTAATTGTACGTACCTGAGAGTCGTACCACTGCATGTCTGCCTTATGTGTAAGATAAATGGAAATCTCACGTCCTTCTTTTTATATTGCCTTTGTCGGCTGGCTATGTGCCTTCTGTACTCTTTTGAGAAGGTTGAGACGTCAAAATGATCCTTGGCAGACGCATCGTAGATATTGAGGTTCGAGCATGCGGACGATATGTTGGAGTTTCTAATGGACGTCTTCCAGACTGTTGATGGGTTCGTAGACCATGTTTTTCCTCTTGGAAGAGGAAAGGGCTTAGTTCAAGAGTTACTTTTGTAGTGACTCTAGTAGTGTCTTTTGTGACGACGTCGGTAGTGGACTCAAATAGAGTTTCCACTAGATCTCGTCAGTTTGGTTTGTCCTTCTCACGATGTATGAGAAAGGATTGTCTTTTCTATTTTAGATTGGCCAGCTGGGTATGTTTGGGAGTTAATGTAACTATCTATGGAGCTGCGACTCCAAGTATTTTATATTTTAGGAGCTGCGTCTCCACATCTTTATACGGGATTCGTATATGGTTATGATTTTTGGGTTATGTGTCGGGTTGGGCATTATGTAATTAATTTGCGAACTTATGACCCTAAATGTGATAAAGCAATGTTTTATTATCCATTCAGTTAAAACAAAGTAGTTATATTTATGACTTGAGAAAGGAAAAAAAAAATTACCCCATTCTTTTATAGCCAATTTTAATTAACCTACTTTTCGGCCTTAAAATGTCACTTGCGATGTAGCGCCCGAGGAGGGTGTTACATAACACCCTTCCGAGTGTCACATGGTGAGACACCACGATGTCTCACTAAAGAAAACCCTAATTAACATTAACGCGATTATTACTGGCAAAAAATATATAATTATTTAGAGGCGGAGAATTTAAAAATGTTTAAAAGGTAAATCATGCGCAACGGTAAAAGATATGTCATATATATGCATAATCTATAGAACTGTCATCCAAGTACGACAAACCCCAACAGAGGATCCTAAGCCTAAAGAAACTATACAAACATAGAAAAAAAAAAGGAAACTGAACATAAATACATCGACTGGTCCCAGAAAGAGAAGTCCTAGATACCCGACCCTCCTCTCAAAATACATCAAAATACAAAATAGGCTCATAGAGGCTCACAACCTAACAGGCACGTCGGACTAAGCCATATCACAGACATTATGGGTGCCTGGAGCTACCCTCTCCCTCTCCATAATGATGTCGTGAACTCTGCCATACCGGGTCCTCGGCTCTCAAACCGACTCGTCGCTGCTCATAACGATGCAATGACGACGATTATGGTACATCGTCTGAACACTTCGCTGCCTCCGACCCCGCTGCACAATACCAACACGACTCCTCGCCTCTGAGTGATCTACCATATTCCACATATCGTCAGGAAACTCCCTCTGACATGGTGGAAACCAGGAATTGTAACACCCCGTTTTTCGTTATAAGCGCTTCTTTATGCTTGTTTGCATGTTGGTTTGTTAGAGGTTTGTTTAGGAATGTTTAGAAAGGGCTAAGAGGGACTTTTAAGCTAAAAATCCCCTCCTGATTCATGAGCATGGCCGTGCTAAAAGGGAGCATGGCCGTGTCGGAAACGCTCATAGTTGACGGTCTTTCTGCCTGACCGTGCTAACTTGAGCACGACCCCGTGCTTAACTTAAGCATGGCCTTGCAAAATTGCTTTCAGCGAGGGTTACGAGTTAAACCCTCACTTTGTCACTTAGGGCAACCCTAAGTGTGATGACAACATGTCTCTTTCTTCTCCTTTGAACCCAATCGTTTCTTGGTGTTCCGTTCGTGTTTGGGAGAGTGAGATCAGGCTAAGTGCCAATATAAAGGTAATAGTTCTTCCCTCTTCTTAATTCCTTTTTCTTTTCAAAAATGGGAATTAATTGGTTAACCTCTTGTGTGTTGGCCAAGGCTTGGGACGTTCGTTGAGCCTTTCGAGGGAACCGATTTAGAGTACTTCGTTAGTTTAAAGGGAGAATCTTCATACGAGGTATGGGGAGAAGGGATAGTATGAATATGTAGGCTTGGGGGTAGCGTAAGACGAAGGGTTACCCATGACCCTTGTGTTTGATAAAATGTATTTATGCCTACTTGTTGTCTATATGCTTAAATTGTTATGATATCGGTGTTGGTATGTTTGATAATATGTTGTTTGCTATGAACATGTTAAATTGATGATGCCATGAATGGGTGATTTATCATGTTTATGATATCATGATGTTATAGGTTGAAGTTGTGAACGCTATGATGATAAAACAGTAAAACGTGTTAATGACGATGTTAAGGGATATTTCCCAAGTTGCTCATAAAACTGAACGGTAGTAATGAGAGGCAAGGTTTATGCCAAAAGGGTTTAGTCAAGGACCCTATGGATTGATCTATGAGTGTTTAGGGACAATTAAGATGAAACTGAGATTAAAGGACTAATTTCCCATTTCTATAAGACATGAAGATTAAGCCAAAAGTAATGAAATTAATGCTCAATGGATTAGTAAAAGCCAATAGGTTTAATCTATGAATTGTACCAAGATGTTTGGCAAGGGTTTCCAACCCTTTCTTCCCAGATCAGTACGACGATACTCCAGGTAGCACGGTCGTGCTTAATAAGGAACACGCTCGTGCTCCAGTTTAAATTTCAAAAAGGTCACGCTGCTCAAGCACGGCCGTGCTTAATGGTCAGGACGACCGTGCTTGACTAGCATGTCAGCACACCCGTGCTGAATAGGGATCACGCCCGTGCTTCCCTGGCCAGAACAGGAAACAGAGCAGAAACAGGGGTGTTTCATCCCAAACATCTTAAACAATCTAATAAGATACCAAACGAACATGAAGACAAAAGACAAGTGATAAGATGTTGCACCTTGGTAGCCGAGTGGCCAAGGGGGCCTTGATGCATGATGGTCAAGTTGGTAATCTCTGGTGCTTAATGGCCAGAGTGTTAATTAAAGATGATGATGTACCTTGGTAGCCTAGTGGCCAAGGGGGCCTCGATAACCGAGTGGTCGAGGTGGTAATCTCTGGTACAGAACGACCAGAGTGTTAAAATATTAAATGATGAAAAGATAACATTAATCCTCGATATCCAAGTGTTCGAGGTGTTGATTGTGATAAAACTTGGGTAGCCTAGTGACCGAAGCGGAGGTGGTGGTTGTGTTTGTGTGTTGTGTTGTGAAGTTGACACAGGCAAACACAAGAAGGGGGGGTTGAATTGTGTTTGTTAATATTTTTCGAAAACAGCCTTTTCAAAAAGGATTTTCTCACACAAAGATAAGGAGGCAGAATAAAGCACACAGAAAAACAGTTTTTGAAAGAATAACAAATTCAAGTTCAAATCCCCACAGTTAGTATAAACACGTAAAACCAAAGAGATAAGGGATTAGAAGATTCACACAAGATGTTTTATCCTGGTTCACTCTCTTCCAACCAAGAGCTACGTCCAGTCCCTTCTACTTGAAGGATTTCTCCACTATTTTCCAAAAAGATTACACCAAGTATTCAACACCTCTCCAGGCTCACAAGTATTTCTTTCTTACCAAGCCTCTTCAGGCTCTACCTCTAATAAAGAGTTTTGATTTCTTTGATCTTCTAACTCACTATGTGTGAGAATGTGAAAGTTTAAGATCAGATGAATATTATAGCAATATTCAAACTATGATATTACAGACTTTTGCTTTTTGAATGAATAAGAGAATATTTGCTCGCAAGAGATTTCTTGAGATTTCTTTGTATGCGCAAAAGTTCTTTCTTCAAAAGCTTTAGTCTTCTATTTATAGGGTCCTTGATCTTCTCTTCAGCATCTTCAACGGTTGTTTTTGAATTTTCCGTTTAGTAATAGAATCAACCAAGTAAATATCCGTTGAGACTCAGCTTGCTCGTGGCCTTTGTACTATGTGACAAATTCTTGCATGTAATGGCACACCTCTGAGCAAAAGCAGCTTGAAAAACAGTTTTGCCTTCCTTGTACAAGTTCCAGTTGTTTCAGCGTAAAAGGTGACAGGGTACACAACGTTTTGCATTGTACTATTCTGCTTTTTGCAATTCCTTATTTGTACTATGTCTCTCTCATTGAAACAAGGCAATAAGAACCGTTAATAGAAAATGAGAAGAACCATTATAAATGAAATGTATATCAATCATAAGAAATAAATTCGCTTTGGTTCAGATTGGTATAAATGCTTAAAATTCTTCGTCCAACAAACGAAAGCAAAGGCAAGGTAAGTAAGGAGAGTTTTAAGGCTCCGTCCACTGACATGGCAACCAAAACTTCGTCTACTTAAAACATCGGTCTTGCCAGTACTTGAGACATTTGAAATCTCCGTCCAGTGATGTGGCAATAGAAAACTAAGGTTATTATTTGAGAGAAGCTCACGTCTACATAAAAGAAATTCTCCGTCCACTAAAAACATTCAAGCGCTCGTCCACTGACGTGGCACTTGAGTTTAAAGGGAGATCCTTGATAGAGTGGACTCGACCACTCTTTCAGTATAAAATATTCAATATAAAATATATGGACGCGGATTTGCAAAGAGAATAGACTTAACATTTTAACTTATAAGAGCAGAGATTTCATGAAGACTAAAGGCACTTGTTAGATTCAAAGCATTAACACTTTGCTACACAAATTTAATTCTCATTGTTAGCATCAAAACCTAGAGATTATTTAATCCAAATTATTTTGGTTCCAACATGTTGATCATGCATTCACAGATCGGTGATGTTAGTGGGAAATGTTCAACATAAGGGAGGTCATCCGAGAGTAAGACGATCTGGCCGTCCGCGGTGATTCATCCGAGAGTTAGGTGAATAGTGTGCCCACGTGGTGGCGCATCCGAGAGTAAGGTGCGTCGGCTATCCAATTTGGTGAACTATCCCAGCGTTGGTGCTTATTGGCCAATGTGGATATATAACTCCGAAGTTGACTTCCTAAGGTAGAATGGATCCAAGCGCATAATGGAGTAGTGGAGTAGCACTGCATCGCATAACATATATTGTGGTATGATGAGAATGATTGTTTAAGCTATATGTTGTTGCTGTGATAATATGATTGTTGTGAGGCATGCTCGTCTTACTAGCTGCTTCCTTGCCGTTATATTCATATATATGTTTCTTTCTCCCCGTTTCTCTGTTTTGTGCTTTTGGCATGTATCTTTTATGTAGAGGACGACGAGCAGCCAGTTGAGGAGTGACTCTGAGGAGCCGCGATTCGTAGTTAGGATTTCCAGCTTTATGTTTAGCTAGTTTTTTTATCCGAGGATATTTCCGGATTTGGTTATACCAGCTCTATATGTGACATCAGGGGTTGGGTTTTGTTTTCATGTTATCCTTTGTTTCGAAATTATGTATGTTTCTTTTATTTCCGAGTTTGAGATTTGTTACAATGTGGTATCCTTTACCAGTTGTTTTTTTTTTATTAAATAAATGATGCATGTTTTTATATTTATCTTATCTTTTTTATCGCTTTTATATGTATGCAGGGTAGAGGGTGTCACAAAAGTAAATGCATTCACAATTGTATTTACATAAGACAAACCAATGCAAGGATAAGTTAAAAATACAAAAACTGGTTTCTTCAACAGGAAAATGTTTGACATAGTGTAAAAATTAACCTATATGTTGATGTTAGAGGAAGTCAGTTTTTCCAACAACTAACCAGGCAGAGCAATCCATCTTAAGGTGTCAATCCACCCACACAAGCCAAAAATCCACAGGAGCTGCAATCAGGATCCAAGAAAACAAAATTTAGAGTGATTGCAGCTATGAAGCAACCTCTTCATAATAAAATTAAAATAAAAAAAGGATGAATCAAGCATACTTTAGAAGCATTCTGTCATTGTCACTAATGTATCCATGCCATTCCTCACACGAAGGATAATTACCAATTATCATGCAAAAAATGGTTGGCAAGCTTAGACCTTCACAGAAAAATCAAAATAAAAATAAAACAATACAAATTAGCAATGCAAGCTAAATGCAGAGTTAGAGACCTGCTGCCACCTTGGCCCTATGTCTACTCTCTTTTCCTCAGGTTTCAATGTTGAATGCAGGTTTATAATGTCAGAAGTCAGTGTAAGACTGTCTTCTTTAAACTTTAAACTTATTGTGTAATGTGTAGTGTATTGTATATGCATCAAGTAGACATGTTAAGCAATCATTAAAGAAACGCATAAAATAAGCATTGATGTTCACCTCAAGTTCTAAATTTTTAACATGAACACTAGCAGGAAGAGAAAATAAGTGCTAATTTAAGCTAGAAACATATAGTAACAAAGCTCTGTGATCCTCAATATTTTCAGCATCATTTGATCTCTTTTCATGAAGCTCCAAAAGAAGTTCTGAGCTTTTAGAATTTTCTGAAGTTCCATTGAATTCTTTTCCTTCCTCCTTTATGATTATATGTGAATCAACACTGCTACAATCTTTGTCTAAAGCATGATCAGTATCATTCACAATTGGATTCAAGATGTTGTTCACATCTAGATGCTTCTTTAAATTGAAGAAAATAAAACATATATCAATTACATTTGATATAGAAATCAATGTTAATACACAAGACAAGCAAAGTCAAACCAAGGAACCTCATTTTGAGATAAAAGGTAAAAGGCATAGTAGCAGCACTAGGGAAGGAGTCAGTAACATGGGAGAGTCTGAAACGGGCTTCAAAGTCCTCATTAAACTTGGATTTCCAATCAGGGTAACTGAAAGTCTAAAATCAGTGGCTTGAGACTGCATTCTCAACATTCTCATGATTCTCCAAAAAAATCACAATGCCACAATATTGCAAATAAAAGTAAAGTACAAAAAAAAAAAAGGCAACAAGAGTCCTTAATGATGAAAATGGGCTGAAATACAACAAAATTCATAACTACCTCAAAAAATTAATATGTCAAATCCAGATTGAGTCATGTCTTACAAATAACTCCAAAAAAGCAAAAGTGTAACAACTATTAAGATTTCACAACAATACTCAATTAGTACAATGATAAATCAGATTAAGCAATATGAAATTGAGCAGGTCAGTGGCAAAATAGGGTACAAAACCTGAGAGTTTTCTCTATCACAGCCAGTTGGTTGAGATTGAGTTAATGGACCACATCCAGCTACAAGTCCAGCAATTGTTCCTGCTCCACCAGCCCCTCCAAAACTTGTTTGTCCTCATTGAAATTCTATGGAACATTAAAAAAAATTAGGGACTTAACTTATACACAAAGACTGAGAATTTCAGTTGCAACTTGCTGAAAAAATAAACTAGTTACCTGTTACAATATTTTCAGATATCTCAAACTCCTCATTGAGATTGAGATCCTTGAATTGGCTAAGGGAAGACCTCAACCAGTTTTGATCACAAATCAATGCTTCTACCATGGTTGCGTTTAAGGAGCTTCTAAATGTGTCTAAAACCCTTCCCCCCGTGCTGAATGCACTTTCTGAAGCCACTGTGGAGACTAGTATGGCCATGAGATATCTAACTATGGTAGGCAGTATGGGGTACCGAGATGAGTTATTCTTCCACCAACCAAGAATTTCAAATTTGTCACCTTCATCAATACAAGGATCACCAAGGTCTCTAGTTTATTCTTTTTATCAATTGAGTCTTTTTCTCTTAAGTGCTAGTTAAATGCTTCCACTGTTGACAAATATGATGGAGCTTTAGCAAGAGAAGGTGCTTCACCTTGAGAAACCCCCTCTAATGTACCATCAAACTGCCCAACACTGTTTTGTTGATCATAGGCTACCTTATACCAATTGTACATTTTAAAAAGATTGTTTTTTAAAGTGATGGACAACTGATTTGCAAAAGGAGGCTCATCACTATACATGTCAATAAATGACCAATCCACATATCTTAACTTATACCGTGGATCAGAGATAACACCAAAATAAAGAAATTGCTTTTGTTTACAACACTACCCCAATACTTGTGGTATTTCCGTTTCATTTCGAATCCCAAAGTTACCAAAATCGTATTGAGATTCATTGAGGACTTCTTAAGCTCACAAAGAAAGGAAGCCAATTGATGAAAAGCATGATGCAAACTGACTTGCTGTGAAAACGAAAACACCTTGGTTGCCTCATAGAAAATATTGAGAAAATTCACGAATACACGAACTGTAACACCCCGTTTTTCGTTAAATGCTACTTGTTTGTTTGTTTGATTGCTTAAGCATTAGGACTTAGCTTGGAGTTGTTGTTAAGGGCTAAGTGGGATTTCTAGGCTTAAAATCCCTTTCTTAGGCTTGTGCCTTGTGACTGTCTGAGTCACAAGCATGGCCGTGCTCAATAGAGAGCACGACCATGCTCGTTGGAGGAGCGCGTCTCGTTGATGTTAAGTTGAGCAAGCCCGTGCTCAAAGGCAGACCGCGCCTCGTAGGCGCTAAGTTGAGCACGCTCATGCTCAACGAGGAGCACGACCGTGCTCTGGTCTGATGCCTTTAAAAATAGAACAGTAACCAGGGGTTTCTAATAAACCCTATTTTGGCACAAATAGAGACCCTATTGCAGCTACAAGTGTCCTTTTCCCTATTTCCTCTAAACTCAGTGCGTTCTAGGAGTTTTGGAGACCCTTGAGAGGTCCTTGTACGTCTGTGCCAATCTGTGTAGGTAATGGTTTCTCCCTCTTTTTGTTTCCTTTCTTTTATTAAGAATTGGGGACTATTGGTTTGACCTTTTCTGTTTAACCAAGGCTTGGAAAGCTAACTAAGCCGCTCGACGGACGCGTTATTTTACCGTTGAGTTGTCACTATCGGATTCTTCATACCAGGTATGGGGAGAAGGATAGTGTAATCATTAGGCAAGGGAGTAGCATAAGATGAGGGGTTCCCATAGCCCCTTTGTTTTTAATTGTTGTTTATGCCATGTTATATTTGATTATATGACTAATTGCCATAATTGTTATTGGTTATTGAGTATGCCTGTTATAATGCCTATTTGGTATGTTTGGTTGAACTGTTTATGATATTAGATGCCAACTATTGTATTAAATGTTATGCTCTATGTCATGAATCATTGGCTGAGTTGGTATTGTATGATTAGCATGAATATCATGGTTATGATGTTGATTGGCTGATTGACTGTTGAATGATGATGTTGGAACGTTAATAAGACCCTAACTGGTTAATAGGACTCTTAATTAACATAACGATTAAGGGATTAATTCTCCTAATGTTTCATAAAACATGGACTGTTAGTGAGGAGTGAGGTTTGACGTCAACTGGATTAGTCAAAGTACCTTAGGATCTGATTTGATAGTGTTAAGGAGTTTTGGCTCCAAGAACACATGTTGAATCCGCCCACAACAGTATGGCCGTGCTCCTGGGAGCACGCCCGTGCTCCCAGTTGAATTCTGGAAGATGGCCGTGCATTGAGCACAGTCGTGCAGGACAGTGAGCATGACCGTGCTCCACTTAAGTGGCAGCACGACCGTGCTGGGGTGAGCACGCACATGCTCTCCTTACTGGTCAGAACGTGAAATAAAGGTTTTAAAGGGGTATTTCACCCCGAATGTCCCCAATAATGAAATAAGACACCAATCGAATGAAGACAGTTAGATAATTTAATTTAAGACTAATTAAGATGAAACAAGAATAATAAGTTGGTTAAGTCGGCGCCTAATGGGTTGCCGCACGTTGATATGCTTTGGTGCTTTTTGACCAAAGTGGCCTCGATGCTTTTTGGTCGAGGTTTGATATGTTGAACCTTGGTGCTTTTTGGCCAAGGGAGACTTGACTCTTAAGGGTCAGGGTATTGATAATGTTGATGTTGGTGATAAGTCTTAGGTGCTTATTGGCCCAATCAAAGGAGGTGGTTGCCCTGTTTGTTGTTGTGTTCATGCATCACACATTGAAGTTGTTAGTGGGGGAAGTTCAACATAGGGGAGGTCATCCTAGAGTACGACGATCTGCCCGTCCGCGGGTGGTTGATAGCATGAATCCGTAAGTGTACGGTTTCGTCGTCAACTAATAAAAAGATCGAACCCACAGAGACCGTGATCTTAAATAACAATTAATTATTAAATCAATTTAACTAAACTATATATAAAAAAGGGTTAAAATACCTTTTTGGTCATTTATCTTTTGGGTAAAATTCATTTTGGTCCTTTATCTTTAAAAAGATTCATTTTAGTCCTTTATGTTTCAAAAGTGACCCAAAATGGTCCTTGAAAGGACCATTTTGGGTCACTTTTGAAACATAAAGGACTAAAATGAATCTTTTTCGTCACCAGTTTCTAACGGAGTTTAGATAGGAGATGACGGAAAGGACCATTTTGGGTCACTTTTGAAATATAAAGGACTAAAATGAATCATTTTAAAGATAAAGGACCAAAATGAATTTTACCCAAAAGATAAAGGACCAAAAAGGTATTTTAGCCTATAAAAAAGATTTGGAAAGGATTTGGTTTTTAAAATAAAGATTAACTAACAAATCAAATATCTAAAACGAAATCAGTTAAAAATCGAAATCAAATCTAATCTGGTGTTTTTCAAATTAAAAGATATTTCTAGGAATTGGGTTACCAACAAGACTGCTTATGCTACTAAATTGACTACTCCTCTTGTTAATTATCAGAATTGCATTGAAGGTGAATTTATCCTAATAAAGTTAATGTTCCCTTTCGAGATACAAGAACCGTGCCCAATTAAACCAACCCCTACTCTCGTGGTAATTGTATTTAAATTGAACCCATTGAGCTTTGTGACAATTCAATGAACCCTCGAAGGACCGCTTCTAACTCTCGTGATTTAAGTCCTAAGTTCAATCCCTATAGATCCAATACTTAAGTTCACCACTAGGTTCATCCTTAGAGTATCTATGACATGCAAATAAGTGCGCACCAAATTTACTAGTAATTCATGCAATAGGAATCAAATCGAAAGCAAATTGAAATTAACAAGAAGTAAAACGTCAATTCATCACATAAAACGAGTCTTGGGCATAGCCCCAATTCCTAGAAATAAAACGACTACTCACACATTGCCATGTTCATAGCAACGTTGAATAACAAAAACATGAAAATCCTAAGAGAAGAGAAGAAATTGAGAAGAAGAGAAATCCTAAAATTAAGCCTAATGTAGCAGCCCAGAGGTCCTTATTTTCGAGCCTAAGTCCCCTATTTATAATGTAGGGCAACTTGGATCCAAATCTGTTACAAAATCAAATCAAATCTTCAATTTAAAATTCCAGGTATTGCGCGTCACGGCCGTGATGGCCATCACGGCCTGGGCGTGATCTCTTCTGCCTTAGGGAATGACTTCACTTTGGGTCTGTCACGGCCGTGATGGTCATCACGGCTTAGCCGTGATCATTTCTGCCTGCGAGGGTCTGGTTCAGCTTTCATGTCACGGCCGTGATGGACATCACGGCCTGGCCGTGATCAGTTCTGCTTTGAGCACTTTCTTCCTTTTCAGCTCCACTCGGTCATGGCCATGATGCCTATCACGGCCTGGCCGTGATGGCTTCTGGTTGGCCAATTTTCCTTTATTCTTCAAGCTCCTTTTGATTATGCAAGCTCCAATATGACTGATTCTAAACATTTAATTCTTCAATTCCTGCACAAACACACCACAAAACCACCTTACCCGTTCCAAGGCAAAAACTAACAAAAATCAAATTAAATATGCCTAACCTATATGAAAAATGCATGCAAAATGTCAAGGAAATATGAGGTGAAATCACACTCATCAGTGGTTTACCCAAGGTTTGGTGAACCTTGCGCCCCCATGGTGGCGCATCCAAGGTATGGTGCTATCCAAGGGGTTCACCCATGTTTTGGTGGACTGCCGGCGTTGGTGCTTTTACGCCAATGTGGATATGTAACTCCGAAATTGCCTTCTTGAGATAGTTTGGATCCACATGCATAATGGAGTAGCGGAGTAGTGTTGCATTGCATAGCATACGTTGATTGATTTAATATGTTGATATTATTATATGTTGATGATAAATACTATATGTTGATAAATGCTATGTATATGATGTATGTTCACCTTGCTTACTACATCCATGCCGATGTGTTTACATGTTTTCTTACTCCCCGTTTTCTCTGTTCTGTTTTAGCATGTATCTCCGTATGCAGAGGACGGAGAGTAGCCAGTGGAGGAGTGACTCTGAGGAGCCGCGACTCTAGCTAGGATGTTTAGATGTTTTAGTGGTTTAGTTATTTTCAGTTTCGTTTGTATTCAGTGGATTTTATTCCGGAACGGTTATACCAGCTCTGTATGTGACATCGGGGTTGGGTTATGTTTTTGCTTATGTTTTATGTTTTATTTTATTTTAAAACTATGTTTCTTTCTGCGTTGAGATGTTACAATATGGTACTTTCTATCCAGTTTTTATGTTACGAAATAAATGCATGTTTTTATATTACCTCTTTTATGCAAATGTTTTATAAATAATATGTGAGGTAGAGAGTGTCACATTTAGTAGTATCAGAGCAGGTCTATCCTATCAGGCCGTGGTATGAGTCTGTTGTGTGCTCTTGTTTGAATAGCTTATATTTATATGGGCAATGATGCTTAGTGTTGTGAGCCATTAACTTTTCCTGCTTTAAGTTCGCTGTATTAATAAGATACTTTGGGCATTTACAGGAACTTATGGCAGGAAGAGGAGGCAGAAACAATCAAGCAATCGCTGACATGTTGGCACCCTTTGCCAATGTGATCAGTCAAGTTCAAAAAAACAACAACGGTGGACCAGCTGAGTTTCAGGGTCTTGACAAGTTCCAGCGGAACAATCCGCCATCTTTCCGAGGAGCTTATGACCCCGAGGGTGCTCTGTTGTGGATGAGAGAGATCAAGAAGATCTTCAGAGCCATGGAATGCAATGATCAGCTGCAGGTTATCTTGGCCACGTTTATGCTCACTGAGAAGGCTAAGCATTGGTGGTAAAGCTGTTGTCAGAGGATGCAGGCTGAGGGCACGGTGATCACATGGGCTGTTTTTAGAGATAGGTTCTTGGAGAAGTATTTTCCTGCGGATGTATGTGACAAGAAAGAGATGGAATTATTGGCACTGAAGCAGGGAAATATGTCGGTGGGAGAGTGTGCGGCAAAGTTCGAGGAGCTGGCTAGGTATTACACACCTTATCAAGTCATGGTGGATGGTCGGTCAAAGTGTGTGAAATTCGAGGATGGTCTTCGTCTGGAGATTAAGCAAGCGATCAGTTATCAGGAGGTCAGAGTCTTCTCAACCTTGGTGAACAAGTGTAGGATCTTTGAGGATACCTACAAGTCCATAGTGGCCAGTTTCAGGAATTCAGATTGCCAGGGCAGCAAGAAAACCGAGCAGAAGGACAAGGGCAATGAGCGTTACGCACCAGCCGACCGGGATTTAAACAGAGTGGCAGGAAGCCACAGTTTTCTTATGATAGGTCCAAGGGTGGTAACTCTAATGCCCCTAGGCCCATGAAGTGCGGCAAGTGTGGTGCACCAGATCACTTCACTTCCCAGTGTAAGGAATCAGACGTCATCTGCTTTAGGTGTGACAAGCCTCGCCACATCAGGTGGGATTTTGGAGGAGTGAAGCAGAACCTCCAAGTGCTAGTAAGAGTCAGCAGTCTCAAGCTAATCGACTGAAGACCACTAGGAGAGTCTTTACTCTTAGTGGAGCTGAGGCCTCCGAGTCTGATGACTTGATTCAAGGTATGTGCTTAATTGATGGAACTCCTTTAACTGTATTGTATGATTCGGGTGCTACGCACTCGTTTATATCACATGACACTACAAAAAATCATCTGTTTAGCGACCGACAACATCGGTCGCTATATCCGATAAATCGGTCGCTATTTAATTTAGCGACCGAATTAGCGACCGCTTCAAGGTGGTGGCCAATTACCTGGTCGCTAAGATTTTAGCGACCGAATTTATATATCGGTCGCTAAATGGCGACCGTGGTTTCGGTCGCCAAATAATAAAAACCGGTCGCTACTCGTTTGGTCGCATTGATTGGGTAACCATTTTTAGCGACCGATAATCGGTTACAATTTCGGTCGCTAAATCTGGTTACTTTTAACCTACGTTAGAGACCGAATACTTGGTTGCAATTTCGGTCGCTATATCTGTGTACTGTTAACCTATATCAGCGACCGAATTTTGGTTGCTATTATAGTCGCTAATTCTGGTTACTGTTATGCTATATTAGCGAGGGAATTTGTGGTTGCTAATTCGGTCGCTAAATTGATTTTATTTTTTTATTTTTTTTAAATTTTAAATTTTTAAATAACAATTTTTTTTTTGCTTTAAAGTTTCACAAAATTACTAATAAAACACACCAAATTACTAATGAAATGTAAAATCATAAAAAATAATGAATATATATATAAAAAAATAATACAAAGTGTCATACATGAATGGTTTAAAATCGGAAAAATGAAAAAAAAAAAAGAATTCAGTCATGATGAGGTGGAGGTGGAGGAACCCAATCATCCTCAGCATCCGTGCCGCCAACGTCTGCAATCTGATCGTCCTCTGGAGTAGCATCATCAGTAGCTGGCGGCGGAACTGGAGGAGCAGCAACAGGCGGCACAACCGTCGGAGCATCACCCTGAGCAACTGGAGGCTGGATCCTCATCTGCTCCAACACCAGCCGCAGTGTCTGGCCCTGCTCGATGCTCGTCTGCATCAGCTGCTGGTGTGCCTGAGTCAACTGTGCAATCTAGTTCGCCATCTGCTGCTCTGTCTCCCTCTTCTCCCGAAGCTCCGTGTTCAGCTGCGTGATGGTGTCCTGCATTTGGTTGAACTGCTCCTGAGGGACGGTATCGGTGTAGGAAGGAGCAGGCGTGCCGGATGATGAAGCTATAAACTCGCCTCCCAGGTGTCCGAGGCCATACACGTGCCCCTTCTTGTTCCTGCCCCCGACGACCTCCAAATAAATGGCATTATCGTCGATGGAGATAGGAGGGCTGGGCCCACCATCAGTCAAGGCCTCATCCTGTGATTGTGAGGCACGTGATATGGCATCGTCCTTCTTCTCGTTGAAGCCCACCTGCAAAGTATACATGTAGAGATTTAGTTAAAGTTATAATCAATATTAACAAATCAATTATAATAAATTACAAGTAAAGACTAAATTATTATTTTTGCTTACAGCATAGTTACGAGCCTTGTCGTTGACCCATGCCCCCGACTTCAACTTCTTCGTCCTCTCCACCAACTCCATAGCAGTGGGGGGCCGCTGTTTCTGTGCTTTCTGCACAGAAAAATATAATCTTAAATTCATAAGAATATTTAAAAATGAAAACACATTAAATAGTATACTAAGTCAATAAAGTTTTAAGTATTACCAGCTCATCGTAGTGGGCGGCGGCTGATTTAGACCCGCCGGTCCAAGCACATGCGCCACCATCAGAAGCTCGATTACGCCGAGCTGTGGACTGGATCTCCTGGAACTTCTCAGTAGCCCAGTACTGGTCAAGCTGCCTCCTGATCTCAGGATCCACCCACCTCCCCTTATTCTTACCTTTCCTCAGCTTGTTCGTCAGATTCTTCATGACCAGCGAGCCTTTATGCTCAAATATGTCCCTGACGAGACCCTCTAAAGCTGCGTCCCACCTATACTCTTTCTGTAACTTACAGTTGTTAGGAAATTTGTGTGTGTGTATATATATATATATATGTAAATTTAATTTAAAAAACTTAATAAATTGTTACCTTAAACTCTTGAAACAACTGATCCCTATGGCCATCTGGGATGGCCTTCCATGTAGGCCATGGACCATCAAACTTGCGTCGCAAGATCTTCGATATCGAATCAGAAGGGCCCTTCGCGGGCAGAAAGCTGCAGTAAAATTAGAGCATTAATAAATTTTATAAATAAATTAAAAACAAGTAAATAGAAATTAACGATACTTTATATATATTAATTTGATTAAATTAGCTTACTCGTTAACCCCCCTGGGGATAAGAAGAATCCTCCTGTCGGATGGACCACGGCTCTCCTGCCCCGCTGATGATGATGGTCCTGTCATAGGTGTGGATGATGACAGTGCAGCCTGTGTCCCGACCACATGAGGTTGGGTAGGGGGTGCAACTCCATCATCCTGATGTGGCCTGTCCACAGAGGTGCTGGTAGGGTGGTCTCGATCTGAAGGCCGTGGGTCGATCGGCGAAGGAACTCTCGCAGCACGACCTCTGCCACGACCTCCTCGTCGACCACCACGCTGCCCTCTACCTCTAGAGGAATCTGCCATCTGTGTAAAAAATGAAAAGACGATTACACCACAGTGTAAGTAATACAAAAATAAATTACCTAAGTAGAGCGAGCATTACGCAATGAATTATGACATAAATAAATTACCTAAGTAGAATCTCCGTCACTAAATTCACCCTCACTCTCATCAGTCTCACTTGATTGGAAAGTGGCTTCGCTAGATGCGTCCAACTCAGATTGATCCATTAACTCTCTTTCAACCTCTTCCCCATCGCCGGAAATGTCCGCCAGAGAATTAACAATAATGTCCGGCGTAATTTGCAATGGTACGTGGGGTCTTGAAAACTCATCGTCTTGGTACGGAGCATCTTTTTCAGGCTGGTTGATTACATTATCAGTAATTGTACTGCGAGCCTTTATCTTAATGACACCCAACCAACCTTGATGTCCTTCGGGATATGGCGAGTAATAAACCTGATCTGCCTGTTGTGAAAAAATGAATGGGTCGTACGCCTTGTTATACCTACGAGACAGCCTAACTTGAACAATACCATATTTTTTATCGATTTTTGTCCCTACGTCAAGAGTAGGATCAAACCAATCACACTTGAAGAGAACCAACTTCATCACGGGGAAACCGGTATAATCGAGTTCAAGGATGTCAGTTAGAACCCCATAGAAATCATCCTCTACGTTCCTATCAGTGGCTCGCACACAAACACCATAGTTACACGACTGCATTCCTTCATTCCATGTTTTTGTGTTAAATTTATATCCATTTACAATGTAAGTATTCCATGATGTAACCCATCTGTTAGGCCCCCATGCCAAATTTGTCAACAATGGATTTTGAACATTGTTTACTGGATCTAGTACCTAAAAAAATCGAATATTATAATATTCTTATACATGCTATATATTTAAGGAGATAAAATGTATTGCAATAAATGAAGATGCTTCACCTACATATTTACTGAACCACGTAGCAAAGTGAGAAGTAATTTCTCGATCAACCTGATTGTTTGAAATGTCAGGTTGGAGATCCCTTAGAAAGTTGCCGTACATCCTACATATGGGAGATTAACAGCAGGACGATTAACAATCATAAATCTCAATTGAACCTATAAAAGACATTGTAGAAACTTACTCTAAATATGGCGCCACCTCTTCACAATTTTGAAGGATATACAGATGAGCAGCATTAATGTCACGCTGCTCCAAGAAATATCCTTTTGATTTGCCACTAAATCTGCCCGGATAGTTGAATATTGATATAGGAGGACTAGTTGAACTTCCTTCGCCCGAATCAACATTTCTAGGCATCCTTGTCCTTTTCGTATTAACTTCGTCCGAATAGTAATAAGAGGCAAAAGTGGAAGTCTCCTCTACTAAGTATGCTTCACAGATGGAACCCTCCACTCATGCCTTGTTCTTGACTTTGTGTTTAAGGGAGTGCAGGAACCTATTAAAGATGAATACATACAAATAATTACTAGTTTTAAGGAAAGCTAAACTATGATTTCGTGTTCGTGAATTTCATATGTATTAAGTAAAATAGTTGATGTTGTATACCTCTCAAATGGATACATCCAGCAGTATTGGACTGGACCACCAACTCTTGCTTCGTAAGGTAGATGAACTGGAAGGTGTTCCATTGAATCAAAGAAACTCGGGGGGAAGATTTACTCCAGCTTACATAACAAAACGGGTATCTTGACTTCCATATCCTTTAATTGATTCACATTGAGTGTTGTCGACGTAAGCTCCCTGAAAAAGTGGCTCAGCTCAACTAATGGGTTCCAAATTGGTTTCGGTAATGCGTCGAACGCAATTGGAAGCAACCGTTGCATGAACACGTGGCAATCATGACTCTTCATTCCATGTAACTTTGCTTCCTTAATGTCAACACATCTACCCAGATTGGAAGCATACCCATCTGGTAACTTTAATTCTTTAACCTACTTACAGACAACCACTTTATGTGTTTTGCTTAATGTATAACTTGCCTTCGGTTTGATAAGTCTGCCACGACCACCGTCCTGCAACTCAAGCTCCTTCCGATTACAAATTTCAGCCAGATCCAATCGGGCTTTATTTGTATCCTTTGTCCTCCCCTTGATGTCCATCACAGTGTCAAACACATTCAAAAACACATTCCTCTCAGTATGCATGACATCAATGTTGTGACGGAGTAGCTGCGTCCTCCAATACGGCAACCTCCAAAATATACTTTGTTTTGTCCAATTATGGTTGACACCATAATCAGGGATATGTTCTCCTTGGGATTCATGGATGAGCGGTAAGTACTGTACTCTCCGCCATACATTTGGACCAGACAAACGTGGTGGAGGCGGTGTTGTCTCAGCACAACACTTCTTGAATGCATTCTTGTTCCGCCTATAAGGATGATCTTCTGGAAGGAATTGACGATGACAATCAAAATATGAGATCTTTCGACTATTTTTAAGCGTGAATGCCTTCGATCGCTCCATACATATTGGGCAACCAAGCTTCCCCGCGGTCATCCAACCCGACATCATCCCATAGGCGGGAAAGTCGTTGATCGTCCACATCAAAGCTGCTTTCATCATGAAATTCTGCCTCAAAGATACGTCATATGTCAACACACCATCATTCCACAGCATTGCCAGCTCATCTATCAGCGGCTACAAGTACACATCAATCTTCCCTTTTGGGTTAGACGGACCCGGAATTATGACTGTTAGGAACATAAACTCCCGCTTCATGCACATCCCTGGGGGAAGATTGTACGGAGTCAGGATAACCGGCCAGCAAGAGTATGCTTTTCCTGACTACCGGAAAGGATTAAATCCATCCGTACATAACCCCAATCGGACGTTCCGAGGGTCCTGCGAAAATGCCATATGAACCCTATCAAAATGCTTCCAAGCTTCTCCATCCGATGGATGACACAAGACATCTTGCTCCCTCTCATGCTCACTATGCCACCTCATGTGAGCTGCAGTGGCCATCGAAGAGTACAATCTTGCAAGTCTTGGCACGAGTGGAAAGTACCACATCTTTTTTAGAGCGGTCTTCTTCTCAATGCCCCTCCTAGTGGTTGTCTTATACCGATCCGCACCACAAAATCGACAACATGCTATGCTCTCCCCTGAATCATCCTTATAGTACAACATACATCCATTCGGGCAACAATCAATTTTCAAACACCCCAGACCCAAATTCTCCACAGACTTCTTAGCATGATAAAAACTAGTAGGCATCCGATTGTCTTCCGGCAACGCCTTGGACACTGACATGGCGAGGCGATTAAAACAGTCTTCTTGCATATTGTAGTCAGATTTGATACTCAACCATTCCATACACATCGACAACTCTGTGTACTCCCGACATCCTTCCCACAACGGAGATCGTGCAGCACTCAGCATATTATAGAATCTTTGAGCTTCGGGATTCGGATTCTCCTCTATGTATTGGGAACCCATTCCACCATCTTCTCCCCCATCTTCTCCCCCATCTTCTTCTAGTGCAACACCAACCGAGGGTCCAGCATGATCCATTATCATCTGCTCGTATGGATTAAATTCTTCCCTCCGGTCACCACTTCCATAGTACGAACCTTCAAACACAACCGGGTTTAAATCAGGCAACGTCTCACCATGGTTACTCCACCAATAGTAATCAGGCATGAAGCCCTTCTCATAAAGATCGGCTACAACTCCATCCACGCTTTTGAAAGATTGACACTTGCATCTTGTGCAAGGACACCTCAAATGATCACCGCCCAGCCGTATAAACCTCTCTTGGCTAACAACAAACTCTATAAACTCACCCACTCCAACTCTATACTCTTCCCTAAGACGTTTATTCCGATCCAACCTACGGTACATCCATTTCCGATTCTCCGGAATATCCATTCCTGCCAATTAAATAGCCTGACCAACCCTACAATAACACTTATATATATTACGGTGCATTCCAATAACTACATCAATCTCGTTCTTATGACAAGGTATGAACCTATCCCATTCGAGAAGAAACCTTTACCACACTCGGCTAATAATAGTTATTCCCTTATTCAAATACCTTATACTTAACAAAATTTCGGCAGCATTTCCCATCGGTCTCCAAGTACACGACTCGAACACGGTGAGAATCACCGCGATCAAGTATGCACCCGGAGAACAAAAGGAAATGCATCAGACCGGGATTTCAACAAGTATATAAGGCATTTGAACATGAAAATGACTATTGTACGAGTGTGAAAAAGGTTTTTTCCCAAACTGTCCCACTTGGACAATTCAAGATTCAATACAATGAGCATGCGTACCTTGGGAAGGTACGCATGCTCATTAATATTGAATCTCAAACAGGAAACTAAGGCTTTCGTAACTTAATAATTAACTCTAGCAGAAAATAAAACCATTGACTTATAAGGATTGCAGCATACTTCAACAAATATATATTGAAGCATAATTCAATACAAACTTGTAAATATAATAGCAAACATCCTATTGAGCTCTGCTCTCCACTAACAAACAACACATAATCGCAAATACATGCGTAAATATTAAATTATCGGCACACAATCAGCATCTTGCCTTTCAGGCAGGATACCATCCTATTGAGCTCTGCTCTCCACTAACAAACAACACATAATTGCAAATACATGCATAAATATTAAATTATCAGCACACAATCAGCATCTTGCCTTTCAGGCAGGATAACATCCTATTGAGCTCAGCTCTCCACTAATAAACAACAAGATATATAGTTCACATAACACATTAAAAGCACCACACAATCAGAACCTTTTAGACAAAACAGAACCTTAAAAAAGAGTATTGAGCGAACTTACCTATGCGACAAAGTGCAAAAACAAGTAAGGATGGGGAGGAGCCGCAGACAAGAAGATCGGGAACTGATAAATATAATAAGACAATATGAAAGCAAATTAATATCCTTAAAGCAAACTTAATTGTATTCAATTCTGTAATATAAAAGTTCAACAAATTGTCATTACGACCAATTGATTACCTGTGGAGATGGAGAAGTGACGAAGGGACTCGGTTTCAACTCACGAGAAATAGAGCAATGACCTATAATACGTAAATAAAATGAAGTATCAACAATTACCGAATTTGGATTTCATTAACCAGTAACCAAGTGTCCCAAGTTGTCAAATTTAAGGTGTACAAATATCATTATTAATTTTAAAAGTGTCATACTTTGAAAAGTTGTCAACATTGTCAGGTCTGTCTCACTGCTCTAGAGAATTTTTTCTTGAAGATAACATGAAGGCGGAATTTAAAGACTAAGGTGATGTTCTAACTCTTACAAAATAAAAATAAATTGGAGAACTTGATGAAGAATTTACATGTGAGAATTTGAATGGGGAAAGTAATTTTGAACCAAAGAAATTTGCAAATAATCCAATTAAGGACTACAGAGAACTTGATGAGTCCTTCATACAGAGAACTACTTAGGTTAGTAATAACTAGGGTAGACCTTACGGCCAGAATCATAGGTTATGGTCTGCTAGTTTCGTACTTGACTTAAACAAGCTTTGGAAGGAAGGGAATTCTGTCAAAACTTACTAACGCACGATTGCTGGCTCTGCTTTGCTTTTGTACTTTCTTCTCTTCAGAAGATTCACCTTATTATTTTATTGGCACTTTCCCACTTCTAATCACCTAACTTGGTGTGCGATTCTACTTCCAATCATCTACGTACTTGATTTGTTCTAATATATATCACAGATTGAAGCAATGTCCCCAACCGGGTTTAATCCTACCCTTCACATATTTTCTCAAAGTTAATATGATAGTATTCTTGAAATCACTTCTTAAAATTAATTTTATACTTAGATTAGATCAATCAAATCACCATTATATTGGCGATGTATCAAGTGACAGATCGATGTGTTTTTATACGAGAGTGAGAGGAGCAAATCTCGATCTTTGAATTACACATGAATTGTCATGATTAGAACCTATAGCTGTGTGGCCTTTTTAAGGGATCACATGATCACTAACTAACTTTTAATCCTAATAATTCATGTATGGTTTAATTGCCCATAATTACTTTTCCCTCTCATAAAAATTCTCCTAATCATCTTTATATATATATATATATATATATATATATATATATATATATATATATATATATATATTCTTGCCCTACATTTCCCATCTCATTTTTTTTTTCAAATGATATCCTAGACAAACGGATCTTGGTTCCTACTTTCATTTGCATGTAATTTACCCACCCTTTTTTTATCTATTAAAACGAGAAAAAAAAATATGGTAGTAACTAGGGAGGAAGGGAATAAAAGTAGGGCCAAAAAAGAAAGTATAGCAAAGGACTCTCTATATGGAAAGTGGAAACTCGGAAATAAAGGAGGTTGGCATGAAATTAACATGTGCGCCATACGTCTTGTGCCTTAGAAGAAACCACAAACCCACTCACTTCATGGAAGTTTTTTGCTTTATAGAATTCCTAGACCTGGCATTCACTTAAATCTTCGCTATATTGATAGTTAATTTGTCATTGCCATACAATTAATGAGGAATTTTTTAATTTGTGCATTGGTTGAAACTTGAAAGAACAAAAAAACCACTGATGTATGTTACTCTGAGAAATTTCCATCGGTTACCTTACTTGAAAAGGTTATAAACAGAGACCACGCGTAGTCATGAAATCAGTGAGCGCCTTATTTAGATGCGGATAATGTATCAAAATAAATACTCCTATTAATGTATCAAAATCAACATCATTAGGTAATTATCCAAATTGTTATAGATCTGTTGATTTTCTACTTCTACTTGGACTTTTTTTTACTACTCCATGACATGCAGATAAACTAACAAATCAGTACCCAAACACGTATACGAGTGACAATTTACAACAGAGTTAGCAACGTAGTTGAATAACCTAGAATACAGGGGACCTCTAGCTATATTTAGATGCAGATAAACTAACAAAAAGCTTCATGTCTCCATATCTTCACCAACCAAACATAGCAGCATGTAAAAAAATTAAAAAAACAGCAATCAAGGTTAGAACCAATGTGACATCCTCATTATGAAATATCCATTATAAGCAATGGAATCTTACAACAATCGTGTAAAGTTGGACCCCATAACCAAAATCTCAGATAACAATTATCTGCTGCATATAAGGATAAACCCAAAGCAAAGATTTGAACTTAATAGCATAGAAGTTTATCAACATACAGAGTGGGCAGCAACGAAACTATATGATAAACAGGATGAAAGTTTATTGTTTCATACTTATTCTCACAACTACACAACCTAAGAAATCCCTTCCTTTATCTCCACTAACTCTATTTTCCATGGTCAAAGCAACCTAGAGTTCAACAATTGCTCTGGACTTTTCAACAATTGTGTTTGCATTGCAGATGAATTAACAAGTGAGAGAGAGAGAGAGAGAGAGAGACAGAGAGAGAGAGAGACACACACACACACAGAGAGAGAGAGAGAGAGAGAGAGAAGAAGATAGCTTACCTATGGAAGAGGAGGATAGCAGCGGCGGTGGTGGTGGCCGGAGGGAGCCTGAGTGAGCACCTGAGAAAGATAGAGAGAGAGAGAGAACAGTGAGACAGAGAGAGAGAGAAACAGAGTGAGACAGAGAGAGAGGGATGGAGAAGACGAGAGGGTGAGAGCTTACCGGAGGAGAGGGGACTGCGGTGGCCGGAGATCGCACACGGAGGAGAGAAATGGCGAGAGAGAGTGAGAGACCGTGAGAAATGAAGAAGAAAGGGGGCTCTGCTGATTTAGGGATTTCATTTTTAGCGACCGAAATAATCGGTCGCTAAATCGGTCGCCAAGTTGTTAATTTGAATTCCCACTTAAACTATTTAGCGACCGAATTAAAAATCGGTCGCTAACACGCGGCATTTTAAATTTTTGGGCACCATTTAGCGACCGAAATAATTTCGGTCGCAAAAAAAATATAAAATGTATCCGTTGGATAAAAATCGGTCGCCATTGCGGTCGCTGAAAAGTCAGTAAGGTTGACTTTTGAGTACATTTTTTTAGCGACCGAAATAGAGACCGATATCTCTACTACGCTCTATTTCGGTCGCTAATTCGGTCGCAATATCAACTATAACCAGTATCTCTTGTTTATCCTTCTCTCGGTCGCCATTCCGGTCGCAAACAACAACCAACAAATTCAGTCGCTAATTTCGGTCTCTAAATGACCTTTTTTTTGTAGTGTGATAGAGTCAAGAGTCTTAAACTGCATGTTACTTTTCTTGAGTACGATTTGATTGTTTCCACGCCTACAAAGAAACCTGTTCTTACTTCTCATACATGCAAGAACTGTCATATTACCATTAATGGTAGAACTTTTATTGTAAATCTTGTATGTCTACCTTTAAAACAGGTTGATGTTATTCTTGGCATGGACTGGTTATCTTCTAACCACGTCCTTTTGAATTGCTTTGATAAAATCATAGTTTTTGGAACTCCTGTGGAGTCTAAGGATCCTAGATTTCTCTCTGCCAACCAAGTTAAGGCTTCAATGAAAGACGATGCCTAAGTGTACATGATGTTGTCTTCCCTGGAATGAGAGAGCCCTCATGATGTCAGAAGTGTGCCTATTGTGCGGGAATTTCCTAAAGTGTTCCTGGGGGATGTTTATAACTTGCCCCCTGAGCGAGATGTTGAGTTCACCATAGATTTAGTGCCTGGCACCGGGCCAATATCCATAGCGCCCTATAGAATGTCTCCTCGAGTTTAGCTTGGGAAGTTACCTCTAAGAGCATTAGGCTTGGAACCTTGAAGGTTACCAACAGTTTGATGGACCAGATTAGAGAGGGTCAGAAGATAGACCAGTTTCTCTTAGACCAGAGATAGTTGCTTGCTCAGGGTAGAAACCTTAGTTTTAAGGAAGGAAGTGATGAAGATTTGAGGTTCAAGGATAGAGTCTGTATACCAGGCGTCCCAGAGCTTAGAAAGTTGATCCTTGAAGAAGGACATAAGAGTGAACTGAGTGTGCACCCAGGTGCCACTAAGATGTATCAGGATCTTAAGCGTATGTTTTGGTGGCCTAGGATTAAGAAAGATGTGTCTGAGTTTATGTATGCTTGTTTAGTGTGCCAAAAGGCTAAGATAGAACACCAGAAGCCATCAGGAAAGTTGTAACCCCTAAGTTTCCCGGAATGGAAATGGGATAGTATCTCCATGGATTTTGTGTCTGGACTCCCTAAGACTTCAGCTAGTTTTGAGGCTATATGGGTTGTTGTGGATAGAATGACTAAGTCCACCCATTTCATCCCTATGAACATGGAATATCCTTTGGAAAAGTTGGCCAAGTTGTACATCAAAGAGATAGTTAGGCTACAAGGCGTACCCTCTAGCATAGTGTCAGATAGAGACCCGAGGTTTACCTCTAGGTTCTGGAATAGTTTGCAAGAGGCTTTAGGAACCAAGCTTAGGCTAAGTTTAGCTTATCACCCATAGACTGATGGTCAGTCTGAGAGAACCATCCAGCCCTTAGAGGACTTGCTTAGAGCTTGTGTGCTAGAACAGTCGGGTAATTTGGACAAGTTTTTGCCCCTGATAGAGTTTACCTACAAAAATAGTTTCCATTCCAGTATTGGAATTTTACCTTATGAAGCTCTTTATGGGAGGAAATGTAGGACACCCTTGTGTTGGAGTGAACCTGGTGATAGTGTTGTGTTAGGACCCGAGATAGTGCAAGAAACTACAGATAAGGTGAGGATGATTCAGGAAAAGATGAAAGTGGCATCGAGTAGGCGAAGAGCTAGCATGACAAAAGGAGGAAGGCGCTCGAATTCTAGGAAGGTGACCATGTATTCTTGAGAGTTACCCCGACAACTGGGGTTGGTAGAGTGATGAAAGCAAGGAAACTTACTCTTAGATTCATTGGTCCTTACAAAATCCTAAAAAAAGTCGGCGAAGTCGCCTACCAAATAGCCTTACCACTGTTCTTGTCCAACCTTCATAGTGTCTTTCATGTGTCTCAACTCAAAAAGTACATTTATGACCCTAGCCACGTGATAGTACCCAATAATACAGTTAAAAGAGAACTTGACTTTTGAGGTATTACCCCTTCGAGTCAAGGATATGAGGGTGAAGCAGTTAAGAGGCAAGAAGATTCCTTTGGTTAAAGTTGTTTGGAGTGGGGCTATTGCGGAAAGTGTTACGTGGGAGCTGGAAAGCAAAACCGATGTGAGTAAAAATTTCGAGGATGAAATTTTTTTATAAGGGGGGTGGAGTTGTAACACCCCGTTTTTTGTGAAGTGTTGTTTGTTTGTTTTTTTGATTGCTTAAGCCTTAGGACTTAGCTTAGAGTTGTTGTTAAGGGCTAAGTGGGATTTCTAGGTTTAAAATCTCATTCTTAGGCTTGTGTTTTGTGACTGTCTGAGTCACAAGCACAGTCGTACTCAATAGAGAGCACAACCATGCCCGTTGAAGGAGCGCGTCTCATTGACGCTAAGTTGAGCATGCCCCTGCTCAATAGAGAGCACGCCCGTGCTCAAAGGCAGACCGCGCCTCATAGGTGCAAAGTTGAGCATGCCCGTGCTCAACGAGGAATATGACCGTGCTCGGGTCTGATGCCTTTAAAAATAGAACAGTAACTGAGGGTTTCTCATAAACCCTAGTTTGGCACAAATAAAAACCCTGTTGCGGCTACAAGTGTCATTTTCCTTATTTCCTCTAATCTCAGTGCATTCTAGGAGTTTTGGAGACCTTTGGGAAGTCCTTGTACGTCTGTGCCAATCTGTGTAGGTAATGGTTTCTCCCTCTTTTGGTTTCCTTTCTTTTATTAAGAATTGAGGACTAATGGTTTGACCTTTTCTATTTAACCAAGGCTTGGAAAGCTAACTGAAAGGCTGGAGGGACGCATTGTTTTATCATTGAGTTGTCACTATCGGATTCTTCATACCAGGTATGGGGAGAAGGATAGTGTAATCATTAGGCAAGGGGTAGCGTAAAATGAGGGGTTCCCATAGCCCCGCTGTTATTAATTGTTGTTTATGCCATGTTATATTTGATTATATGACTAATTGCCATAATTGTTATTGGTTATTGAGTATGCCTGATATAATGCCTATTTGGTATGTTTGGTTGAACTGTTTATGATATTCAAAGCCAACTATTGTATTAAATGTTATGCTCTGTGTCATGAATTATTGGCTGAGTTGGTATTGTATGATTAGCATAAATATCGTTGTTATGATGTTGATTATATTGATTGGCTTCATGACTGTTGAATGATGATGTTAGAACGTTAATAAGACATTAATTGGTTAATAGGACTCTTAATTAACATAACGGTTAAGGGATTAATTCCCCTAATGTTTCATAAAACATGGATTGTTAGTGAGGAGTGAGGTTCGATGCCAACTGGATTAGTCAAATTACCTTAGTATCTGAATCCGCCCAGACCAGTATGGTCATGCCCAGGAGCACGGCCGTGCTGAACAGGGAGCACACCCGTGCTCCCAGTTGAATTCTGGAAGATGGTCGTGCCCCCGTGGTGGCGCATCCAAGGTATGGTGCGTCGGCTATCCAAGGGGTTCACCCATGTTTTGGTTGACTGCCAGCGTTGGTGCTTTTTCGCCAATGTGGATATGTCCAGTATGGTCATGTCCAGGAGCACGGCCGTGCTGAACAGGGAGCACACCCGTGCTCCCAGTTGAATTCTGGAAGATGGTCGTGCCCCCGTGGTGGCGCATCCAAGGTATGGTGCGTCGGCTATCCAAGGGGTTCACCCATGTTTTGGTTGACTGCCAGCGTTGGTGCTTTTTTGCCAATGTGGATATGTAACTCCGAAGTTGCCTTCCTGAGATAGTTTGGATCCACATGCATAATGGAGTAGCGGAGCAGTGTTGCACCGCATAGCATATGTTGATTGATTTAATATGTTGATGATAAATACTATATGTTGATAAATGCTATATATATGATGTATGTTCATCTTGCTTACTACTTCCATGCCGATGTGTTTACATGTTTTCTAACTCCCCGTTTTCTCTATTCTGTTTTGGCATGTATCGATTTATGCAGAGGACGGTGGGCAGCCAGTGGAGGAGTGACTCTGAGGAGCCACGACTCTAGCTAGGACGTTTAGATGTTTTAGTGGTTTAGTTATTTTCAGTTTCGTTTGTATTCCGTGGATTTCATTCCGGAACAATTATACCAGCTCTGTATGTGACATCGGGGTTGGGTTATGTTTATGCTTATGTTTTATGTTTTATTTTATTTTACAACTATGTTTCTTTCCACATTGAGATGTTACAATGTGGTACTTTCTATCCATTTTTGTTTTACGAAATAAATGCATGTTTTTATATTACCTCTTTTATGTAAATGTTTTATAAATAATATGCGAGGTAGAGGGTGTCACACGAACATATAAATTGACCATTTACTTGACAACTTGTATACCACATACATATCACATACACATATAAATTGACTAAAGCACTTTTCATGTTCAAAATTTGTTGTCACAAGGATTCAAAAGCAGGAAATTTGCTGCAACACAAGGTACCCGGATCCATCAACCATTTTCAAAAAGAACAAAGCTCAAAACATAACATTTATTAGAGCATACAAAGCACAAAGCCATTAAGCACGCATACATATCATTTCATACAAATTCAAGCATTTAAGCATGCATACAAATTCAAACATTAAACTTTTAACCATGTAAACAAATTTAAGCATGCAAATTATGTCACAAAATAAGGAATACAGATTATAAACTAACATAGTATATTACTATCTTAATAAAAACTAACAATTTACCCATACATTTGCTTGCTAAACTGATTTCTACTTTCTTGCGCCAAGGAAAAATAAAACCTCCAAAGCCTACAGTGACCTAAATCAACAAAAATAATTGTTATTCAGAATCAGAACTAACTTTAAACACGAACCCTAAAACCAACAGTAAGAAAAAAACCCTAACCTAATAGCTTTGCATGAAAAAAATTAACGAAGCAACCCAAGCAAAAACTTACCTTTTCAAGCACAACCCTAACAGTGAACCCTTGTTTGCTCCAAGCCTCCAACACACAGAACAAAAGAAAAAAAAAATTAGGATTTCAAGTTAAGAAACAAAAACAAAAAATGTAAACCAAATAGCAAAAATTAACAAAGAAGAAATATACAAATCATTAACCCTTACCTCAGTTTCGAAAGTTTCAGAGACAAATAGTAGAAGACGCCATGGGAGAAAGGAAATCGAAGACGAAAAAGAAGGGTGCAGAGTGTGTGAGACCGTGAGGAAGACAAAGGATAAAGGGAGATTCAGAAAAGGTAATAAGGTTTAAGCCAGAGAGTAGGGAGGATTAGGAAGAGAAGATCAGAAGAAACTCGAAAGAGGGAGAGGGGGAGAGAGGCGTTGCGGTTGCACTAGGGTTTTTGAAGTGAAGGGTGAAATGAATTTGAAAATGAAACTTACAAATGATATTACTCAGATGAGTGTTAATGTGTTATTAGGCTAGGGTTTTTGAAGTGAAGACTGTGAAGTTTGAAGAGAATTGGTTTGCCGGTGATAACATAGATTGGGCCACGAGTAAGTCAGTAAGTGCATATACATCAGGATCATTGGATCAAGTATAAACACTTAAACAAGTTCGGTCGGGTCCGGGTACCAACATATTTCTTTTTTTACACCCGGGTCCGACCGCATAAATCCATATGAACCTGAGCTTTCCACCCGCATGACCCGATAACCTGCATGGACCCGCCCGTGACCCAGTTTTTTGATAGGTAATGTCGGGTTCGAGTTGGGTCGGCCTAATCTGTCCAGTCTTATTAATAAGTTTAATAAAAAAAAAATTGATTTCCGACAGTCTAGTTGTCAATAATTTAAAAAAAAAAAAAAAGGTTCTGACGGTCAAGCAGTCGGTAAATGGAAAAATTATCGACGGATTAGGCTGTGGGAAATGTTTTCCATTACCGACGGCCTGGAGCATCGGAAATTTGAAAAATTAGCGACGGCCTACACCGTCAGAAATACCGATGGCCTTATTAAAAAGCCATCGGAAACAATTTGTACCAAGCTAATTAACTACGGATGCAAAGCCGCCTGTAATCATCCACTTTCCACGATTTTGCTTGTTTCTGACGGCTTTTGGCCGTCGGAAATCACTTTTTTTTTTTCCTTGTAGTGTGTTTGTAAGCTCATCATGAGCTAATTTTCTTGAGCTAGGAAACTATGAACTTATAACTGATTTTCAAGGATGATTTATGTTAATGTATGTTCTGTATTTTCTTTTAAGCTGCACGTTTATTCTTTTTCTTTTTAGTTGAGATTGGTCACCTTGCCTAGAATATTAGCTTGTTAAGCTTGGAAAAGTTAAACAAGTGGAAATGCTTAAAATATAAGGTTTAATTTGATTAATTGGTTAATTGAAGTTGGTTGAATTAGGAATAGTCTTCCAAGACCTTAAGTTATCTGGACGTGCTGAACAATGACACGAGTGTAATTAATATGAGCTTAGGAATAAGGTAAATTTAATGAAACTCAGTGTGTTAATGCTGGAAAGCAAACTTTATTTCATGGACCAAATGATGTAGCATCATGAAGCATAAATTACCATATTCTTGAAGTTACAAGGAATTAGTTACCCTAGTTGTTTTAACATCTGATTTTATCCCTATCTGTTAATCCTTGGGCTTTTACTCTTGCTTAAACTTTAACTTTACTTATAGTCAACAACTACTTGTTCTTTTGGTTACTCGAACTATTACTTCTTTAATATTTTGATAAATAGAAAATTGAACTTGTGAACTGTGTTTTTAACCCATTTAAATCTTCGAGGAATTGATCTCTAATTACACTTATTACTTGTTATGATTGTGTATACTTGTACATATTGCACACATTATAAAATTATGCAACAATTAGTGACCTTTATTTTGACCAATATCAGTATAATTTTTTTTAACATGATCAATCAATTATACATCGCTTAATGTTTGATTTTTCATTTAATTAATTATTTTTTATAAGAAAAAACACATTTCATATAATTGATTATCAACTTAAAAAACTTTTATAGCATAATATATTCTAAGTAAATCCATAATTAATTATGTCAATACATATAGATAAATTATGCTTGTTTCACGTCGATGCGCGATCCGATTTTGGTTTTGGTTTTGGTGCTAGTCTTCTGCCTTATACCTAGACCGGTCAAAACGGGTCATCCCGGCTCACCCGGGTTGGCCACCACGGGTTGGACAAAAAGTTGGTCAACCCAACCCGACTCACTTTTTGGTGAGTAAAAAAATAGCCAACTTGGGTCGACCCACCACGGATTGGTGGGTTATGCGGGTTGGCTTACTTTTATTTTAAAAAATTAAAAAATCATTTAAAAAAAAATAAAACCCACAAAAAATTAAAAATAATAATTATAATACCATCACCTTAAATGAGGTTTATTTAGATTATTTAACAAGATTCAAAATTTGATCTTGTAAATAATCGTAGACTACAGTCTACTGCCTTATAGATTATCCAATGACTTTATATTTGTCTACCAAGATGCCATTACGATAGTGCGAAGAAGATGACATGTGTGATCTTTTTTAAAATTGTTCCATGGATTTATTTGATTATTCAATGACTATACTTATATACTATTCCATTGGTCTTGGATAGTGACATGCATGATTGAGTTTTGATAAAAAAATAAAATAAAAAAATGTTGCAACCCACGAGCCAACCCGATTCATCACGGGTTGAACCCACCCAACCCGCGGGTTCGGTGAGCCTGGTCAAAATGACCCGGGGTCAAAACGAGTTAGATTTTATCCAACTTAACTCACCAATGAGCTGGGTTGGGCCGGTTTGGCTCACGGATTTACACCCATTTTGACAGCTCTACTCATATCCATTACCCATGCCAACATCAAGAGATAGTGAAATCACACCAATACTCCACAGTAAATGAAGTTGGTATCAAGGCCCAAATATTTGTAAATATATAAATTTAATATTAAATTATTGTATTGTATATATGGGCTAGAATATCTCTTGTATCTGTAATAAAAAAATATCTCTTGTACCCATTTAATAAAATATTTGGTTACCAAAAATATATATTTAATATGACATCACAACTCAACCTTAAAGCGAGTATTCTAAATATATAGTCTTCACTCAACTCATTCTTTATCAATATGAAATTCCTCTACCTGAATTTCAAATCACTTGATTCAAAGGGGTTTTTTCTGTATTTTTTTTTTCTTATTGTAAATAATTAAAAACAAACATTAAATATTATTGATTTTTTTTTTAGGATATCCTCCGCCCCTTGAGGTACCGGACGATATTGAAAGTTGACCTATCGTAACCAAGTTTTCTCCATATACAAGAGTCAGGAGTCGAATCTCTGACAACTTATTTAAGGGATCCAAACCTGTTACGACTCAGACCAATCACATGTTCATAAATATTGTTGACCTATCTACAGATTCTACACGCTATGAAAGTGAAAATCTATATATAGCAAAGCATGAACCCTGAATTTACTTTAAAGAAGCAATCACGCGATCTAGTGGACAAAAGAGCGTACACAAAATTGAAGGTGAAAAGAAGTACACGACTATTCGATAGCCTTACAAGTACTGAAGTGGTAAACTATGAATTAAACGACAAACAAGATGGATCTATTGCATAAGTAAATTTCTAATTATTGCTGCTTGTGCTGTGTCAGTTGTAGCCAAGAGCTCAGACAAGCGCTCGCTTAGATCGTCGACTTCTCTTTGTAAGCTTCTAATATAGTTGCATGTGTCTTGCAAGACTTTGGATGCTGAAACCTGAACGCATTGATCCAATTCACTTTTGTAAAAGAGTTCTAATAATTTTATATTTGCGAAAGATTATTTTTCTCATTTCAGCTATTTTTTAGCTTAAAAGCTGTTTCATAGATAATCTATCGTGTTTGATATTTTGCTTAAATTTAAAAAAAAAAAAGCTTTTTTTTAGGGGGGAAAAACTGTTTTATACACTCTAATTTTTTCTAGCTTAAGATTGTTATGGTTTGATTAATTTTCATTCTCAAAACTCTCTTCCTTGTTTACCCCTACAAAACTAACTTCTAAACAAATATTATTAAATTATACAAATAACTTCATACCATTTTTCGAAATTTATTACATAAAAGTGATTTTTTTTGCACCACCCAAACGAAATAGATTATCTTAAAATTACTTTTCAGCAAATAGACCCAAACAAAAACAGATTCTGATTATAATCGATTATCATAATAATTGATTATACAAAAATTGATTATCAGCATAATCTTTTTTTTTTTCAGCTTTCTCAAACACACTCTAAAATACTGTTAATAGTAAAAAAAAGAAATTATTAATAAAAAAAGTAATATATTCAGTGTATTCAATATATTTAATAAGTAGGATGAATATTAAGAAAATTGAATAAAAAGATATAGAATTATTGTATATATAAGTCTCAGCACCGATATACATAGTTTGAATTAGTAACATTTTTTATGCTTTTCTTTTTCTTTTCTTTTTCATCACGTTAAAATACATAAGACTTTAGAAATATTCCGCAGGTTTGCAAGTAAGAAAAACCAGATCGAGGCAGAAATCTCAAAGATTAACAACATATAACTTTTGAATTTTTTATTTTTTTTCCTGAAGTACCTAGAAAAGATTCATTTTGTTATATATTATGCCAATATCTTATTTTCTTTTGAATTTCCGGGTAAGATTTTGTTGGGGTTCACATTGAAGCTCTTATCTCGCTTGCATTTAACAAAATGATAGAATCATCTCTTGCAAGTTGCAACTAATGATAATGAAACACCATAATATACAAATATATATAATAGTGCAAAACAAACAGCTAGGTAAGTGTATAATCAAGAACGAACCTTGTCAGAGAGCCCATCGCGAATCTCTGGAAGAAGCTGTTGCAACTTGGAGACAAGGTCATTGATCTGATCATCAGTAATATTCCTTGAACCACTTGTTTGCCTTGACCGTGACCTCCTGCTAGACATCTTTAATACACTACTTTAAGTCTAAGAAATATATCTAGCTACAAATATAAATTACTACTACTAGCTTTGGATACTACAATAGCTTATTAATTAGTATAGTGTCAGTGGTGAATTGGTAATGATAAGTTATGATAGTTAGTTATGGGAGTGACAGAAAAGGAAGTGACAGACACAATTTGAAATTTGTTATAGATATGGCAAAATAAGTAGCTAAAAGAGAAAGAACAAGAGATGGAGGTGGGGTAGTAGTGTACAAGAGGAGAGAGAGCAGTAAGAATAGCTAGTGATGTTGGGGAAGGAGAAAGAAAGACAAGTAATGCATGGGAAAAAGAAGAGGGCTACGGTTGTATTTAAATAGGGGGTCTTTGGAGAGAGGGGAATAAATTTCTAGAGATACGATATACTTTCGTCCAAGTCGTGTTTCCAAATCGGGGTTAGAGCTTTTAGAGGACCGTGTGTATGCTTCAAGAGAGAGAAAGAGATCGAGAGAGAGACAGAGAGCTTGTTCATTGTTTTTGTTTTTGACACTCACAGTCTATGCACGCAATACCATGTTATCTAAAGATTTTTAATTAACAAGGATTTTTCTAATATTGCACATGTTAAGGAATCAAAAAATAGAAATATTGTCTTGAAAAAAGTAACTTTTAGACTTTTAAGAAATTGAATACACAACTCTCGACACAACATTTCTACTTTTGATTTCTTAACATGTGTAATGTTGCACAGGTTAGATAAATCGAATTAACAATAACAATGCTAGAGTGCAGAAAAACTATTATTAAATTATTGCAGATATATATCCAAAAAAAATAAAATTATTGCAGATATTTTAATTAACTATTTAAGTTCAAGGGTACAGCCAGTTTGATAGTGCACTCTTGCAACCTATTTATCCAAGGAAAACAATTTTTGTACACTTTCAATACAGCACTAGTGCAAGATACGGTGTCTAACATTATATATTAATTGAAAAGTTTTAATGAAGATATCATTGTAGATGTCGATAAAATGTTGGAATCATTGAGGTGTGATATTTGTACAACCATTTTTAACACCAATACCGTATAAAATGCATGTCCCACACATTATTCAGTATTTCTGTTTAATATGTGATTATTTTGATATCTAAATTTGTTGCCACAGATGGTGCCGGCGTTACGGTGTTGAGATGCCATGTTCAAATGATACTTTAGGGTTGATGCATAGAACAAGTAGAAGAATGACAAATGTACTGCAATAACATGGAGACATAGCAACAACCATCAATGAATTTTAAAAACAATGTGGGAGCGGTGGTAGCTTGGCGGCGGTGGTGGTAGTTGTGGTGGTGGCAGTAGGTGGTAGTGGAGGTGGCGGAGGTGACAGTGAAAGAAAGAATAATAACAATGGTCTATCAGTTTCGAGGTGAAGGATTGACTGAGAAAATAAGATAAAGACTAAGAAATGAAATTTTTGTTAATTAGGGCCAATTTGGTTTGTTTCCCGTTTCCTATTTTCATTTCTTATTTTTAGAAATAATTACAATAAAATAATTATCAAACTATCATATTATTTTCATTCTATTTACTGTTTTAAAAAATTTGTACAGGAAACAATGAAAACAATTTTTTTTTTGTTTTCACTGTTTCCTGTACAAATCGTTGGAAACCGGAAACACAATGAAAACAAAGTAACAATTTTGTGATTATTTTTGTTGTAATTATTTTTGAAATCAGGAAATGAAAAAAGGAAACTGGAAATAAACCAAACAGGCCATTATATATTTAGAGTTTCGGACAAAATTTTGTTCCTTAAATTAATAAATAGCAAAAACGAAAATTTCATGTTATCACTTGAGTAACTTTGGTATCATTCCTTAAACATTTTACAAATCAAACAAGTTAGCACACATTTTATATTATAATATTTTTTTATATTTTAGAAAATCGAATACACCGCCAACAAAATCTTAGCTAGTCTTCAATAATACTAACACAATTTTTGTGGTAATCATGACATAGGTACGAAGTATCCATCATCGTTAGCAGTGACTAATCTCCCTCGGGAAATACTAACACAAATTTATGTGCGCTGCAAGAATGGCCACTTCTGATTAAAATAAGCAGATAATTAACAACTATTGCTCAGTTTTGAGTAAATAATTTATTTAAGCACTTATATAAAAATGACTTATATAAAAAATAATATGTCATAAATTTCTTTTAGATTAAGTCATTTAGTGTTTGGATATAAGCTCTAAAGAAGAGCTTTTAAAATCTACAAATTATGCAAAACAACTTCCCAATTGACACAAAATTCTTCAATAAGCTAAAAAAATTGACATCGTACATATAAGCTAAAAACAACTCTTGAGAGTTGGAAAGTTACTTATAGTTTATTCAAATACTAATTTTTTTATTTTTTATTTACATAAAATCACTTATACGAGTAAAGAAACTCTAATAAGTTATAAATTGTGCAATCCAAACGGGGCCTATAAGTAACAATGAAAATGTTCAGATTATAAAAAAAAAAAAAAAAGGCTAAATTACACTTTTGGTCCCCAAATTGTTATTAAATGTTCAATTTGGTGCCCAAGTTTTTAAACGGTTCATTTTGGTCCCCTAATTCCTTAAACTTGTTCAAATAAGTCCTTCCGTCAAGTTGACTAAGGAACGACAATGAACATTTAAAAAACTTGAGGATCAAATTAAATATTTTAAAACAATTTGGGGACCAAAATGAATATTTTAAAACAATTTTGGGGACCAAAATGAACATTAAAATATTAAATTTAATGCCACATGGCACGTCGCCGTTAGTCAACTTGACAGAAAGACCTATTTGAACAAGTTTAAGGAATTAGGGGACCAAAATGAACCGTTTAAAAACTTGGGGACCAAATTGAACATTTAATAACAATTTGGGGATCAAAAGTATAATTTAGCCTAAAAAAAAAACAATGAAACATTCATCCAAGATCTTCACAGATATTATTTGATAGATAACACAGTAAACAAAAATAGGCAGAATGAAAAAAAGTAAAAATATTGATAATGATGATAATTATTAGAATCAGAACTAGGGCGTGGGGAGGGAGGCAGAGAGAGAGAAAGGGAGAGGGGGGAGAGAATCTAAATGAAATATGAACTATAATTGTAAACTCATCTAGGTTCATGTACAAAGGGACTATATATATAGAGTCTACAGAGTTCTAACAGAGTATTCACAAGCTGAGTCAACATAGAGAGAGCTGAGCAGCTGTAATCGATTCTAGACTAGTGCGTATACTCTAACAAACCCCCTTATAAGTTGAGGGTGGGTTTACATCATTTCCTAAGACAAACAATTTATCTACAATTCCAAGATTATGTTGCAGCTCTTTAAAGTGGGACCGAGTTAGAGGGTTTGTGAGAATGTCTGCTACTTGATCAAGACCAGGAATGTGGCAGACTGAAAGTGTCTTGCTAATGTCCTTCTCTCTAAAAAAGAAGAGATCTAATTCCATATGTTTTGTTTTAGAGTTCAACACTGGGTTGTGTGCCAAAGAAACAGTGCTAAGGTTATCACAATGAATGACTGGTTTGCTATGTGCAACCTTCAATTCTTGAAGCAATGATTGTATCCACATCACTTTAGTTGTGGTGGCTGCCAAGCTCCTATATTCAGCCTCTGCACTTGACCTAGTAACCAAAGGTTGTTTCCTTGATCACCATGATACCAGATTCGGGCGTAGGTAAACACAAGACTCGGAAGTTGATCTTCGGTCATCCAGATTAGCTGCCCAGTCAGCATCGCTAAACACTTGCAGGCTAAGTGGCTACCTAGAAGGTGATTACCTAAGTATTAAATCAAGGGAATAGTTTCTTTGAGATACCTTAGAGTGTGTTTCACAGCTTTCCAATTTCCAAAGGAGCTGACAGAAATTGATTAGCTTTGCAGACACTGAAACATATTTCAGGTCTAGTAATGGTTGCATATTGCAAGGTGCCTACAACAGACCTATATAGGGATGGGTTCTCCATGTATTTGCCTCCAAATTTGAAAACTTTACAGCTACTAACCATTAGTGTAAACAAACCTTTAGCATCCGCAATGTTGGGATAGAAGTAACCCTTCATTAGTAAGTTTTGTAACCTCTACACCAAGGAAGTAGTCGAGATCCCCAAGTTGCTTTAGTGCAAATGTTGTGTTCAACTAAGAAATCAGGGCATTGATCCTTTGTGCGGATGACCCGGTGACAATAATGTCATCAATGTAAATCAACACATATGTGCAGTGACCTGAATGAGAGTAAACAAAGAGAGATGGGTCACACCTACTGGGTTTGAAACCAAGTTTGACAAAAGTACTCAAACCAAGCCCTCGGGGCTTGTTTTAACTCATAAATAGCCTTGTTCAACTTGCATACCAGACCCGAATGTCCCCGTGTAAAACCATAAGGTTGTTCCATATACACCTCTTCCTTAATAAGCCCATTGAGGAAGGTGTTATTTACATTTAATTGCTGAATACCCTAACCATTAGTGAGTGCCAAAGTAAGAATAACACGAACTGTAACGTGCTTAACAATTGGGAAAAATATTTCATTGTAGTCATGGTCGAACTATTGATGAAACCCTTTTGCAACATGCCTAGCTTTGTACTTGTTGATAGTGCCATCGAGATTTTTTTTAATAGGGAATACCCATTTACAACCTATTGATGTCCTGTTAGGAGGCAAGTCAACCAATGTACAAGTGTCATTTGCCATTAACGCATCATATTCACTTTGCATGACAGCCTACCAATGAGGAACAACCAAGGCTTCTTTTGGATTAGTAGGCTCTACATGTGTTAATAGGATAGAGGTTGTTGTTGTACGTAGCAAGCTGTACCTGGACCGAGTGACCATAGGATGAACATTATGAGATGGTAAGATATGAGAAGTGTTAGGAGGGGTTAAACCAAAATGAAGAGAGTGACAAGGGAGACACTGATTGAGTGGGAAATGAAATGCGAGGGGACAAAGACTGAGAAACCCAAGAAAATGATTGTGGGTCCAGAGAAGGCAACCGCAACTGCTGGACAATGGTAAGAGGAATGAAAGGAGACAAAGATTAAGATGACGAAACTCTTATTTGCTGATGTGCGAGTCATTTTTAGAAAAAGGGAACTTAGTCTCATCAAAGTGAACACCCTTTGAAATGTATATCCTTCCATCTTTGGATAAGCACTTTTAACATTTATGTGAGGGTGAGTACCCAATAAAAGTGCATTCACGTGATATAAGCCCTAACTTGTTTTTATTAATTGGTCAGAGACAAGGATAACTTACACACCTCAAGACACAAAGAAAGTTATACTCGGGTTCAGACTTGTAAAACAGAGAATAAGGGGACTGTTTACTCAATATAGGAATGGGAATTTTGTTAATAGGAAACACAGCTGTAGTAAAAGCATGATCCTAAAAATGGATAAGCAAAAAAGCCTGAGCAAGTAATGCTAAACTAGTCTCGACAATATGATGATGCTTTCTCTCAACACTCCCATTTTGATGGTGAGTTTGAGGGCATATGACATGATGAACTATCCCTAAATCACTTAGAAACTTTGTGAAGGACAAAATTTCCCACCTCGGTCAGTTTGGAAAGATTTAATTTTAGTTTGAAAATGAACTTTAACTAGTTCACGAAATTGCTTAAAAACTGTTAGTGTCATACTTTTGTTTTAACAAGTATATCCACGTATATTTGGTACACACATCAACAGTGGTAAATTAGTAAGAATGTCTAGTTGAAGATTTGACAGGGGCTAGACCCCATAGATCAAGAAATAAAAGTTCAAAATATTTTCCATAAGTGGTAGTTGAAACACCCCTCTTAGAGATATCACATAGTTACCCGTTTGAGACTTTCCAAAACAACAAGCTACAAAAAAAATCAAATAAATTTTTATTAACAGATGGAAGATTACATTGTTGTAAAATGTGTTTTACAACTGCTTCATGAGTATAACCTAATGTACAATGCCATAGATTGTAAGAATTGGGCACTTTATTACATTGAATAGAATAATCTAAAACAAAATTTACAGCCACACTAAGACAACTAGGTAGACGAGGAATGAATGCAGCAACAGTGGATGGTAGACTTCGAGCATGAACAAAGTTGTGGAGGACGTACAAGTCTTGAGGATTGACAATACCTTCTAAAAGGACATGATTATTGACTGTGATTTTACACGAAATAATGAGGAAGAAACTCAAAATATACATTATCATCTTGGGAAAACGACTAACACTTTTTATATTTTTGGTGTGGTGAGCACATGTAAGAGGTGTTTAAGGGTGAAGGTGATTGTGTGATCAATTGGTGAATTAATACATGCAGTGCCTATAGATGTCATATGTGAAGGATCAAGCACTTACCACTATGATAAAAGCTATAACTATTAGTCAGGGTGCAACTTTATTTCCTTTATCTGAGTAACAGTCAGCTCCATGTTTCGATCTGACTGCGGCCCCACCTGGGCCTCGTCAAGGCAGGATGCTTCCCCTTGGCTTTAAGCTTTAACAATAATCCTCCTCCCAACGCCAGCAATGCATTACATGGGAATCGAACCCATGACCTTCTCTGATACCAAGTGAAGGATCAAGCACTTACCACTAGGCTAAAAGCTATAGTTGTTAGTCACAGCGCAACTTTATTTCCTTAAGCCTAGTAGCAGCCAACACCATGTTTCGATCTGACTGCGGCCCCACCTAGGCCTCGCCAAGGCAAGATGATGGCCCACTGCCAACAACATGATGATTGGCACCATTATCAGGGTACCAAAAATTACTCTCAGAACAAGTGTTGGAAGCCACCATTGCATAGGATCAGTGAATTGATGATGCTGGTTATCAGGAGTAATAGGTTGTTGAGGTTGAAACTAAGAGTGCCAAGGCAATTGTTGTGGATGAGGTGCCCTTTGGTGAAACTGAACAGAGGCCTGTGGCTGTGAGCTAGGCTGATTGTAGCCATAGTTAGGGCACGACAAAAATTGAAACCCTTCGCCCCAACAAAGAAAAAATGAAATAACTAGACCATTAGCAGAGCCACCAGTGCATGAGGTATCAAATCTGTAATAGCAATTAGGAGCCTCATGATTATTAAGATGGCAGTTTTTTTTTTATGGGCAAATTGTTAGTGGTTAATATGTTAGGGGGAGAGCTCAAAACTCCTTCATGTCCCAACCCATACCAACTGGGTTATCCTTCGGAGATCTCATAGTAAAGGCCATAACCTCCTCGAAAGCGACCTCCTCGGCCTCGACCGCCTAGCGTCCTCCTCTTCCACCTAGAAAGTCAGGTGTAAAATTGGCATTAGGATTTGAAAATGATCCAGCAGAAGCACTAGGATACTTGGTAGAAGAGAGATTTACCTAGTTCGTAGGTGGATCATGAGAAGTGGACACTATTTGGGTCAAATTGACAGAAAATGCACCCGTGTTTACCTTGGCCTTTGTCCTCTCCAATAGAGACTCGTGATAAAGAAGGTAAGTATGAGTTCTTTCCTTTTTATTTTTCAAATCGTATACTGCTGTAATTTTTTTAGTTTCCAAATCCTCAGACGCAAAGTCAGAGATTTCTAAGAGGAATTAATGTTGAAGAAGGTAAGTATAAGTCCTTTCCTTTTTGGTTTCTGAATCTTGATACTGATGAAATTTCTATTTTAATATGCAAATCCAGCTGACACACACTACAAGATATGCACGGATTATCGACTGTCTAGTTCTGATGGCCAAGAATCCATCGGTATTTCAGTCGGAAAAGTCGTCGGTGAGTCAGATACTGGAAAGTCAAGTAATGTACCAACAGAAAAGTCGTCTGTAACCTTACCGACCGGCAATCCGTATTTATCGACGGATTGCCCATTGGTAAGTTTGCCAACGGCTTTTCCGACTGTAAATTACCTGACTTTCTAGTATCTGACTTACCGATGGCTTTTCCGTCGGTAAGTGATTCAAGATGTACCGACGGCTAGTCTGTCAGAAAGTAAAATTTTCAAATTACTGACGGCTAATCGATTAGTTAGTTCAACATTTTAACCTTACCGACGAGTGTGGTCATCGGTAAGTTGTCATTAAAATTACCGGCACCCACTCTTCTTACCTCACTCTTTCTTTTCTCTCTTATTCTTCAGTTTCCCTCCCCATCTCTTCTTCTACTTCTCCCCAGTAACCATTACGCCTCACAAGCAACCACCGCGCTCCCTCCTCAGCATCATCTTCTTCTCCTTCTCCCCTATCACCAAAACCTCCGCTCGCACCACCTTTTCTCCCCTTATCCTTTTCTCCTTTTGCTTCCTCCGCAAGCACTACCTCCTTGAGTCACCGCTACCACTTCCTCTATTAGCAATGTCGTATTAGGTAAGGTTTTACTGTTGCTTGTATTTTTTGTGCATTCTCTGTTTTTATTCATTCTCTGTTTGTGCATTTTATTTGTGTCAGTTTTGATGGTACTTGTTTTTTTTTTTGTGCATTTTCTGTTTGTAGTGGTTTGTGTGTTTGAGTGCTGCCACCGCCACGAGCCATCAATGCCACTGCCACTGCTACTGCCACTGCTACTGCTACTGCCACTATGGACTTGTTTTGGGTTCTTTGCTCCTATAGGTAATTTTGTTTAGGTTACTGGTTGTTTAGGTTACTGGTTATTGTGGGTTCTCCATTTGGAGCTATCTGTTCAATGCATGTGGAATATTGGGTTACTGGGTTAAATGCTTAGTTGTTTGTTAGTTATCTAGGTTAACTCCCTATTCCTTTGATTGAAGACATATTAGTTGTCTAGTGTCTATATATATATATATAATAAATCTACCTGGTGTGGTTAAATTTTGTCAAGACATTATTTATTTGTGTTCTTTACTATAAAATAAATATGGGTTTTTTATATGTGGGTCTATTTTGTTTCTGGTAATTGCGTAAATTAATTAATTAATTTACTTAAAAAATAATATCATAAGCACAAAATTTAGTGCTGATTGGATTAGTCAGAAGAAGAAGGTTTTTCCTCCTATATATATACCTGTGGCGGTGATGGAGTAGATTCGATAGTAGCTCATGGTGGTCGATTAAGCTTGATCATGATCGACTGTGGTTAACCTTGAACTAATTAATTAAATAATTACATAATAATCAGTATAGAATTAAGTAGTTAATTAAATCATTCACTTCACAAAAAAATAATTAATCAAATCATAATACTCTTAAAATTTAATTAAATAATAATGGATTATACTTTGACCCAAAGGACCTAAGACAAAAAATAAATAATAATTATTTGAGAATTATAATATGATATTTAAATTAGAAATAAGTAATAAGTAATTTAAATAATCAAATAATTAAAATTAAATAATCAGAGAAGTAAAAATACCAATTTCACTCATCGAATCCTTAAATAATTTATATTAAAATTAATAATATTTATATTAAAATTATAGGGGGATCTTTTAATTATTAAACTTATAGCATGAGATTGATTGTTTAGCATAATACTTTGTTCAAAATAGTTGCTTATGTGTTTGTCTATCAATTTTTTCAGTCCTTGTGCACTTTAAATTGTAAAGTGCAGGGATTAATTAATTTTACAGAATTGCATGTACCCTATAAACTTGAAGTTCAAGTACAAAATGTAAAATTGTCTATGATAGTTAAAATTTTATTTTGTTTTAGAGTATAATACGTACTTGAGCAAAATCGTAGTTTTCTGTTTGAGGTTGAATATTGTTGAGCATGTGTACTTGTAGTCATGGTATCACTCATTTTATTAAATATTGAATTATCCAATTTGGACAATTTGGGAAAAAACTTTTTCTCTATTGGTATAATAATTACTTGTTGATTATCATGTTTAATAGTTGATGAAATTTTGGTTCGATATATTTTCTTTTGTTCTCCATACTTGATCATGGTAGATCTGACCCGGCAGTCAAGTCGTGTACTTGGAGACCGATGGAAAATACTACCGAAATTTCGTTAGCTATAGGACATGAGAAGTATCATACGAGTAACTAGTATAGCAGTGATGAAAACGTTTCTTCTCGAATATTGGGATAAGGCCATACCATTTAAAGAAAGGGAGTTGTTTAGAGTCATTACCAAGTATTATAAGCCTATCATATTTAAATATACGTCCATTTAGTTAACATGCAGAAGGATGGATTGTTATCCCTCAAGCCGTAGTAGGGTGTATCATAGGTGTTATTGCTAGAAGATAGGGTCTGAAACAATCATTCATAGATGGAGTTGAAGAATTTGTTTCCAAAGCTCGACAACGTTGTGGTTGTGACACCCTCAACACCGCATGTATTCATAACATATAAGAGCGATAAAAATAAAATAAAGAGAACACATGCATATTATATCATAATAATAAAACCACGGTAGAGGTTACCACATTGTAACAAAATCTCAAACACGGAAAGTAAAATATATTTTAAAAAGAAACACATAACAAACATAACGAAACCTAACCCCGATGTGACATTACAGAGCTGGTATAACCATAGTCCGAAACATCTCGAATAAACAACATATACTAAGAAATCCTAGACTACGAGTAGCGGCTCCTCAGAGTTACTCCTCAAACAACAAAGACGAGAAGTAAGAAACATATATATGAACATAACGGCAAGGAAGCGGTTAGCAAGACGAGCATACATCATACAAACATAGCATGTTATCACAAATCATCATACATAACACATATACATCATCCATAACAGTTCAATCAATGTATGCTATGCGATGCGACTCTACTCCACTACTCCATTATGCACTTGGATCTAATCTACCTCAGGAAGTTAACTTCGGAGTTACATATCCACATTGGCCATTAAGCACCAACTCCGGCATACCACCAAACCATGGGTGAACCCCTTGGATAGCTGACGCATCGTACTCTAGGATGCGCCACCACGGATGGCCAGATCGCCTTACTCTCGGACGACCTCTCCTATGTTGAACATCCCCCCACTAACATCTTCGATGCATGAATGCATGAGCAACACAGCACACAATTAAACAATCACCACCTCCGCTTGGGCCACTAGGCTACCCAAGTTTTATCACTATTAACACCTTGACCACTTGGCATCGAGACCCCCTTTGCCACTAGGCTACCAAGATTCACATTATATCTTTTAATCTTTAAAATTTTAATTAACACTCTGGCCATTAAGCACCAGAGCTCAACACCTCGACCACTTGGCATCGAGGTCCCCTTGGCCACTAGGCTACTAAGGTACAACATCATTTAACACTCTGGCCAATAAGCACCAGAGCTCAACACCTTGACCAATAAGCATCAAGGCCCCCTTGGCTACTTGGCTACCAAGGTACAACATCTATCGCTTGTTATTTATTTATCTTTGTTGAGTCTTCATTGAGTTATTTAGCTTGTCTTTACTTCGTTTAGTGTCTTATTACATCATTGAGGACATTTGGGGTGAAACACCCCTGTTTCATGTTTCTGCGTTCTGTTCTGTCTAGGGGAGCACGGTCGTGCTACCCCCCAGCACGGGCATGCTGACTTTTAAGTCAAGAATGATCCTACTGATTGTTGAGCACGGCCGTACTCACTGGAGCGTGGCTGTACTGTTTCTGGGCAGAAGGGTTGATTCCTAAGTTTCCTAGGGAATTCAAGGATCAATCCTAATTGGCTTTTACTAACCATCAACATCAGTTTCATTATTCTCAATTAATCTCCATGTCTTATAACTAAGGAGAATTAATCATTTAATTCCAGCTTCATTATTAATGTCCGTAAACACTCAACACTACAAAAAAATCACTGATTACCGACGGCCAAAGTCCGTCGGAAACACCGAAAATCCGCCGGTAATACGCGTTTCAGACGGACTTTTCGACGGACCGTTTTCCGTAGGTAATAAGCCCGTTGCAAACAGTTTCCGACGGACTGGGAGATCCATCGGAAACTTACCGACGGAAATTTCCGTCGGTAATGTTACCGACGGAAATTTCCGTCGGTAATGTTACCGACGGACTTTGGCCGTGGGAAAATTACCGACGGAAAAGTCCGTCGGAAACTTACCGACGAAAATTTTCGTTGGTAACGTTACCGACGGACTTTGGCCATCGGAAAATTACCGACGGAAAAGTCCGTCGGTAACGTTACCGACGGACTTTTCCGTCGGCATTTTAATTTTTTATAATAATTTTTTTAATTTTTTTGGTACTTTTTAAAATAAAATAATTATTTTTTTAATTTTTTCAGCAATTTTCGGCATCATCCTTAGGAGAGCAATACCCATGGCAGTGGCTGCAAATTTCTTGTGTAGACAGATTGTCCTTAAAGCTTTCCAAGCATCTTCTTTTGTCTTGGCAACTCCTATTGCTAAGCCCTCAAACACAGAATGAGCACAAAGGGCAAAAATCAACAAGATGGCATCTCCAAGTGAACTCACAGATGCGAGAGCGGGGTAAGCTATGTGGTGACGTGCGGTGGCACAGGAGGCGGCTGCACAAGACATATTTCAGACGGAAAATTCCGTCGGTAACCCGGTTTTCACAATGCATTACCGACGGAAAATACCGACCGAAAATTCCGCCGGAAACCCGATTTTCGCAACGCATTACCGACGGAAAATTCCGTTGGAAACATTTCCCGCCAAAATTTCCCGCCGATTTTCTGACGGACTTACCGATGGAATGCCCGATGTAATGTTTCCGACGGCCATTTCCGTCGGAAAGGACGCTGATTCCCCCCCCCCTCCCCCCCAGCAATTCCGACGGTTTTTCAGTCGGTAACTACAAAATTTATGTCGGAAAAAAATCCGTCGATAAATGGCCGTCGATAATTCCATGTTTTCTTGTAGTGCAAGAGTCAATCTTAGGGTCTTAACTAAGCCTTTGATCATTAACCTTGCATCTCTTTACTATCGTTCAAGTCTTATGAACAATTGGGAAGACATCCCTTAATTCTCAAACATCATTATTAATATCTTTTAATGTCTTATTAACATCTCGTTCAACGCCCCTCACAACATCAACAAAACAGTCAAATCAAACATCCATGGCAATATCATGATAACTTCTGATTTTGAGGAGCAATTCAAGAGTTTGATGTAATAATGCAAATTTTATATGTATTTAATTTAATTTATTGGAAATATAAACTATAAATAGTTTTATGACCAGTAAACTACATAATGTTTATTTTCCGAAAACTTTTTTTTTTTTATAAGCTTCCAAAACTGTTGCTGAAACAGTAAAACTAAAAATGATTTAAAACTCATGTAACACTTCTATTATTTACAAATAATATATAATTATCTTGAACAGAATAGTGTACTAATTTTTACTTACTATTTTTTTTTTTCAAAACGCACTAAAATATAAATGAAAGCCATCGTCGATTTAATTTTCATCTACTTAAACTAATGCAGATTTGCTTCCCCTCTCTCGAGCTAAGGAATCAATCTACTGAAAACAATCTGATTGGCACAAAAGCAGCCCCACATGAGCAGCATAAATTCTTTTTAACATGTTTACTAGTTCACGACTCTACGTAATCATAGTCTTTATCAAATAATGCAGGACAAAACAAAATAATCTGTATAAATGTATAAAAAATATAGAATAATGTACCAAAAGTATCTAGCAACCGGGATTTTTAATTGTCTTCTTCCATCTGCCCACCTGTTTTGTACGACCACAATAATAGAATCTGAATTTCAACCTCACTTCTTATTCATATAATAAATAGGAAAATAATAACTGAAATTCATTAATCGGCATGTCAATGCTTTTATGGGAGATCAACTGATAAGAAGGACACACTTAACATAATATTTCATTAACCCGTGCATTCTGACCGTAAATAAAAAACGTCTGAAAATTGTGGTAATTAATAAGTTAGCTCAAGCAAGCTTGGTGGTTGAAAAAAAAAAAAAAAAAACCCTTTTCAGCTTGAAAGAGATAACTATTATTCCTAGAATAACATTAATATATAAAAAATGGAAAAGCTATCTAGTTAAACAAAAAAAAAAAAACCATAGTATGAAGTTATGATATGATGGTTTGGCGTATTTAATTCATGATTATATATATAAAATATTTTCTAGTATATTATAATTATTCAAGCAATTAACTTGTAAAAAAAAATTTATTTACGCAATTTCGAATGGAAAATAATCGTCTTTAATTAATTTACTATATTCAAATAGTATTTAATGGAAGTATTAAATGAGATACAACTTTACTAGTGAGTCTATAAATAATATTGTCAATTTTCGTTAATGTTTAAAGCATGTTTTGAACTTAGTATAAGTCATAAGAAAGCTTGTCCTTCCTCTAATTTTTTTTTTTTAATTTCTTTCAATTTTTTGTTGACAAAAGTTATATTTTGTTAAGGCTTTTATATATTTTTCGAATAATATAACTTTATGTAATTATTGGTAATCATCAGCCGTCTTATGAGGCTTTTGACAAATTGGCTAGAAACCTAGTAGCAACTGTTTACTTTAAAACTCATTATGTAAATATATCTTAACATGAAGTACTTTTGACTTAACAGCTAATTAAATTCAATTTTTAGATTTAAATAATTATTGATACATAATATTTTATAACTAATTTGTCCAGAGCAGTGTCGGATGTGTGTAATTGATCCCAACTCCATTGTGTTTTGCTCTTTGACCCCACAATTCGTCTTATACTCCGACAGCATCAACTTACATATAGCCTACAACGATGAGAGACAACAACCAAAGGCAATCAAAGGCAAGCCTTCCCTTCAAAACAATATCACGCTTCAGGCCTTGGCTTCAAAAGTCAAAACCTGATTTAAAAATTAAAATGGCAATCAAAAGGTCCAATTAACAATCATGCCACATGCTTCGTGAGCAATGAATGGGATTCAATTAAAATTGCTACAAGTTCATACAATATATTACAGCCTAACGCCAACCGTAATCTAAGAAAGTAAGAATCAGTTTTCCAAATAGTTTCGTCATTTTTCAAAGGCTCAAACAAGTGGCAGCAACTAGGAAGCCCAAACCCTTCCGATGTAAGACTAATCCCCACTTATGCTTTTGTGCTAGCCACATGGTGCTATAATGAGGTAATTGTTTGCAAGGGTCATGGAGTATAAAATACATGTAAAAGGCAAGCAAAGGGCATATCAACAATCAACAGAGGAGAGACGCAGTCAGTTAGTCACGTGGAGGGAGCGACAAATCAAAGGGTTTCTACTTTCTAATTCAAATAGAAGAAGGGAGAATAGGAGTGGACACACCTACTTACAAGGCTTATCAAGTTTTGGGCCTAAATTTTAAAAGACAATTGGACCCTCAAGTAAAAAAATTAACTATATAAAATTTTTATTTTAATATACACATTAATACATATATATTAAAAAATTTGGTGCCTCCTAAAAAATATGGCCCTGTGCGGTCGCACCACCAAATCATGATCAGGGCCACCACGGGAATAGATATGTATACTTGTTTGGCTTATAACCCTGGATTCATAAAATGGTTTACTTGTAGGTTAAGTTGTATTTGATAAGATATATTTTAGATAGGATTAGGATAAGTAGTAAATGATATTTTTGCGGTAGTTTCCTATTTATACATGCAAAATTAGGGCCAAAACTATTTGATCACGTACAAGCATAGAATCATATTCCAACCACAGCTTTCTCCAACCTTTTTGATTAGGAAGCTCAATAACAAATATAGCGCCAACTAATTCAATGTCCAGAGTAGAAGAAATACTGAGGTTAACTGCAAAGCACCCAAGTATTGTAGCATTAATGTCTCGAAAAAATTCCTACCTCAAGCAGCTTGGCCATGAGAGCCTCTAGCAGCTCCATCTGTATTGCATTTAACCTAGCTCAAAGAGGGGGGCCGGGTACCTATCCTCCTTATTGGAGCTTTGTGGACATGACCAATCACAAAAAAGGATTTCAAAATTGAGAGCTCCTCCGCAGATGCAACCATAAATCCATGAGAACAATTGACATAATAAAGACAATAGCATCAACCATATTAGCAGCCAACTTGGAAGAAATTTTAACTTTGTCAAACCTGCTCTTGTTCCTGCTATACCAAATCACCCATATAATATTAATGACAACAACTAGGATGACAACTTTCGTTAGAGAACTCCAATTTCAATTGCAAATAGAGAAGAGAGACATAAACAAAGAAGTATCAAAGGGTTTGCCTAAAATACAACCGATCCACCTGCAAAGACCAGAAGCATATGGGCAGTGCAAAAATAAATGCTCAAAAGTCCCATCAGAGCCATCACAAAGATTACAGATAGATACAATAATACAACCCCTTTGCCTTAAGTTTTCATCTATTGGCATTTTGTGATGAAATAATCTCCAAACATGATATCATTTAAAAGGAAGGATGAATTGATTCCGAATAAGCTTACCCCAAGAAGTGGATTGTCAAATTAAATTAAGAAACAAAAAAGCCTCCTTGAAAGAAAATGATCCAGAATCAGAATTATTGCAAACAACCTCATCCTCACATGGGAAAGAAGCAATGGAGACCAATAAGAGAGGGTGAATGGGTAGATAATAAAGGTGGAACTACCCAAGATCTGTTGTAGATGACGTTGTCAATTAAGGCCCTTAAGGAATTATAAAGCTGTTTTGGAATGTAAAATATCCATAATGGACTGAGAAAGCCATTTATCATTCCAGAAGTTGATATGTTTCCCATCTCAAATATTCTAGGAAATATTATTCGAAATAGTCTAAAAACATGACTTCACAGCAGGCCAAATAGAGGGTTGATCAACATAATCAGAAATAGGAGTCAATTTCCTAAGATATTTGGCTATAAGAAAGCAAGCCCGTTGATTTGTAGACGAAACTACATCCCAACTGAGCTTTAGCATGGCTGTAACACCCCGTTTTTCGTTAAGTGTTTATACGCTTGTTTGTTTGATAAGTCTTTAGGACTTAGTTTAGAGTTGTGGTTGAAGGACTAAGTGGGATTTCTAGGCTTAAAATCCCTTTCGGGTACATGAGCACGACCATGTTCATGTCCAACACGCTCGTGCTTGATGCACGTGTCTTATGGCTTCCTGAGTCACAAGCACGACCGTGCTCAATAGGAAGCTTGACCGTGCTCAAAGGAATCCGCGTTTTGTTAACGCTGATGTAAGCATGACCGAGCTTAGTGGGGTGCATGGCCGTGCTCGGGTCAGAATCTATAATTATAAAGCAAACAACGAAGGTTACGAGTTAAACCCTCTTTTTGGTACTTTTAGGCAACACTAAGTGTGACGACAGCCTCTCCCTCTCTTCCCCTTTGAACCCAATCAGTTTTTGGTGTTCTTGCTCTGTTTGGGAGAGTCAATCGCGCGTTAGTGCCAATTATCAAAGGTAATGGTCTTCCCCTCTTATGTTTCATTTTCCTTTCCTTTGAATTGGGAACTAATTGGTTAAACTTTTTGTGTTGGCCAAGGCTTGAATCGTTCATCGAGCCAAATCGAGGGAACCAGTTAGAGCTTCGCTGGTTAAAGGGAAAAATCTTCATACCAGGTATGGGGAGAAGGAATAGTATGAGTATGTAGGCTTGGGGGTAGCGTAAGACGAAGGGTTACCCATGACCCTACTCCTTGATAACATGTTTAAATGCCTAATCGTTTCCTTGATGTTTAACTATTTATGATGTTGATGTTGGCATGTTTATTCTTATTGATAAATGTTGTCTGTTATGAACATGATGATGTGATCATGCCATGAATGAGTGATTTATCATGTTTATGAGATTATGATGTTATTGCCTATTGATTGATGTTGTGAACGCAATGATGATAAATAGTAAAACGTAACAATGCTAAGGGATGTTTCCCGGTTTTCTCATAAATTTAAATGATAGTAATGATGACCCTAGGGATTGATCTATGAGGTTTAGGGAGAATTAAAAGCAAACTGAGATTAAAGGACTAATTCCACTTTGACAATAAGACATGAAGATTAAACTGAAAATAACGAATTGATGTTCAAAGACTTAGTAAAAGCCAATAGGTTTAATCCAGGAATTACCCCAAAGGATTTGGCAAAGGGTTGCTAACCCTTTCTGCCCAGATCAGTACAGCCCCACTTCAGGTAGCACGACCGTGCCTAATAAGAAGCACGCCCCTGCTCTAGTTCAAAATTCAAACAGGGCGCACTGCTTAAGCATGCCTGTGCTCGATAGGCAGCACGACCGTGCTTGACAGGAAGTCCAGCATCCCGTGCTGAGGGTGAGCACGTCCGTGCTCATCCGAGCATAACAGAACCCAGAATGCTGAATTAGTGGTGTTTTTACCCCTAAAGGTTTCAAACAATCTAATAAGATACAAAACAAACATGAAGACAAAAGACAAGTGATAAGATGTTGTATCTTGGTAGCTAAGTGGCCAAAGGGGCCTTGATGCATGATGGTCAAGGTGGTAATCTCTTGTGCTTAATGGCTAGAGTGTTAATTAAAGATGATGATGTACCTTGGTAGCCTAGTGGCCAAGGGGGCCTCGATAGCCGAGTGGTCGAGGTGGTAATCTCTTGTGCAGAACGGCTAGAGTATTTAAAATATTAAAATGATGAAACGATAACGATAATCCTCAATAGCCAAATGGTTGAGGTGTTGACGGTGATAAAACTTGGGTAGCCTAGTGGCCCAAGCGGTGGTGGTGGTTGTGTTGTGTGTGTTGAGGCCTTATAAGTCTAAAAACACATTCAAAGTGTAAATCCTCTATGTTTTGATGACTCCAAATAGTTCAAGTATGGTAATATTGAACCAAATGAAATTACTGATATATTTGATAAGTGTGCAGGAAAATAGACTTGAAGTCACTCGTCTAAATTTCACCCGTCTACTTTTTAGTAGAAGCTCAGCAGTGACTCGTCTAAGTTTCACTCGTCTAAAAAATGAGTCAAAGAAAGTCAACGCTCAAGAAAGACTAAGCTCAGTTGATGACGTGGCAAGAAGCATGCGTCTAAGTTTGGCTCAGCTGACCACCCGTCTAACTTTTGGAACAAGCTTTCACCCATCTAAGTTTTTGGATGACTTTCACCCGTCTAAGTTTCTGAACAAGCTTTCACCCGTCTAAGTTTTTGGATGACTTTCACCCGTCTAAGTTTCTGAACAAGCTTTCACCCGTCTAAGTTTTTGGATGACTTTCACCCGTCTAAAAATTCTCATTACTGACACCAAGTCAGTATGTCAGAAATCAAGTCCAAGTCACCATATTCAAAATTATAGGCCATCCCTATGGACCTCGAAGACCTCTGGACAATAGCTCAAAGGACAAAGAATAAAAGAACGTTGTTTCAAGGTTTTAAGGAATAAACACGCTATCTCTGCACCACTGCAGTAACCTTTTGCCTATTCCAGTACAAAGTAAAAGTACTTTATGGAAAAGTAAACTGATGTTGCACTGAAAGAGGAAAGCTCTCTGCAACAAGTACAAGAAGCCTGCTGCCATATACTCTGAAAAGAACAGCTACTCAGTTTAAAGTGTACTCTTGGACACTCTTGACAATGCCCAATGTTTTCAAGCATTTAATGAATACTCAGAACGACTCTTTGGCATTAAATGGTGTCTCAGAAAGCTCAAGTCAGATGAACACACTTTCTGAAGCTGTGTCAAACGGATCTCTTGATTGAAGCCTTTAAATAGATCAAACAATGAAGATGAAGACAAGAAGTTGAATATCAAAAGAACTCTACACAGAAGCATTTACTCTCTTCATTAACTTCTTCATTCCTTCATTGAATACATACTCAATCATTAGATATAAATTCGCAGTCTTTCATACTTCATATTTATTCCACTCTCTGAGTGTGATCTGAAAGACTTGCAAGTTGTATTAACTATACAAACCTTCTATCTCTTACTGTTTTTGAGCCTGAAGAGGCTAGGTGAGAAAAGAATACTTGTTTGAGTGTTGAGCCTGAAGAGGCTAGGTGTGCAAAGAATACTTGTACTGTAATTTACTCAGTTATAGTGGAAACTTGGTGCTGCCAAGAAACTGGACGTAGCCCTGTGGATTTTGGGGTGAACCAGTATAAATCTCTTGAGTGATATTTCTTCTCCCTTATCTTTTAATTTGTTTGAGTATTGTTTCAGTCTTAGCTTTTTAACTTGGGGAGTTAATACTGTGGTTATCAAACTCTTTTTAACCTTCTTGATTTGTGTGTGCTACTCTGTTTTAATATTAGACGTTTCACTCGTCTAATCCTCTCTTAATCAAACCTTCTTGCTGTGCCTGCGAAAATCTTTTTAAGTAACCCAAAAAAGTTGGTAAACACAATTCAACCCCCCTTCTTGTGTTCACTTTGGTTATTTCAGTTGGTATCAGAGCTCAGCCTCTGGGTTGAGCACTTAACAGTGTAGAGGAAAAGATCTTGGAGATGGCAGGAGAAACCAGTGGAAGCAAGAACCATGCTGGAGAAGGATCCTCAATGTCAAGACCTCCTTTCTTCAATGGAGAGGACTACATCTACTGGAAAGAAAAGATGAAGTGGTTTTTACAATCCACCAACTCTGATCTTTGGGATATTATTGATGAAGGTCCTTTTGTCCCTAAGGATGACAAAGGAGAGGAAGTTCCTAAAGCAAACATGACCACTGATCAAAGAACAAAGTGGCAGCTTAATGCCAAAGCTAGATATGCAATCATGTGTGCTCTGAGCAGAGAAGAATTTGAAAAAGTCTGTGCTTGTGAGTCTGCAAAAGAAATGTGGGACTCACTAGCTATTGCTCATGAAGGAACTAGCAAAGTCAAAGAAACAAAAGTCAGCATGCTTGTCAGAAAGTATGAGCTGTTCAAAATGGAGGAAGGTGAAACTATTGGCCAAATGTATGGAAGATTTCAAACCATAACCAATGGATTGAAATCTCTGGGAAAAATTTACAAGACTGAGGAACACATTCAAAAGATTCTTAGAAGTCTTCCAAAACAATGGAGATCACTTGTAACTGCTGTGTCTCAGGCCAAGGATTTAACAACAATGAAGCTTGATGAGCTTCTTGGGACCCTTCAGATTCATGAACAAGAATTGATTGAAGAGAACAATGGAAAGAAAAATAAGTCCATTGCACTCAAAGCTGACAAGAAGTCATCTAAGGGAGCAAGTTCAAAAGCTCTCAAAGCAGATGAATCTTCAGAAGAATCTGGAGAATCAAATGAGGATGACTCAGATGATGAAGATGATGAACTGTCTCTCTTCACCAGAAAAATGAAGAAGCTGTGGAAGAAAAGAAACTTCAGAAAAGACAAACCCTTCAGGCGCTTCAACAAAGACAAGCATAACAAGGATGGTGGATCTAATGACAGAAATGTCATTGTATGCTATGAATGTAAAAAGCCTGGTCACATCAAGGCAGAATGCCCTCAAATCAAAAAGCAATCTTCCAAGAAATTCTTCAACAAGAAAAAGAAAGGAATGATGGCTACTTGGGAAGATCTTGATGAAAGCTCCACTGAAAGTGAAGGAGAGGAGCTTGAAGCAAACCTCTGTCTTATGGCTGATACAGATTCAGAATCAGAAACTGAGGTACATTCTGAACTTGAAAAATTGAATGATGCCTATGATGAACTTTTGGAAGAATCCAACTATATATCTAAAGCTTTTAGATCCCTCAAGAGACAGTATGCTAAACTCTCTAATGAGTACATACAGAAATCTCTAGAGTGTGAAAAGTTAGCTGAAGAAAATAGTAAACTTAAGACTGAAAAGTCTGAAGTTGAGATCTTAGCTGAAACTCTACCATCTGAAGAAGTAACTAAACTTCAACAGAAAGTAGAAGAGCTCACCTTAGATCTTGCCAAGTTTGTTAATGGTAGAGATAATCTGACTAAACTCTTAGGAAGTCAGAGGCACTCCCTTAACAAAGAAGGTATTGGATATTCCAATCAAGAACATCATAAAGGATCAACAAAGTTTTCAAATGTAGCTGTTAAATCTATATGTTCCTACTGTGGAAAAGCTGGACATATCATGTCTAAGTGTATTCACAAAAAGAGAAGGAAGTCTTTACAGACTCCTCACACTAACAAAAAAGGACCCAAGAAAATATGGGTACCTAAGGTCATGATCATTCCTGTTGCAGACATTCTCAACAGAACAAAGCAAACACCTGTCATGGTATCTGGACAGTGGATGCTCGCGACACATGACAGGCGAAAGGTCTATGTTCCTAGACCTCCAACCTAAGAAAGGTGGACATGTAACTTTTGGTGGCAACCAGAAAGGAAAAGTTGTTGGTTTAGGTAAAATTGGTGGTAAACCTCCCTTACCTGTTATTAATAATGTGTTATTTGTGAAAGGATTAAAACATAATCTGCTTAGCATAAGTCAATTATGTGACAGTGGACTCTCTGTATCTTTTTCTAAGGATGCATGCATGGTCAATGACTGTAATGGAAAAACCCTCTTTTCTGCTAAAAGGCAAAACAATCTGTATAAGATTGACATGACTGAACTTTCAGATCAAAGTGTAACATGCTTTATGTCTAAAGAGGATGAAAAATGGCTGTGGCATAAGAAATTAGGACATGTTAGTATGAAACAAATTTCAAAATTGAAAAAGCATAACCTTGTGAGAGGATTGCCTGATATTTCTTTTAAGAAAGATATTTTGTGTGATGCATGTCAGAGAGGTAAACAAGTAAAATCAAGTTTCAAATCTAAGAAAGAAGTCACATCCTCTAGACCTTTGCAACTGTTACACATGGATCTGTTTGGACCAGTTAGTGTAGCTAGCCTAGGTGGAAAGAAATATGGTTTTGTCATAGTTGATGACTATTCTAGATTTACATGGGTACTCTTCTTAACCCACAAGGATGAATCTTATAAGGCATTTTCAGTATTCAGTAAAAGAGTACAAAATGAGCAAGGTTTCTGTATCTCTGCTATTAGAAGTGATCATGGAGGAGAATTTGAAAATGAGCAGTTCAAACTGTTCTGTGAGGAAAATGGTATTTCTCACAATTTCTCTGCACCTAGAACTCCACAACAAAATGGAGTAGTTGAGAGAAAGAACAGATCTCTTCAAGAGATGGGAAGAACAATGCTAAATGAAAATAATCTTCCTAAGTACTTCTGGGCAGAAGCCATTAACACTGCTTGTTATGTACAAAACAGAATACTGATCAGGCCTATTCTAAATAAGACTCCTTATGAATTGTGGAAAGACAGAAAACCCAACATATCATATTTTCATGCATTTGGTTGTGAATGTTATATTCTCAACACAAAAGATCATCTTGGTAAATTTGATTCTAAAGTAGATAAAGGAATATTTATTGGTTATTCTGAAATGTCTAAAGCTTTTAGAATTTTCAATTCTAGAACTTCTGTTGTAGAAGAATCAATTCATGTAAAGTTTAATGATGGTTTGAAGACTGATAGGGAACTATCAGATCTAGAAGATGATGTTGCAGGTATTGAACTCAATCCTACAGTAGAAGAATCTTTAGACAAGTCAAAAGTAGACGTATCTGTAATACAGACTGATGCTGATAAGTCTGAAACTCAGACTCTAAAGAAAGATTGGAAATTCAAGACCTATCATCCAGAAGATCTCATCATTGGAAGTCCATCTCAAGGAGTTAGAACCAGATCTGCCTTCAATGAAAACAACAACATGGCCTTCATATCAGATTCGGAACCTAAAAGGATTGAAGAAGCTCTACAAGATGAAAGCTGGATTCTAGCCATGCAAGAAGAGCTAAATCAGTTCAAAAGGAATGATGTCTGGTCACTAGTTTCTAAACCCAAAGAGAAAACCATTATTGGAACCAGATGGGTGTTTAGAAACAAACTAGATGAAGATGGAAAAGTGGTAAGAAACAAGGCAAGACTAGTTGCCCAAGGTTACAATCAACAGGAAGGTATTGATTTCACTGAAACTTTTGCTCCTGTAGCTAGACTAGAAGCAATTAGGATTCTCATGTCATATGCTGCACAACATGATATAACTCTTTATCAAATGGATGTTAAAAGTGCTTTTCTAAATGGAATAATTGAGGAGGAAGTTTATGTCAAGCAACCTCCAGGTTTTGAGGACTCTGAAAATCCTCACCATGTCTATAAGCTTAAGAAAGCTCTATATGGACTCAAACAAGCTCCTAGAGCTTGGTATGATAGATTAAGCACATATCTAATGGAAAATAACTTCATTAGAGGAAAAGTAGACACTACACTTTTCAAGAAATGTTCAAGAAAAGACTTTATAGTAGTACAGATCTATGTTGATGATATTATATTTGGTGCTACTAATGAAAAGCTCTGTAAAGAGTTCTCTGAGTTGATGCAGAATGAATTTGAAATGAGCATGATGGGAGAGTTGAAGCTCTTCCTTGGTCTTCAAATAAAACAGTCAAATGATGGAATCTATATCCATCAACAGAAGTACACCAAGGAGCTTCTGAAAAAGTACAAAATGGAAAATTCAAAGCCTATGAGTACTCCTATGCATCCAACCGTTGTTCTAAACAAGGATGAGGAAGGTAAAAAGGTAGATCAAACTGTCTACCGAGGTATGATTGGTTCTCTGCTATATTTAACTGCTAGCAGACCTGATATTCAATTCAGTGTCTGTCTCTGTGCTAGATTTCAATCTGACCCTAAGGAATCTCATTATAAGGCTGTCAAAAGAATTTTCAGATATTTAATTGGAACCACTAACCTTGGTCTATTATATAAGAAATCTGAAGATTTCAGGTTAGCTGGATTTTGTGATGCTGATTTTGCTGGAGACAGAATTGATAGGAAAAGCACCAGTGGAGGATGTCACTTCATTGGAACAAATATAATCTCTTGGTCAAGCAAAAGGCAAAGCACCATTGCTCTATCAACTGCAGAAGCTGAATATATATCTGCAGCTGGTTGTTGTTCACAACTACTCTGGGTAAAATATCAACTTGAAGATTATTCAATGTTTGAGCATAATATACCTGTTTGGTGTGATAATACTAGTGCCATTAATCTGTCTAAAAATCCAATACAGCATTCTAGAGCAAAGCATATAGAAATAAAGCATCATTTCATGAGAGACTATGTTCAAAAAGGTGTTTTTGAAATTAAGTTTGTAAACACTGATTATCAGTGGGCAGACATTTTTACCAAACCCTTAAGTGAAGACAGATTTGTTTTTATAAGAAGAAATCTTAACATGCATAATGTACCTGATTAAATGTTTTGCTGTGTTGTCAGAAAAATTACTTGTCTATATTTTCTATGATTACTTGACTCGTCTAATTTAGCCAAGCGTCTAATGACGTGGCTAAAAGCACTATGTGCTAAATTCTGACTGAGACACACGTACATTGCATTTTTCCCTCCTTTTCTAAAATATTTTATTTTATTTGAATTTGATTATCTGTCATTTATGGCAACACTCTCTTTCCTCTTTCCCAATGCAAAAAGCACTCAAACATTTTTAGCATAAACCCGTGTCTTTTCAAAAAACTACCCACTCAAAAAGTTTCTTGCTTACAAACTCTCTCTCTAAGCTCTCTTCGTCTTCACCTTCACGAAATCTTCTCTGTCAAACCCTAATCTCTTCTCTCAAATCAATGGCACCCAAAAGCCTCCTTGAGACGCTATCTGAGAAGACTAAGGTATCTGTTACTGAGCTGAAGAAGGTGCTCCCTGGAAGAGTTCCAAACTTTGATGAACTCAGAACCAAAGGTTTAGACGTACTCCCTGAACTTAACCATGCTGGATGGTTACCTTTCTTTCAACTACAAGAACTTGTCTTCCCTGCTCTTGTTAGGGATTTCTGGACTACAGCGAAGATCACCAAGGACTCCACCACCCACATGATTTCTGGGGATGTTGGTGAGGATCATATCTTCATCACTCACGAGTTACTCGCTGAAGTAACGAGATGCCCTAGGGAAGGAGCTGGGCACTACAAAGACTGGATGAAGGATCAAGGGGAAGCCAATGTAAATTTGGTACTCTATGGGACTGCAAACCCTGGCAACATGGACTCCAAGTATCTGACCCCCAAGGCAAGGTTTTTACATGTTTTGCTTATAAACTGTGTAATGCCTAGGACTGGGTCTAGAAACCATGTCAATTTATTGGAAAAGTTTGCCCTATTCCATCTTATCCAAAGAATAAAGATAGACATAACTGATCTAATCTTTATTCAAATGGAGAAAGCTGTAAAGGGAAAAGATAAAGATTATCCCTTTGGAATGGTTATGACTAGGATCTTCAGGGCCTGTAAGTTGGACTTAAGAAGGGCTGTTTCTGCTGATCTCTGTACTGAGATTACCACAAAAACCCTGGCCCTAATGAAAATGAACCTGAATCCTACTCTGGATGGCAATGCTGAAGCCTCTGCTCAGATGGAAGCAACTGTTTCCATTCCTGGTGTTAAATCTGAAGTGGTTGAGGAACCAGCTGAAGAAATTACTGATCAGCTTCAGAGGAAGAAGAGGAAGATTACAAAAACCACTGCTGAAACTGTTGGGACAGAAGAGTCTACTCAGGTTGTTGAACCTGCTGCTGCTGCTGAGGAAGCTACTGCCTCTGTACCTAAGATCACCAAGGTATTCAAGAGGAAGAGGACAGTACAAACTGAAGGGGAGTCTCAATCAGAAGAGACTGTGATCCCTAAGAAGAAGAGGACAACTGTTACAAAGAGGAAACTTGTCTTGCCTCCCTCTTCATCTCCATCACCATCACCCTCACCTTAGAAGGATTCAACCCCTCCACCTCAGGAAACATCACCTTCTATCACCACAGTTCCAACTCCACAACCTTCACCTCAAAGAATGCCTACACCACCACACAGATCACCTACACCACCTCCATCACCAAAAATTCCAACACCACCTCTATCACCAAGAATTCCCACTCCACATACTTCACCACAAATCCAAACTCCACCACATACATCACCTAACCAACACTCACCTGAACCTAACCCTACCACATCAGAACCTCACATGTCTGATACTCACTCACCTGCTCCACCCTCACCACAAATATCTCACCATTCTGATATTCCTCAAACTGAGGATATCAATGACTTTGAGTACTTTGACAACCCTATTTCACCACCCTCACCACAATCACCAATTCCTGACCATATCTCAAACCAATGCCAAGTGCCTCTGAGAATAGTCTTTCCAGACTTATCCTCTGAAACCAGACACAACCCTCTCCCCTTAGCCACTTTACCACCCTACAACTCATCCTCCAGAACCACACCCTTCTCTGTAACAGATGATCTCTGTCCCTCTTACCTTGATGGCAAGACTCTGGACATGATTGCTTCTCTGGAAGCTGAAAGGCAGGTTGTGAGGCTGGAAAGGTTGCAGAAGCCAATAGGAAAATGGCTATTTAATCCTCACATCTTCATGAAGCCCTCCACTGCCATAAAAGTGATGCCTGACTCAATGGTGTTGAAAGGGAAGCAGAAGACAATATCCCTGGCAGTAGAGCAGAAGTTTTCCCTTATCCAGAGAACTGATCAGAAGCTGAAATTCAAAGAGAAGATGTTCTCTAAGGGTGGCTGCAGTTCTGGGTTGACAGAAGAAGAGAAGGCAGACATTCCAATTAGAGGTAGCCAAGCCTATGCCCTCTACCCCGTCTCACCCTCTATTTACTTTATCCCTCCCTTCTTCATGGTATTCCCTTTCTCTGTCATAAACTTTCCTGAAAATGCTCCTTTTACTCACATAAATCTCATTAGGAGATCTTATGAGTTCCTTCTTTCTATCACAAATTCCCCTCTACATCATGACAGAATTCATGCCTTTCTAAGGGAATTCCACCCTAATAATGATTTTGAAACCACTCTGTCAACAAATGTATTTCTAGATCCTCACCCTGAGGATGATATTGTTGTTGAAGAGTTACCTCCTACCCCTCCTCCTTGTCCATCAGCTTCTGGAACTTCTCTGGCCACTACAGATTCTTCTGCTCCAGTTGTTGCATTTGATCCTGCTGCACATCAGAGACTGGATGAAATGGCTGCAAGTTTGCAGACTGTCATTCAAAGACAAGATGAAGCAATTGCTCAACAGACTGCATTTCAAGCTCAGATGTTGGCTCAGCAGCAAGCAATGCAGCAGATGATGGAAGCTTTCTTCAAAAGCCAAGGAGGCCCTAGCTCTTAGTGCTTAGAAATTTTTTTTTTGAGTCATGCAATGTACTAAGTCAGTGATGTCTATCACTTGTAATCTTTCATGACTTTGATTAAATGCAATGAGCTTTTCTTTTGGCAATTTATCTTCTCTGTTTATTTTTTTTCTGTTTGATTGATGCCAAAAGGGGGAGGAAATATAATTAAGCTTTCATGATTTTATATTTCTTATTGTATGTTATTCTTTCTAATATCATGATGACCTCATATTTGTCCTTACTTAGTGCATAAACTAAGGGGGAGCCTAACATACTATGATCATTTATATCTGTTTCGAAATTTCTTCTGTTTCTTTTTGATGTTCAATAAAATCAGAAAAGATATTTGTCATCATCAAAAAGGGGGAGAATGTTGAGACCTTATAAGTCTAAAACACATTCAAAGTGTAAATCCTCTATGTTTTGATGACTCCAAATAGTTCAAGTATGGTAATATTGAACCAAATGAAATTACTGATATATTTGATAAGTGTGCAGGAAAATAGACTTGAAGTCACTCGTCTAAATTTCACCCGTCTACTTTTTAGTAGAAGCTCAGCAGTGACTCGTCTAAGTTTCACTCGTCTAAAAAATGAGTCAAAGAAAGTCAACGCTCAAGAAAGACTAAGCTCAGTTGATGACGTGGCAAGAAGCATGCGTCTAAGTTTGGCTCAGCTGACCACCCGTCTAACTTTTGGAACAAGCTTTCACCCGTCTAAGTTTTTGGATGACTTTCACCCGTCTAAGTTTCTGAACAAGCTTTCACCCGTCTAAGTTTTTGGATGACTTTCACCCGTCTAAGTTTCTGAACAAGCTTTCACCCGTCTAAGTTTTTGGATGACTTTCACCCGTCTAAGTTTCTGAACAAGCTTTCACCCGTCTAAGTTTTTGGATGACTTTCACCCGTCTAAGTTTCTGAACAAGCTTTCACCCGTCTAAGTTTTTAGATGACTTTCACCCGTCTAAAAATTCTCATTACTGACACCAAGTCAGTATGTCAGAAATCAAGTCCAAGTCACCATATTCAAAATTATAGGCCATCCCTATGGACCTCGAAGACCTCTGGACAATAGCTCAAAGGACAAAGAATAAAAGAACGTTGTTTCAAGGTTTTAATGAATAAACACGCTATCTCTGCACCACTGCAGTAACCTTTTGCCTATTCCAGTACAAAGTAAAAGTACTTTATGGAAAAGTAAACTGATGTTGCACTGAAAGAGGAAAGCTCTCTGCAACAAGTACAAGAAGCCTGCTGCCATATACTCTGAAAAGAACAGCTACTCAGTTTAAAGTGTACTCTTGGACACTCTTGACAATGCCCAATGTTTTCAAGCATTTAATGAATACTCAGAACGACTCTTTGGCATTAAATGGTGTCTCAGAAAGCTCAAGTCAGATGAACACACTTTCTGAAGCTGTGTCAAACGGATCTCTTGATTGAAGCCTTTAAATAGATCAAACAATGAAGATGAAGACAAGAAGTTGAATATCAAAAGAACTCTACACAGAAGCATTTACTCTCTTCATTAACTTCTTCATTCCTTCATTGAATACATACTCAATCATTAGATATAAATTCGCAGTCTTTCATACTTCATATTTATTCCACTCTCTGAGTGTGATCTGAAAGACTTGCAAGTTGTATTAACTATACAAACCTTCTATCTCTTACTGTTTTTGAGCCTGAAGAGGCTAGGTGAGAAAAGAATACTTGTTTGAGTGTTGAGCCTGAAGAGGCTAGGTGTGCAAAGAATACTTGTACTGTAATTTACTCAGTTATAGTGGAAACTTGGTGCTGCCAAGAAACTGGACGTAGCCCTGTGGATTTTGGGGTGAACCAGTATAAATCTCTTGAGTGATATTTCTTCTCCCTTATCTTTTAATTTGTTTGAGTATTGTTTCAGTCTTAGCTTTTTAACTTGGGGAGTTAATACTGTGGTTATCAAACTCTTTTTAACCTTCTTGATTTGTGTGTGCTACTCTGTTTTAATATTAGACGTTTCACTCGTCTAATCCTCTCTTAATCAAACCTTCTTGCTGTGCCTGCGAAAATCTTTTTAAGTAACCCAAAAAAGTTGGTAAACACAATTCAACCCCCCTTCTTGTGTTCACTTTGGTTATTTCAGTGTGTTGTATTGTTCATGCATTCACGCATCGGAGATGTTAGTGGGGGATGAGACACCCCGCTGTGCCCCTTGTGCCATTAGTTATTTATTTATTTAGATTCCTCATATGATTAACGATGATTATAAATCAAAAATGCGAAGGAATTAAATTTGACCAACAATGAAAGATAACATCAAGTCATATATAAATACATACTTAAATACAATACCAAAACACTGTCTAGGGCATCCTCTCAGTGAGATCCCTAGCAGGCACATCCTTAAACAAAACCTTAGTTGCGGAAATATAAACACATAGTTTTAGACTCACTGGCCCTATTTACTTAAACGCTATTACTACCATCTACAGCTCGTCCTCCTGCGTCTGGTTCATAAGGAGTCCCGTCCAACTCCTCCACATTCAAGTCCTCGATGAAGTCCTCAGCTGGCTCCTCCACATAGTCATCACCCGGATCTTCCGTAAAATCTTCTCATATCCATATAAGCAAAACATATACAAATACAGAAATAGGGGATAAGACACATGTCTATCATCAAAGGTGGAAAAATGGACATAGTATCGAAATATAATAATCATTAACACCAACATCTCTCAAAACTCCAAATCAACCTTAAACCACTATATGGTTCCTCTACCCTTACTCTCATGCAAACTTGGCCAACTATATTCCTGTCATTAGTCAGTAGTCCAATCGGTCCGGTGCCAGTAACTTAGTGCCCTGGTGCCCATACACCAGTACAGTAGTTTCAAACTACTCATGCCGTTGTGCGGCGATAGAACCCAGTAGTACCCGAACTACTCATGCTATTGCGCAATTAGTGCCATGGTGCCCAGACACCATTTTAGTAACCTTTGCGCAACGCGATCCCTCAGGGACTCAAGGACTATCCCGACCTCGTGCGTTTCATCACACACGACCATGAACCTTAACACATCTATATTATGAATCTCACCAACCCGCATTCATTATAGCCTAATGCCTCAACCTTCCACCACAAGTCTCAATACTCATTCAATATCTCATCTCATCTATACACTAAGGCTAGGCATCACTAATGCATCATAATTCACTCACCCAAATACATCTCTTAAATCACACATCTCGTGCCCTAACATTAACTAAACAGTTTATCATCCCAGGCAGATCATACTATATTATCAATCAACTACTCAAGTATCACAAGACATAATAATAAACAATTTATCACAACATAATTCAATAATCAATAAATTCAATCAACCTCGAATATCATAAGATTATCCTAACGGCGATAAACCCACAATCCCCAAATCATCATTGGTTTCACGAAAAAGCTTCCAATGTGATTTTGGTCTTGTCGATTACTCGACCACTAGTAGGGTTTAGGTCGCCCTACACAATTATTATAATTTAAATACTACTTATCCGTTTCCGATGGTAGATTGGTTCTTTCCCCCACCTGAGTTATCACCGAAATTCCGAATTCACCGTTCCTCGTTATCACGTCACACTTTAACAGTTTCTCCTTCAACCAAACAATACAACTACAATTAATTAACAAAATCATTCTTAACCTAAATAGCTAGGTTTCGGCCTTACTTGGTAAAATAGGCTAGGAAATTCTTTTTGATTCAAGCTATTGGTTTTAGATTACATAGATACTTAAGAGTATTAACCAATCATTAGAATTCATTACTTCAACAAAATCTATAAACTCCTAAACCTTAGATTTTCGGCCAACACCATAAATTTAGGATAGAAATATTTGTTGAAGTTAAGCTCTTAGATTATAACCATATAGGTATTAGAGATCATGATACAAGTGTTAGAATTGAAAATGACACAAAAACTTCAAACCCACTTTCTCTCCTAGGTTCGGCCCACAATGGTTTTTAAGGAAGGAAAATGTTTTTGATTACATGCTCTTGGATAATGAAAGTAGGAATCATATCTAGATCATAGAAATTGGTTTCACATTTTTAGGATTTTTCTACAATTTTCTAGAATTATTCTAAGTTCTAGATCTAAGAATATGAAAACTCAAAAACATGAAGAACAAGAGCTTAAAAGAGATGAAGATGGTCCTGTTACCTCACTAGATTGAAGAAGATGAGGAAGAATGATGATCTTAGCAAGCTTTGGAATGGAAATCACTTGAAGCTCTTGAAGACAACAATGGAGTATAGGTGAAATTTGTGAAGAAAAGTTGAAGAAGATGAAGTGAAGAACAAAGGGGAGGGGGCTGCGGTTTTGGGTCATTATATAGGGGTAGAATTAGGCTTTGTTTGGTTCCTTAAGCTTAGATTAATAGCTTTTAGGAATATTTAATTAATATAAGATTAACCATAGTTAATAGTTAACTTAACTAAGGTTATTTTGGCTAATCATGGTTAATAATATGTGGCTCACAATTGATGGAGGTGTGGCTGATTTTGGGCCACACAGAGTGACTCACCAATGAGTCACTGATCCTATCCGTTAGCGGTTCCCAGAAATTCTGTACGCAGCTCCGTCAGTTACCCGATTTCGGTTTTTGAGAGGAAAATGATGAAACAAAAGCAAAATGAAATAGGTATGGTTTAGTATATATATATGCACGAAATTTAGGATATGTAGAAGGTTTACAACCACGTAAAATGAGTGGTTAAGAGTGCGTAGATGTGTCTTGTTACTAACCGCGAAGGCTTGGGGTATTTTGGTCATTTTACCTAAAAGTCATGATTACTAGCATTTAATGCTCATAAATGCTTGGTGACTCATCCTCCATGTGTCATCATGTGTGACTCGTTGTCCCGATCTCTTGACGGGTCTCTGCAGTTACGTTTTTGACTCCGTCGGTTTCCCGATTAGGGTTTCTGTCTGTTTTTCGATCAAAAATTTTCAAACTAACCAGACTCATTGAAAATATGATTTAATTATAAACCATTTCGTTTACGAGTCAAAATTAGGTTTTCTGATCATTAAAATCTTACTGTCAGTGAAAACACCGACTGTTTTCTGTTCGAACTTTCACCAAAATTCGTCCGAAAACACATAATATCAAATTTCTGATCAGAAATTTGGAAAGTATACTTCCTCACGGACAAAATATAAAAAATCTACAAATTTCAGTTTTTGGGTCAAATTAGGGTTTTCTGTCAGTATAAAATTATACTGTCAGTTAAAAAAACGCAGACCGGTTTTCGTCTGAGTTTTAAACCCAAATTTTAACCATAGCCTCCTACCATAGAGTAAGTTCTAGATATGATTTTGTTTTCTCCAAAATCATTTCCTAAGTCTCAAATAAAAATATCAATAAATATATTTTTACTGTTAAAACAGCGTAATTAAAAATAGGCTGTTACATTACTACCCCTCTTAGAAAAAATTCCGTCCTCGGAATTTACGTACCTTAGAAAAGATGTGGATATTGTTGTTGCATATCTGCTTCGCGTTCCCACGTGGCATCTCCAGTAGTTTCATCCCATATGACCTTAACCAAAGGAATTTGTTTACCGCGAAGCTCCTTAATTTCTCTATCTGCGATCCTAACAGGTAGAGCTTCATACTCTAGATTCTCTCGCAGTTGTATAGACTCAGACTCAATAACATGAGAAGGATCAGGATAATATTTTCTCAATTGAGAGACATGAAAGACGTCGTGAAGATTAGCAAGATTAGGTGGTAAGGCAATATGATAAGCAACTGGACCAATCCGTCGAAGAATCTGGAAAGGTCCAATGAATCTGGGAGTAAGTTTTCTAGATTTGATAGCCCTGCCAATTCCGGTCTTCGGAGTAACTCTCAAAAACACGTGATCACCCTCCTGGAATTCTAACGGTCTCCTCCTTTTGTTGCTATAGCTCCTCTGTCTATCCTGAGCTTCCTTCATCTTTTCCCTTATCTTCCTGACTTGCTCCGTAGTCTATTGCACCACATCTGGACCCAAAACTTGGTTTTCACCAGTTTCATACCAACATAGCGGGGTCCTACATTTCCTCCCATACAAAGCTTCGTATGGAGCCATTCCAATACTACTATAGAAACTGTTGTTGTACGTAAATTCAATCAATGGCAAGAACTCATCCCAACTTCCAGTGTGCTCCAACACACAAGCTCTCAAAAGATCTTCCAATGACTGAATCGTTCTCTCTGACTATCCATCGGTTTGGGGATGATAAGCAGAACTCATTCTTAACTTCGTCCCCAAAGCACCTTGCAACTGTCTCCAAAATCTAGATGTAAATCTAGGATCTCGGTCTGAGACAATGCTCAATGGCACACCATGCAACCTAACAACTTCTTTGATATAAATTTGAGTCAACTTTTCCAAGCTATAACTTTCACCGATAGGTAAGAAGTGCGCACACTTCGTCAACCTATCAATGATAACCCAAATCGCATCATATCTCTTAGGAGTTCGTGGTAATCCAACCATAAAATCCATAGCTATGCTATCCCATTTCCACTCTGGGATATCTAATGATTGCAATAAACCTGCCGGTTTCTGATGTTCAATCTTAGCCTTCTGACATACCAGGCAAGATAAAACATACTCTTCTACCTCTTTCTTCATCCTTGTCCACCAAAACATTTTCTTCAAATCCTGATACATCTTAGTGGATCCAGGATGAAAACTCAGCTTACTCTTATGTGCTTCCTCTAAAATCATTTTCCTAAGTTCTAAGTCCTCTGGCACACATATTCTATCTCTAAACCTCAACACACCATCTATTCCTCGACTAAAATCAGAATTCTTACCCTCATCTATACCTTTACTCATCTCCTGAAGATATCTATCTTCAACCTGTTTATCCTTAAGCTCCTTCATAAAATCACTACTAATAGTGATCATACCTAAGCAAATTTTATCATCGACCAACTCCATTCCTAAGTTCAGATCTCTGAACTGTCCAAGTAATTCTAACTCCTTAACCATCATTGCAGACACATGTAATGATTTCCTACTCAAAGCATCCGCTACAACATTCGCCTTCCCAGGATGGTACAGTAGATCAAACTCATAGTCTTTGATAAACTCCATCCATCTCCGTTGTCTCATATTCAATTCTTTTTGATCGAATAAATACTTCAGACTTTTATGATCACTGTAAACATTAAACTTCGCTCCATACAGAAAGTGTCGCCATATCTTCAATGCGAACACTATTGCTGCCAATTCCAAATCATGAGTTGGATAATTCCACTCATGGATTCTCAATTGTCGGGATGCATAAGCTACAACTCTTCCTTCTTGCATTAGAACACATCCCAAACCTTGGTATGACGCATCACAGTATACGTCAAACTGTCCTAAAGGATCAGGTAATGTTAACACAGGAGATGTAGTCAACTTGTCTTTCAGCTTTTGAAAACTCTGCTCACACTTGTCTGTCCAAACAAAAGCTGTATTTTTCCTCGTCAACTGCGTCATAGATAACGCAAGCTTTGAGAAACCCTCTATAAACCTCCGATAATATCCAGCTAATCCTAGAAAACTTCGTACCTCACTTACTGACTTAGGCCGTTCCCACTTCAGAACTGCCTCAACCTTAGCTGGATCTACTGCTATTCCTTCCTTATTGATCACATGTCCAAGAAACTGAACTTCCTCCATCCAAAACTCACATTTAGACATTTTAGCATAAAGCTGTCTGTCCTTCAAAACTTGCAGCACTACTCTCAAATGTTCCTCATGACCTTCTCGCGAACGAGAATAGATAAGTATATCATCGATGAACACAACGACAAACTTATCAAGGAATGGTCTAAAAATTCTGTTCATGTAATCCATGAACACTGCTGGAGCATTAGTCACCCCAAAAGGCATAACTAAATACTCGTAATGTCCATACCTCGTCCTAAAAGCCGTCTTAAGTATATCTTCCTTCCTTACTCTAATCTGATGGTATCCAGACCTCAAATCAATCTTAGAAAACACAGCTGCTCCTTTCAGCTGATCCATCAGATCATCTATCCTAGGCAATGGATATTTGTTCTTAATCGTCACCTTGTTCAACTGTCTGTAATCCGTGCATAACCTAGCACTTCCATCTTTTTTCTTAACAAATAACACTGGCGCTCCCCACGGTGAAACACTCGGTCTGATGAACTCTTTCCCCAACATGTCATCTAATTGTTTCTTTAACTCCGCCAACTCCACGGGTGACATCCTATAGGGCGCTATAGATATAGGTCCTGTCCCTAGTACGACATCTATGGTGAATTCCACCTCTCTCTCTGGTGGCAAACCTGGAACGTTTGGAGGGAAAACTTCCGGAAACTCTCTCACAATAGGCATAGCATCTATACTAGGAGTCTCATTAGTTTCCACTGCGAACAGCATCACGTACTGTCGAGAATCATCACTCTTAAGGGATACTCCTTTATTGGCAGAGACTACACTAGAAGACTCAAGAAATGATAAGGTCTTACTAGAACAATCTAGTACTACATGGTTAGCCGAAAGCCAATCCATGCCAAGAATAACATCTATCTGTTGCATAGGCAAACAGATAAGATCAATGAGAAATGTTCTATTTTCAATAATTACAGGACATTGTAAACAAACATACGTAGTAGTCAAAGGGTTACTAGTTGGAGTAGATATGATAAGTTTATAAGGTAAGCTAGAAACAAGTAATTTCAAATGATCTACACATTCATGAGATATAAAGGAATGCGTAGCACCTGAGTCAAACAAAACTGATGAGAGTCTACCCGATACTAAACACATACCTTGTATAAGATCCGCAGATTGAGAGGATTCAGATCCCCTCACGGTAAATACTCTTCCAGTGGCTTGAGGTTTAGCAACCGATGGTCTTGCTGATGAAACTCCTCTTCCAAATCCACCTCGATTGCCTCCAGCTCCTCTACCCGCAGCTACTAGTTGCTGCATACCTCTCTGTCTGCATTCACGAGCAAAATGACCTGGTTTTCCACAGATGAAACAACCAGTTTCACGCTGATTCTCCTTACAATCCCGCAGATAATGAGGTCCTCCAAATCTAAAACATACTGGGCCTTGTTGCTGTTGACCTGCTCCAACCATTGGTGTATTTGTTTGCACTGGTCTATTGTAGGGTCTCTGTCTCCACTGAGAACCAGTATTTCCTCTTCTCTGAAAATCGGGTCGAATGGGACCTCCACTTCTTTGTTGCTTCAGTTCCGCAGCCTGCCTCTGATCTATACTTTCTATGGCACTGCATCTCTCTACCAACTCCGGAAAACTCTGGATGTCAAGAGACACTATTGCTCTTTGCAACTCATGTCGAAGTCCTTCCTCGAACCTTCTACACTGCCAGTCTTCATCAGGAAATCGTTGGTAAAACTCTGAAAATTGAATCAGAGCTTCAAAACATGACGCATAATCCCCAATCGTCATTGTGCCTTGTTTCAGGTTCATAAACTCTCTCTCTTTCTCGCGACGAACGAGTCGCGGAAAGTATTTCTCTAGAAAGCAGTCACGAAATAACTGCCAGCTCATCAATCTGCCCTCGGCTTCCAATAATCTTCTCTTTTCCCTCCACCAAGACTCTGCCCCTCCAGTCAGCATGAAGGCAGCATATGTCACTTTCCTATCTTCCCTACAACGCATAGTACTGAATATCTTCTCTATCTCTTGCACCCACCACTCAGCCTTCTCCGGGTCATAATCTCCTCGAAATTGAGGTGGTTTCCCTTTCAGAAATGTATTCATCCCAGCATCTTCAGCTTCTGCAGCTTTCCTCTGGTTCTGCAGTTTTTGTTGTTCTCTGGTCATCTGCATCATCTCAGCATTCTGTTGTGTCTGTTGTAGCATTGCAGTGGCCAAATCTCTGATAGTCTGGAGAGTCTCAGCTGACTCTCCTCCACCTCCAGTATGAGTGGTCTCATGGTTAACACTTCCAAGAATTCTTTCAGGAATTCCATCATCACTATTTGTACCGCGTCCTCTGCCTCTTCCTCGAGCCATGATTCTGTGAAAGAAATCATCCGCTCTCATTAGTATGACATATAATACTACATAACCAAGTATATACATACCATATGCCATACCAATTTTAATTTTCAATAAAATCGGACACACTACCCAACTTCTAAACATAGTCAAAATCCGATGTGGATTCAACTAGACACGGCCAGTAACAACATTCTAAACCTCACAGTCTGAACAGAATCAAACTGCTCTGATACCAAATGAGACACCCCGCTGTGCCCCTTGTGCCATTAGTTATTTATTTATTTAGATTCCTCATATGATTAACGATGATTATAAATAAAAAATGCGAAGGAATTAAAATTTGACCAACAATGAAAGATAACATCAAGTCATATATAAATACATACTTAAATACAATACCAAAACACTGTCTAGGGCATCCTCTCAGTGAGATCCCTAGCAGGCACATCCTTATACAAAACCTTAGTTGCGGAAATATAAACACATAGTTTTAGCCTTACTGGCCCTATTTACTTAAACGCTATTACTACCATCTACAGCTCGTCCTCCTGCGTCTGGTTCATAAGGAGTCCCGTCCAACTCCTCCACATTCAAGTCCTCGATGAAGTCCTCAGCTGGCTCCTCCACATAGTCATCACCCGGATCTTCCGTAAAATCTTCTCATATCCATATAAGCAAAACATATACAAATACAGAAATAGGGGATAAGACACATGTCTATCATCAAAGGTGGAAAAATGGACATAGTATCGAAATATAATAATCATTAACACCAACATCTCTCAAAACTCCAAATCAACCTTAAACCACTATATGGTTCCTCTACCCTTACTCTCATGCAAACTTGGCCATCTATATTCCTGTCATTAGTCAGTAGTCCAATCGGTCTGGTGCCAGTAACTTAGTGCCCTGGTGCCCATACACCAGTACAGTAGTTTCAAACTACTCATGCCGTTGTGCGGCGATAGAACCCAGTAGTACCCGAACTACTCATGCTATTGCGCAATTAGTGCCATGGTGCCCATACACCATTTTAGTAACCTTTGCGCAACGCGATCCCTCAGGGACTCAAAGACTATCCCGACCTCGTGCGTTTCATCACACACGGCCATGAACCTTAACACATCTATATTATGAATCTCACCAACCCGCATTCATTATAGCCTAATGCCTCAACCTTCCACCACAAGTCTCAATACTCATTCAATATCTCATCTCATCTATACACTAAGGCTAGGCATCACTAATGCATCATAATTCACTCACCCAAATACATCTCTTAAATCACACATCTCGTGCCCTAACATTAACTAAACAGTTTATCATCCCAGGCAGATCATACTATATTATCAATCAACTACTCAAGTATCACAAGACATAATAATAAACAATTTATCACAACATAATTCAATAATCAATAAATTCAATCAACCTCGAATATCATAAGATTATCCTAACGGCGATAAACCCACAATCCCCAAATCATCATTGGTTTCACGAAAAAGCTTCCAATGTGATTTTGGTCTTGTCGATTACTCGACCACTAGTAGGGTTTAGGTCGCCCTACACAATTATTATAATTTAAATACTACTTATCCGTTTCCGATGGTAGATTGGTTCTTTCCCCCACCTGAGTTATCACCGAAATTCCGAATTCGCCGTTCCTCTTTATCACGTCACACTTTAACAGTTTCTCCTTCAACCAAACAATACAACTACAATTAATTAACAAAATCATTCTTAACCTAAATAGCTAGGTTTCGGCCTTACTTGGTAAAATAGGCTAGGAAATTCTTTTTGATTCAAGCTATTGGTTTTAGATTACATAGATACTTAAGAGTATTAACCAATCATTAGAATTCATTACTTCAACAAAATCTATAAACTCCTAAACCTTAGATTTTCGGCCAACACCATAAATTTAGGATAGAAATCTTTGTTGAAGTTAAGCTCTTAGATTATAACCATATAGGTATTAGAGAGCATGATACAAGTGTTAGAATTGAAAATGACACAAAAACTTCAAACCCACTTTCTCTCCTAGGTTCGGCCCACAATGGTTTTTTAAGGAAGGAAAATGTTTTTGATTACATGCTCTTGGATAATGAAATTAGGAATCATATCTAGATCATAGAAATTGGTTTCACATTTTTAGGATTTTTCTACAATTTTCTAGAATTATTCTAAGTTCTAGATCTAAGAATATGAAAACTCAAAAACATGAAGAACAAGAGCTTAAAAGAGATGAAGATGGTCCTGTTACCTCACTAGATTGAAGAAGATGAGGAAGAATGATGATCTTAGCAAGCTTTGGAATGGAAATCACTTGAAGCTCTTGAAGACAACAATGGAGTATAGGTGAAATTTGTGAAGAAAAGTTGAAGAAGATGAAGTGAAGAACAAAGGGGAGGGGGCTGCGGTTTTGGGTCATTATATAGGGGTAGAATTAGGCTTTGTTTGGTTCCTTAAGCTTAGATTAATAGCTTTTAGGAATATTTAATTAATATAAGATTAACCATAGTTAATAGTTAACTTAACTAAGGTTATTTTGGCTAATCATGGTTAATAATATGTGGCTCACAATTGATGGAGGTGTGGCTGATTTTGGGCCACACATAGTGACTCACCAATGAGTCACTGATCCTATCCGTTAGCGGTTCCCAGAAATTCTGTACGCAGCTCCGTCAGTTACCCGATTTCGGTTTTTGAGAGGAAAATGATGAAACAAAAGCAAAATGAAATAGGTATAGTTTAGTATATATATATGCACGAAATTTAGGATATGTAGAAGGTTTACAACCACGTAAAATGAGTGGTTAAGAGTGCGTAGATGTGTCTTGTTACTAACCGCAAAGGCTTGGGGTATTTTAGTCATTTTACCTAAAAGTCATGATTACTAGCATTTAATTCTCATAAATGCTTGGTGACTCATCCTCCATGAGTCATCATGTGTGACTCGTTGTCCCGATCTCTTGACGGGTCTCTGCAGTTACGTTTTCGACTCCGTCGATTTCCCGATTAGGGTTTCTGTCTGTTTTTCGATCAAAAATTTTCAAACTAACCAGACTCATTGAAAATATGATTTAATTATAAACCATTTCGTTTACGAGTCAAAATTAGGTTTTCTGATCATTAAAATCTTACTGTCAGTGAAAACACCGACTGTTTTCTGTTCGAACTTTCACCAAAATTCGTCCGAAAACACATAATATCAAATTTCTGATCAGAAATTTGGAAAGTAGACTTCCTCACGGACAAAATATAAAAAATCTACAAGTTTCAGTTTTTGGGTCAAATTAGGGTTTTCTGTCAGTATAAAATTATACTGTCAGTTAAAAAAACGCAGACCGGTTTTCGTCTGAGTTTTAAACCCAAATTTTAACCATATCCTCCTACCATAGAGTAAGTTCTAGATATGATTTTGTTTTCTCCAAAATCATTTCCTAAGTCTCAAATAAAAATATAAATAAATATATTTTTACTGTTAAAACAGCGTAATTAAAAACAGGCTGTTACAGGGGATGTTCAACATTGGGGATGTCGTCCGAGAGTAAGGCGATCTGGCCATCCGCAGTGATTAATCTGAGAGTTAGGTGAATCGTGCGCCCTTGCGGTGGCGCATCCGAGAGTAAGGTGCGTCGGCTATCAAAGGGGTCCACCCAAGGTAAGGTGGATTGCCCCGGCGTTGGTTCTTATTGGCCAATGTGGATATGTAACTTCGAAGTTGACATTCTGAGATAGAATGGATCCAAGTGCATAAGGGAGTAGTGGAATTGCATCACATAGCATACATTAATGTATGATGTTATAAAGTGTTTATGTTATATGTTGTTGTTGTGATAACATGATTGTTGTGATGCATGCTTCTCTTGCTAACTGTTTCCTTGCCATTATATTCGTAGTCATGTTTCTTACTCCCCATTGCTATGTTTTGTGTTTTGTGGCTTGTATATTTTATGTAGAGGATGGTGAGTAGCCAGTTGAGGAGTGACTCTGAGGAGCCGTGACTCGTAGTTAGGATTTCCAGTTTTGTTAGTTTAGTTTGTTCAGTTTATTTCCAAGGATATTATTCCGGATTTGGTTATACCAGCTCTGTATGTGACATCAAGAGTTGGGTTTCGCTTTACATGTTATGCTTTCCTTTTGGAACCTATGTTATGTTTATTTTATTTTCGATTTTGAACTTGATACAATGTGGTATTATCTACCCGTTGTTTTTTATTATTAAATAAACGAGGCATGTTTCTATAATTATTTTTATCTTTTATCGCTTTTATATGTATGCGGGTTAGAGGGTGCCACATTTAGTGGTATCAGAGCAGGTCTGTCATGTCAAGCCGTGGTATGAGTCTGTTGCGAGTCTTTTGTGTGGTCTTGTTTGAATTATCTATATTTATTATAGATAATGATGCTTAGTGTTACTAACCGTTAGCTTTTCCTGCTATAAGTTCTCTGTACTTGTCTTGGCATTTACAGGAACTTATGGCAGTAGGAGGCAGAAACGACCAGGCTATCGCAGACGCTTTGGCACTCCTTGCCAACGCGATTGGCCAGAATCAGAACGCCAACAACAACGGGGACCAGCTGAGTTTCAGGGTCTTGACAAGTTCCAGCGGAACAATCTACCATCCTTCAAGGGAGCTTATGACCCTGAGCGTGCCCTGTTGTGGATGAGGGAGACCGAGAAGATCTTCCGGGCTATGGGATGCAATGACTAGCAAAAGGTCATCTTTGGGAATTTCATGCTGATGGAGGAGGCTGAGCACTAGTGGGAGAACTGTCGTCAGCGCATACAGGCTGAGGGTACTATGATTACATGGAATGTCTTCAAGGACATATTTCTAGAGAAGTACTTTCCATCCGATATCCTCGACAAAAAGGAGATGGAATTCTTAGAGCTGAAGCAGGGCAACATGTAAGTGGGGGAGTATACAGCTAGGTTTGAGGAGCTCGCCCATTACTATACGTTGTATCAGTATGTGATGAATGACAGCTCCAAGTGCATAAAGTTCGAGGATGGCCTGCGTCCAGAGATTAAGCAGGCTATCAGCTTCCAGGAGATCCGAGTCTTCCCAGTCCTAGTGAACAAGTGTAGGATCTTTGAAGAAGCCTACAAGTCTGGAGGGTCAGCCTCCAAGGGATCAAACAATCAAATCAATAAGAGGAGTGCTCAAGGGTAAAATTGGACGTCGTGTCTCGCTCCAGCTGGTCGGGACTTCAAACGGGATGGAAAGAAGCCTCAGTTTTCTTCAGAAAGATCCAGAAGATGGGATTCCTCTGATTCTAGACCTCTTCGGTGAAGCAAGTGTGGACGGGACCACTTTACTACTCAATGCAAAGAGACATATATCATCTGCTTCAAGTGTGGCAAGTATGGCCACATCAGCCTGAACTGCGAAGGAGGTCAGAGCCACAGAGTGCTAGCAAGAGTTAGAAACCTCAAGTCAACCGACTGAAGACCACAGGGAGAGTCTTTACTCTCAGTGGAGCCAAGGCCTCCGAATATGAAGATTTGATCCAAGGTATATGCCTCATTAATGGAATTCGTTTAGCTGTATTGTTTGATTCTGGTGCAACTCACTCGTTCGTATCACATAAATATGTTAAGCGTCTTAAATTGCCTGTGACACTTCTTGAGTGTGATTTGATTGTTGCCACACCCACAAATAAACCTGTTCTTACTGCTCATGCATGCAAGAATATTCTTATTACCATAGATGGTAGAGATTTTATTGTTGATCTTGTATGCTTACCACTAAAGGACCTTGATGTTATTCTTGGCATGGACTGGTTATCTACCAACCACGTCCTTTTGAATTGTTTTGATAAAACCATAGTTTTTGGAACTCCTGTGGAGTTTAAGGATCCTGGGTTTCTCTCTGCCAACCAAGTTAAGGCTTCAATGAAAAAAGAAGCCCAAGTGTACATGATACTATCTTCCCTGGAAGTTGAGAGCCCTCCTGATGTTGTGCGAGAATTTCCTGAAGTGTTTCTAGGGGATGTTTATGAACTACCACCAGAAAGAGATGTGGAGTTTACCATAGATTTAGTGCCTGGCACCGGGCCTATATCCATAGCACCTTATAGGATGTCTCCTTTAGAGATAGCTGAGTTGAAGAAACAAATAGAAGATCTGATGCAGAAGCAGTTCATTAGGCCTAGCGTATCACCATGGGGAGCACCAATGTTGTTGGTGAAGAAGGATGACAGTATGAGGTTATGTGTCGACTATCAGCAACTCAACAAAGTAACCATTAAGAATCGGTATCCCCTCCCTATGATTGATGATCTTATGGACTAGTTGATAGGAGCTTGTGTCTTCTCGAAGATAGATTTGAGGTCAGGGTACCATCAGATTCGGGTTAAGTCTGAGGACACCCCGAAGACAGCGTTTAGGACGCGTTATTGTCACTATGAGTATTTAGTTATGCCCTTCGGTGTGACTAATACTCCTGCTGTGTTCATGGACACCTTAACAAGACCTTTCACCCTTACTTGGATAAGTTTGTGGTGGTTTTCATAGATGACATCTTAGTATACTCCAAGACCAAGGAGGAACATGAGGAACACTTGAGGGTTGTCTTGTAGACCCTTAAGGAGAAACAGTTGTATGCTAAGTTGTCTAAGTGCGAGTTTTGGTTAAAAGAAGTGAGTTTCTTAGATCATGTCATCTCTAAAGGTGGGATAGCCGTGGATCCGGCTAAGGTAGAGACGGTGCTCCACTGGGAAGCGCCAAAGTTAGTGACCGAGATTAGGAGTTTCTTGGATTTAGCAGGGTACTAGAGGAGGTTCATAGAAAGGTTATCTAAGATAGCTTTACCCTTGACCCATCTCATCAAGAAGGGACAACTCTTTTACCCGATCCTAGTAGACCTTTCGTAGTGTACTGTGATGCTTCTAAGAAAAGTTTAAGGGGAGTGTTGATGCATGATGGTAATTCGTGGCTTATGCTTCTAGGCAGTTGAAAACCCATGAGAAGAACTACGCTACCCATGATCTAGAGTTAGGAGCTGTGGTGTTTGCCTTAAAGATCTGGAGGCATTACCTTTATGGAGCTAAGTTTGAGGTTTTTAGTGATCATAAGAGTTTGAAATATTTGTTTAATCAGAAAGAGCTCAATATGAGGCAACGTAGGTGGATGGAGTTTCTTAAGGATTACAAGTTTGATCTAACCTACCACTCAGGAAAAGCCAACGTAGTGGCTAATGCCTTAAGTAAAAAAACCTTGCACGTCTCTGCTTTGATGGTTAGGGAGATGGATCTGATAGAGGAATTTGGAGATCAGAGTTTAGCTTGGAAGGTCACCCCGAAGAGTATTAGGCTTGGAACCTTGAAGGTTACCAACAGTTTGATGGATCAAGTTAGAGAAGGTCAAAAGATAGATAAGTTTCTCTTAGACCAGAGGGAGTTGCATACCCAGGGTAGAGACCTTAGTTTTTAGGAAGGAAGTGATGGAGTTTTGAGGTTCAAGGAGAGAGTTTGTATACCAGATGTTCCTGAGCTTAGGAAGTTGATCCTCGAGGAAGGACATAGGAGTGATTTGAGTGTACACCTAGGTGCCACTAAGCGGATGTTTTGGTGGCCTAGGATGAAAAAGGATGTAGCCGAGTTTGTGTATGCTTGCTTAATATGCCAAAAGGCTAAGATAGAACACCAAAAGCCTTCAGGTAAGTTGCAACCTTTGAGTGTCCCAGAACAGAAATGGGATAGTATCTCCATGGATTTTGTGTCTAGACTCCCTAGGACTTTAGTTAGTTGTGATGCGATATGGGTTGTTGTGGATAGATTGACTAAGTCTACCCATTTAATCCCTATGAACATGGAATACCCTTTGGAAATTTTGACCATGTTGTACAGCAAAGAGATAGTTAGGCTTATGGCGTGCCCGCTAGCGTAGTGTCAGATAAAGTCTCGAGGTTTACCTCTAGATTTGGGAATAGTTTGAACGAAGCTTTAGGGACCAAGCTTAGGCTGAGTTCAGCATATCACCCACAGACTGATGGGCAGTCTGAGAGGACCATCCAGTCCTTAGAGGACTTGTTGAGAGAGTGTGTGCTAGACCAGTCTGGTAGTTGGGACAAGTTTTTGATCCTGATAGAGTTCACCTACAACAATAGCTTCCAATCCAGTATTGGGATGACACCTTATGAAGCTCTTTATAGGAGGAGATGTAAGACACACTTGTGTTGGAATGAACCTGGTGACAATGTGGTGCTAGGACCTGAGATAGTGTAAGAAACCACAGAAAAGGTGAGGATGATTCAGGAAAAGATGAAAGTGGCACAGAGTAGGCAAAATAGCTACCATGACAAAAGGAGGAAGGCGCTCGAATTTCAGGAATACGATCATGTATTCTTGAGAGTTACTCCAACAACTGGGGTTGGTAGAGTGATGAAAGCGAATAAACTTACTCCCAAATTCATCGGCCCTTACCAAATTCTTAAAAGAGTCGACGAAGTTGCTTACCAAATAGCCTTGCCACCTTTCTTGTCCAAACTTCATAATGTTTTCCATGTGTCACAACTTAGAAAATACGTTCATGATCTGAACCATGTGATAGTACCCGATACGATTCAGTTAAAAGAGAATTTGACTTTCGAGGTACTACCCCTTTGAGTTAAGGATAGGAGGGTGAAGCAGCTGAGAGGCAAAGAGTGTAACAGCCTGTTTTTAATTACGCTGTATTACCGGTAAAAATATATTTAATTATATTTTTATCTAAGACCAAGAAAATGATTTTGGATAAAACAAAATCATATTCATACTCTATCTTATGGTAGAGGGTTACAATGAAATTTTGGGTTTAAAACTCAGACGGAAACCAGTTTGCATTTTTACCGACAGTATAATTTTATACTGGCAGAAAACCCTAATTTGATTCGAAACTGAAAAATTGTAGATTTTTATATTATGTTCGTGAGGAAGTCTATTTTCCAAAATGTTGCCCAAAAAAATAAAATATTAGATTTTATTCGGGCGATTTTGGCGAAAGACGAACGAAAACCCTAATCTGGAAACCGACGAAGTCGGAAACGGAACTGCAGAGATAGAACCGGACACCAGAGGAGCTGATTCATGGGGTAAGTCACCACCATGACTCACCAAGCATTTATGAAGCATTTAATGCAAGTAATCATGTCTTTTAAGTGAAATGACCAAAATACCCTTAACCTTAACCTAACCTATCCTAGTTAAATATTAACCATGATTAAGGCAAGTCATGTACAAATTCATTTCTTCTTCCTATTTTGTGGTCCAAAATGCAGCCACATCTCCCCTTCACCCTTCACCCCACATTTTTCCTAGTCATAATTATTATTAACCCTAGTTAGGTATTATATTATTTTCTAACTTAACCTATGTTAAGTAAATTCAACCATGGTTCATTATTAAGCAATTAAACAAAATCATTTCACTCACCCATCCTCTCATTTGTGCAGCCCACATCCTTCTCTCTACACTTAACCAAATTTCATTTCTTCCTATTTCACATTCTAAGTCAAGTTCTTCCTAAAACACAAAGAATCCCATTTGTGTTCTTGCTAAGTTCATCAATTATTGATCAAAATTCTTCATTCCAAGGTGATTGAGTATCATGTTCCTCATCCTCTAAGCTTCATTAATCATCCATCAATCTTCATTTTCATCAAGTTTTTCACCTATTTCTATTCTTAGATCTAGAGTTTCAAATAATTCTAGAAAATTGTAGAAAAATAATTTTAATGTGAAACCAATTTATATGATCTTTATATGACTTCTAATTTGATCTTCTAAGAGCATGGAAGCAAAATAATTTTCCTCCCTATTTTTCTACTCTTGGCCGAAACTAGGTATTTTTAGGCAAATGAAGTTTTGTTCAATTTTTAAATATGACAGTTGATCTTAACTCTCTAATACCTCTAGTTGTTATATCTAGAAGCTTGAAATCAAAAGAAACTCCTAGCCCTATTTTCTAGCCTTGGCCGAATCTATGATCATGTAGACTATATGAAACCTGTACCATTCATGGACTCAATGGCTAGGAGGCCCGCTGCTAGAATGGTGGAATTGAGAAGAAGAGCCACATGATATATGAATCAGGAGGAGATGTCCTAGTTCACCAAACGAAGACACGAAAATCAGGACAAACCTCAGGAAAGCAAAGATCGATTTAAACCAGGAGCCAAAAGGCCAAAGTTTAAACCGAGAACTTCATCAAGCACTGTCAGAAGACCACCTGGGTACGAGGTCTATACCCCATTGAACACAACAAGATCAAGGATCTTAGATGAGGTCTTCAACGCAGAGCTCATGCCAGCACCTCCACCCAGTCGGGTACCAGAAGATGGAGATAGGTCAAAGCACTACCGATATCATAACAACTATGGACACACCACAGAAGATTGTTGAGTGCTTAGAGATAAGATTGAAGAATTGATCTAGGCATGCCACCTTGCCCAAATTTTCCTAAGGCCTAGCTCCGGTGGCAATTACAGAGGAAGAGGAAGAGGCCTAGGGGATATTACCGGAAGAAAGGTGGAAAAGGCCAAAGCCAAGCCAGCAATACACCAGTAACTCAAACTACCGAGAACCAAGAAGCCAATGAAAACAGAATAGAAAGTGCGAATCAAAACAGAGGGAGGAGCCACAAGTTAAGCCAGGAGAAGATACCTCAGAGCACTCAAACATGTTAACTTGGTAACAGCCAAACCCCCTAAAACTTCTCCTCCTATAACATTTACAGATGATGATTTTATTGGGGATGATATTAATCAAGATGATCTGATGGTAATAACCATTGGATTGGCTAACTTCTCAGTTAAGCGTGTGTTAGTTGATCGGGAAATTCTGTAGATATATTTTATTTATCAACTTTTAAGGAGCCCAGGATCTCGGACAGTGAGATCATACCACACGAAAACAAGTTGGATGGTTTTGTAGGTGAACAAATAGATACAAGAGGATACATAGACTTATTAACAACCTTTGGGGATGAGAAGTTGTCAAAAACAATCTCGGTCAGGTATTTGATGATTAATACAGTTACTTCATATAATATGTTGATTGGTAGACCTTCTTTGAACGAGTTAGGTGTAGTGGTCTCAACACCTCATTTAGCTATGAAGTTCCCGCCCAACTTGGAAGAGGTGATCACAATCTGAGGAGAGCAAAAGATGGCTAGACAATGCTATATTGATACTTTATGAGTGAATAAGGTTAAAGCATCGGAACCCAGAAGCTAATTTTAAGCCGGAAGCCAAGACAATGGTAACCAATGGTTCTGTCAGCTCGGTGGAGTTAGATCCAATGATGGACACCTCATAACAGAGACCTCAGCCATATGAGGAGTCAAAAAAATTCCAGCTAAGAAAGAAACCGGATCAGTGTGCAAAGCTTGCTATCAATCTAGAACCCGAGGTAAGGAAAACAATTATAAATGCTTTACTAGTCAATGCACACTTGTATGTGTGGAAACCTTCAGATATGCCAGGGATAGATCCAGAGTTCCTATGCCATAATTTGTCATTTTTTTCCGAGGCTAAGCCGGTTGCTCAGAGAAAACGAAGGCTTGGGTAAGAAAGGAGAAAAATGGTGGAGCAGGAAACAGTCAAGCTGTTGAAAGCAAATTTTATCCCAGAAATTTAATACACCACCTTGCTAGACAACGTTGTCCTCGTGAAGAATTCAAATGGAAAGTGGTGTATGTGCACCGACTATACCGACCTGAACAATGCATGTCCCAAAGATTCCTATCCTTTACCGAGTATTGATCATCTTGTAGATGGTGCATCCAGCCGGCGAATGCTTTATCTCATGATTGCTTACTCGGGGTACAATCAGATCAGAATGTACCCTCCAGATGAGGACAAAACAAAATTTATAACTGAAGAGAGCAACTACTATTACCAAGTTATGCCCTTTGGCCTCAAGAACGCTGGGGCAACTTATCAATGGTTGATGGACAAAGTCTTCAAGGAACAAATCGGAAAGAACCTAGAGGTTTATGTTGATGACATAATAGTCAAGTCCGCAAGTCCGAGTTCACATGCCAAAGATCTCACAGAGATCTTTGTCCAACTCAGAAAGCATAACATGAGACTTAATCCCAAGAAGTGTACTTTTGGGGTATAAGGAGGTAAATTCCTCGAATTCATGCTTACACACTGAGGAATTGAAGCAAACCCGGATACCGAGCAGTCACTAAGATGAGAAACCCTCAGAATGTTAAAGAGGTCCAAAGATTGGCAGGGAGGTTGGCATCACTTTCTAAATTCCTACCTAAGTCTGCAGAAAAGGCAAGACCTTTTTTCAAATTGCTTAAAAGGCCTCAGGGATTCTGTTGGGATAAGGAATATGAGCATGGCTTTCAGGAGTTAAAGAAGTTCCTCTCGGAACCTCCCATACTTTCTCGGCCAATGCCATGTAATGATATTTATTTGTATCTTTCAGTTACTAAAGACGCCATAAGTGCAATTATTGTACTGGAGGACGAGAAACAACAACTGATATAATTCATCACCCGGGTATTACACAATGCTGAAACTAAGTACCAAGTAATTGAGAAGTGGCTTTAGCCTTGGTCACAGTAGCGAAAAGGCTTCGGCCTTATTTTCAAAGTCATCAGGTGATAGTCCGAACTGATCACCCCATCAAGTAGGTTTCAAGGATGTCGGAATTCGCGCGAAGAATGATAGCTTGGTCATTTGAGTTATCAGAATTCAACTTGAAATATGAGCCGAGATGTCTAATGAATTGAAGGCTCAATGCTTATCTGATTTTGTGGTAGAAATTTCACCCAAGCCAACCTTTGTAGAGAATTTTTGGAACCTGTAGGTAGATGGTTCATTCAACAACAAAGATAGCGGAGCTGGGATCATCCTGGAAGGCCCAGATGGATTGATAATTGAACAATTACTAAAGTTTGATTTTAAAACATCTTTCAACCAGGCATAATATGAAGCTCTTATTGCAGGGCTCAAGCTGGCAAAAGAAATGGGGGCAAAATGCATCAAATGCTGAAGTGATTCTCAGTTGGTAACCAGGCAGATCTCGGGCAGTTACCAGACAAAGGAACCCTAATTAACCAGGTATCTATGTTTGGTTGAAAGTTTACTTAAAGAGCAGATTTGTAGTCAAAATTGGCGATCACCAAAAGAGCAAGAATATACAAAACAGTAATACAAGAAACCTTAGCTGAACCAAGTACATAACTGGGGGAAGTGATGATCAATGAAGCGGTTGACCGAGAATGGATGGCCTAAGTATGGAATTACCTCAAAAGTGGTGAGTGGTGCACTACCAGAAGATGGAAGTAGAGCTTGGAAAGTCAAGCTCCAGGCCTACCATTATACTATTGAAGCCAATGACTTGTATAGGTGAGGTTTCTCAATGCCAATGTTGAAGTGTTTAACCCGAAGTCAAGCCGAGTAAGTGATGGCATAATTACAATGGGGAATTTACGGAATGCATACAAGAGGAAGATATATGGCTGCTCGGGTGATAAGAGTTGGATACTATTGGCCTACCCTCAGAAAATATTGCACTGATTGGTCAAAAAAGTATGATGAGTGTCAAAGGTACACAAATTTAAATCATTCTCGTCTAGAAGAGTTACATAACATCACATCACATCACCTTGGCCATTCACAATATGAGGTCTAGGTATTCTCGGTCCCTTTCCCATAGGTAAGGGATAAGTAAAACTCCTTCTGGAAGGGATAGACTATTTCCCAAAGTGGATAGAGGTTGAGCCTCTAGCCACAATCACTGCACAAAAGGTTCATAAGTTTCTATGAAAAAACATAATATGCAGGCATGAAGCATGTAAACAAAGAGCAGCTTGGGGATACAACTCCACCATCAAGCCGAGAGGTTTCGTGGAAGGAGATTTAGTGTTTTGAGTGCAGGGAAAAGCTCGAAAAGATTCAAATGAAGGAAAGCTTGCTACTAATAGGGAGTACCATTCCGAGTAGTCGAAAAAGGATATGGAGCTTATAGGCTAGAGGAGTTATCAGGGAAGCCTATTCTGAGAACTTGGAGCGCTTTTCACCTTAAGTGTTATTTTAGTTAATTAGGTAATGGGTGATGTACCTTTTTTTCCTTGTCGGTCTTTTTTTTTTCCCATTAAGGAGGGTTTTTGACCGAAAAGGTTTTAACGAGGCACACATTTTATTTTAATAAATAAAATCCAGTAATAGTTTGAATTATGTGTTTAATATTATTCGTTACAAAATGGATCAACCAGATCCTAGTACTGGCCAACCAAGCCCTTTCCGGATCAACCAGATCTGAGTATCTGCCAACTAGGCACCCTTCCGGATCAACCAGATCCAAGTATAAGTCAACAAGGCTCTAATCGGTTTAAGAAATAGTTTCATCGCGGGTCAACCAGATCCGAGTGTAAGCCAACTAGGCTCTAATCAGTTTAAGAACCAGTTTCATCACGAAACAAGTTATTCAAGAACTAATTGGAAAATTAATCAGAGTAGAAACACTTGACTTAATCGATGATGATAATCAGAAACTAAGGTTATCATGCACAACATTATCCATGAAATATTAATTTGGTATGGAGAACATAAGTGCAAAAACACCATGTTCTTTAAAAACCGTACCATTCAAAAGAAAAGAAAGATCAGAGTTAATGTCCTACAAGAGGACTATAGATCATGTCCTTTAAAACCGAAAATATAAAACCTAAAATAAAGTCCTTAAACCAAATTGCTTAATTTTCTGGGGCATATTCGTTGTTGTCCTCTCATTCTTCCATCTCGATGGGAACAAGAACTCCATCCTTCAATTCCTTATTCTGCCCCTGAGGTATCCACTTCGGAAATATTATATTGAATCTGGGCAATGGCCTTGTCAAAACCAGCAAAGTGTTGCTTGTAATTGGTAAACTTACCATCTTCGAGCTCTTTTTCATAATAAGCTTTCTGGGAGGATAACTTCGATTCAAAAGTAAGTTTCGAGTCTTTGGCGGATTTCAGCTTGGTAGCCAATTTGAACTTAGAATTTTCAGCTTCAATAAAATTCTTCTTCAACTCTTCAACCTCGGTGTTTAGGTCGATAACCCGAGTTGATAGTAAATCTTTTTCAGAATGAAGACCATCTCGCTCCCGCACAGCCTTCTCATAATCAATTTTCATCTTCTCCACATTTGAAAAATATGTTTCCATTTTAGCGGTTTTTTCAATGTTGTTATCGAATTCCCAGCTTCAGAAACGAATCATCGCAGTCGATCTTAGTATGTACAGCTCAGTGGCCTCCATGCTTGCTTTATGGCCATGTTTCTTCTCATTAACTGAGCATCGACTGAATGAAGAATATGGGAGTCAATCATCTGAGTTGGATCATACTCAACTCTCCATAAAGAGATCGGCCCTGGCTTATAGTTGACATCAAATGGTTTGTTGGGAGAGTCTTGAGCACTTTTCCTCTTTTGGTTGTCCTTTCGAGTAGTGGCCGAAGAGGTGGCACCATCCCTCTTCGCAGCAGCCTTGAGCACAGCCTTGTAATCAAACTTTCCCAGATAACTTGCGATACTTGAATCTTGAGAATTTGTTGGGATAAGCATTCCAATACTGGGGAAATTTGGGACAACCATCCTCGGTCATGAAGAAAGGGCTTTGGTCCTCTGGAGATCGGACTTTGAAGAATTCAACTTTGAAATGTTTGTAAGAAGATTGATATAAGATAATCATACCTTGGTTCTAAAGTCCATTGAGAGAAATCCAACCTACCTTGGCACTGAATCTAATTTGGTAAAAATAAAGGAACTTGGGAACAGTAGGGGTCATGCGGAGTTTTTCATAGAGGATTTCGAAAGCATTGACAGATGCCCATCTATTCAAGTGCATTTGGGTCGGAGCCACATTCAGGGCAGTTAAAACCCCACATTCAAATTCAGTAAATCAAAAGGATGTCTTATATCTAAAGTCTTAAATAAAGTCTTTTACATAAACACGAAATTCGGTTCATCAACAGTTGCTGATAAGAAAACATGATCATTATCAGAACAAGGAAAACACACAAAATCATCTTTGTTTCCTGATCTAGAAAGCTTTATACTACTTCTAAGTTCAACAGTAGACTCAGAAGTACGAAAATCTGAAAAATATTGACCTACTTCTGGTTTCACCCATTGATAGTCAAGGATAGTGATATTAGGTAGGGAATTTTTGGAACCCTAACTACAAGTTTATGTTTCTTGCGAGGAGCAATATTAGGAATAGGGGAGTTTGATTCTTCAGGTTGTATGTTCAATTAGGAAGAAGGAAAAGAGCTATTAGAACAGGAACCCTCGATTTGAACAACAGGAGAGAGTTAGCATTGGGGGACTAATTTGTAGAAGCCATGATAGTAAACAGGGAAGAAGTCCTTACAGTGTTCTCAGTGAAATACAAATAAAGAAGAACATGGCAAAAGAGAAAGGACGTAACTTGAAGGTCGAAGAAGAAGAAATGCACAGGAGTAAGAATTGATGAGTGGGGTAGAAATGGAGTTGAAATAGAGGAATGTGTATTTGTAAATGTAAAATGGGAAAGAACAGGATGGTTGAATGTTTTGATGAGCAGTTTACAATTAGAAGAAGTGGAGTAGTCTGCAATAAGGGAGGCATGTGGAGGAGGGGATAAATTCAGTGTTAACCCGTAATTAAGTTTATTTCAAAAGAAAAGAAAAGTTACGAATTTAGAGAAGTTGTCCACTACAAGAAATATGAATATTACCTACGGGTTATAACCGAGGGCCAAAAGGCTGTCAGAAAAACTGTCATTTCCGACGTGCTAGATCCTCGCTGTAGTTATCGGAGACTTTCCGACCATATTATCGATGGCCAAGCTGTAGATATCATTTCCGAGGGTTAACCTGTTGCTAATTCCGTCGTAAACTCTCGCCTTTTTACGCGAATATAACTCGCTCAACCTTTTCGATGGCTTTCTAACATTTTTGATGGACTTTGCCATCGCTAGTTTGCGAAGGTCGGTGGCCGTTGGTAAGCCATGCAATTTCTGACGTTCTGGACGGTAGGTACAAATATGTTCATTTGCTAATATGTTTATTTCCGAGGGGCAGGAGTTGTCGCTAATTTTCGAGGGACAGTGACCGTCGCTAACATTCCCCATTTTCCGAGGGACACGGGTCGTCACTCACGTTTACCAATTTTCAACGGGCTTGGCCGTCGCTACGGGTTTCATTAAATCCATTTTTGAACTGAAATGGTATTGACACTACTGTCAAACTCTCTTCTTCCTTGAGCTACAGAGCTGTCACCTTCGACGACCAGCACGCTGCCATCTGCGCTCTTTCCGATCATCCCACTCCGACGCCCATCCGACCACCGCCTCGATGGTACAATTCTCTCTGAAGTCCTCATCTTCTTCCTTTCACCTTTCATGTTTTCTTCCTAACATGATTTTTGTCTCTTTCATTTGGTGCCCACCGTCCAGATTTTGTTCGGCCACCGTTGGGTCACCTGTCTCCTCTGCCGCCACTGCGTGAACAACCACTTCCATCTCTGTGACACCCTATACTCTGCATGTATTTATAAAAGCACAACATAAAATAAATAAAATAAAATAAGAATAAAAACATGCATATTATTCATAATAATAAAAACCAAGGTAAAAAGTACCACATATAACAAAACGTTCTCAATGCGGAAAAATAAAAACGAGTTTAAAAAGAAAATATAACCATAAAAGCAAACCCAACCACGATGTCACAATACAAACCTGGTATAACCAAAATCTGAAAAACAACTCGGATAATAAACTAAAACTGGTAAATTATAAACTAAGAGTAGCGGCTCCTCAAAGTCACTCCTCAACTGTCTGTTCACCATCCTCTGCATAAAAGATACATACCAAACAAAGCAACAGAAGTAACAGGGAGTAAGAAACCATACATATGAACATAACTACAACATGATAGTTGGCAAGATGATCATACAACAAATAGAAATTATAACATGGCACATCATACCAAACATCACAAAGCATATCACATATATCAATTATCTAATGCAATGTAACTCACTACTCCAATGCATGTGGATCCATCTATACCGGAAATACGACTTTGGAGTTACATATCCACATTGTCCATTAAGCACCAACACCGACAGTCCACCAAACCATGGGTGAACCTCTAGGATAGCAAATGCACCTTACTCTCAGATGCACCACCACGAGTGTACACGATTCCCTAACTCTTGGATGAATCATCGTGGACGGCCAGATCGCCTTACTCTCGGATGACCTCCCCAGTTATCGTATCTCCCCTAACAACTTCATGCATGAATGCATGCATATTTACAACAAACAACCGTTGATCACCACCTCCATCAACACCATTCATTATGGTTAAACATGTTTGCCCAATGGGCACCAAGGTTTAACATTATCTTTAATCGTTAATCCTGATTTAACACTCTGGCCAATAAGCACCAGATCAACACCTGGACCAATAAGCATCAAGGTCCCCTTGGCCAATAAGCACCAAGGTACAACATCATTTAATACTCTGGACAATAATCACCAGAGCTCAACACCTTGACCAATAAGCATCAAGGCCCCCTTGGCCATTAAGCACCAAGGTACAACATTAACAACTTAACGTTTGTCATGTAATTATCTTCATTAAGTCTTCTTAAGATTATGTAGCTCGTCTTTATTTAGATTGGTGTCTTATCTCATTATTGGGAGAAACTGGGGTAAAACACCCCTTTATTATTTAACTTCACATCTGTTCTGGTTGGGGAAGCACGGGCGTGCTTACTCCCAGCACGTGTGTGCTGGACTTAAAGTCCAGCACGGTCGTACTGTCTGTTGAGCACGGTCGTGCTTATGCAACGTGGCCTTTTTGAATTTGAAACTGGAGCACGGGTGTGCTCTCTTTTAAGAACGACCGTGCTTACAAGAGCATGGTCGTATTGTTTTGGACAGAAAATGTTAGAAACCCTTGCCAAACTCCCTATGGAAATTCATGGATCAAACTTGTTGGCTTTTACTAAACCATCAAGCATTAATCTTGTTCCTTTAATTGTTTCCATGTCTTATGATTTATTGGGAATTAAACCTTTAATTCCTGTTTCGTTATTAATGTCCCTAAAACACTCATAATCAAGCCTAGGGTCTTAACTATACCAATAAGCATTCACCTTGCCTCTCATTACTATGATTCAAGTATTATGAGCATTATGATAACTTTATTTATCATATTCGTAACAATCGTAACAGCATCAACCAATAACATTCATAATCATCATCGACCAAACATGGCATCATCATCATTATCAACAACCAATACAATATTCAAGGCATGCCAATAACATTGAAATCATATCATACATATAGCAGACAACATCAAATAGGCAATTAGCATGCAACAGGGTCATGTGTTAACCCTCATCTTACATTATCCCAAAGCCTACATGTTCATGCTAGCCCTTCTCCGCAAACCTGGTACGAAGATTCCAACTATGACAACGCGGGCAAACTAAACATGTTCCCTCGAACGGCTTGATGAGTTCCTCAAGCCTTGGCCAAACATAAACAATTAACCAATTAATCTCCAATTAACCAAAAGAGACAAAGGAGATTAAAGAGGGAAGACTACGTTACCTTTAATTGGCACAGACAAGCGATTCTCCTCCAAACGTCTTAAGAACTCCAAGAACTCGATGGGTCAGTATGGGAAAGAGGGGTTGCAGCCGCACTAGGGTTGCTAAAAGTGCAAAATTCAGGGTTACACTCGAAACCCACACAAAAGCCCTTTCTTTTATAAACTCTGACACCGATCACGGTCGTGCTCCTCTTAAGCATGACTATGCTTAACTTGAGCACGGGGTCATGCTCATTTAAGCACGGGCAGACAACTTTCACGTCAAAACACACATTTTCCGACACGGCCGTGCTCCCCTTGAGCACGGCCGTGCTTGTGGCTCCAACTGCCACAGCGCACGCGCCTTAAGCACTGGTTTGCTGATACATGAACACGGACGTGCTGATACATGAGCACAGCTGTGATCATGCACCAGAAAGGGATTTTTCACTTAAAAATCTCACTTAGCCCTTTTTTAACGTTTCTAGGCATATTCCTAACAACTACCCAACAATCAAACATACATACAAGGCATGTAGAAGTGTTTAAAGACTTATACGAAAAACGGGGTGTTACAATCTCTGTTTCAGTCTTGTCCAAGTCGTCGCCAACGAATTCGCTACGATCTATTTGAGATCTGAGATCTGAAGAATTTCTTGAGGCTTGTTAGGAATTAGAAGGAGTAGCGGCAAGGGACAAGGTTGCAGATCCGGCAGCAGCAAGGTTGCAGATCTGTTTCTTGAGGTTACTGGTTGGATGGCAATGGGGGAACTGTGCGGGATGGCGGTGAGGGGCGCTGTGCGTGATAGCAGTGGTCTGTGAGGGGAGGGGGGGTGGGCAACTCGCAGAGGTTGTGGGGGGAGGGGGGATGAGGGGAAGAAGATGACAAAAAATAAATAATTATAAAATAAATATATTATTTTCAAAATAATAATTAAAACTATAATATATAAAATAAATAAAATTATAATATATAAAATAAATAAAATTATAATAAAGAAAAGAAAATAAAATTATCATATATAAAATAAATAATTATTTTTAAAAAAGAATAATTGGAATTACCTAGGGGCACAACCGTCGGTAATTACCTAGGGGCAAGGCCGTCGGTAATTAGCTAGGGCCAAGGTCGTCAATAATTATCTAGGGCCAAAGTTGTCGATAACAGTTTCCGACGTCCGTTTTTCATACCGACTTGAGTCAGTCGCTAATTTGTCGATAATTGAAAAATTACCGATAGCTTTTTGGGTTTTCCAATGGCTTTTGACCCTCGGTAGTACTTTTTTTTCTTGTAGTGGTCCCATCCGCATTAATGAAGAGCGAGGCTCAAGGAATATGTCAGGAACAGAAGGACGCGTGTAGACCATGTCAACAATCCAAAAAGCTAAAAGAACAACAGTTCAATCCTCATTGCATAATGGGCGAGAATAACTGGGAGAAAATAGCTTAGTAAACTCCTTCACTCATTTATCTGCTTGCAGTTTGGGGGACTTGTGTACTACCCGAGGATAAAGACCTTGGCAGGACTGAGATCACCAAGGACTTTATTGACCGAGTTATCGATATCGAATAATCCGAGTACCCATTGACAATTAATAATGCGCCTACATATCAGAAAAATATGGAACGAATTTGAAAATATGACCGTTAACTGAAGTCCACTACTCCACCAACAATATCAGCGATATAAGGGATCTTAACAGTAATCAGTCTATAAGGAGATCGTGGGATGATAACCTGGAAATCCTAACTGATTCTATCCACGAACAGGTTATAAATAAGGAAACGGAAAACTATAGAGGACACCTTTTACTTACAAAATACTTAGAGAAACTCGAATACTCTTAAGGGAGATTATCACCGGAAAGGAGAGATCATTTTCGCTCTAATCCTACTATTTCAGGTATTGGATGAAATAGAACTACGTTAGCTTTGATTCCCATTTGGGATACGTAGGACCAGAATTCATACTCTGTGAAGCTATCCATAAAGATCCCTATTATTCGTTTTCGGTCAAGTTCCTATACAAAAGGTTACAATATAACATAGATGCTTGCTGCTGAGTATTGGTCTTCGACAATAATGTAGTAAAAGCTCATGTAAATCAATCCATTTTGTAAGTTTTCAGGTGAATGCTTTTCTATGACGAGTAATTTGAAGAATAGCCTGTTAAATAACTAAAACAGTTTTAATTTTTCTTTTTAAATTTTCCTGTTAAATAACTCAAACAGTTTTAATTTTTTTTTTATTTTTTTTTGTTTTTTTTATAAACAGAAAGTGTATTATAATGAGTACAAGATATACCCGAAACCATATACATTGTAACACTACAATACTTCCAGTAAGTAAATGGAACAACCTATGATATTACTTCAACCTAAAGCAAATGATAGCTATAAGGTTGAAGCATAGCTAAAGGTCCCCACTAACAGTTACCAACATCATACTGTTACTATCCTTAAATCCAATAGTAGCTAGGGAAATCCTGCATTTCCGAGGCCAAAAAAAAAAAAAAAAAAATCATCCTAAACAATGGATTCCCCCCCTAATTATGAATCACCTATGACAGTATACCAAAAAACCAGCAGCATACTCCTTTGGAAAGATGAAGTTACATGGCATACCAATAAGATAAGACCAGCACCATAAATGTGCACAATTAAACAAAACAGCACTCCTTGATAATTAACCCGCAGAGAACATCATGGCCAAATATAACATACTCTGATGCTAATGTTAGTCGTATATCAAATCTCAGAAGATTAAAAAAGTACAAATTGTATATCCATGAATAATCATGAGCTGCACATGCAGGGTACAATTAATGTTAAAGACAAGAACGCATATAGAAAGAACCTTTGGGCTAATTTTAAGGCTGGATTCCTAAGCAAGACGATCAGTTTAAGCCATTAAAATCAAGTTAACGATGGCGTAAAAGTAGACAAGTTTAAATAATTTATCAGTTTGTAAAGTAAACAGAGACCTGAATTAGTAAATCTATATTTAATTCTATATTTATTATGATGGTGCTACATTGTTTAAGTCCTCCGCTACAAAGACTTGAGATCAAAATCTTGCTTTTATCCAATTATTAGAATTTAGAACATCTTAGTGGAGTATAATGTCACCTCCTTCTCTTCAAGTATAATGTGTGTATATTAATGTATGTGTATGCTTGAATATGCAAGTCTAATATTCATGATTAAAATTTAGGGTTATCGATCGAACTATCTATGGAGAAAAAATTGTACAAATACTTTACATAAAAAATGCAAACAATTCACAGCTGCATCTTATATTACATATATCACATGACATTACGAAGAAATATTATTTAAATCTGAAAAAAGTAGAACAAAAGGATCAATGTGAATGCTGCATTGCTGATGCTTTGCACTGCAAATTGATTACTTAAAAGGTGCATGCAGATGAGATTGATCAGCGTGCATCTCGGGGCACATGACCTTGGATCCAATTAACAGCGAGGACTGTGCTATTGGCCACGAGCAGCTCTCATTTCTTTATTGCGTTTTAATTAAAGAAGAATCACACCCGGAGGGTCCAACATAGATATATCATGATCTGTGCATATGCTCTCTGTACCATATAAATATTATATTAATTATACATTCAATCGTTAAGTAATTAATTCGTTTTATCATTCAGGATTTGTTATTATAATATAATCTTCTCGAACTTGCTGATATTGATCTCTAGTCGGTGTTATTATAAAGGACGTAATTGGGTGTGCGTTCTGTTAATTTTGTGGAAAAAGAGACTAGAAAAGTAATTACTATTTTTTATACCCATTTATAATTTTAATATTGTACTGAAGTACTACTAAATAACATAGCACAATTATATAGTGCAAACTATACTAATATTAAATTATAAGTGTGTAGGGACAGAGGAAATCAACTTGAGTTGGTAAATCGAAACTTGGGTAAATAGATTGACTGATTGATCAAGAGTTCCAATGATGAGACAAAGACCGCCATAGAGGATTTCCCGAAGAATGAAACGACAATCTCAATTTGTTTGGGCCCTCCACGATAGACATTTATGTATCATTACACCAGATTCAAGATCTAATAACACACTTAATAGCGATTTCGGCATGAGGCATTCTAAAAATGTGTGGAAGTATATAATAGCATTGACCATTTAAAATGCTACTAAATTATAAACCATTAATAGCGGTTGTAAAGGGATAAGCTAACTATCTTTCATGTAGAGGTTAAGATTTAAGAACTAACGAACAGTAAATTAAAATAAGCGATGAGTGAGAAAGCGATAAGCGAAAGTAGGGAGCGAGAATTGTCATCGGAAGAGAAAGATCAACTGATCCAAAGTACCAAACGTTAAAAGGTGTAGGAAGGTATGGCTCATGAAGGTATGATCCCTGAGGATCCTCCTCAATCTGCTACTAAGATGCAAGAAGCTTGCACGAAGGACTCAGGGGCTCATGAAACCCTTATGGAAGTCTCTTCTCTAGGAGATACGTCCAAGGTTCAAGAAGATGCCCCCATGAATGAATTGTTCCCAACTGCTACAGGGGAATCTTTAAAAAGAAAATTAGTCTCATATAATGATATCTGCATGGGCATCAATGGCCAAAAGCATACTTTCGGATGGTGAACCGATGATTGCTGAAGAGAAGGACTAATGGTGAAGAAGATGTCCAAAAAAAATATTAATTGAAGATAGGGAGATTCTTTGCAAGATAGTGCAGATCTCAAGAGATGAAAGAAAACTTGCTTGTGAGCCTTGGAAGAAATCCATAATTGTGAAGCTTCTTGGTAGAAAGATTGGGTTACCATATTTGAAGGATGGGCTACAAAAAAATGTGGCAACCTAAGGGCTTTATGGAGATCACAGATCTTGATAATGACTATTTCTTGATCAGATTTGGGGAAGAAAGTGATATGTTTATGGTTTTTGAGGATGGTCCTTGGAGGATTCTGGATCACTACTTGATCATGCAAAGGTGGAGGCCAGAATTCTTCCCCTTTGAGGATGAATTCAAGAGGATCGCCATTTGGATTAGGGTTCCGGGCTTGCCAATCGAACATTACAATCCTTTGGAGGATTGTTGAAGCCTAGAATTAACAAACTATTAAGATTGAAGACAATAAGCTTCAGCAAGTTGAGGACTCCTTGGATGATGGTTTCCTCACGGAAAGAGCAAAATTCACTCGTACCTGCATAGAGATTGATCTGAGGGAGACCTTGGTTTCTACCTTTGAACTTTATAAGAGGGTCTATAATATAGAATATGAGAATCTACATTTGGTTTGTTTTGGGTGTTGCAGATATGGTCATAAAAAGGAAGATTGTCTTCTTCTTAAACCTGAAAAGGAATTGGAAACCAAGAGAGAGATGAAGGTTCAGTCTTCTTCACAGGATATTGCTGTCCCAGGAAGGAGATTGGAAGATTGGGTCAGTGAAGATGATTTTGGACCCTGGATGCTGGTGTGTAGGGATCAAAGAAGGAAACATCATAAACAAAAAACCCATGGGGATGTGCAAGGGAATAGGAAGAAGCATGCTTGAGGCTCAAGATTCCAGGTTTTGGAGCAGACCTCCCTCGATCAGCCTGTAGAAAAGGATCATGACAAGGTCCAAGATTCAGGAGTGGCAAAGGAAAATCCAAACAAAGCGCATGGTGTGCATTGAGAAGTCATCGGATGATCATGGTGGCTCCCCTGCGGATCAGTAAAAGACCAATACTGGGCCAGATTTTCATACAAAGAAACATGCTAGGGGTGGACAAAAAGGAAAAGAAAGGTAACCTTTTCTGAGTTGCACCCTATTAAGTCTCTAAAATGTCTGTGTGCATTTCCCTAAGTTTTGATGAAAACTAAACAATGGTTAATGATTTAATTAACCTACTTTGTGGTTGCTAACCTGTCTACTTAGTGTACAGATCAGAAAATAGCAAAACTCACCTGTCTGTCTCCTTAAGTAACAACCTGTCTGGATAAGCAAAAAGTCAACCTATCTGCTGACTAGGATTGTTGACTTTGTACAAATTGGTTTCAACCTGTCTCTGCTCTGCTCTCATACTCGTCTAAGGTTCTGTGTTAAGAACTCGAAGTACACGAAGCTTTTGGAAGCTGTCCCCTCATGCAGAAAGACTTTGAATCTCTTTCTCACGCTTATCAAGAAACTCATAAGGTTATTCTCTCAAGCAACCTAGGAAGTCAGAGACAAACTTCCAGTTAAACAATGTTTCCAACATGCTTTATTCCCTAGTACTTTCGGTTATTACACAAGAAGGGAAATGTACTCTGCAAAAGTACAAAAGCATTCTGCACAACTCTGATTTGGCTACTACACGATGCATAAAGCCATGATCTTTCATGTTAGAGTACAACCAATGTTTCCATTGCATTAATGGCTACCCAGAACGACTCTATTGCATTTAATGAAGCTCTGCTTGAAGCCATCGTTGCAAGGAATGTCTCTAACGGATATTAAATGTTTGAAGGCTATAAATACAAAAGTCATTGAAGATGAACAGATCAGAGATTACAAAGCATTAAAGAGCCATTACTCTGTTCATTCATTCTATCTGTATTCTTCAATCATTTGAAGTTATTACGCAGACTTTCCTAAGCTTTACATTTAAACCACTCTCTGAGTGTTAGTGAAAGATCTGTCTGTCTGTAATTGTATTTATTACAAAGCAAATTTCTCAAACAAATCTGAGTGAGCCTGAAGAGGCTAGGTGTGAAAAGAATACTTGTCTTTGAGCCTGAAGAGGCTAGGTGTGCAAACAATACTTGGAGTCTGTAACTGATCAGTTATAGTGGATAAATCTTGGTGCTGCCAAGGAACGGATGTAGCTCTTTGTGTTAAAGAGTGAACCAGGATAAATCACTTTGTTAATCTCTCTTCCCTTAATCTCTTTAGTTGTTTTGATTATATATCATCTGCATTCTAACTAAGGGGTTAAAAGTGTTTCTATCAAACTTGTTTTTCATCTGTGCGCTTGTGTGGTTTTCTGTGTGCGAAAAGTTTTCAACTTTATTTTAATTTCTGATAAACACAATTCAACCCCCTTCTCGTGTTTATAGTTGTCTATTTCAGTTGGTATCAGAGCTCAGCCTCTGGGTTGAGCATCTAACAGTGTAGAGGTAAAAGATCCTGAAGAATAGACATGACTGCTGGAGCTAGTGGGAGTCACCAGACTGAAGGAGCCTCCTTAACCAGATCTCCATTCTTCAATGGAGAAAACTACAACTATTGGAAAGATAGATTTCAATGGTTCATTCTATCTACAAACTCTGATCTCTGGGATGTCATCACAGATGGTCCTTTCATTCCTAAAAATGAAGATAACACTGACAAGCCAAAAGCTCAGTGGACCACTGCGTAAAAGACAAAGTGGGAGCTGAATCACAAAGCTAGATACAACATTATTTGTGCTCTCAGTCCTGACGAATTTGAAAAGGTATGTGCCTGTGATTCTGCCAAAGAAATATGGGACACCTTAGCTGTCACACATGAAGGAACAGCCAAAGTCAAAGAATCAAAGATTGCCAAACTTGTCAGAAAGTATGAACTGTTTCTCATGGAGGAAGGAGAATCTGTTGCTCAGATGATAGGAAGATTCCAAACTATCATCAATGGCCTAAAGTCTCTTGGCAAAGTTTACTCTAATGCTGAGAAGATTGGAAAGATACTAAGGAGTTTACCTAAGCAGTGGAGACCTTTGGTAACTGCTATCTCTCAAGCCAAGGATCTTACCACCTTGACTATGGATGAACTTCTTGGTACACTCACTTTCATGAGCAAGAACTTGGAGATGAAATCTCAACAAAGAAGGGCAAGGCAATTGCTCTGAAGGCTGATAAAAAATCTTCAAAAGCTTCTAAAGCTTTGAAGGCAGACGAGTCATCCAGTGATGCTGACATGTCTGAACCCGAGGATTCTGAAAGTGATGAAGAATTATCTCTCCTAACCAGAAAGATAAAGCTTCTCTTACTGAAAAAGAAGTTCAGAAAGGATAAGCCATTCAGAAGGTTCAATAAGGACAAGAACTTCAACGAATCCACTTCAACAGACAAGAACTCAATTGTCTGCTATGAATGCAAGAAACCAGGTCACATCAAAGCAGAATGTCCTCAACTCAAGAAAGCCCCTTTTAAGAAGTTCTTCAAAAAGAAGAAGAAAGGGATGATGGCTACTTGGGAAGATCCGGAGTCAACATCTTCTGATGAAAAGACAGAGGAAGAAGCTTACCTCTGTCTGATGGCCAACACTGACTCAGATTCAGAAAATGAGGTACATCTTGACTATGAGGAATTGCTGGAGGAATCCAACTGCTTATCTAAGGCTTTTAAATCCCTCAAGAGAGATCATTTTAAGCTCCTCAATGAGCATAAACAGAAATCTCTAGAGTGTAAGAAATTTGCCAAAGAGAACAATGAGCTGAAGACTAAAAAGTCTAATGAAGCTAAGATCTCTAGTGATATATCACAGTCTGAAGAAGTTGAAAAGCTTCAACAGAAAGTGGAAGAGCTCACTTCTGATCTTGCCAAATTTATTAATGGTAGAGATAATCTGACCAAGCTGCTTGGCTGTCAGAGGCACTCCCTTAACAAAGAAGGCATTGGATATGTCCATCAGACACATCATAAAGTATCAACTAAAAACTCTAAAGTGTCTGATAAATCTACTTCAATTAAAACCATACCTGTCTGTAATTTCTGTGGAAAGACTGGACATGTTATGTCTAAGTGTCTTCATAAGAAAAGAAGGAAGTCGTCACAGACTCCTAGAACTAACAGAAAAGGACCCAGAAAACTATGGGTACCTAAAGATCAAATAATCTCTGTTGCAGATGTCCTCAACAGCACAAAGAAAACACCACTGCTGGTACCTAGACAGTGGTTGCTCGCGACATATGACAGGAGAAAGGTCTATGTTCCTAGACCTCCAACTTAAGAAAGGAGGACATGTGGCATTTGGTGGAAATCAGAAAGGGAAGGTCATAGGCATTGGTACTATTAGTGGTAAACCTCCTCTTCCCTCTATATCAAATGTTCTTATGGTTAAAGGATTAAAACACAATTTGCTTAGAATAAGTCAATTATATGACAGTGGATTTGATGTCTCCTTTACCAAGGATTTATGTATAGTTAAAGATCTCAGTGGCAAAACCCTCTTTTCAGCTAAAAGGCAACAAAATCTATATAAGATTGAACTGACTGATCTCTCAGATCAAAGTGTAACCTGTCTGATGTCTAAAGAGGATGAAAGATGGTTATGGCATAAGAAACTAGGACATGCTAGTATGAAACTAATTTCAAAATTAAAAAGGGATAACCTTGTGAGAGGATTGCCTGATATTAGTTTTAAGAAAGATGTTTTGTGTGATGCATGTCAGAGAGGTAAACAAGTAAAATCAAGTTTCAAATCTAAAAACCAAGTATCAACCTCTAGACCTCTTCAGTTGTTACACATGGATCTGTTTGGACCGGTTAGTGTTGCTAGTTTGGCTGGAAGAAAATATGGATTTGTCATAGTTGATGACTATTCTAGATATACATAGGTACTCTTCTTAACCCACAAGGATGAGTCTTTTAAGGCTTTCTCAATATTCTGTAAAAGAGTACAAAATGAGCAGGGTTTCTGTATTTCTACTCATAGAAGTGACCATGGGGGAGAATTTGAAAATGAGCAGTTTAGATAGTTCTGTGAGGAGAATGGAATCTCTCACAATTTCTCTGCACCTAGAACTCCTCAACAAAATGGAGTGGTTGAGAGAAAGAACAGATCTCTGCAAGAGATGGCTAGATCTATGCTCAATGAGAATAATCTCCCTAAGTACTTTTGGGCAGAAGCAGTAAACACAGCCTGTTATGTACAAAACAGAATACTCATTAGGCCTTTTCTAAAGAAGACACCTTATGAATTGTGGAAAAGAAAAAGCCCCAACATCTCTTACTTCCATGCATTTGGTTGTGAGTGCTTCATTCTAAATACCAAGGATCAACTTGGAAAATTTGACTCCAAAACAGACAAAGGTATCATTTTAGGATATTCTGAAATGTCTAAAGCTTTTAAAATTTTTAATTGTAGAACATCTGTTATTGAGGAATCTGTTCATGTCAAATTTAATGATAGCTTAAAGACTGATAAGGAATTATCAGATCTAGAAGATGATCTTGCAGGTCTTGATATAAACAAGTCAGAAAATCAACAACCTGACTTAACCAAGTCAGAACCTGAAGCAGAAGCAGACAGACAAGTGGAGCAGACAAGTCAACAGACAAGTCAAGATCTTCATGATGATCTTAAAAGAGACTAGAAATTCAAAACTCATCATCCTAAGGATCTCATTATTAGAAATCCCTCAGAAGGAGTGAGAACCAGATCTACTTTAAGAGAATCAAGCAATGTGGCCTTTATGTCAGAAATAGAGCCAAAGCACATTGAAGAAGCTCTTAATGATGAAAGCTGGATTCTTGCTATGTAAGAGGAACTCAACCAGTTCACCAGAAATGATGTCTGGACACTTGTCTCCAAGCCCAAAAACAAGTCTGCCATTGGAACAAGATGGGTCTTCTGAAACAAGTTGGATGAGGATGGCAAAGTTGTCAGAAACAAGGCAAGGTTAGTAGCTCAAGGCTATAACCAACAAGAAGGTATTGACTGTACTGAAACCTTTGCACCTGTAGCTAGAATAGAAGCTATTCGCATTCTAATGTCATATGCTGCACAACACCAAATCACTCTTTTTCAAATGGATGTGAAGAGTGCTTTTCTCAATGGAATAATTGAAGAAGAAGTTTATGTTAAACAACCCTCTAGTTTTGAGGATACTGATAAACCAGATCATGTTTTTAAACTTAAAAAGGCATTATATGGTTTAAAACAAGCACCTAGGGCATGGTATGATAGATTAAGTTCTTTTCTCATGCATAATGGTTTTACTAGAGGACAAGTAGATACTACTTTGTTTAAGAAAAGTTCTAACGAGAACTTCATTATAGTCCAAATATATGTTGATGATATTTTTTTTGGAGCAACTAATGAAACGCTGTGCAAGGATTTTTCAAAGCTGATGCAAGCAGAATTCGAGATGAGCATGATGGGAGAGTTGGAGTTCTTCCTTGGTTTACAAATCATACAGACAAGTGATGGAATCTACATCCATCAACAAAAGTATATCAAGGAAATGCTTAAGAAGTACAAAATGGAAAGTGCTAAACTGATGAAAACTCCCATGGAAACAAATACAAAATTAAGTAAAGATGATGAAGGTAAAAAGGTAGACCAAACTGTCTACAGAGGTATGAATTGATCTTTACTGTACTTAACTTGAAGCAGACCTGATATTCAATTTAGTGTCTGTATGTGTGCTAGATTTCAATCTGACCCAAGAGAATCTCATCTTAAAGCTGTTAAAAGAATATTTAGATATTTGCTTGGAACTACTAATCTTGGTTTGCTATATTTAAGAACTAAAGAATACAGATTAGTGGGATTCTGTGATGCTGACTTTGATGGAGACAGAATAGAAAGGAAAAGCACCAGTGGAGGATGCCACTTCATTGGAGCAAATTTAGTCTCTTGGTCAAGCAAAAGGCAGCAACTATTGCTCTATCTACTGCTGAAGTAGAATATATCTCAGCTGCTAGTTGTTGCTCTCAACTTTTATGGGTAAAACATCAACTTGAGGATTACTTTATTTTTTAGCATAATATATCTGTATGGTGTGATAATTCCAGTGCTATTTGCTTAATTAAAAATCCAATTCAGCATTCTAAGGCTAAGCATATAGAAATCAAACATCACTTCATAAGAGATTATGTTCAGAAAGGTATCTTTGATATTAAGTTTGTTAAAACTGAAAATCAATGGGCTGATATTTTCACTAAACTTTTAGCAGAAGAAAGATTTTTATTTATTAGAGATAATTTAAACATGCATTGTATTGTTGAATGAAATGTTTGAGGTTTTTGAACTGTCTATGCTACCTGTCTTATAGTTTCTGTATCACCTGTCTATGATTACCTGTCTGACTCTGCTGAGTCACTGTGTTGAAACTCAACAGTTTTAGTAAAATGGCCATTATTTATTTAATACCATTTGTTAATCTGAAGCTAATCATAGGCACGGCAGTTTTTATCTCGAAACCATGTTTTCTTTATGTCTTAAGTGGGCGCTACAATTCCCCATCAAAATCGTGCCGTTTGGAATTAAAAATGTCTTATTTCTGTCTCCTGCCTTTATTGCTTTAAAAGGCAATTTTTCAGAAAAATTCAATATTTATCTTTTTCAAAATACCTAAAGTCTTTCTATCTTCGTCTTCTTCTCTTTTAAACCCTTCTGTATTCCAAAACCCTCGTAACCCTGAAAAATGGCATCTTCAAAGCATCTGTCCTCAAAAGAAATTGCTGAGCAATACGAGATGAGAGTGGCTGATGTTGAGAAAATTCTTCCTGGAAAGACTGTTGATCTTCAACAGATGAAGAAATGGGGTATGGATGTCACTGAAGAGTTGGAATACTCTACGTGGACCGCCTTCTTTGACATCAAGGAGCTTGTTCATCCCAAGCTTGTCAGAGACTTCTGGAGGAATGCTGTGGTCATCACCAGTGTGATTGATGGAACCAATAGCTTCAAGGCTCAAATGTCATCTGACGTAACCCTCCTTTTCCCTATTGGATCTTTGGAGTTAGCAACAAGATGTCCAAGGATTGGAACTGCCTTCAAACCTGACTGGGAAGATCAGGTAGGAGCTGAAAATGTGAATATTGCTGTTATTGGAGTTCCCAACCCTGAGAACAAGAAGCCTGTCAGCATGGTGCCCAAGTGTAGGTTCTTGCACAAATTGCTCCTGGAATGTGCGATGCCAAGAAAAGGATCACGAGACAATGTGACCAAGATGGACAGATTTGCTCTGTACCACTTGATTCACAAAATCAAGATAGACATCAATGACCTCATTTATATGTATCTTGAGTCTCTGATCAGGAGAACCAACATGCAGACCTATCCTTATGGAATGCTGTTGACAAGAGTGTTTAGGAACAAGCTGTTTGTTCCAACTGATGTTCATTTTGTGGACATGGCTCTGCCCATAGACAAGAAATTCCTGTCTATGGGGATTGAAGGAATCCCTCTGGAGGATGAAGAGGAAGACAAGAAGAAGAAGAAGAAGAAGAAGAAGAAGAAGAAGAAGAAGAAGAAGAAGAAGAAGAAGAAGAAGAAGAAGAAGAAGAAGAAGAAGAAGAAGAAGAAGAAGAAGAAGAAGAAGAAGAAGAAGAAGAAGAAGAAGAAGAAGCCTGCTGCTGAGCAGAAGCAGAAGGAGAAAGTAGAGGAACCAGTGGATTCCATTGGTGAATCAGAGGTTCCAATCTCTGAAAGAATCTGGAAACCTGCTAGAAAGATGGCCAGACAAGACCAGAAGCCTGAGGAACTCTCAACTTCTAAAGAATCTGCTGAGACAGTTGAACCTCTCAGGTTCAAGCTGAAGAAACCCTCTCCCAAGAGGAAGACAAGTGAGGCTGGGAAATCTGGTGTTGCTTCTGCACAACCCACCAAGAAGAGAAGACTGGTGAAGACCTTTACCAAGGTCAGAAAAGTGGAGTCTGAACCTAGTAAAGAGGAAGCATCTGGTCAGGGGGGAGTAGACATCTCCACCCTTAGAGGAGCCAAAGGAGATCAAACCTCTTGATTTGGGAACCATTCCCAGAAAAAGAAGGTCAGGCTACCCAATGCCTTTGGTGGTCATTGCTGGAAGGGAAGCAATCCCTGTAGAAGAACCTGCTGCTGCTGCTGCAACTTCTGCTGACCTGTCTGATGGCACTCAAACAGTTGATCATCCTGAAGCTGCTGCTCTGTCTCCTTCAAGGAATAAGACAAGACTCTTTGAAGATCAGTTTTTCACCTTTCCTTCTGCACCATCCTCTTCCCTTCACCAAGGTATTCCAAGCTCTGTTGTTTCCTCCCCTTCTGCCCTTTTTATTAAACCTTTATCAGTTGCCTCCCCTTTTCATTCACTTGTCTCTTCTCACCCAACCCAAACATCTTTTGATGTTGTGTCTGATATATGTCAGTACACAGTTGTTCACAGGGACTCAACTCCCAAAGAACAATCTGGCATATCATCAAGACTGTTTGTGAGTGATCTGCAATCTCTGATGACTGCAAGTGTCTCCCACTTATCTGTCATTCCTTCTCCTCCACCTCATATTCTTAACTTTTTTAGGGAAATTTTCTTTTGTCCCCTTACTGTTGTGTTCATTAGAACATTGGAAGGATCTCATTATCCTGCCTCTATTGTAATGTTACCTTCTAGGTCTAGATATTTCTTTCTCTTAATAATAGGGTCAAATTCGTTTTTCTGTCATATAGACTCTCTCTTACCCTTACCTCCATCTGTCACAGCTAATCAACCTCTTCCCCCTCCTATTCAAATTAGAGTCACTCATCTGTCTCTATGTGAAAGACTCTCATGTGTCTTTCCTTCTCTTGATACTGACCTAGTCAGAATCAAACCTTTGTTTAAATTAGCTTTTCTCCCTCTCTTTTATTTCAGAACCATTCATCAGTATTTCTTTCCTCGTGTCTCCTCACCCTTCTCTGTACCTAAGGCACCCCTAGTATTAGCCATACCCTGGTATCCAAACCTGTTTGCTGCTTCAACCAGCCTGTCTACAGAAGCCTCCCCTTCTCAGATGGTGGATTTAAATAGCTTCAATCTTCTTAAAGCTGAGCTAGAAGAAGTCAGAAGACAATTGGATGAAGAAAGGCATGCTAGGCTGCTGTTAGAAAAGAAAGTTGATTCTTTGTATCTTCTTTTTAATCGGTCTAGATAGCTGTTTTTGTTAAAACTGCCTTGTAAATGAGAAGCTTATGATGAATAAAAAAAATAAATTTTACTTTATCTCTTTACTGTCTCTCTTTATTGGTCTCTGTTTGTCCCTTTTTGTTGTTGACAAAAGGGGGAGAAAAATGTATGAGATGATTAAGATGGTTAAATGCTATGTGTTCAAATCTGGAGAAAATTAAGATAGTTAAAATTGAACTTTTAATCTCTGATACTCTGATATCTTAAACTTAAGACTTCTGCATATTGCTCCGATACTGTTATTTGAACTCAAATGCACCTGTCTGCACGTATAGAAAATTTCAACCTGTCTACATTCTGTTTTTTTCTCTGTGTTGATATTTTCTAAGGTTTATTAAATCATCTGAATGTTTGTCATCATCAAAAATGGGGAGATTGTTAAGTCTCTAAAATGTCTGTGTGCATTTCCCTAAGTTTTGATGAAAACTAAACATTGGTTAATGATTTAATTAACCTACTTTGTGGTTGCTAACCTGTCTACTTAGTGTACAGATCAGAAAATAGCAAAACTCACTTGTCTGTCTCCTTAAGTAACAACCTGCCTGGATAAGCAAAAAGTCAACCTGTCTGCTGACTAGGATTGTTGACTTTGTACAAATTGGTTTCAACCTGTCTCTGCTCTGCTCTCATACTCGTCTAAGGTTCTTTGTTAAGAACTCGAAGTACACGAAGCTTTTGGAAGCAGTCCCCTCATGCAGAAGACTCTGAATCTCTCTCTCACGCATATCAAGAAACTCAGAAGGTTATTCTCTCAAACAACCTAGGAAGTCAGAGACAAACTTCCAGTTAAAGAATGTTTCCAACATACTTTATTCCCTAGTACTTTCGATTATTACATAAGAAGGGAAATGTACTCTGCAAAAGTACAAAAGCATTTTGCACAACTCTGATTTGGCTACTACACGATGCATAAAGCCATGATCTTTCATGTTAGAGTACAACCAACGTTTCCGTTGCATTAATGGCTGCCCAGAACGACTCTATTGCATTTAATGAAGCTCTGCTTGAAGCCATCGTTGCAAGGAATGTCTCTAACGGATATTAAATGTTTGAAGGCTATAAATACAGAAGTCATTGAAGATGAACAGATCAGAGATTACAAAGCATTAAAGAGCCATTACTCTGTTCATTCATTCTATCTGTATTCTTCAATCATTTGAAGTTATTACGCAGACTTTCCGAAGCTTTACATTTAAACCACTCTCTGAGTGTTAGTGAAAGATCTGTCTGTCTGTAATTGTATTTATTACAAACCAAATTTCTCAAAACAAATCTGAGTGAGCCTGAAGAGGCTAGGTGTGCAAAGAATACTTGTCTTTGAGCCTGAAGAGGCTAGGTGTGCAAACAATACTTGGAGTCTGTAACTGATCAGTTATAGTGGATAAATCTTGGTGCTGCCAAGGACCGGATGTAGCTCTTTGTGTTAAAGAGTGAACCAGGATAAATCACTTTGTTAATCTCTCTTCCCTTAATCTCTTTAGTTGTTTTGATTATATATCATCTGCATTCTAACTAAGGGGTTAAAAGTGTTTCTATCAAACTTGTTTTTCATCGGTGCGCTTGTGTGGTTTTCTGTTAAGATACAACAGACAGGTGACCTGTCTGTGTAACCTTTTTACACCTGTCCGAACCTAGCTTCTGTGTGCGAAAAGTTTTCAACTTTATTTTAATTTCTGATAAACACAATTCAACCCCCATTTTCGTGTTTATAGTTGTCTATTTCACACCCTAAGAAAGTTATTCCTCATAAAGAGGTGCGTAGTTCATCCTCTATCCAGATTGATGTGCCTTCCTCTACTATAGCCGAGAATCAATGCATCATTGGGGATCAAGGTGATCAAGGTAAGCATCCTAGAAGTATTAAGGTTTTGAATACTAACAGTATCTCGAAACCTTTGGAAGCTATGGATTGTCTTGGTATCAACAACCCTAAAAGTGTTGGTATACCTCCTCAACCCCCTGATTCGTATATAGTTGAAGCTAGTCAAGATCAGATGAAGGTTGATTTTGTTGAGGATAGTCAAATAAGCATAGAAGAAAGTGTTGTTGCGCCTCATGTGATATGCATATTGCATGAGCAGGTTTTGTTTCCTTTTCCTTTTTTACTTTACATGTTATTATTATGATAATAATATCTTGGAATTGTAGAGGAGCTCTTAGTAAGGAGTTTAGTCGATCTTTCAATGATTTTGCCATGATGCATAAACCGGATATGGTTTCTATTCAAGAGCCTTGCTGTAGTGGACCTTAGGCTCATAATAAAATAAGGAGTCTGGGGTTTCGTTTTGCTGAGATCATTCAAGTATATGGGTTTTCCAGTGGAATTTGGCTTATATGGAACTCTGAGTCTGTGACACTCTCTACCTCGCATGTATTCATAAAATGTAAAAGATATAAAAGGAAAAGAGAAGACATGCATATTATATCATAATAATAAAAACTAGGCAGAGGCTGCCGCATTGTAACATAGTTTTTCAAATGCGAAAATATAAAACTTGTTTATAAAAGAAAACATAACATAACAAAAACATAAACCCAACCCCGATGTCACATTACAGAGTTGGTATAACCATATTCCGAAACACTCGGATAAACAACATAAACTAAACTAAACTAAACTACGAGTAGCGGCTCCTCGGAGTCATTCCTCAACAAGCTGCTCTCCGTCCTCTGCATATTCAAAAAGATACATGCAAGCAAACAACAAAAGACGGGGAGTAAGAACTATATATATAAACATAACGACAACATGATAGTTGGCAAGATGAACATACATCACATAGCGATCATAACATACACAATCATACCAACACAACCAGTATATCACATACATCAGTTATATAATGCATTGTGACTCACAACTCCGAATGCATGAGGATCCATCTATACCGGGCATGTGACTTTGGAGTTACATATCCACATTGGCCAATAAGTACCAACACCGGCAGTCCCCAACACAGGTGGACCCCTTGGATAGCTGACACAACATACTCTCGGATGCGCCATCATGGGTGTACATGATTCCCTAATCGGACGAATCACCACAAACGGCCAGATCGCCTTACTCTCGGATGACCTCCCCTAACTGTCGTACATCCCCTAACAACTTCATGCATGATGCATGCATACAAACAAATAATCGTTTGACCACCACCTCCATCAACACCATTTATTATGGCTTATCGTCTTCGTCCATTAAGCACCAAAGTCATTATCTTTAATCTTTTATCTTTAACATCAAACAACACTCTAACCATTAAGTTCCAGAGCTCAACACCTCGACCACTAGGCTATTGAGGCCCGCTTACCCACTAGGCTACCAAGGTACAACGTTACCTTAAACGAAACTAGCGTGCATGACTATTCTCCCAAACTGACCCATAAACTCCAAGAACTTCAAGGGGTTCACGGGAAGGAAAGGGGAAGAGGTTTCTGTCATACTAGTATTGCCCAATGTGCCAAAATAGGGTTTCACACGAAAACCCTCGTGCACTGCTCTCTATTTATAAACTTTGACCTGAGCATGGTCGTGCTCCCCACTAAACACGATCATGCTTAACATGAGCATGGAGTCCTGCTCACTTAAGCACGGTCAGACAAAAACAACATCAACGAGCGCGTTGAGCATGGTCGTGCTCTACACTAAGCCTAGTCGTGCTTGTGGCTCAGACAGCCACTAAGCACGTGCCTTGACCACGGGCGTGCTGATACATGAGCACGGCCGTGCTCATGCATCAGGAAGGGATTTTTCACTTAAAAAACCCCACTTCGCCCTTTATAACCTACCTAGGGTCAAAAGTATTACACATACAAACACTTAAAGGCTTAACACGAAAAACAGGGTGTTACAGAGTCCATTAAGGTTGATGTTCTCCAAAGGAATACTCATTTTCTTCATGTTCGAGTTTCTGAGAATATCAACGAAAGTTGATTCTCACTATTGTTTATGCAAGCCCTAGGGAGATCAAAAGGCATCAAACATGGTCTGATTTGGAGGCAATTGCTTCATCTAGGATGGAATATTGGCTCCTAGTAGGTGATTTTAATGAGATTGCCTTGGTTGATGAGAAAAAAGGTGGTGCAGTATCAGGAGGTGTAACATCTTTGTACAACGGATAAATACTTGCAGTTTGTTGGATCTTTGCTCAGTGGGAACTAGGTTCATATGGAGGGGACCTAAAAGAGATGGTTTGGAAAGAGTTTTCAAAAGATTAGATAGAGCCTTGAGCAACCTGGATTGGCGTCTCAAATTCAACGAAAGGGTTGTGAAGCTGCTACCAAGAATCTATTCTGATCACCACCCCCTGTTGATTTCTACTTTGGGGTTCCAAAACTCTCATCATAATCATCCCTTTAGGTTTGAAGCTTTGTGGCTATCCCATCTTAGATTCAAGCCTTTTTTGAGGGATAATTGGAGACCTAATGATCATTTTCATGTTAATCTTAACAATTTACCTAGTAAGCTTGTTGCATGGAACAAGGAGGTGTTTGGAAACATTTTCTTCCGCAAAAAAAAAGTCTTATTGCCAAGATTAATGGTATTTTGAGAAGTCAAAGATATGGCTCACATCATTTTCTAGATCCTCTCGAGTTTGATTTGCAAAGGCAATTGCAAGAGACACTCAGACAAAAAGAAATCTTGTGCCACCAAACATCACGTAGCAAATGGATTATGGATGGGGGTAGGAATTTTTAAGTCTCTAAAATGTCTATGTGCATTTCCCTAAGTTTTGATGAAAATAAACATTGGTTAATGATTTAATTAACCTACTTTGTGGTTGCTAACCTGTCTACTTAATGTACAGATCAGAAAATAGCAAAACTCACCTGTCTATCTACTTAAGTAACACCTGTCTGTATAAGCAAAAGTCAACCTGTCTGCTGACTAGGATTGTTGACTTTCCACAAACTGGTTTCAACATGTCTCTGCCCTGCTCTCATACTCGTCTAAGGTTCTTTCCACAAACTGGTTTCAACATGTCTCTGCCCTGCTCTCAAACAAATCTGAGTGAGCCTGAAGAGGCTAGGTGTGCAAACAATACTTGGAGTCTGTAACCTGATCAGTTATAGTGGATAAAACTTGGTGCTGCCAAGGACTGGACGTAGCTCTTTGTGTTAAAGAGTGAACTAGGATAAATAATTGTGTCAATCTCTCTTCCCTTAAACTCTTTAGTTGTTTTTGATTATATATCATTTGCTTTCTAACTAAGGGGTTAAAAGTGTTTTTATCAAGCTTGTTTTTCATCTGCTTGCTTGTGTGATTTTCTGTGAAAATATACCAGACAGGTGACCTGTCTGTGTAACGTAATTTACAACTGTCTGAACCTAGCTTCTGTGTGCGAAAAGTTTTCAACTTTATTTTAATTTCTGATAAACACAATTCAACCCCCCTTCTCGTGTTTATAGTTGTCTATTTCAGTTGGTATCAGAGCTCAGCCTCTGGGTTGAGCATCTAACAGTGTAGAGGTAAAAGGTTCTGAAGAATAGACATGACTGCTGGAGCTAGTGGGAGTCACCAGACTGAAGGAGCTTCCTTAACCAAACCTCCATTCTTCAATGGAGAAAACTACAACTATTGGAAAGATAGATTTCAATGGTTTATTCTATCTACAAACTCTGATCTCTGGGATGTCATCACAGATGGTCCATTCATTCCTAAAAATGAAGACAACACTGACAAGCCAAAAGCTCAGTGGACCCCTGCAGAAAAGACAAAGTGGGAGCTGAATCACAATGCTAGATACAACATCATTTGTGCTCTCAGTCCTGACGAATTTGAAAAGGTTTGTGCCAACGATTCTGCAAAAGAAATATGGGACACTTTAGCTGTTACACACGAAGGACCAGCCAAAGTCAAAGAATCAAAAATTGCCATACTTGTCAGAAAGTATAAACTGTTTCTCATGGAGGAAGGAGAATCTGTTGCTCAGATGATAGGAAGATTCCAAACTATCATCAATGGTCTAAAATCTATTGACAAAGTTTACTCTAATGCTGAGAAGGTTGGAAAAATACTAAGGAGTCTATCTAAGGAGTGGAGACCTTTGGTAATTGCTATCTCTCAAGCCAAGGATCTTACCTCCTTGACTATGGATGAACTCCTTGGTACACTCACTGTTCATGAGCAAGAACTTGGAGATGAAATCACAACAAAGAAAGGCAAGTCAATCGCTCTGAAAGCTGATCAAAAGTCTTCAAAAGCTTCCAAAGCTCTGAAGGCAGACGAGTCATCCAGTGATGCTGACCTGTCTGAACCCAAGGATTCTGAAAGTGATGAAGAATTATCTCTCCTAACCAGAAAGATAAAGCTTCTCTTACAGAAAAAGAAGTTCAGAAAGGATAAGCCATTCAGAAGGTTCAACAAGGACAAGAACTTCAAAGAATCCATTTCAACAGACAAGAACTCAATTGTTTGCTATGAGTACAAGAAGCCAGGTCACATCAAAGCTGAATGTCCTCAACTCAAGAAAGCCCCTTTCAAGAAGTTCTTCAAAAAGAAGAAGAAAGGGATGATAGCTACTTGGGAAGATCTGGAGTCAACATCTTCTGATGAAGAGACAGAGGAAGAAGCTAATCTCTGTCTGATGGCCAACACTGACTCAGATTCAGATAATGAGGTACATTCTGACTATGAGGAATTACTTGATGCCTATGAGGAATTGCTGGAGGAATCCAACTGCTTATCTAAGGCTTTCAAATCCCTCAAGAGAGATCATGTTAAGCTCCTCAGTGAGCATAAACAGAAATCTCAAGAGTGTGAGAAATTTGCCAAAGAGAATAGTGAGCTGAAGACTGAAAAGTTTGATGAAGCTAAGATCCTTAGTGATACATCACAATCTGAAGAAGTTGAGAAACTTCAACAGAAAGTGGAAGAGCTCACTTCTGAACTTGCCAAATTTGTTAATGGTAGAGATAATCTGACTAAACTGCTTGGTTGTCAGAGGCACTCCCTTAACAAAGAAGGTATTGGATATTTCCATCAGACACATCATAAAGTATCAACTAAAAACTCTAAAGTGTCTGCCAAATCTACTTCCATTAAAACCATACCTGTCTGTAATTTCTGTGGAAAAACTGGACATGTTATGTCTAAGTGTATCCATAAGAAAAGAAGGAAGTCTTCACAGACTCCTAGAACTAACAGAAAAGGACCCAAAAAACTATGGGTACCTAAAGATCAAATAATCTCTGTTGCAGATGTCCTCAACAGCACAAAGAAAACACCACTGCTGTTACCTGGACAGTGGTTGCTCGCGACACATGACAGAAGAAAGGTCTATGTTCCTAGACCTCCAACTTAAGAAAGGAGGACATGTGGCATTTGGTGGAAATCAGAAAGCGAAGGTTATAGGAATTGGTACTATTGGTGGTAAACCTCCTCTTCCCTCTATATCTAATGTTCTTATGGTTAAAGGATTGAAACACAATTTGCTTAGCATAAGTCAATTGTGTGACAGTGGATTTGATGTCTCCTTTACCAAGGATTTATGTATAGTTAAAGATCTCAGTGGCAAAACCCTCTTTTCAACTAAAAGGCAACAAAATCTATATAAGATTGAACTGACTGATCTCTCAGATCAAAGTGTAACCTGTCTGATGTCTAAAGAGGATGAAAGATGATTATGGCATAAGAAACTAAGACATGCTAGTATGAAACTAATTTCAAAATTAAAAAGAGATAATCTTCTGAGAGGATTGCCTGATATTAGTTTTAAGAAAGCTGTTTTGTGTGATGCATGTCAGAGAGGTAAACAAGTAAAATCAAGTTTCAAATCTAAAAACCAAGTATCAACTTCTAGACCTCTTCAGTTGTTACACATGGATCTGTTTGGACCGGTTAGTGTTGCTAGCTTGGCTGGAAGAAAATATGGATTTGTCATAGTTGATGACTATTCTAGATATACATGGGTCTTCTTAACCCACAAGGATGAGTCTTTTAAGTCTTTCTCAGTATTCTGTAAAAGAGTACAAAATGAGCAGGGTTTCTGTATTTCAACTCATAGAAGTGACCATGGGGGAGAATTTGAAAATGAGCAGTTTAGACAGTTCTGTGAGGAGAATGGAATCTCTCACAATTTATCTGCACCTAGAACTCCTCAACAAAATGGAGTGGTTGAGAGAAAGAACAGATCTCTGCAAGAGATTCCTAGATCTATGCTCAATGAGAATATTCTTCCTAAGTACTTCTGGGCAGAAGCAGTAAACACAGCCTGTAATGTACAAAACAAAATACTCATTAGGCCTTTTCTAAAGAAGACACCCTATGAACTGTGGAAAGGAAAAAGCCCCAACATTTCTTACTTCCATGCATTTGGTTGTGAGTGCTTCATTCTAAATACCAAGGATCAACTTGGAAAGTTTGACTCCAAAACAGACAAAGGTATCTTTGTAGGATATTCTGAAATGTCTAAAGCCTTTAGAATTTATAATTCTAGAATATCTGTTATTGAAGAATCTGTTCATGTCAAATTTAATGATAGCTTAAAGACTGATAAGGAATTATCAGATCTAGAAGATGATCTTGCAGGTCTTGATATAAACAAGTCAGAAAATCAACAACCTGACTTAACCAAGTCAGAACCTGAAGCTGAACCAGACAGACAAGTGGAGCAGACAAGTCAACAGACAAGTCAAGATCTTCATGATGATCTTAAAAGAGACTGGAAATTCAAAACTCATCATCCTAAGGATCTCATTATTGGAAATCCCTCAGAAGGAGTGAGAACCAGATCTACTTTAAAAGAGTCAAGCAATGTGGCCTTCATGTCAGAAATAAAGCCAAAGCACATTGAAGAAGCTCTTGATGATGAAAGCTGGATTCTTGCTATGCAAGAGGAACTCAACCAGTTCACCAGAAATGATGTCTGGACACTTGTCTCCAAGCCCAAAAACAAGTCTGTCATTGGAACAAGATGGGTCTTTAGAAACAAGTTGGATGAGGATGGCAAAGTTGTCCGAAAAAGGCAAGGGTAGTAGCTCAAGGCTATAACCAACAAGAAGGTATTGACTATACTGAAACCTTTGCACCTGTAGCTAGAATAGAAGCTATTCGCATTCTAATGTCATATGCTGCACAACACCAAATCACTCTTTTTCAAATGGATGTGAAAAGTGCTTTTCTCAATGGAATAATTGAAGAAGAAGTATATGTTAAACAACCCCCTGGTTTTGAAGATACTGATAAACCAGATCATGTTTTTAAACTTAAAAAAGCATTATATGGTTTAAAACAAGCACCTAGGGCATGGTATGATAGATTAAGTTCTTTTCTCATGCATAATGGTTTTACTAGAGGGCAAGTAGATACTACTCTGTTTATGAAAAGTTCTAAAGAGAACTTCATTATAGTCCAAATATATGTTGATGATATTATTTTTGGAGCAACTAATGAAAATATGTGCAAGGACTTTTCCAAGCTGATGCAAGCAGAATTCGAGATGAGCATGATGGGAGAGTTAAAGTTCTTCCTTGGTTTACAAATCAAACAGACAAGTGATAGAATCTACATCCATCAACAAAAGTATATCAAGGAGATGCTTAAGAAGTACAAAATGGAAAGTGCTAAACTAATGAAAACTCCCATGGAAACCAATGCAAAACTAAGTAAAGATGATGAAGATAAAAAGGTAGACTAAACTGTCTACAAAGGTATGATTGGATCTCTGCTATATTTAACTTCAAGCAGACCTGATATTCAATTTAGTGTCTGTATGTGTGCTAGATTTCAATCTGACCCAAGAGAATCTCATCTTAAAGCTGTTAAAAGAATATTTAGATATTTGCTTGGGACTAATAATCTTGGTTTGCTATATTTAAGAACTAAAGAATATAGATTAGTGGGATTCTGTGATGCTGACTTTCCTGGAGACAGAATAGAAAAGAAAAGCACCAGTGGAGGATGCCACTTCATTGGAGCAAATTTAGTCTCTTGTTCAAGCAAAAGACAAACAACTATAGCTCTATCTACAGCTGAAGCAGAATATATCTCAGCTGCTAGTTGTTGCTCTCAGCTTTTATGGGTAAAGCATCAACTTGAGGATTACTCTATTTTTGAGCATAATATATCTGTATGGTGTGATAATTCTAGTGCTATCTGCTTAACTAAAAATCCAATTCAGCATTCTAAGGCTAAGCATATAGAAATCAAACATCACTTCATTAGAGATTATGTTCAGAAAGGTATCTTTGATATTAAGTTTGTTAAAACTGAAAATCAATGGGCTGATATCTTCACTAAGCCTTTAGCAGAAGAAAGATTTTTATTTATTAGAGATAATTTAAACATGCATTGTATTGTTGAATGACATGTCTGAGTTTTTAACTGTCTGTGATCACCTGTCTGACTCTGCTGAGTCACTATGCTGAAACCCAACAGTTTTATTGAAATGGTTATTATTTATTTATTTATTTAATACCATTTGTTAATCTGAAGCTAATCATGAACACGGCAGTTTTTACCTCGAAACCATGTTTTCTTTATGTCTAAGTGGGCGCTACAGTTCCCCACATAAATCGTGCCATTCTTAATTAAAAATGTTTTTTTTCTCTCTCCTTCTTTTACTTCTTTAAAAGGCAAATCTTCAGAAAGTTTCAAACTTTATCCTTCTCAAAAAGCCCTAAGTCTTTTCGTCTTCGTCTTCCTCTCGTTCAAACCCTTCTCTCTTCCAAAACCTTCACCTTCTCTCTTTTCTGAAAAATGGCATCTTCAAAGCGCCTGTCTCCAAAAGAGATTGCTGAGAAATACGAGATGAGATTAACTGATGTAGAGAAGATTCTACCTGGAAAGACTGTTGATCTTCAACAGATGAAGAAATGGGGAATGGATGTCACTGAGGAGTTGGAATACTCTAAGTGGACAGCTTTCTTTGATATCAAGGAGCTGGTCCATCCCAAGCTTGTCAGAGATTTCTGGAGGAATGTTGTGGTCATCACCAATGTGGTTGATGGAACCAAGAGCTTCAAGGCTCAAATGTCAGCTGATGTGACTCTTCAGTTTCCTATAAGCTCTCTGGAACTGGCAACCAGATGTCCAAGGATTGGAACTGCCTTCAGACCTGACTGGGAAGATCAGGTGGGAACTGAAAGTATCAATATTGCTGTTTATGGAGTTCCCAACCCGGAGAACAAGAAGCCTGTCTGCATGGTGCCCAAGTGCAGGTTCTTGCACAAGCTGCTTCTGGAGTGTGTGATGCCCAGAAGAGGGTCAAGAGACAAATATGCCTACCTACCCTTATGGAATGTTGCTGACAAGGGTTTTTAGGAACAAGATATTTGTTCCAACTGATGTCCACTTTGTGGACATGGCTCTGCCCATAGACAAGAAGGTCTTGTCTATGATGGGGATTGAAGGAATCCCTCTGGAGGATGAGGAAGAAGAAAAGAAGAAGAAGAAGAAGCCTGCTGTTGAGCAGAAACTAAAGGAAATAGCAGAGGAGCCTGCTGATTCCACTGGTTAATCAGAATATCCTATCTCTGAAAGGATTTGGAAAGCTGCTGGAAAGGTTGCCAGACAGGATCAAAGGCCTGAGGAACCCACAGCTTCTGAAGGATCTGCTGAGACAGTAGAGCCTCTCAGATTCAAGCTGAAGAAGCCCTCTCCCAAGAGGAAGACCAGTGAGGCTGGAAAATCAGGTGTGGTTTCTACACAATCCACCAAGAGAAGAAGACTAGTGAAGACTTTTACTAAGGACAGACAAGTGAAGTCTGTGCCTAGTAAAGAGGAAGCACCTGCTCAGGGGGAGCAGATTTCTCCACCTGCAGAAGAGCCTAGGGAGATCAAATCTCTTGATCTAGGTTTCATTCCCAGAAAAAGAAGGTCAGGCTACCCTATGCCTGTAGTGGCTGTTACTGAAAGGGAAGCTGTCCCTGCAGAAGAGCTTGCTGCTGCTACTGCTACTGCACCCTCCACTGACCTGTCTGCTGGAACACAGACAGTTGGTCATCATGAAGAAGCTTCTCTGTCTCCTTCAAGGAAGAAAGCAAGGCTTTTTGAAGAACCACTCTTCACCTTCCCTTCTGCACCATCCTCTCCCCTTCATCTAGGTATTCCAGATTCTGCTGTTTCTTCCCCCTCTGCTCTCTGTGTCAACCCTTTATCTGTTGCCTCCCCTTTTTACTCACCTGTCTCCTCTCACCCCTCTCAACCATCTTTTAATGTCCTGTCTGATGTATGTCAATACACAGTTGTTCACAGGGACTCAACTCCCAGAGAACAATCTGGCATATCATCTAGACTGTTTGTGAGTGATTTGCAATCTCTGATGACTGCAAGTATATCTCACTTATCTGTCATCCCTTCTCCACCACCTCACATTCTGAACCCATGTAGGGAGATCTTCTTTTATCCCCCTATTGTGTTGTTCATTAGAACTTTGGAAGGATCTAACTATCCTGCCTCTGTTGTAATGTTACCCTCTAGATCTAGATATTTCTTTCTTTTAATCACAGGGTCTAATTCATTCTTTTCCCACATAGACTCTCTCCTACCCCTACCTCCATCTGTCTTAGCCAATCAACCTCTTCCCCCTCCTATTCCAATAAGAGTCACTCGACTGTCTCTTTGTGAAAGACTCTCTTATGTCTTTCCCTCTCCTGATTTTGACATAGTCAGAATCACCCCTCTGTTTAAAATAGTTTTTCTTCCTTTATTTTATTTCAGAACCATTCATCAACTTTTCTTTCCCCGTGTCTCCTCACCCTTCTCTGTACCTAAGGCACCCCCAGTTTTAGCCTTACCCTGGTATCCATCCCTGTCTGATGCTTCAACCAGCCTGTCTACAGAAGTCTCCTCCTCTCATATGGTGGATTCAATGAGCTTCAATCTCCTTAAGACTGAGCTAGAAGAAGTCAGAAGACAATTGGATGCAGAGAGGCATGCTAGGCTGCTGTTAGAACAGAAAGTTGATTCTCTGTATCTTATGTTCAATCAGCCTAAATAAGTAGTTGTAGGAACTGCCTTGTAATTGAATTGCTTATGATGAATACAAATCAAATTTTTTTCTATTATTCTTTTTCCTTTTTCTCTCCACTGTTATCTATTTAACTCTTTTTGTTGCTGACAAAAGGGGGAGAAAAATGTTAAGATGTTTAATGTAAACAATACATGCTAAGTGTTCATTCTCTGATATAATCTGATACTATGAACTTAAACCTGCTGCATATTACTCTGATGCTCTTTATTGAACACTAATGCATCTGTCTGCACATATAGAAAATATCAACTTGTCTACTGTCTGTACTTCTGTACTCTGATATTTTCAAAGGTTCATTAAATCATCTGAATGTTTGTCATCATCAAAAAGGGGGAGATTGTTAAGTCTCTAAAATGTCTGTGTGCATTTCCCTAAGTTTTGATGAAAACTAAACATTAGGTAATGATTTAATTAACCTATTTTGTGGTTGCTAACCTGTCTACTTAGTGTACAGATCAGAAGATTACAAAAATCACCTGTCTGTCTACCTAAGTCTCACCTGTCCGTATAAGCCAAGAAGTCAACTTGTCTGCTGACTAGGATTGTTGACCATGTGCAAACTGGTTTTACAACCTATCTCTACTCTTCAACTTGTCTAAGGTTCTTCGTTAAAGAACTCGAAGTACAGGAAGCTTTTGCAAGCTGTCCCCTTATGAAGAATACTCTGAGAACTCTCTCACGCTTATCAAGAAACTCGGAAGTGCTCTCTCTCAAGCAAACTAGGAAGTCAGAGATAAACTTCCAGTTAAAGAATGTTTCCAACATGCTTTATTCCCTAGTACTTTCAGTTATTACACAGAAAGGCAAATGTACTCTGCAAAAGTACAAAAGCACTCTGCACAACTCTGATTTGGCGTCTACACGATGTATAAAGCTATTATCCCTCATGTTAGAGTACAACCAACGTCTCCATTGCATTAATGGCTGCCCAGAACGACTATATTGCATTTAATGAAGCTTTGCTTGAAGCCATAGTTGCAAGGAATGTCTCTAACGGATATTAAATGTTTGAAGGCTATAAATACAGAAGTCATTGAAGATGAACATCATCAGAGTCTTTACAAAGCATTAAAGAGCCATTACTCTGTTCATTTATTCATTCTGTATTCTTCAATCATTTGAAGTTATTACCCAGACTTTCCAAAAGCTTTATATTTAAACCACTCTGAGTGTTAGTGAAAGGTCTGTAAGTGTATTTATTACAAACCAAACTCTCAAACAAATCTGAGTGAGCCTGAAGAGGCTAGGTGTGCAAAGAATACTTGTGTTGGAGCCTGAAGAGGCTAGGTGTGCAAACAATACTTGGAGTCTGTAACCTGATCAGTTATAGTGGATAAATCTTGGTGCTGCCAAGGACTGGACGTAGCTCTTTGTGTTAAAGAGTGAACCAGGATAAATCTCTGTGTTAATCTCTCTTCCCTTAATCTCTTTAGTTACTTTGACTATATATATATCATCTGCTTTCTAACAAAGGGGTTAAAACTGTTTCTGTCAAGTCTGTTTTCTTATCCCTACGTGTGTTGTTTTTCTGAGAAAACTACAACAGACAGGTGACCTGTCTGTGTATCTTTTTACACCCGTCTGTGCTTAGCTTCTGCATGCAAAAAGTTTTTAACTTTATTTTAAATTCTAATAAACACAATTCAACCCCCCTTCTCGTGTTTATAGTTGTCTATTTCAAGCCTTACCCTGGTATCCAAACCTGTCTGCTGCTTCAACCAGCCTGTCTACAGAAGCCTCCTCTTCTCAGATGGTGGACTTAAATAGCTTTCATCTACTTAAGGCTGAGCTAGAAGAAGTCAAAAGACAATTGGATGCAGAAAGGCAGGCTAGGCTGCTGTTAGAAAAGAGAATTGATTCTTTGTATCTTCTTTTTAATCAGTCTAGGTAGCTGTTTCTATAAAAACTGCCTTGTAAATGAGAAACTTATGATGAATGAAAATCAGCTTTACTTTTTTTTTTCCCCCTCTCTCTTTACTACTTTCTGTCTGTTCCTTTTTGTTGTTGACAAAAGGGGGAGAAAAATGTAAGATGATTAAGTGTATGTGTTCAAATTCAAATCTGGAGAAAATAGAAGATGGTTAAAGAGAAAGTTAACATTGAACTTTTGATCTCTGATGTTTTGAACTTAAGCTGCTGCATATTTCTCTGATACTGATATAAATATTTGAACTCAAATGCACCTGTCTGCACATATAGAAAATTTCAACCTGTCTACATTCTGTTATTCTCTAAGTTGATATTTTCTAAGGTTTATTAAATCATCTGAATGTTTGTCATCATAAAAAAAGGGGGAGATTGTTAAGTCTCTAAAATGTCTGCGTGCATTTCCCTAAGTTTTGATGAAAACTAAACATTGGTTAATGATTTAATTAACCTACTTTGTGGTTGCTAACCTGTCTACTTAATGTACAGATAAGAAAATAGCAAAACTCACCTGTCTGTCTACTTAAGTAACACATGTCTGTATAAGCAAAAGTCAACCTGTCTGCTAACTAGGATTGTTGACTTTCCACAAACTGGTTTCAACATGTCTCTGCCCTGCTCTCATACTCGTCTAAGGTTCTTTGTTAAGAACTCGAGTACACGAAGCTTTTGGAAGCTGTTCCCTCATGCAGAAGACTCTGAATCTCTCTCTCACGCTTATCAAGAAATTCAGAAAGTTACTCTCTCAAGCAACCTAGGAAGTCAGAGACAAACTTCCAGTTAAAGAATGTTTCCAACATGCTTTATTCCCTAGTACTCTCGGTTATTACACAAGAAGGGAAATATACTCTGCAAAGTACAAAAAGCATTCTGCACAACTCTGATTTGGCTACTGCACGATGCATAAAGCCATGATCCTTCATGTTAGAGTACAACCAACGTCTCCATTGCATTAATGGCTGCCCAGAACGACTCTATTGCATTTAATGAAGCTCTGCTTGAAGCCATCGTTGCAAGGAATGTCTCTAACGGATATTAAATGTTTGAAGGCTATAAATACAGAATTCATTGAAGATGAACATATCAGATATTACAAAGCATTAAAGAGCCATTACTCTATTCATTCTTTCTATCTGTATTCTTCAATCATTTGAAGTTATTACGCAGTCTTTCCTAAGCTTTACATTTAAACCACTCTCTGAGTGTTACTGAAAGATCAGTCTGTCTGAAATTGTATTTATTACAAACCAAATTTCTCAAACAAATCTGAGTGAGCCTGAAGAGGCTAGGTGTGCAAAGAATACTTGTCTTGGAGCCTGAAGAGGCTAGGTGTGCAAACAATACTTGGAGTCTGTAACCTGATCAGTTATAGTGGATAAAACTTGGTGCTGCCAAGGACTGGACGTAGCTCTTTGTGTTAAAGAGTGAACCAGGATAAATAACTGTGTTAATCTCTCTTCCCTTAAACTCTTTAGTTGTTTTTGATTATATATCATTTGCTTTCTAACTAAGGGGTTAAAAGTGTTTTTATCAAGCTTGTTTTTCATCTGCTTGCTTGTGTGATTTTCTGTGAAAATATACTAGACAGGTGACCTGTCTGTGTAACGTAATTTACACCTGTCTGAACCTAGCTTCTGTGTGCGAAAATTTTCAACTTTATTTTAATTTCTGATAAACACAATTCAACCCCCCTTCTCGTGTTTATAGTTGTCTATTTCAGGAATACCAAGTATTACCACTCCAAAACTGTCATAAGAAGGTGCAAAAATAGGATCTTGACTTTGCGTGGCAATGATGGTGTTTAGATTGATGAACATGATGCTCTTCAGATGTTGGCTATAAACTTTTACAAGGACCTCTTCAAGGAGGACGTCCTACAGCGTGCTTATGGGGATTGAGCATCCACTTACTTCCTTTTGGACCTTCCTTTGTTAGAGGGCTTCAGCTCTGATCCCACAAAATTATAGCTAAGGATTGCTATCTTCGATATGAGGCCTTTAAAAGCCCCTTGTATGGATGGTTTTCCAGCTATATTCTACGAGCAGAATTGGGACATTGTTGGAGACAAAGTGTTTGAGTTCATTCTTGCGCTTTGGAAGGACCCAACTTGTATCCGTAATATTAATCAAACTCTTCTAGTGTTAATTCCTAAAATTGATAAACCTGAATTTATTAATTAATTTCAGCCTATTGCCCTATGTAATGTTATTTACAAAATGTTTCCTAAAATTTTGGTGAGCAGGTTGAAACCCCTAATGGACAAGTTGATCTCTCCATATCAAACTAGTTTTGTGCCAAGAAGGCACGTGACACCGGGGGGTGACGAGGGCAGGAAGCAGTCGACGGTGCAAGAAGGAACGGACAAGGAGCGGCTCCTGACAGGCTTCTAGGTGGAGGGACACATGAATGAACCAATTACACACCCAAATGAGAGGGATCCTAAGACAGTGTAGGTATGGACAGTTGAGGATGACTTGTAAGAATTGATTGGTACTACCCATGTCAACAAGATGCATATTCTTTTCGGAAGCCCATCACTTAAGAACTCCACAGTTAACTGTGCTTGACTTGGAGCAATTCTGGGATGGATGACCTCATGGGAAGTTTTCCCAGGAAGCATGTGAGTGAGGACAAAGCACGCTGAAAATATTTGTGTTGGTTTGTGGGGACAGTCTTCAATCCATAAAGCAGCCAAGGATGTTACATTCAACATAACATCATTATTGTACAAGAAATTGTGCATTCTGTGAATAAAATGCATGGTAGAAAAGGGTTTTTGGCTATAAAAATAGACATTGGAAAGGCCTATGATCGTATGAACTGGAATTTCCTTGAAAAATATTTAATGGAGTCTAAGATTCCTTCTTCTCTTATTAGTATTTTCCGTGCTTGCATATCCTCGGTCTCCTTCCGTGTTTTATGGAATGGGTGGCAAACTGAGGCTTTTACACCTTCTAGGGGTATCCAGCAGGGAGACCCCTTATCTCCATATTTGTTTGTTCTTAACATGGACAAACTATCACATCTTGTGTTGGATCATGTTAATGATGGGATTGAAAGCTAATGAAGATTGGGTGCATGGGCCATCCATATCCCATTTTATGTTTGCAGATGACCTAATGTTATTTGTGGAGGCAAGCATGGAGCAAATTTAGTGTATTATGTGTTGTTTGGACAATTTTTCCCTTATATATGGACAAACGGTGAGTAGCCAAAAAACTCAAATTTTTTTATCTAAAATGTTTCTCAAGATTTGCGACAGAATATTGCAAGTAGGAGTGCTTACTCTGTTACCACATCTATTGGTAGATATCTAGGTGCAAATATTGTGCATGGTGTAACACCCCGTTTTTACTATATTTACTATTTTTACTGTTTTCCAATTATCGGTAGAATTTTAATTGTTTGTAATTTTTATATTAGATCTAGAAAATGATTTTTAATAAAATAAAAATCATAATTATACTCTACCTTATGGTAGAAGGTTACGCTAAAAATTTAGGTTTAAAATTCAGACAAAACCGGGTCTGCGTTTTCACTGACAGTATGATTTTACTGGTCAGAAAACCTAATTTTAACCCGAGAACGAAACAATTAAAGTTTATATTTTATTTCCAATCATAGTGGTTATTTTGAAAATTTTCAAAATAAATAGGTTATTATACGATAATCGGGCAAGTACTCAATGATCGGGGATCGACGGAATCGAGAACGGAGGTACAGAGATAAAATCTAACGCCGGATGGATGAGGACAATGAGTCACTTGTGATGACTCATATCATAGGTGTTAGTCATCTTGCATTAAATGCAAGTAATGATGACTTAACCATATTTTCACAAATATAATTATTTTTCTCAAATCCTTCAATTTCCTAAGTTACCATACTTATGTTAAAGTATTATAATACTAATTTCAAAATCTACTTCATTGTTTTCTCAAAAATCTTTAAAAACGTTTGACGACGGTTTCGCCGCTTTTTACTGGTTTTAGGCCCAAAAGCCATACTTTTGAAAATATGGTTCTTCACCTCAAATCTTTAATTTCTCATTATAATTTCAAGTGTGCTATGACAACATTTTACTCATTTCTCCCTAGAAACCCAGGGCCCCAACACCATAAGACACCTTAATTTGGTCATTCATTTTCTCCATTTGGCTCAAGTTCTTCAACTTTCACACAAAAACTCCTAAGTTACTTACACTTGATTTACAAAGGAAGTCTAAATTGTGGTTGGTTTCTTCAAATTCCAAAGGTAGATTCTTGTGATCCATGATCATACCTTCCTTTCCTTTCACAACTTTTCTTCATATCTAAAGTTTTTACAAATTTCAAATTCCTAGATCTAGAACTTCAAAAATCTCTAGAAAATCACAGAAAAACCCTTTTAATGTGATTCCAAGAGCTTGAAAAATTTAGAGATCCCTAGATATTTTTTTTAAGCTTGGCCGAACCTAACTCTCAAATGGGTTTAGATGATTTTCTTCATTTTTAACTTGTTTTCTTGATTGGTTGTTCATGGCTAGGTTTTGTTGGTACAAAACTTGAAGCTCTAGGTGAACACCATCATCTTGTTACTTGATCTCAAGTGATCAACAAAGGTATGGGGGAGATTACTATCATCCTACCTTAGGGTAGACATGTTGATGGTTGATTTAGTGTAAATGGTCTTGTAATTCATAAGTATGTAATTTATTGTTTTATATATGTGTGAGATCTTCTTGGAGGATTTGGTTGATGTTTGATTTTGATATATGTTTATATTGGTGTGATTAATCTCTAATTGGAACCTTGGTTAATGGTTGTTTGTTTTGTGAAACCAAAAATGTTTAACATGAAAAAGTAAGGCCATTCGGCCATGTTAAGTTAGATGGGTTCCATGATGTTATAAATTGTTTGAATAATTTTTATGAGGATTGCATGATCACATAAGAATATAGAAATTGGTTTGGATTGATTTGGATGTGTATATTGAAAGTTATGATTTTATGAGTCTTTAGGGACCAAATTGCAATTTCTGAGAATTTCAGTGTCTGCACTAAAATTCATGTTCTTGTATGTTAAGATTGTAGTCCTTGATGAGAGAAAACTATAGAAATTGGTTTGGTGTTAATTGGATTAATACATAAAAAGTTATAAGCTTTTTAGTGAAAAAAGGACCTTTTTGCAATTATTGAAAATTATTTTGGGCAGAAACGAAATTTCTGGAAATTTGAGGGCAACTGAAAAATATTTCTAAAAAAGTTGGTTTGGTGTGATTTGAAGGTATAAATAAAAAGTTATAAGGTTTTAAGTGAATAAGGACCTTTTTGTAATTAATGAAAGATTAGGGACTAAACTGCAATTTTCGAAAATAAATGTAATTGGACAATTAGAAACTTTTTTTCATGCGTATAAAACTGTTCTAAAACTTCAAAATGAGTTTTGGACTATTAGAGTGTAAAATCGTTGAAAATGGATTTACGCAATTTATAAAATAAACGACGTTTGGTCAAATTCTAAGGAATTTTGTATAAAGGGAGATTTTGATCGAAATTAGTGTTTAAACATTTTCATATAAGTAATATAAATTAGAAGAGTAATGCATTTGAGGTGAAGAACCATATTTTCAAAAGTTTAGGTTTTTAAGCCTAAATCCAGTAAAAAGCGGCAAAACCGTTGTTAAACATTTGAAGGATTTTCGAGAAAATGCTTTGGCGAAATTGATACCTAAGTATATTTGAGGGAAATTACTCTTGAAAATGGATTTGATTTTATTTAAATGTTTTGGTTTTAAGCCAGAAGGATTTTTGTCTTCAAAGACGAGATTTTACTGTAAAATGTAAAAACCTAAGTCAAGAATGACTTAGTGAAAATACGAACGTAATAATTTATGACGTGGGATGGAACACGACCTTATGTCATAAAGTATGGATAATTCATTATCCAGATTCCATAAAATCTAATGGACTCAGAATGATTTGTTTTATTAGAAGCCAAAGAAAAATGCTCAATTAGAAAAGTACAGAGAAATAAATAATTGGACTTATGTTCCAATCCCATAATGTGCTAGGATCTTAATCAAGTATTTTAAGAAAACTTTGCACAAAGATGAAAGGTTACTTGAGAACTTTAGCTTGATGATTAAGTACCGGTGATTCGGACTTAAGGACATCTAGCATCTGTTACAGTACATTGAAAGAATTTCGAAGGAATCACGATGTCATCCGTTGGATGGATGAGAAGAACACATTTCTGATAAAGTTTGCCTAAACACATAGTGAAACTATGTTCTGTAAGGCCGTTGTGCCTAGGAGATTGAGCTAACACTTTAATGCGGGTGTGGATTCTGTAGTAGCGAATCTTGCTTATTATAGGGGGTGTCGGGGTATGAAATACTCACATAGGCCTAGTTGGTAGCTCCCTCTGTTTCTCCATCACATCACGCTGGAGTTTGAGAGTACTAGAGACATGGACACAGTCTCAAGGGCTTTAGTATAATGAACATTTTGTTAGTATTTTGTGTTTGGCCAGTCTCATGTCTATGTTATATTTTATGGAGCTATGTCTCTAAAGTTGTTACTATTATTATAAATATGTTTCCAGTAAGTTGTTGTTTTACGGGTGCTGTTATTTCCACCTTTTTCTGAATATGTATGACTGTTGGTACTTGGGAATGTTTGTAAAATATTTATATATATGAGTAGATGTCATATGTTAAAGAATATGTACGGTATTATTTGAGAAAAAGAAAAGAAAAAAGTAAACCCGTATTTTTGGTAAAAGAATTATTTTCCGCTTTACTCGGTCTTATAAAATAGAAAAGTCACAGATAATGTAGCGCTTGAGAAGGGTGTTACACATGGCAGATCATTAAGGAGAAATTTTGGCTCAAATAGAAAAGATTAATGGCAAGCTTAGTGGATGGAAGCAGCAATATCTATCAAGAGCGGGACGTATCACTCTGGCCCATTCGGTTTTAGGGCCTTCTGCGACTTCCAAATGCAGCATGCAAAGCTACCAAGAAGCATTTGTCAGAATATAAAGCAAGCTCAACGTAATTTTATATGGGGCAGCCATGAAGATTTTAGAATATAAAGCAAGCTCAACGTAATGTTTGGGAGAATATTGTGTGGGTCATTGGAACGGTAGCTCTATTTACTTTTGGTCAGATAGGTGGTTAGATAGCGGTCTTCTCTTCAGTGAGGCGAAGCCTGGGTGTCAATGTGTTGACTTAACTCTAAAAGTAAACGAGTGTGTTACACAATATGGTAATTGGAATTGGAATTTCTTAAACCAAATGATATATGATCAAGCCCATCTCCTTATCAGATCTTGTGCACCTCCCAGAGCAGAAGATATTGATGATTCGTTTGGCTGCAGCCTGCTTCATCCCAAGCATTTTGGTTCTTTCTTTTTAGGGCCTGCTTCCTCATGGATTTCGCTTAACAAGAAGAAGGATTTGGGCTCCTTTAGCCAGCACAAAAGGGAAGATGTTTTTATGGTTACGTGTCACTATTTATGGTAATGGAGAAATAGGGTTCTCTTTGAGCAAGGTTTCGTTTGGCAGAGTGATGCTGGCCCTATCATCCTGCAGTATGTTGCTCATATTGAGGATGTTAGGAATAATAGCTGTCGGACTATGATCTCAGGTGGAATTTGTAATATGAAGGATAGATGGGTGCCCCCACCCCATGGATGGGTGAAAGTCAGTATGGACGGGGCGTCTCGTGGAAACTCGGGACCTTCTGGAAGTGGAGGCTTAATCCGAACTTCTGAAGGAAAATGGGTCTCAGGTTTTCATTGCTATTGTACTGGCCGAGGTGGTAAGCTCGGCCGCCGAGCTCGGAAGCTTAACTGCTTCAAACAATACACTTATCTAGTACTCGGCTAACAACCTTACTTTAGATAAGAGATAACTCTTATCAGTAAAAAGAGATGGGAGTTGAGCTAAAATAGATAAGTGATAAGTGATAAGAGCTGAACTAGATCCTAGAAAATAGGATCAGTTTATCCCTCTACTCCTCTATAAAAAGAGGAAGAGTCTAAGAGGAAATACACTTAAACTTTCACTAGAGCTTGGTGTTCTCTCTTAAGCGTATTAGAGGTCCCGGTTGTGATCAAGAGACTATCAATAAGTCCTTGCCCACCGGAGTACAACAAGATACAAAATTAAGAGATTGATGCACCACGTAATCAAGGGTTGAACATAGAACTACGTTTGGCTTTGATTCCCTTTGGGATACGTAGGACCGGAACATAAGTATTCTGTCAAGCCACGGTCTAAAACAACCCCAACGTTCACCCTTGGTCTGACGTTTACGGCGAGATTCCGGTAACTCGGATCTCGGCAGGAACATTTGGCGCCCACCGTGGGGCCGAGGAAAAACTTTCCCCGGTTCCATAAGATTTAATGGTGACTACACGGAACGGACCGAAGGGAGGGGCCCACAGTGCAAATCATGTCGAGGAATCAAACTCCAATCATAACAACCCCCCTCCCTTCGATGAAGGTAATCCGCAACTGGGAGAGATCATGGCACAATTGAGACAGTTGCGTCAGGAGAACGAGGAGATTCGTACGGAGTACCAAAGGCTGTTGGGAACTCGGAAAAGGGGAAGAACGACAACACATGCCGAGGAAGAGCATTCCTCACCCGAGGACAGCCAGAGAGACCCAACTTATGTACCTTCTCGTGATGACAGAAGCCGACCTTCCAGAACCAGACTCGGGCCCGAGGCCTCAAGGGTCCGATCTCGTACTGAGGAGACCACTCAGAGAGAGAGAGCACGGGACAGGCGACCGAGATTACCTTTCACTGATGCCATTGACGAGGTGATCATACCTCGGTATTTCAAGTCTCTTAATATGGATAAGTACAATGGCACTACTGATCCAACAGAACATGTGGAATCTTTCATTTCATCCGTTTACCTGGTGACCGATTCGGAAGCCATCATGTGCAAGATCTTTCCAACCACTTTGCAGGGACCTGCCTTGACTTGGCTCACGAATCTTCCACCTCGGTCAGTGGATTCTTTTGACATGTTGGTTACAAAGTTCACTGCACAATTCACAGCAAGCCGAAGGCATAAAAAGCACTCGGTCTCGCTTGTGAATTTCAGGCAGGAGAAAAATGAATCACTCAGGGATTACATGGCTCGCTTCAGTGCTCAACAGGTTTTAATCCCCAATATGTGCTCAGAACTTTGTCTTCATACCGTTATGAATGGTTTGAGGCCAGGACTGTTCTTTGAATATCTATCTCGGAAGCCACCGAGGGATTTTGAAGAACTTCAAGAAAAAGCCACAGGGTTCATGAACTCGGAAGAGATGGTGGAATCAAAGAAAAGAAGTTTTGAAGAAAAAAGCATAATCTCAAACAAAGAAAGAGATAAAGGGGCCAATCCACAGAAGGTTTTCAGGAGTAATGACAGAGGGTTTTCAGAGAGGCAGTCCCAACCCCGACACCAGTCTTACACTCCACTGAACCGATCTAGAGCCACTATTCTTCAGGAGGTGTGCAATACCGAGTTGATCACTTTGCCAAGGCCATCCAAAACCCCTGCTCAGGCCGATAAAAGTAAAGAGTGCAAGTGGCATCAGAACTATGGCCACTCTACTGAAGACTGCAAAACAGTCCAGGATAAAATTGAAGAATTGGTACAGGCAGGCCGACTTGATCGGTTTGTCCGCCGAGATGGTGATGGTGGCGGTCGAGCTGGCCGATGGCGAAGAAGACGAGGTTATGACAATCGTAACCGAGATGAAGATCATCGAGGTAATAATCAGAACGGGGATCGAGATAACAGTCAGCGACCCCCTAATGTTGAGGCAGAGGTTGGTGTGAGAGGAGTCATTAATACCATCTCGGGAGGTTTCGCAGGAGGAGGCACAACGAGTTCAGCTCGGCGACGTCACATAAAGGCTATCCGAGCTGTCAACTCGGTTTCCAGAAAAACCGCAAGGCCGAGACCACCAATTACTTTCTCAAAAAATGACTTCCAAGGAATAGATCCCAATCAAGATGACCCAATGGTAATAACAGTTGAAGTGGCCAATTACTCGGTCAAACGTACACTAGTTGATCAGGGTAGCTCGGCCGACATTCTGTACTTGGCAACCTTTAAAAAGCTTGGAATTCCAGAAAAGTTGATAAAAGAATAGGAAGACAAGCTAGTGGGGTTCGCCGGAGAGCAGGTCAAAACTCGAGGATATATAGACCTCTTGACAACATTTGGTGAAGGCAAGCTTGCTCGAAGCATATCCGTCAGATATGTCATTGTGGATGCTAACACTTCATACAACATCCTCATCGGAAGACCGACTTTGAATGAGCTCGGAGCAATTGTCTCCACACCTCACCGCACCATGAAATTTCCAGCTGATTCGGGTGAGATAGTTGCAGTCCGAGCTGACCAGAGGATGGCCAGACAATGCTACGCAGATAGTTTGAAGGTAACTCGGGAGCCAGATATCACCGAAAATATTGAAGATCATCAGGCAGAAGTGGTGAGCTCGGTCAGTTCAGTAAGCTCGACAAGGTCGGATGACATGTTTGAATTGGATCCAAGGATAGAAATGTATGAATCCAGAGCAGAACCTACCGAGTCATTGGAAAAATTTCAACTGGCAGCCCAAGTCGGTCAGTTCACAAGCATCGGCAGTCAGCTCGATCCCTCGCTGAAACAACAGATACAAGCAGTCTTGAGAAAGAATGCCGACCTGTTTGCTTGGAAGACATCCGATATGCCTGGCATAGATCCCAATTTTCTGTGCCACAGGCTATCTATATGTCCGGAGGCCAAGCCCATAGCTCAGAGGAAAAGGAAGCTCGGTGAAGAAAGAAGAAAGGCTGTAGCCGAAGAGACTGCAAAACTGAAAAAGGCCAACTTTATCAGAGAAGTAAAATATACTACTTGGCTAGCCAATGTCGTGTTGGTTAAAAAAGCCAATGGCAAGTGGAGAATGTGTACTGATTACACCGATCTCAATAAGGCTTGCCCAAAGGATTCTTATCCTCTTCCAAACATTAACAGATTGGTAGATGGAGCTTCGGGTTACAGAGTCTTAACTTTCTTGGATGCATACTTGGGTTACAACCAGATAAGAATGCATCCACCAGATGAGGAGAAAACGGCGTTTATGACCGAGGGGGCAAACTACTGCTACCGGGTAATGCCCTTCGGTTTAAAAAATGCTGGTGCAACATATCAGAGGCTCATGGACAAAGTGTTTCTCAATCAGATCGGAAAAAATCTAGAGGTTTATGTTGATGATATGGTGGTAAAGTCCGATGACCCAAAACAACACCCTGCCGACTTGGAGGAAATCTTCGCCCAACTCAGAAAATACAACATGAGGTTGAATCCTGAAAAGTGTTCTTTCGGTGTACAAGGAGGAAAGTTCTTGGGGTACATGCTAACACACAGAGGGATTGAGGCCAATCCAGATAAATGCAAGGCTGTCATTGAAATGCGGAGTCCGCAAACAGTGAAAGAAATACAGAGGCTGTCAGGCCGTTTAGCTTCCTTATCTCGGTTCCTCCCCAAATCGGCCGAAAAAGCTAGGCCCTTTTTTCAACTCTTGAAGAAACCCAAGGAGTTTGTTTGGACCGAGGAGTGCGAAAAGGCTTTTGAAGAATTGAAATTGTTTCTAGCCTCGCCTCCGATTCTAACTCGGCCAGAGCTCAGTAAGGAGCTATATTTATACTTATCTGTTAATGATTACGCAATCAGTGCAGTAATCATCCAAGAGGAGGAGAAGCAACAGATGTCAGTGTATTACATCAGTAGAATCTTGAAAGATGCAGAGACACGGTACCAAGTCGTTGAAAAGCTTGCCCTCGCTTTGGTAATGGCAGCTCGGAGGCTAAGACCTTATTTCCAGTCGCACCAAGTGATAGTCAAAACAGATCATCCAATTAAGCAAGTGCTTCGAAAGCCCGATCTGGCAGGATGAATGATAGCATGGTCAGTTGAACTATCAGAGTTCGGTTTACAGTAAGAACCAAGGGGGCCAATGAAAGCCCAATGCCTCTCCGACTTCATTGCCGAGCTCTCTTCAAAACCGAACCCCGAACCTATTAATTGGCTTCTATATGTAGATGGCTCATCAAATTTAAAAGGAAGCGGGGCTGGAGTAATTCTTGAGGGCCCAGATAACCTTATCCTAGAGCAGTCCTTGATGTTTGGGTTCAATGCATCAAACAACCAGGCAGAGTATGAAGCTCTTATTGCCGGACTAGTATTAGCTAAAGAGGTTGGAGTCAAAGGATTGAAGTGCCGAAGTGACTCACAGCTAGTAACAGGACAAGTCTCGGGGGACTATCAAACAAAGGATCCTCAATTAACCAGGTATTTGTGCAAGGTCAATAGTTTAATTTCAGAGTTTGACAACTTCACTATTGAGCATATACCTCGGGAGGAAAATGCTAGAGCCGACCTGTTGTCTAAGTTGGCTAGCACCAAGAGAACTGGCCAGTTAAAAACTTTCATTCAGGAAAATCTCCCTGAACCGAGTATAAAAAGTGCCGAGGTGTTGATAACCGAGCACTATGATCGAGGCTGGATGATGCCATTCTGGGAATTCCTGACCTCAGACAAGTTACCTGCAGATCCCAAAGAAGCAAAGAAAATTCATCTGAAGTCTTGTCATTACACTATCCGAGATGGAGAGCTGTACAGAAGAGGATTTTCAATGCCTTTATTGAAATGCATAACCAAAGAACAATCCGAGTATGTAATGGACGAGATGCATCGAGGAATATGTGGAATGCATTCTGGTGGCCGATCCCTAGCAGCTCGGGTTCTGTGAGCAGGCTTCTATTGGCCGACTATGAGATCAGACTGTGCTTCCTGGACTAACAAATGTGATCCTTGTCAGAAGTTTGCTACTGTGGCACGAGTTCCAGGAGAAGAGCTCCATTCAATGATGTCACCTTGGCCCTTCACTATGTGGGGGATGGACATTGTGGGCCCTTTCCCTGTTGCCAAAGGCCAAGTAAAGTTCTTGCTGGTAGGAGTGGATTATTTCACTAAATGGATTGAAGCCGAGCCATTAGCTAGTATAACAGCTAAAAAGGTCCAGAGTTTTGTATGGAGAAACATCATATGCCGACATGGTCTACCTTATGCGATTGTCACTGATAATGGAAAGCAATTCACGGACAAAAATCTTAAAGAATTCTACTCCAATCTCGGAATCAAACATAAGGTGACCTCGGTTGAGCACCCACAAACAAATGGTCAGGCAGAGGCAGCTAACAAAGTCATTCTGAACGAGCTCAAGAAAAGGTTGGGCCAATCAAAAGGAGCATGGGCTGAAGAATTACCGAGCATCCTCTGGTCTTATCATTGCTCACCACAATCATCAACAGGAGAAACACCGTTTAGGCTAACCTATGGAACTGATGCAATGATTCCAGTTGAGCTCGGTGAACTTTCTTTCAGAAGGCAGCATCATGACCAAAGCAAAAATGAAAAAGAAATCCGAGTTGAGCTTGATATGGTTGAAGAAGTCCGAGATGAAGCAAAGATCAGGGAAGAACTATGCAAGCAGAAGGCAACTCGGAAGTACAACTCAAAATTGCGACCGAGAGAGTTTGTTCAAGGAGACCTAGTACTAAGATTGCAGAATGAAGCAAGGAAGGACTCCAGAGAGGGCAAGCTCACAGCAAACTGGTCTGGCCCATTCAGGATAGTTGAAAATCTTGGAAATGGTGCTTATAGGCTAGAAGAGTTATCAGGGAAGACTGTTCCAAGAACTTGGAACACTTCTCATCTCAAGTTTTATTTTAGTCAAATGTAAAGTTAGGTAAGCTACTCTTTTTCCTACCCTGGTCTTTTTCCCATGTGGTTTTGGCCGAGAAGGTTTTAATGAGGCATTCCTGAGAAAATAAATGAATAAGGTCCGTTTCAGTTACAGGACTAAAAATTCACTTGTTTTACATTTTAAATTCAAAAACCTAAAAGGGTTGACCGAGCTGAAATCGATTGAGTTGAGGTCGAAATGCTGGACCCAAAGAGGTACAATCATAGCCTAAAAGGGTGACCGAGCTGAAATCGACCGAGTTGAGGTCGAAACGCCGAACCCAAAAAGGTACAAGCGTGAGCTTAAAAAAGGTTGACCGAGCTAAAATCGACCGAATTACAGTCGAAATGCCGAACTTAAAAAACCAACATTAAAACTTACAAAGTTGCAAAAACCGGGATTCACCCTTGAAACGCACTAAAAAGATAAGGGTCAATATCCGAGCTGAGAAAAACTTGGAATAATTTCTAAGTAAGCAAAAAAGACAAGCTGCAATATAAAGGCAAAAAGTTGCAAAATTCCATTACTTAGTGGCAAAAGCCCAGTACAAAAAAAGGGCATCGCCCGGTACATTAAAAAAGGAAGAAGAAATTTTTTAAGTTACTCATGGGCATCCCCATGAGCAAAGGCTTCATCAGCAGCTAAGGCAAGGCCATCGCCATTAGGAGAAGAAGCACCAAAAGTTGGATCAGGCAATCCACTGTCATTCGTTCCTCCCTCCTCGGCAGCTTGTCCTTCAGCTTGACCTTGAGCATCTTCTTCTTCATCCTCAAGCTCGGACAGAGGAACAAAAGCCCCTTCCTTGTTGAAGTCCTTGTCCACATCAGCTTGGGAGAAATCCGCGTCAGGGTTAAATTGTTGAAGCTGTTTCACAGCTCGGAAAAACCCATTGATATGCTCCTTCATGATGGAATCTTCGGCTTCAGCAAGGTCAGACCGTAGCTTAAGATTGGCCTCCTTCTCGGAATTTAAAGATCTTTGAAGCATAAGGTTGACCTCCTTGTCAGCTTGAGAGTCCTCGGCAATCTTCTCGAACTTAGCCCTTACGGCTTTCTCGCCACACAGCTCGGATTGCAGGGAGGCATTAGCCTTCTCAAGCTCGGCTTTTTGGGCCTTTAATTGCCCAATTAACCGAGCCTGTTCTTCGCATTTGGTCATGGCTTGGGCTAGCTCGTCCCTCACCAACAAAGCCCGAGCTGCGTCAGCCCTCATCGCCTCCATTTTCCTGTTGTTAGTGGAGAGTTCATTGCTCCAGAAGCGGGTGATAGATGAGATCCGAAGGGCGTAAGCGGCAGCAACCTCCATGCTAGCCTCTGGGCCTTGCTCCAGCAATAGCCGGGCATCAGAAGGCTTGAGCACTTGGCCATCAATAAGTGAGCCAGGATTGAAGTCGTTGCTCCAGAGTGAGCTGAAGCCCGGATTACAGTGGCCATTATACCACTTGTTCTCTGCCGTTAAATCAGTAACTGGCGGCGTCCTTTCAGCTCTCCTCTCCGCACTACGGTCCTCCTCAGCTATCGGAAAGGGCGAAGTGCTCCTTCTCGGTATTTCTGGTTGAACAGTGGCCCGAGATCTTTTGGGAGGACGAGTGTCAGGAGCCGAAGCCTGAGCAGTCTTCTTCTTCTTCCCCTTCGCATCGGCGGCAGGAGCTGAAGTACCAGCATCTTGATGGGCCTACTTCTTCAACAACGCTTTGTAGTTGAATTTTCCCATTATCACTGCAAAAGGGAGATCGGTCAGACGATAATAGCAACAAGGTAATAAAAATGCCTCTCGACAAAAGCTACTTACGTTCGAAGTCGGCTTGCCGAGTGGAAGAAGTTACAAGTTTCAAAAGCTTTCCACAAGGCAATGGCCGAGGATAAAGTTTCAGAACCTCAACGTCGGCCCGCTCTTGAGCAGTCATGCAGCCGAGGTCGACGCTAGAAAATTTGGAAGGATGGGGTTGCCAGTATAAAGGAAACTTTGCTTTCCCCTCAGAATCAAAGAAAATGGATTCGTTCCCCTCAGTAGGACGGACTCTGAAAAAGTCCGACTTGAAGAATTTGTAAGAACTCTTATAAAGGCCGATGATACCTCTCTTCTCAACCCCGCTCAGAGAGACCCACCCAACTCGGTCCCCTAACCTAACCCTGTAGAAGTAAAGAAATTTGGGCGCAGTAGCTTCCATCCCTATTTGCCCGCAGAGAATCTGGAAAGCCTTCATGAAGGCCCAGCTGTTAGGATGCAGTTGAGTTGGAACAACATTCATAATTTTTAGAATATCACACTCAAACTGGGTAAAGGGGAAGGAGACTCCAATTTGCTCAAACAGTGTTTTATACACATACGTAAAATGTGTTTCTACGGGAAGAGCTTGCAGAAATACATGCTCAGTTTCTGAGCAAGGTACACTGCGAATAAGCCCACGAGAAGAAGAAACCTTGGGCCTAACAGTTCTAAGAGAATCGTGAGTCCTAAAATTAGAATGAAAATCACCAACATCTGGCTTCACCCAGAAATACCCAGGAATGGTGATTTCGGGGTAAGGAACCCGGGGCATCCTAGAGACACGCTGCCGTCGTTGGGGGGCAGTAATAGCTTCCGGAGTAGCAGAGCTACTCTCGTTAGAGGAAGAAGAAGAAGAGCCCCTAGGGTTCGTTTCATCACCCCTCGAGAGAGGCGGTGAAGAATGAGGAGAACCCCCAATAGGGTTTATTTCCTGGTGTATGATCTGGACCTCTGAGGAGGCATTTTGAGATACCTCGAACGAGGGTTCCATAGTCGAGTAGAGAAGCAGAGACCCAATAAAAATGGAGGGTTAAAGGCGTACCTAGAAAAAGTAACGAAAGAGTGAAAATGCTTGAAGAAGAAAGACTTGAGGAAGAAGAAGCTTCAGAGGTTTATGAATAGCAAAGGCAGGTAAGGGTTTCTCCTCGAAAATGCCTCAATTTATAGCACACAAACGTGATCTTGAAGAAAAAACCGAAACGTCTGTAATGATGGTGGTTGATGTGTGAGAGAAGGGAAATGTCTCTTCAAAACCTGTGCAAGTTCGGCACACCTATCCAGGGTTACCACGTGGCGAAGACATCGGAATACACGATGCCACCAAGAGGGGTCTTAAATGCGCAATCGCAGAGTAGGCCTCGGAAATAGGACCTTCAAGGCCACATGTCACAAGCAAAACGGGTCTTAAAAGTAACGCAACGTCTCTTTTCATCTCGGGTACTGAGAAGCTGACGTCACAAGACAAGATTGACAAGATTGTTCCTGTCTCAGTTCGGCTCGGCTCCTTCGATAAAGCTTTCACGCTCTATAAAGCCTAAAGCTTGGGGGGCTTGTGTATGAGCCGAGGTGGTGCATGGCCGAGGTATAGAACTCGGCCAACAAACCCACCGACCTGAGATAGTTACGAACCGAGATACGAATGACAAAAAGTAGCAAAGTTTTAAGATCGGCCACCTGAGGCCACCGAGCTCATAAATGGGCCGAGGTGCAATGTCGGTCACAGAGAGCATGGCAAAAAGGAAAATAAAAACCTAAGCCATGAATTCAGAAAATTTTCAGAAGGCAAGCTCGGCTTTTGTCATGAAAACTTCTTCGCTCTTTTGAGCTCGAAGCTTGTGGGCTTGTGTACTGGCCGAGGTGGTAAGCTCGGCCGCCGAGCTCGGAAGCTTAACTGCTTCAAACAATACACTTATCTAGTACTCGGCTAACAACCTTACTTTAGATAAGAGATAACTCTTATCAGTAAAAAGAGATGGGAGTTAAGCTAAAATAGATAAGTGATAAGTGATAAGAGCTGAACTAGATCCTAGAAAATAGGATCAGTTTATCCCTCTACTCCTCTATAAAAAGAGGAAGAGTCTAAGAGGAAATACACTTTAACTTTCACTAGAGCTTGGTGTTCTCTCTTAAGCGTATTAGAGGTCCCAGTTGTGATCAAGAGACTATCAATAAGTCCTTGCCCACCGGAGTACATCAAGATACAAAATTAAGAGATTGATGCACCACGTAATCAAGGGTTGAAGATAGAACTACGTTTGGCTTTGATTCCCTTTGGGATACGTAGGACCGGAACATAAGTATTCTGTCAAGCCACGGTCTAAAACAACCCCAACGTTCACCCTTGGTCTGACGTTTACGGCGAGATTCCGGTAACTCGGATCTCGGCAGGAACAGCTATCTTGGCACAAATGATGCGTATTCTGCAGAGCTGTGGGGAGTGTTGCTTGGGTTTGAGCTTGCATGGGCTGAAGGCTACAAGGAAGTTATCGTGGAAGGTGATTCATCATTGGTAATCTCTCATTTGGAGACTACAAGTTGCTGTAAGAATAGCACTCTGGTAAGGTGCATAGGATCATTGTGTGCTAGTCAGTGGCAGATCAAATTTACTCACGTCAAGAGTAGTGGTGACAAATGTGCGGATTAGATGGCAAATGTTGGCTTATCCTCTGGTTGTTCCCATGTGACGGTGGTTCATTCTCCTGTAGAGGAGCTGGAGATTCTGTTAGATTTTGATGTCTTAGGGGCTGCTATGCCCAGTGTTGTTCTTTAGTTTGTTTCTTCTTTCTTGGGCCTAGCCCTCCTTGTACACAAAAAAAGGCGATATGCTAACTATATCAGTTAGAATTGTTTAGCTCTAGTTAATGCAGTTCGCGATACCCTTTATGATCTAGCTTGACACCCGGATTCTGGTGCAACAAATCATTTGACCCCTGTTAGTGGAAATCTCATGAGAAGGACACCATATAATGGTGATTCTGGGATCAAAATGGCTAATGGTGAAGGTGCTTCCAGACACCACATAGGTAGCTCTCACTTCTTGATTCCACATATCTCTAAAAACTAATTGCATTAACTAGAGCTAACTAATTCTAGCTGATATAGTTAGCTTATCCCTTTACATATCCCATAACCTATTTTGAAAAAATGCGCTCTTTACCTCATACATCACTAATAGCGTCGAACCAGAGAAGTGCTATCATAATGGAAAAATTTGATAGTGTTTATAAATAGAAACACTATGGAAGTTGTAACTATCATAATGCTTGAATTGAAAAACACTATCTTTTCCTCGAATTAATACTACACTTTCTAGTGACCAACTCTCTGCCCGTAGTCATTAGGCGTTGGCACAGTTCATGGAACTGACGGAAGTACAATAAACTCTTTGCATAGAAAACCCAACATTCAACCTTCAATGCATAGAAAACAAGAAAGTAATCAATTCCACTTTAATAGCTATTGAACTGTAAAAGGGATAAGCTAACTATATCAGTTAGAATTAGTTAGCTCTAGTTAGTTTTCAGTTAGTTTCAGTTAATTAGTAATGTCTAACTAACTGTATGTGTATAAATACACCACCTCTTGTACTACTGATCAGACACAAAAATCAATTCAATCCCTTTGTGATGCAGTCTTTTCACTCTCTATTTTTCTCTGCTCACAGATTCTTTCATGGTATCACGAGCTAAACGTTCCTGAAAAATGGCCACCACCACGCAACAATCTCTTCCAACAATGGTTCCAATTTCTATCAATTTTACATGAACAAACACTCCTAAACCTAAGCCAATTTCTCCTATAAATAACCCTCCTTTGTGTTCTTATCCCATACTACAATTTTTAATAAATCTCCTCTTGTATTCTTCTCAGTGTTCTTATCTTCCTCAAGAGGCCGACACTCTCATATCTTCTTGTCGTGATTCATGACTAATGTCCATATGAGGGCTAGCAGTTTATTAGGCCTAGCGTATCCCCATGGGGAGCGCCAGTGTTGTTGGTGAAGAAGAAGGATGGCAGTATGAGGTTGTGTGTCGACTATCGGCAGCTCAACAAGGTGATCATTAAGAACCGGTATCCCCTCCCTAGGATTAATGACCTTATGGATCAGCTGATAGGAGCCTGTGTCTTCTCTATGATGTGGATATATGCCTTGACAGATACTTTTGCTTTGATGATGAGCAAAAGGGGAATTTCAAGTCCAAGGACAAACACGCAAATTCAAATCTAAATGATCAAATTGCAAAAAATGTGAAAAAGGACCAACAAACAAATACGGGGTTGAAAGGGAAATTTTATTTTACTGTATTGTTTGATTTAGATTAAATGTAAATGCGTGTGTGTCTCTCAAAGGTAAAATAAATCACACACACAAAAATCTGTTTTAGAAAAAGGTCTTCGAAATTAATTTACCATATCTTTTTCAGACCTTTAAAGATTTTCAAAAACCAATTTACACGGAGAATAATCTATTATGATAATCGATTATGGTAATCGATTATGGCTATTTTCAACATGTTTTAAACTCAATTTTTAAATGGCTTAATTATGCTTTAATGGAGATTTAATGTTGTCTGAGCCGTTAAGTTTAAAATTCAAATTATAATCGATTATGGTATTGCAAAAATCGATTATTACTTTTCAAATCAAAAGTCAGAGGCTTCATAATCGATTAGGATAATAAATTATGCTTACTTGATTCAATCTGAGTTTTTTAACCGAGATAAAGTAATCGATTATTGTAATCGATTATGATCTGTCTGTTTCAAAATGCGCCTTGTGATTTTGCCAAAAATAATCGATTATGCTTTTCAGATAATCGATTATAGCTCGAGAAAACTGAGTTTTCAAGAGTTTTGACCTAAGTTTCAAAGTAATATATATTGGTCCTTTTCAGAGAAAGTGAGGAACGAACACTGAGCTATTTCTATCTATCTTTCTCTTCTCTTGAATCAATTTCTATCACTGTTATTCTCTTACACTTGCATAACTAATCCTTGAGAGACATACACACCATATAGGTGTTTCTTGTATTGGGCTTCAACTTATGTCTATCAGCACTATTAAGAATGCATACTGTTGGTAAGAGTCAGATTGATTCAAACCTTCTTTTGGTAACCATTCTTGCAAGAGAGGGTATATCTCTTGTTAGTGTTTAGTGGGTGTGATTCCACGGTAAAGGTTCTAGCTGCGCCTGTTTAAAAGCTAGGGATTTGAAACTCTGTCACTGGGGGATAGTATATATGTCCCTGGTCTGGGAGGAGTTCTCGTTATTGTAAAGGTTCTAGCTGCTCCTATTTAAAAGCAAGGGATTGAGTGAAAACCCTTGGTGGTATTGCCGAACCAGGATATATTGCTGTGTCAATCTTCTTATCCCTGTCTCTTTTAATTCTGCTTTATCATTTGCAAAAACGTTTTTACTCACACGCGACTACATTTAAATTTGAAAACAATTTAATATCCGCTGCTAATTCTGTTTAAAGTTTCAAAAGGTTTTTATTTATCTAAAAAGTTATCATTTTTATTTAAAACCCAATCCACCCCCCCCCCCCCCCTCCTTGGCTATGGTTGCCACGGCCAACATAAGATAGATCTTTGGTCAGGGTACCATCAGATTCGGGTTAAGTCTGAGGACATCCCGAAGACACCGTTTAGGATGCGTTATGGTCACTATGAGTACTTGGTTATGCCCTTCGTTGTGATCAATGCTCCTACTGTGTTCATGGATTACATGAACAAAACCTTTCACCCTTACTTGGATAAGTTTGGAAAGTTTTTATAGATGACAACTTAGTGTACTCGAAGACCAAGGAGGAACATGAGGAACACTTGAGGATTGTTTTGCAGACCCTTAAGGAGAAGCAGTTGTATGCTAAGTTGTCTAAGTGCGAGTTTTGGTTAGAGGAGGTGAGTTTCTTAGGACATGTCATCTCTAAAGGTAAGATAGTCGTGGATCCGGCTAAGGTAGAGACGGTGCTCCAGTGGAAGCGCTGAAGTCCGTAACCGAGATTAGGAGTTTCTTGGGTTTAGCAGGGTACTATAGGATGTTCATAGAAGGTTTCTCTAAGATAGCTTTACCCCTAACCTGTCTCACCAAGAAAGGACAGCTCTTTGTGTGGGACTCTAAGTGTGAGGAAAGTTTCCGAACCCTAAAGGATAGGTTGATATCAATACCAGTTTTAGTTTTGCCAGATCCTAGTGAACCTTTCGTAGTGTATTATGATGCATCGAAGCAAGGATTAGGTGAAGTGTTGATACATGATGATAAGGTAGTGGCTTATGCTTCTAGGCAGCTGAAAACCCTTGAGAGGAACTACCCTACCCATGACCTAGATGCTCTAAGTAGGAAAACCTTGCACGTCTCTGCATTAATGGTTAGGGAGATGGATTTGATTAAGGAGTTTAGAGACCTGAGTTTAGCTTGGGAAGTTACCTCTAAGAGCATTAGGCTTGGAACCTTGAAGGTTACCATCAGTTTGATGGACCAAATTAGAGAGGGTCAGAAGATCGACCAGTTTCCCTTAGACCAGAGAGAGCTGCTTGCTCAGGGTAGAAACCTTAGTTTTAAGGACGGAAGTGATGGAGTTTTGAGGTTCAAAGATAGAGTTTGTATACTAGATGTTCGTGAGCTTAGGAAGTTGATCCTTGAAGAAAGACTTAGGAGTGGACTGAGTGTGCACCCAGGTGTCACTAAGATGTACCAGGACCTTAAGCGAATATTTTGGTGGCCTAGGATGAAAAAGGATGTAGTTGAGTTTGTGCATGGTTGTTTAATGTGCCAAAAGGCTAAGTTAGAACACCAAAAGCCTTCTGGAAAGTTGCAACCTTTGAGTATCCCAAAATGGAAGTGGGATAGTATCTCCATAGATTTTGTGTCTGGACTCCCTAGGACTCCAGCAGGTTTTGAAGCCATCTGGGTTGTTGTGGACAGATTGACTAAGTCTTCCCATTTCATCCCTATGAACATGGAATACCCTTTGGAAAAGTTGATCAGGTTGTACATCAGTGAGAGTCAGGCTTCATGGTGTACCTTCCAGTATAGTGTCAGATAGAGACCCTAGATTTACCACTAGGTTCTGGAATAGCTTACATGAGGGTTTAGGGACCAAGCTTAGGCTTAGTTCAACTTATCACCCACAGACTGATGGTCAGTCAGAGAGAACCATCCAGTCCTTACAGAACTTGCTTAGAGGTTGTATGCTAGAGCAGTCGGGTAGTTGGGACAAGTTTTTTTCCCCTGATAGTTCACGTACAACAATAGTTTCCATTCCAGTATTGGGATGGCACCTTATGAAGCTCTTTATGGGAGGAAATGTAGGACACCCTTATGTTGGAATGAACCTGGTGACAAGGTAGTGCTAGGACTTGAGATAGTGCAAGAAACCACAGAAAAGGTGAGGATGATTCAGGAAAAGATGAAAGTGGCACAAAGTAGGCAAAAGAACTACCATGATAAGAGGAGGAAGGCGCTCGAATTCCAGGAAGGTGATCATGTGTTCTTAAGAGTTATCCCGACAACTGGGAGTGGTAGAGTGATGAAAGCGAGGAAACTTACTCCTAGATTCATTGGTCCTTACCAAATTCTCAAAAGAGTCGGAGGAGTCACCTACCAAATAGCCTTACCACCATTCTTGTCTAACCTTCATAATGTTTTTCATATGTCTCAACTCAGAAAGTATAATCATGACCCTAGCCAAGTGATAGTACCCGATGCGATACAGTTAAAAGAGAACTTGACTTTTGAGGTATTACCCCTTCGAGTGGAGGATGGGAGGGTGAAGCAGCTAAGAGGCAAGGAGATTCCTTTGGTCAAGGTTGTTTGGAGTTGGGCTACTGAGGAAAGTGCTACATGGGAACTGGAAAGCAAGATGATGGAAGCATACCCGCACCTTTTCAATCGAGGTGAGTAGAAATTTCGAGGACGAAATTTTTTATAAGGGGGTGGAGTTGTAACACCCCTTTTTCGTTAAGTGCTTTTTTGTATGCTTGCTTGTTTGTTTAAGCCTTAGGACTTAGCTTAGAGTTGTCGTTAAGGGGCTAAGTGGGATTTCTAGGCTTAAAATCCCTTTCTGGTACATGAGCATGACCTTGCTCATGTCCAGCACGCCCGTACTGAGGCTTGTGTCTTGTGATTGTCTGAGTCACAAGCACGGCCGTGCTCAATAGGGAGCACGACCGTCCTCAAAGGCAGACCGCACATCGTAGGCGCTAAGTTGAGCACGACCGTGCTCGGGCCTGATGCCTTTAAATATAGAACAATAACCGAGGGTTTTGTTTTAAATCCTTATTTTGGCATAGTAGCCACCCTAGTGCGGCTACACCTATTCTTTTCCCTGTTTCCTCTAAACTCAGTGCGTTCTAGGAGTTTTGGAGACCTTTGGGAAGTCTTTGTTCGTCTGTGGCAATCAGTGTAGGTAATGGTTTCTCCCTCATTTTGGTTTCCTTTCTTTTATTAAGAATTGGGAGCTAATGGTTTAACCATTTCTGTTTGACCAAGGCTTGGAAAGCTGATTGAGCCGCTTGAGGGAACGTGTTGGGTTGTCGTTTAGCTGTCGACGTTGAAATCTTCATACAAGGTATGTGGAGAAGGATAATGTAAACATTGGGCAAGCGGGTAGCGTAAGATGGGGGGCTCTCATAACCTCGGCATTGTTAACTGTTATGTATGTAAAATGCTATCTTTGAATATGCCTACCTGTTATGAATGCCTAATTGCTATAATTGTTTATTGATTATTTAGTATGCCTGTTATGATGCCTATTTGGTATGTTTGGCTGAACTGTTTATGATGTTGTATGCCAACTATTGTATGTAAATGATATGCTTTATGTCATGATGTATTGGTTGAGTTGGTATGTTGTTTATGACATGGATATGTTGGCTGAAGATGTTGTTGGTTGAATGAATAATGTAGGTTATTGTTGAACACGGTTAATAAGACACTAATGTATCAAATAGGGCTCTTTATTAATATGAGAATTAATGGCTTAATTCCCCTAATGTGTTCGTAAAACATGGATTCAAATAATGAGAGGTGAGCTTATGCCAAATGGTTTAGTCAGACACTAGGATTTGATTTGAGAGTGTTAAGGAGTTTTGACCCCCAAGAACACAATGAATCTGCCCAGAACAGTATGGCCATGCCTAGGAGCACGGCCGTGCTGAACATGGAGCACGTCCGTGCTCCTAGTTTGAATCTGGAAGATGGCCGCGCTTTGAGCACGGCCGTGCAGGACAGTGAGGACGACTGTGCTCCACTTAAGTGACAGCATGCCTTGCTAGGGGCAAGCACATCGGTACTCCCCCTACTAGTCAAATCGTAATTTAAAGGCAATTAAGTGGTGTTTCACCCCAAATGTACCCCAATGATGAGATAAAACACCAATCGAAGAAGAAGAGTTAGATAACTTAAATAATGATTAATTAAGATAATCAAGAATAAGAAGTTAGTTAAGCCGGTGCCCATAGGTTACCGCACGTTGATATGCTTTGGTGCTTTTTGGCCAGAGTGACCTCGATGATTTTTGGTCGAGGTGTTGATAAGTTGAACCTTGGTTCTTTTTGGCCAAGGGGGCCTTGACTCATATGGGTTAAGGTGTTGATGTTGATGGTGATAAACTTGGGAGCTTATTGGCCCAAGAGAAGGAGGTGGTTGCCCTTGTTTGTTGTTGTGTCATGCATTCACGCATCGGAGTTGTTAGTGAGGGAAGATCAACATAGAGGAGGTCGTCCTAGAGTACGGTGATCTGACCGTCCGTGGGTAGTTCACCCAAGGTTTGGTGGACCGTGCGCCCTCGTGGTGGCGCATCCGAGAGTAAGCTGAGTCAGCTATCCAAGGGGTTCACCCATGGTTTGGTGAACTGCCAGCGTTGGTGCTTTTTGGCCAATGTGGATATGTAACTCCGAAGTTGTCTTCCTAAGATAGTTTGGACCCACATGCATAACGGAGTAGAGTTGAACCGCATAGTATTTATTGGTTGATTTATAATTGTTGATGTTATATACTGTATGTTGCCTTGCTATGCTATGATGTATGTTCATCTTGCTTCCTATCTCCATGCCGATGTGTTTATATGTTTTCTTACTCCCCGTGTTCTCTGTTTCTGTTTGACACATATCTTTTATGCAGAGGACGGTGATCAGCCAGTGGAAGATTGACCCTGAGGAGCTGCGACTCTTTAGTTAGGATTCCCAGATATTTAGTTTGTTTAGTTGTTTCCGTTTTAGTTTGTATTCCGAGGATTTTTCTGGAACGGTTATACCAGCTCTGTATGTGACATCGAGGTTGGGTTCTTTATGTGTTGATGTTTTATTTCTTTTAAAACAATGTTTCTTTCCCTGTTGAGACGTTACAATATGGTGATTTCTATCCAGTTTTTACTTTAAAATAACTGCATTTTTTTTCTTACCTCTTTTATTTAAATGCTTTATATAACATGCGGGGCAGAGGGTGTCACTAGGGGTGTAATCGTGTTGGTTCGGTTCGGTTTTGAGTAGAAATTTCATCCGAACCAAACAAAAATGATCGGTTCGGATTGGATTTTAGTATTTTCTGGTTGTGGATCCGAACCAAACCGAACCGATCATAATCGGATCGGATCGGTTACTCGGGTTCCTGCCTTTTTTTTTAAAAAAATTAACTGCCAATAAAATGCAAGGATTTCGCACCTTAAAAAAAATGAAATCCTTCCCCTGTACAGTATCCTATGTGTGCATCAATAAATACTTGATAAACACTAGATGCAAAAAACTGCAGCATCAATAATCTCTAAATCAAGAAGAAAAAAAATTAGAAACTAACTAATCTAATAAATCCTAATAACAAACCAGATTTCCGCAGTAATACTTGTGGCAATACCATAGCACAAACAACACAAATACATCACCGATTGTGTCAATCACAACTCGTAAAATTATCATCAATATAGACGGAAATATCTAAACAATCTTTCCGCAAAAAAGAGATATCTCAACAAAAGTATAAGCCTTATGATATAAGCACTAGATCTACAAGAACTAGATCTGGAATCGTGATGAATTCTTAAAGATATGGACACACCAAGGTGATGATGATCAATGAGAATACATTGGAACTGTGACCCGAGTCCTCGGTCTTGCACCAGAGCAATGTAAATAAAACTTGTCAGGAAAAACAACTTATTCTGAATCTGACGAGTCTGGGTTGAAGCTTGAAGCCAGCGAGGGGTGAAGCGGAGTGAGCAGAGGCGGTGGTCGACGGCGGAGCTGGGCGTTGTCGCGCGAAGTGACGGTCAGACTGTGCTGTGAGGTGGAGAGCGGCCGTCGGACTCGGACGTCACCAAGGGAAGAGCCGCCGCCGCCGCAATGTGGAGTAGGGTTTGGGTTCAGAGGGTGAGAAAGAACGAGAGTGAGTGTGTGTGTCGGGCAGTAGGGTAATGTTTTTTCACTTTTTTTTTAAAAAATATTAAATTAATTAATAAAAATAAAAATAATAAATTATATATATTAAATAATAGGAGTTCGGTTCAGTTCGGTTCTACCGGGTTCGAATTTCCCGGAACCGAGAACCGAACCAAACCTTGGTCGGATCAGCTGTTTTTATCCGAACCGATCCGATGATCCGATCCAAACCATCGAAACCGGATCGGATCGGATCGGTTCGGATCCATCGGATTCGCGGTTCGGATCAGATCCGCTTACACCCCTAGGTGTCACATTTAGTGGTATCAGAGAAGGTCTGTCCTATCAGGTCGTGGTATGAGTCTGTTGTGTGCTCTTGTTTGAATTGTCTATACTTGTTTTACCAGCTTAAGTTCTCTGTATTTAATGGCTGTTTTCGACATTTACAGGAACTCATGGTAGGTAGAGGCAGAAACTATCTGACAATCGCTGATGCATTGGCACTCCTTGCCAATGCGATAGGACAAGTTCAGAAAAACTGTTGGTAATGACTACAATCTCAAGAGGGGGGTGAATTGAGAGATTGAAAACTTTTTGAATAATTTAAAGCAAAACAGAGTTTTCTTAAAGAAAAATGGTTTTCAATCAATTTTAATTCCCAAGATTCAGATTATTAATCAAGTAATGATGTTAAGAAATATTACAGGAAAGAAACAACAATCTTAACAAGAAGATTCAGATTAAAGATTCAAGTTAAAATTAATTTCAACACATTTTCATTCACACACAAGAATATAACAAGTATATGGAGTTTAGAGATGAGAAGAACACGCAAACCGATTTATCCTGGTTCAGGTTCCTCCTCTGGTACGCCTACATCCAGTCCCACACCTTTGTGGTTTTCTCCACTATAACCAGAAATTACAATATCCAATTACAGCAATCACAAGGATAACCTCCTTGCTTCAAGAACACACCCAAAAGCACACTTGCTTTTGCTACCCAAGGATCCCTTCTATCCTTGATCAATCCTAAGAGATACCCTCTCTTAATCTCTCAAATTCGCAGTAAGAAATGAGTAGAAGAAAGACTCTAAAAGTCTGATTACACAAATTGAAGCTCTATGAAATATCACACTTTTCTCTCAAAGATGAAACACTTTTGGAAACTTTGGAATATTTCGAATTTTCACTTTCAGAATGTATATTGTGTTGAAAAGTATTGTTATGAAGTCCTTTTATAGGTATTTGAAGATTTAGATTCGTGGGTCTTAGCACATAAGTTGTTACAAGTGATTAAAAATCAGTTTTGCAAAGTTGTAACAGAACAGTCTGTGTACTACATCTGTGTACTCGTGTTTTTCAAACATTTTCAAAGCTCGTACACAGATTGGATTCTTTGTGCATCTGTGTATTAAACCAAGTCTTCAGCTTTTTCAAATGCATACTCAGATTGCATTCTTTTGTACACATGTGTATATCTTGCGTTGTGCTTTAATACACATGTGTATACTTTGCGTACACAGATGTATATTAGAACATCAACTCAGAATATTCCAAAACTTCAATACACATATGTACAATGCATGTGTATAGATTTTGGTTCCAGACCCGAGAGCTCAGTTTCGAATACACAGGTGTACAACACATGTGTACAGACAGATTTTCTTTTGTTTTTAAAACTCAAATTATCATACACATGTGTGTGTACAGAAAGGTTCTTTCTAAAACTTGAAATTTAGCTTTATATACATATGTGTACAACACATATGTACAATACACTTAATTTCTTAATCCAATTAACATATTTTGAAAAACCTTTCCTTTGAAAAATTCATTTATTTTATACCTTTGGAAAACTTAGTTTATTCTTAAATTCCAAGTGCTTCACCTAAGGAATCAAGTGTGCTATTTTTGCAATAGCATCTAAAGGATGAAATCTTCATTGCTTGATGCTTTATTCCTTGTCCATTGCTTTGTGTCCTTGTCCTTGCATTCTTTGATCCTTGACTTTTCTTTTTCATGAGTGATCTTGCATAATACCTAACACACTATAAGTGCTTAATCAATATCAAAAAGCTTATGCAAAATACACTTTGTTTGTCATACATCAAAACATCAATGAGGGCTTAGTCTTACAAACTCCCCCTTTTTGATTATGACAAACCTTACCATACTTAACCTTAGTAATTAAAATCAGTGTGCAGCTTTTGAGTAAGCATAGTCCTTGATTCATTTTCATTCTCCCCCTGTCTCATTGATATCTTTCAAAAATCAAGTGTTATCATATCATTATCATGAAAAAGTCATCTTGCATTTCTTATAAGTTCAAGTATATCTTTTTAGCGCAGTTCCTACATAGGTATCAGATCAAAATTTGCAGCACAAAATGCAAGGCTGAATCAATGGTTGTATGGTTCATCTTTCTCCCTCTTTGTCATTATCAAAAAGAAACTATGGAGAATATTAAACCAAACTTAAAAATTGATATTGCTTTCATAAAATTCATCATTTCATGGCAAGAGCAATACATCAAAACATAACATGGTTTAAACATAGTCAGATAAAAAAAAAACACAACTAGAAAACCGAAATTTCTCTTTAAAAAGCATTTCTGGCCTTTTTTATGTACATCAATTATGTACACCTGTGTATTTATCCATTTTCTGTTTGCACACCTATGTACAAAAATTGTCAATCTGTGTATAGCATATCAAATGAGGCTAAAAAAAATGTTCTGATATATACATCTGTGTACATATCTTGTGTACTAAGCTTGTGTACAGAGACAAAAGTTCTAAAAACAAGAAATACACCTATGTATGCCATCTGTGTACAGAAACTTCAACACTAAAAAAGTTCAATACAACTGTGTACTAAGGCTATATACATATCTAACAGAAATTCCAAGTTAATCAAAGATTCAAAACAAACAATATATATCACATATTAATTGATTCAAATCATTTAAAAGCACATTTTAAGAACAATCAAGCATTCTATAACATCAAATATCAAACAATTATGTCCATTGCCATTTATCTAGCTTTATTTTTCACTATGGTTTCATTCTCATCAAACTTGTTCATAATAAAAATTCATTTGGTTCCAATGGTTGATTCATGATTGATCAAATAAATTTAAACAAAAGGATGCACAACCACAGATTCATAATAATAATTGGAGAAGATATTCAATCAATATTCTTTCTTTATTGTTACCCGTAATGTGTTTGGAAAAGCCTCTATCATGATACCAATTTGAGTTCTTGGCCTTCAAACACATCTGCAACATAGAACTTATGTGTGTTCTATAGGTACCTAAATCTGGTTGGGTCCTTTGGTGTTAGTAGCAACAAATGTTCCTTTGGGAACCCAAATTTGTTTAATGCCAACATGTATATTCTTCCTAAGTTTACTAGTAACAGCTGTATGACCTTTCTTTAAACAGTAATAGCATTTCAAAAATGGACTAGTTGAAGAGCTAGATACAACAAAAAGCTTCTTGAAAGATTTTTCATGTACCATTGGCTTATATCCAATTCCAGCTTTATCATAAACACCCTTTTGCTGTCCTTTGCTGTCCTAATATGGCATTCAAGTTATCTCTACCCATAGTAAACTTAGATAGACTACATTCAGTTTTTCAACTTCCTTTTGTAGTGTAGTGCATTTGGTGCAAGTTGAACTAGATGCAAGCAATTGTAAATTCTTAACTTCTAGTTCTTTAAGCTTTATTTGTAAAGATGCATAATCACTACATTGTTTTGCAATTATCTTTCTAGAAGATATCTTTTGGAAACTTTGGAATATTTCGAATTTTCACTTTCAGAATGTATATTGTGTTGAAAAGTATTGTTATGAAGTCCTTTTATAGGTATTTGAAGATTTAGATTCGTGGGTCTTAGCACATAAGTTGTTACAAGTGATTAAAAATCAATTTTGCAAAGTTGTAACAGAACAGTCTGTGTACTACATCTGTGTACTCGTGTTTTTCAAACATTTTCAAAGCTCGTACACAGATTGGATTCTTTGTGCATCTGTGTATTAAACCAAGTCTTCAGCTTTTTCAAACGCATACTCAGATTGCATTCTTTTTTACACCTTTGGAAAACTTAGTTTATTCTTAAATTCCAAGTGCTTCACCTAAGGAATTAAGTGTGCTATTTTTACAATAGCATCTAAAGGATGAAATCTTCATTGCTTGATGCTTTATTCCTTGTCCATTGCTTTGTGTCCTTGTCCTTGCATCCTTTGATCCTTGACTTTTCTTTTTCATGAGTGATCTTGCATAATATTTAACACACTATAAGTGCTTAATGAATATCAAAAAGCTTATGCAAAATACACTTTGTTTCTCATACATCAAAACATCAATGAGGGCTTAGTCTTACAAAAACAACAACGGAGGACCGGCTGAGTTATAGGGTCTCGACAAGTTCCAGGGGAATAATCCAGCCATCTTTCAGAGGAGCTTACGACCCCGAAGGTGCTCTGTTGTGGATGAGGGAGATAGAGAAGATCTTCCGAGCTATGGAATGTATTGATCAACAGCGAGTTACCTTTGCCACTTTTATGCTTACTGCAGAGGCTGAGCACTGGTGGGAGAACTACCGTCAGAGGATGGTGGCTGAGTGCACGACGATCACGTGGGCTGTTTTCAGAGAGAGGTTCTTGGAGAAATATTTTCCTGCAGATATTTGTGACAAGAAAGAAATGGAATTCTTTGAGCTGAAGCAGGGGAATATGTTAGTAGGAGAGTATGCGGTGTAGTTCGAGGAGTTGGCTAGGTACTACACACCGTATCAGTTTGTGACTGAGGATCGTTGTAAGTGTGGCAAGTTTGAGGATGGACTCCGCCCAGAAATCAAGCAGGCAATCAGCTACCAGGAGGTCAGAGTCTTCCTTACCTTGGTGAACAAGTGTAGGATCTTTGAGGATTCCTACAAGTCCAGAGTGGCCAGTTTCAAGGGTTCTGATATCCAGGGCAACAGGAAGACCGAGCAGAAGGATAAGGGCAAGCAGCGTTATGCTCCAGCCAGCCGGGATTTCAAACAGAGTGGCAGGAAGCCACAGTTTTCTTATGATATGTCTAGGGGTGGTAACTCTAATGCCTCTAGGCCCATGAAGTGCAGCAAGTGCGACACACTAGATCACTTCACTTCCCAGTGCAAGGAATCAGACGTCATCTGCTTTAGGTGTGGCAAGCCTGGCCACATCAGTCGGGAATGTGGAGGAGCGAAGTCAGAGCCTCCAAGTGCTAACAAGAGTTAGCAGTCTCAGGCTAATCGACTGAAGACCACTAGGAGAGTCTTTACTCTTAGTGGAGCTGAAGCCTCCGAATCCGAGGACTTGATCCAAGGTGTGTGCTTAATTGATGGTACTCCTTTAACTATCTTGTATGGTTCGGGTGCTACACACTCGTTTATATCACATGATAGGGTCAAGATTCTTAAATTTCCTATTACCTTTCTTGAGTATGATTTGATTGTTTCCACACCTACAAACAAGCCTGTTCTCACTTCTCATGTATGCAAGAACTATCATATATTACCATTGATGGTAGAACCTTTACTGTTGATCTTGTATGCTTACCTTTAACACATCTTGGCATAATTCTTGGCATGGACTGGTTATCTTCCAACCATGTCCTTTTGAATTGTTTTGATAAGACCTTAGTTTTTGGCACTCATGTGGAGTCTAAGGATCCTAGATTTCTCTCTGCCAACCAAGTTAAGGCTTTGATGAAAGAAGAAGCCCAAGTGTACATGATGTTATCTTCCCCGGAAGTAGAGAGCCCTCCTGATGTTGGAAGTGTGCCTGTTGTGCGGGAATTTCCTGAAGTGTTCCCAGAGGATTTTTATAACTTGCCCCCTGAGATGGATGTTGAGGTCACCATAGATTTAGTGCTTGGTACCTGGCCAATATCCATAGCGCCCTAAAGAATGTCTCCTCTAGAGCTAGCTGAGATGAAGAAACATATAGAGGACCTAATACAGAAGCAGTTTATTAGGCCTAGCGTATCCCTATGAGGAGCACCAGTGTTGTTGGTGAAGAAGAAGGATGGTAGTATGACGTTGTGTGTCGACTATCGGCAGCTCAGCAAAGTGACCTTAAGAATCGGCATCCCCTCCCTAGGATTGATGACCTTATGGATCAGCTGATAGGAGCTTGTGTCTTCTCTAAGATAGATTTGAGGTCAAGGGTACCATCAGATTCGGGATAAGTCTGAGGACCTCCGAAGACAGTGTTTAGGACGTGTTATGGTCACTATGAATACTTGGTTATGCCCTTCGGTGTGACCAGTGCTCCTACTGTGTTCGTGGATTACATGAGAACTTTCACCCCTTACTTGGATAAGTTTGTGTTGGTTTTTATAGATGACATCTTAGTGTACTCCAAGACCAAGGAGGAACATGAGGAACACTTGAGGATTGTCTTGCAGACCCTTAAGAAGAAGCAGTTGTATGCTAAGTTGTCTAAGTGCGAGTTTTGGTTAGAGGATGTGAGATTCTTAGGACACGTCATCTCTAAAGGTGGGATCGCCGTGGATTCGGCAAAGGTAGAGACGATGCTCAAGTGGGAAGCACCGAAGTCCATAACCGAGATTAGGAGTTTCTTGGGTTTAGTAAGGTACTATAGGAGGTTCATAGAAGGTTTCTCTAAGATAGCTTCACCCCTAACCCGTCTCACCAAGAAAGGACAACTCTTTGTGTGGGACTCTAAGTGTGAGGAAAGTTTCCGAACCCTAAGGGATAGGTTGACATCATCACCAGTTTTAGTTTTGCCAGATCCTAGTGAACCTTTCGTAGTGTATTATGATGCATCAAAGCTTAGGTAGAGTGCTGATGCAGGATGGTAAGGTAGTGGCTTATGCTTCTAGGCAGCTGAAAACCCATGAGAAGAACTACCTACCCATGACCTAGAGTTAGGAGCTGTGGTGTTTGCCTTAACGATTTGGAGGCATTACCTTTACGGAGCAAGGTTTGAGGTCTTTAGTGATCATAAGAGTTTGAAGTATCACTTTGAGCAGAAGGAGTTGAATATGAGGCAACATAGGTGGATGGAGTTTCTTAATGATTACGAATTTGATCTAACCTACCACAAAGGAAAGGCCAATGTAGTGGCAGATGCTCTAAGTAGGAAAACCTTGCACGTCTCCGCTTTAATGGTTAGGGAGATAGATTTGATTGAGGAGTTTAGAGACCAGAGTTTGGCTTGGGAAGTTACCCCTAAGAGCATTAGGCTTGGAACCTTGAAGGTTACCAACAGTTTGATGGACCAGATTAGAGAGGGTCAGAAGATAGACCAGTTTCTCTTACACCAGAGAGAGTTGCTTGCTCAAGGTAGAAACCTTAGTTTTAAGGACGGAAGTGATGGAGTTTTGAGGTTCAAAGATAGAGTTTGTATACCAGATGTTCCTGAGCTTAGGAAGTTGACCCTTGAAGAAGGACTTAGGAGTGGACTGAGTGTTGACAAGTGACCCCAAACACAAGAGGGGTGTGAATTGTGTGTGAATTGATTTTTGAAAACTTTTTCTAATTTAAACAACAATTAAAAATGTTTTTCGCGAAGCAATAGATTAATAATAAAACGTTGCGAAATAAAGCTTAAGAGATATAAAAACGTTGGGTAAAAGTAAAGAGATAAGGGAACAAGATGACACAACAATGTATCCTGTAACACCCTGTTTTCCGTTAAGTGCTTTTATATGCTTGTTTGGTTGGTTAAACCTTAGGACTTAGGTTGAGGGCTAAGTCGGGCTTCTAGGCTTGAAATTCCTTCTCTTAGGCTTGTGCCTTGGGACTTTCTGGGTCACAAGCACGGCCGTGCTTGTTAAGGAGCACGACCGTCCTCGTTGTGAGTGAGCATCTCGCTGACGCTGAGTTGAGCACGCCCGTGCTCAACAGTAAGCACGCCCTTGCTCAATAGCAGGACGCGCTTCGCAAGCGCTAAGTTGAACAAGGCCGTGCTCAAGTCTGTGCCTTTAAATATGGAACAGTGACCGAGGGTTAAGTCAGAACCCTATTTTGTCAGTAGCAGCTTCCCCAATGCGGCTGCAACCCTTTCGTTCCCTATTTTCTCTAAACTCCTTCGTTATTGGAGCAGTGGAGACCCTTGGGAGCGTCTTGTTCGTTAGTCTTGATCATTATAGGTAACGGTTCCTTCCCCTTAGAGTTTCCTTTTTCTATTATTAGATTTGGGAAACTAATTAGTTAATGTTCTTGTTTGACCAAGGCTTGGAGAGTTAACTGAGCCGCTCGAGGAACGCGTGGGTTACCGTTTGAGTGATCGCTACCGGATTCTTTATACCAAGTATGGGAAAAGAATAGTTTATACACTAGGCTAGGGAGTAGCGTAAGATGAGGGGTTCCCATAACCCTGTTTTATTGTTGTTATAACTATTATGTTTAACTGTTGTTAATGCCATGATCTACCTGGTTGTATGATTTAATTGTTTATATGTTTAATTGGTTTAATTGGTATGCCTATTTGTTATAATCGTTAAGTTGTTCATGATGTGGTATGCCTACTAAATCGTCTTATGCCATGAGTTTTAGTTGAATTGGTATGAATACCTATGTTATAAATGTTGTTGTTATGATATGGATTATGTTGAATGTGTTGGCTGAATATGCTGTTGATTGGGCGATGATGTTGTTGTTGCGTTGAAATGGTTAATAAGACCCTAATTGGCTAAATTAGGATTCTTAGTGAACATGAGAGTTAAAGGACTTAATTCCCCCAAAATGTTACAAAATATGGATTGATAGTAATGAGAGGTGAGCTACTGTTTGTTGGTCCTTGACTAGACCCTAGGATCTGATTTGAGAGCGTTAGGGAGCCAAGAACTCCAAGAACATAGTTGAATCTGCCTAGTTCGTGCTGAACAGGGAGCACTCCCGTGCTCCCAGTTGCATTCTGGAAGGCATGCCGCGCATTGCGCACGATCGTGCTTCACTTAAGTGACAATATGACCGTGTTGTGGTGAGCATGCCGGTGCTCCCGTTACTGGTCAGATTTGTTTCACTCCAAATGTCCCTAATAATGTGATAAAACACACCAATCGAATATTGATGAGTTAAATAACTTAATTAAAGGATAATTAAGATAATAAAGAATAATAAGCTGGTTAAGTCGGTACCATTGGGTTACCGCACGTTGTTACACTTTGGTGCTTTTTGGCCAAAGTGCCCTCGATGCTTTTTGGTCGAGGCGTTGATGAGTTGAACCTTGGTGCTTTTTGGCCTAGACATTGATGCTGATGATGGTGATAAGTCTTGGGTGCTTATTGGCCCAAGCAAAGGAGGTGGTTGCCTTGGGTGACGTTTGCTCATGCATTCATACGTTGAAGTTGATTAGTGGGGGATGTTCAACATAGGGGAGGTTGTCCAAGTTATGATGATCTGGTCCAAGTCTCGGGTGGTTCACCCAAGGTTTGGTGAACCTTGTTCCCCCGAGGTGGCGTATCCAGTTATGATACGTCGTCTATCCAAGGGGTTCACCCATGGTTTGGTGAACTGCCGGCGTTGGTGCTTTTATGGCCAATGTGGATATGTAACTCCGAAGTTGACTTCCTGATAAAGTTGGATCCACATGCATATTGTTGTAGCGAAGTAGTGTTGCACCACATAGCATCTATTGACTGTTGACTTGTATTATGTAAATGATGTTGTTGCTATGCCTGATATGATGTATGCTCATATTATTCCCTATTCCCATACGTTGTGTTTACATGATTTCTTACTCCCTTTTTTCCTGTTTTTGTTGTTGCATGTATCTCTTTATGCAGAGGATGGTGAGCGGCTGGTGGAGGAGTGACTCTAAGGAGCCGCGACCCTAGTTAGGATGCTTTGTTTTTAGTTGTTAGTTTATTTCCGGTTTTGTTGTATTCCGTGGATTTAATTCCGGAACGGTTATACCAGCTCTGTATGTGACATCAGGGTTGGGTTATGTTTAATAGTTGTTTCGTTTATGTTTATCTTTTTAAAACTATGTTATTTCCGCGTTGTTATGTTACAAGGTGATATCTTTCTACCAGTTTTTATTTTATCAAATAAATACTTGTTTTTATAATTCCTCTTTTATGTAAATGTTTTATATTAACATGCGGGGTAGAAGGGTGTCACATTTAGTGGTATAAGAGCAGTTCAGCCCTGTCCGGACATGGTATGAGTCTGTTCGAGTCTTCTGTGTGTCTTGCTTGAATCGTCTATACTTGTTATAGACAATGGCGTTTTAAGTTAGCAAGCCGTAGCTTTTCCTGCTTTAAGTTCCCCCTGTTTAACGAGTTGTCTTGGCGTTATAGGGACTTATGGCAGGAAGAGGAGGCATAAACGATCAGGCAATCACTGACGCGTTGGCACTCATTGCCAATGCGATCAGCCAAGTTCAGAACAACAACAACGGAGGACCGGCAGAGTTTCAGGGTCTCGACAAGTTCCAGCGGAACAATCCGACATCTTTCCAAGGAGCTTATGACCCCGAAGGAGCTTTGCTGTGGATGAGGGAGATCGAGAAGATCTTTAGAGCTATGGACTTCAATGATCAACAGCTGGTTATATTCGCAACCTTCATGCTTACTAAGGAGGCTGAATACTGGTGGGAGAACTGCCGACAAAGGATGCAGGCTGAGGGTACGATGATCACGTGGGCCGTGTTCAGAGATAGGTTCATGGATATTTATTTCCTTGTGGATGTGGGTGACAAGAAAGAGATGGAGTTCTTTGCACTGAAGCAAGGAAATATGTTAGTGGGCGAGTATGCGGCAAAGTTCGAGGAGCTGGCTAGGTATTACACACCTTATCAGGTCATGGTGGATGACCGGTCAAAGTGTGTAAAGTTCGAGGATGGCCTTCGTCCGGTGATCAAGCAGGCAATCAGTTACCAAGAGATCAGAGTCTTCCCAACCTTGGTGAACAAGTGTAGGATCTTTGAGGATACCTACAAGGCCAGAGTCGCCAGCTACAGGAATTCAGACAGCCAGGGAAGCAAGAAGACTGAGCAGAACGATCAGGATAAGGGCAAGCAGCGTTATGCTCCAACCGGACGAGATTTCAAACAGAGTGGCAGGAAGCAGCAGTTTTCGTATGATAGGTCCAAAGACGGTAATTCTAATGCCTCTAAAGCCAAGAAGTGCGGCAAGTGCGGCGCATCGGATCATTTCACTATCCAGTATATGGAACCAGACGTCATCTACTTCAAGTGTGGCAAGTCTGGCCACATCACTCGGGATTGTGGAGGAACGAAGTCAGGACCCTTAAGTGCTAGCAAGAGTCAGCAGTCTGAGGCCAATCGACTGAAGACCAATGGGAGAGTCTTCACTCTTAGTTGAGCCGAAGCCTCCGAGTCTAATGACTTGATCCAAGGTACATGCTTAATTAATGGAACCCTTTTAACTGTATTGTATGACTCGGGTGCTACGCACTCGTTTATATCACATGATAGGGTCAAGAGTCTTAATTTGACTATTACCTTTCTGAGTTATGATTTGGTTACTGCCATACATACAAACAAGCATGTTCTCACTTCACATGTATGCAAGAACTATCAAATTACTATTGATAATAGGACTTTTATTGTTAATCTTGTATGCTTACCTTTAAAACAACTTGATATTATTCTCGGCATGGACTAGTTATCTTCCAACCAAGTCCTTTTAAATTGTTTTGCTAAAACCTTGATTTTTGGAACTCGTGAGGAGTCTAAGAATCCGACCTTTCTCCATGCCAACCAAGTGAAAGCTTTGATGAAAGACGAAGCCCAAGTGTTCATGATGTTGTCTTCCCTGGAAGTTGAGAGCCCTCCTGGTGTCGGAAATGTGCCTGTTGTGCCGGAGTTTCCTGAAGTGTTCCCGGGGGATGTTTACGAACTACCCCCGGAGAGAGATGTGGAGTTCACCATAGATTTAGCACCTGGCACAGGACCTATTTCCATATAGCCCTATAGAATGTCTCCTTTAGAGCTAGCCAAGTTGAAGGAACAGTTAGAGGACCTTATCCAAAAGTAGTTTATTAGGCCTAGCATATCCCCATGGGGAGAGCCAGTGTTGCTAGTAAAGAAGAAGAATGGTAGTATGAGGTTTTGTGTCGACTATCGACAGCTCAACAAGGTGACCATTAAGAATCAGTATCCCCTCCCTAGGATTGATGATCTTATGGATCAGTTGATCGAAACCTGTGTCTTTTCGAAGATAGATTTGAGGTCATGGTACCATCAGATTCGGGTTAAGTCTGAGGACATCCCGAAGACAGCGTTCAGGACGCATTATGGTCACTATGAGTACTTGGTTATGCTTTCTGGTGTGACCAATGCCCCTGCTGTGTTCATGGACTACATGAACAAAACCTTTCACCCTTACTTGGATAAGTTTGTGGTGGTCTTTATAGATGACATCTTAGTGTACTCCAAGACTAAGGAGGAACATGAGGAGCACTTAAGAGTTGTCTTGCAAACCCTTAAGGAGAAGCAGTTGTATGCCAAGGTGTCTAAGTGCGAGTTTTGGTTAGAGGAGGTTAGTTTCTTAGGTCACGTGATCTCAAAAGGTTGGATAGTCGTTGATCCGGCTAAGGTTGAGACGGTGCTCCAGAGGGAAGCGTCGAAGTCAGTGACTGAGATTAAGAGTTTCTTGGGTTTAGCAGGGTACTGCAGGAGGTTTATAGAGGGTTTCTCAAAGTTAGCCTTACCCTTAACCAGTCTCACCAAAAAGGGACAGTTGTTTGTGTGGGACTCTAAGTGTGAAGAGAGTTTCCAAACCCTTAAGAATAGGTTGACATCAGCACCAATTTTAGTGTTTCCCGATCCTAGTAAACCTTTCGTAGTGTACTGTGATGCATCGAACCAAGGTTTAGGTGGTGTGTTGATGCAAGATGGTAAGGTAGTAGCTTATACTTCTAGGCAACTAAAAACCCATGAGAAGAATTACCCTACCCATGACCTAGAGATAAGAGCTGTGGTTTTTGCCTTAAAGATCTGGAGGCATTACCTCTATGGAGTGAAGTTTGAGGTCTTTAGTGATCATAAGAGTCTGAAGTATCTATTTGATCAAAAGGAGTTAAATATGAGGCAACGTAGGTGGATGGAGTTTTTAAAGGATTATGAGTTTGATCTAACCAACCACCCAGGAAAAGCCAATGTAGCGGCCAATGCCTTAAGTAGAAAAACCATGCACGACTCCGCTTTGATGGGTAGGGAGATGGACTTGATCGAGAAATTTAGCAACTTGTGTTTAGTTTGGGAGGTTACCCCTAAAAGCATTAGGCTTGGAACCCTAAAGGTTACCAACGGTTTGATGGATCAGATTAGCAAGGGCCAGAAGTTAGACCGGTATCTCTTAGACCAACGAGAATTGCTTGCCCAGGGTAGAGACTTTAATTTTAAGGACGAAAGTGATGGAGTGTTGAGTTTCAAAGATAGAGACTGTATACCAAACGCTCCGGAGCTTAGAAAGTTGAACCTTGAAGAAGGACATTGGAGTGGACTGAGTGTGCACCTAGGTGCCACTAAGATGTATCAGGATTTAAAGTGCATGTGTTTGGTGGCGTAGGATGAAGAAAGATGTGACTGAGTTTCTCTATGCTTGCTTAGTGTGCCAATAGGATTAGATAGAACACCAGAAGCCATCAGGAAAGATGCAACCATTAAGTATCCCAGAATGGAAATAGGATAGTATTTCCATGGATTTTGTGTCTGGACTCCCTAGGACTCCGGCTGGTTTTGAGGCTACATGGGTTGTTGTAGATAGACTGACTAAGTCCGCCCATTTCATCGCGATGAACATGGAATACTCTTTGGAGAAGTTAGCCCAGTTGTACATCAAGGATATAGTTAGACTACATGGTGTACCTTCTAGCATAGTTTCGGATAGAGACCCGAGGTTTACCTCTAGGTTTTGGAACAGTTTACAAGAGGCTTTAGGAACCAAGCTTAGGCTTAGTTCAGCTTATCACCCACAGACTGATGGTCAGTCTGAGAGAACCATCCAGTCCTTAGAGGACTTGCTTAGAGCTTGTGTGCTAGAACAGTCGGGTAGTTGGGACAAATTTTTGCCCCTGATAGAGTTTACCTATAACAATAGTTTCTATTCCAGCATTGGGATGGCACCTTATGAAGCTCATTATGGGAGGAGATGTAGGACACCCTTGTGTTGGAGTGAACCCAGTGATAGTGTTGTGTTAGGACCCTAGGTAGTGCAAGAGAGCATGGAAAAAGTGTGGATGATTCAGGAAAAGATGAAAGTGGCACAGAGTAGGCAAAAGAGCTACCATGACAAAAGGAGGAAGGTGCTAGAATTCCAAGAAGGTGACCATGTGTTCTTGAGAGTTACCCCGACAACTAGGGTTGGTAGAGTAATGAAGGCGAGGAAACTTACTCCGAGATTCATCTGTCCTTACCAAATTTGGAAAAGAGTAGGCGAAGTCGCCTACCAAATAGCCGTACCATCATTCTTGTCGAATCTTCATAGTGTCTTTCATGTATCTCAACTCAGAAAGTACGTTCATGACCCTAGTCATGTGATAGGCCCTGATGCCATACAGTTAAAAGAGAACTTGACTATTAGGGTACTGCCCCTTCGAGTCGAGGAAAGGAAGGTGAAGCAGCTAAGAGGCAAGGAAATTCCTTTGGTCAAAGTTGTTTGGAGTGGGGCTTCTGAGGAAAGTGCTACATGGGAGCTGGAAAGCAAGATGATGGGGAGTAGAAATTTTGAGGATGAAATCTTTATAGGGGGGTGGAATTATAACATCCTGTTTTTCCGTTAAGTGCTTTTGTATGCTTGTTTGGTTGGTTAAACCTTAAGACTTAGCTTGAGGGCTAAATGGGACTTCTAGGCTTGAAATCCCTTAGGCTTGTGCCTTGTGACTTTCTGGGTCACAAGCACGGCTGTGCTTGTTAAGGAGCACAACCGTGCTCGTTCTGAGTGAGCGTATCGCTGACACTGAGTTGATTACACCCGTGCTCAATGGCAGGATGCGCTTCGCAAGCGCTAAGTTGAGCAAGGTCGTGCTCAAGGAGAACCACGACCATGCTCAAGTCGATGCCTTTAAATATGAAACAGTGACCGAGGGTTAAGTCAGAACCCTATTTTGTCAATAGCAGCTTCCCTAGTGCGGCTGCAACCCTTTCGTTCCCTATTTTCTCTAAACTCCTTTCGTTATTGGAGCAATGGAGACCCTTGGGAGCGTCTAGTTCATCAATGTTGATCACTATAGGTAATGGTTCCTTCCCCTTAGAGTTTCCTTTTTCTATTTTTAGATTTGGGAAACTAATTGGTTAATGTTCTTTTTTGACCAAGGCTTGGAGAGTTAACTGAGCTACTCGAGGAATACGTGGGTTACCATTTGAGTGATCGCTACCGGAGTCTTCATACCAGGTATGGGAGAAGAATAACGTATACACTAGGCTAGGGAGTAGCGTAAGATGAGGTGTTCCCATAACCCCGTTTTATTGTTGTTATAACTGTTACGTTTAACTGTTGTTAATGCCATGATCTGCCTAGTTATATGATTTAATTGTTTATATGTTTAAGTGGATTAATTGGTATGCCTATTTGTTATAATCGTTGAGTTGTTCATGATGTGGTATGCCTATTAAATCGTCTAATGCCATGAGTTTTAGTTGAATTGGTATGAATACCTATGTTATGAACGTTGTTGTTATGATATGGATTATGTTGAATGTGTTGGCTGAGTATGCTGTTGATTGGGCGATGATGTTGTTGTTGCGTTGAAACGGATAATAAGACCTTAATTGGCTAAATTAGGATTCTTAGTGAACATGAGAATTAAAGGACTTAATTCCCCAAAATGTTATAAAATATAGATTGATAGTAATGAGAGGTGAGCTACTGTTTGATGGTCCTTGACTAGACCCTAGGATCTGATTTGAGAGCGTTAGGGAGCCAAGAACTCCCAGAACATAGTTGAATCTGCTCAGAACAGTACGACCCGCTCCAGGAGCACGGTCGTGCTGAACAGGGAGCACTCCCATGCCCCTTGTTGCATTCTGCAAGGCAGGTCACGCATTGAGCACGACCGTGCAGGACAGTGAGCACGATCGTGCTTCACTTAAGTGACAGCACGACCGTGCTGGGGTGAGCATGCCCGTGCTCCCCTTACTGGTTAGAACCTGAGATTAAAGGAATTAAGGGGTGTTTCACCCCAAATGTCCCCAATAATGTGATAAAACACCAATCGAATATTGATGAGTTAGATAACTTAATTAAAGGATCATTAAGATAATAAAGAATAATAAGCTGGTTAAACCGGTACCGTTGGGTTACCGCACGTTGTTATACTTTGGTGTTTTTTGGCCAAAGGGCCATCAATGCTTTTTGGTCGAGGCATTGATGAGTTGAACCTTGGTGATTTTTGGCCAAGATGTTGATGTTAATGATGGTGATAAGTCTTGGGTGCTTATTGGCCCAAGCAAAGGAGGTGGTTGCCTTGTGTGGCTTTTGCTTATGCATTCATACGTTGAAGTTGATTAGTAGGGGATGTTCAACATAGGGGAGGTCGTCCAAGTTATGATGATCTGGCCCAAGTCTCGGGTGGTTCACCCAAGGTTTGGTGAACCGTGCACCCCCGAGGTGGCGTATCCAGTTATGATACGTCGGCTATCCAAGGGGTTCACCTGTAACACCCCCACTAGGTATTACTACGTAACACATGCGGAATTTAAATTAAAAAGATAGTTTGCTGGTTACTTTCGGAAAATAATTTATATAAGTACATAAGCGTCTGAAATTGGGTATAAAAATTTGTCACGACTTCAAACCTAAGCTTTGATCGGCACACATGTTTACAATCCTAGCCTGGCAAGTCTATTTAATGTAGAAATATACTTGAATAAAAACTAGTAGTTTTACAAAAATTTCGACAGAGTCTCCTTTGTAATTCGAACATCCCAGGTAAAAGAACATCTGCTAAAATAATTACATTTTCATTCCAGAATTCCAGTTACACTAAAATACATCCAGACAGTATTATTTTGGAAATAATTATATCAACAAGCTATACCGGACCCAAAAGGAAAATCTTAGATTTTCATTCAAAAGAAATGCTCTCCGAGCTATAAACTTCACATTCAAAATAAAGGCTCTTCGAGCCATACAAATAAATACTATTAGAAATCTATAACATCTCAAAAACCTAAACTGGTCACTCTATCAAATAGCTAAAACCAAGTCTTCGAGCGACTTAGAAAGACTCCTCTGCAACATCGGTACTAGCGTACCAAGGTACAATAGCGAAACCAGGAGAAACCTGATATATCTGTAAGGGTGAGATACCGACAATTGGATATATCATACAACAACCATATACATGATACATACCATAGCAGTATATTAACATTTATTCATTAATCAAGATAGGATCATCAGACAGCAAGTGTTATATCAGTGGGTCTCATACCCGAACAATCAGTTTTATAAAATTAATGCATGACACTTCAATATTCAGGCTCTAACTTAATCTCATGAGATAACAACACCGTTTCATTGTAGAAGTAATAAAGAGTTGGTCAAGCTCTGATGCCCACTGGCAAGTTGCCACCATAACCTCGTGCACCAATGTCTCCGAATGCACAACGTCTCGAATGCCTCCAACTGGGCCAATCGGACTGACCCTCAGATACCACTTTGTATCTGGTTTACTTAAGCACGTCTGCTAAGGGGAAATGCATATGAATAAAAGACTTTCCGTTAACAAGGTTTTTCTTTGTGTATACTCTTTTTCGCTGTCGAAGCTCAAAGCTAACGACTATTCATAATTCCCCATCACTTGAACTTAAAGAAACACAGGACACACAGTCCGAGTGCTCAATCACAACACCTTAGACCAAGGCTGCGGTCAAGGTTTGTGGTCGTAGAAATCACTTATGATTTTATCCATGTTTTATTCTAACAAGATAAGGACACCTAGTCCGCAGCAGCGAAATCAGAACACACCGTTCTCGATTCCGAGTTTTGGACTCTCAGCCCATAGCATCATGAATAGGACCCTTGGTCCATAGTACTTGACACGGATCCTAGATCACGTGCGTATAACTGAATACTAGAGGCGACGTCTCGTAACTAGATTCTCTTTTGCATGTACTTACTTTTCGCTCGGTGAAAATCAAATCCAAACAAAACCTCGGTCACTTATCCAAGTAACCGGAATGTTTCTAAATCATTTAGGAGAAAAATCATTTTCCTTTGCAAACTCTTCTATAAAACTTTTAAGAAATTTGTTTACTCTTTGAAATCCTTGATGGAATAAAGTCAAATATTTTAAAAGGGTTTTTCCTTCATAAAACACATAGTTCGAAAATGTTTTCTCTCGTACCAGACATTTGATCATAAAAAGATAGTTTCTATTGACTTGAAATCACTTTAACACTTTTCTAAAACCAAGATCTTATTCTTCTGAAGTAAGCACTTTAAATAAGGAACTATTATAAATGAACCCAAAACTTTCAAAGTTCTATTCAAGGCTTATTAAGGCTTTTAATCCTTATAGTCATTGGGCACAGACTCAAGTCCGGCTTCTCAAACTTCAATCAACAATAATATATTCTCGACAATAATATCACAGTCAATGACAGTTCATCACATATATGCACAGTACTTTAAAGCAAGTAAGATTCAACTTCAAGTAATAATCACAATAGTTTAAGGAAACAAGTCATTCAAGTATTGGCTCCATATAATAACATTCAAATCATTCAAGTAAACACATACACACATGCGTATAGTCATTGAATATCTCTAGGCAATCCCCTCTTACCTTTGAAGACAAGTAAAGGTTCCTCGTCTTAATGCTCACGTTAGCTCCAAGAGTGTAACTATCTACTTCATCAAGCAAGCATAGCCGTGTCAAACGTCTCAGAGAGGGAATCCAACAACGCGTAACAACCAGAAATCAAGAAATCAATTACACATGATCAAACACACATTCTAATTTGATCTAAACACTTAATCTTATTACTAAACAAGGTCATTTTCAAGGAAAATCATGTTTGGAGCTTAAACTTCACAAAATGCATTTTGATTTTCCAATAAAATCAATTCGGGCAAAAGAGGTTTCATCACACAATTTGGGAAACTTGTTTTTGCTTAAAGAATCATGAAATTAACTTATAAATCATCAATTAAAAGTCCTAATTTCATTAAATCGTAGTTTATTTCACAAGGATGAGTCAATTTCAACTAATGTCAGATTTGGGTTTATGACTCCTAAACCAAATTTGGGGAAAATAAGATTTGCTTAAAGAAAAGCGAAATTGATTTGTCAGAACTTAAATTAACAGTCCCAATGTCATAAATGCATACTTAATTTTACAAAATATAACCAATTTCAATAAAAATAGAATTGGGGTTTTAGGGTTCATATCCTAAATTGGGAAATCTCATTCTAATCCTAGAATCATGAAATTAGTTTAATAAAACATCAATTTGTAGTCTCAATTGCACGAATACACATTTAATTTCAAAGTTTAAAGCTGAAATCAAAATGTTAGGGTTAGGGTTTCCAAAATCAATTTGGGGTTTTACAAAATAGAAGAGATTAGGGGTAAAACACTTACCCAAAGTGAAGAGAAGAGAACATGGTGGCTGGAATGGTGGTGACGGCGGCGATCGGAGAGCGATGGCCGAAAACGCGAACTGAGTCGCGTGGCTGTCCGGTCCGCATCGAGCGGCTACTGGACGGCGTCTCCATGGTGGCGACGCACGTTCTCGGTGGCTGGAACGGAGACCCAGTAGTGCACGTCCGACGGTGGAGCTCGCGGCGTCGAACAACAGCGAACAGGTACACAGCGATTGCAGAAACGATTTACACGTGTGGGGCGAAGCTTGGTCGCGACGGTGGTCGTCGCCTTGCTCCTGGCGGCGATCCGGCGACACTCGGACCGGTGGCGGACGGAGCCGTGAGCTAGGGAGGAGGAAGAGAGAGGTGGAGTGGGGAGGAAGAAGAGAAAGAAAGAAGAAAGGAGAAAGAAGAAGTAGGGGGTATCGTGCGGCAGAGGAAAGAAAGAAAGAAAGGAAATTTCATTTACTTAGTGGTTAAGTATAAAATGAGTGGTTAAGATTGAGTCTAGAAAAAGAATTGAAATATTGGCCCTTGGATCTAAAAAATAAGTGACAAATATATCTTTTCAAAATTCAAAATAGAGTAAAGATTGATAGTTGAATTGATCAACTAAGAAAATACTCGGTCCAAAATTAATTTCCGATTGATGCCAAACCAATTTATTTTCACGTCTAAAATTAAACAGAATAAAATATGAAAATACTTCTCTCCCAATCATATCATTTAAAATATTTCCTAAGTAAATATTAATAGTGACAATAAGATAATATTATTGTCTAACAAACATACTTGTATTGAAATAAGGCTGTGCTAACGTACTCAATAAAATCATTTTAAAAGAGTAATTGAAGTTACTCAAACCAAATAAAATAATACAAACATATAAACATATAGATATTTACTATTATTGAAGTACAGTAAAAACTGGGGTGTTACATCACCCATGGTTTGGTGAACTGCCGGCATTGGTGCTTTTATGGCCAATGTGGATATGTAACTCCGAAGTTGACTTCCTGAGATAGTTGGAGCCACATGCATAACGGAGTAGCAGAGTAGTATTGCACCTCATAGCATCTATTGACAGATGACTTGTATTATGTAAATGATGTTATATGATGTTGTTACTATGCCTGATATGATGTATGTTCATCTTATTCCCTATTCCCATGCTGTTGTTAGTTTATTTCCGGTTTTGTTGTATTCCGTGGATTTAATTCCGGAACAGTTATACCAGCTTTGTATGTGACATCGGGGTTGGGTTATGTTTATTAGTTGTTTCGTTTATGTTTATCTTTTTAAAACTATGTTATTTCCGCGTTGTTATGTTACAATGTGGTATCTTTCTACCAGATTTTATTTTATCAAATTTGGCTCACATTTATATATGACATATAATATCACATAATTTGATATATAAATACTATATGCCACACAAATGTTAACTATTGAGTCTGGACTCACTACCCAACTTCTAAGCATAGTCAATATCCGATGTGGAGTCAACTAAAATGGCAAGTACACCCTAACCTCATAGTCTGAACAGAATCAAACTGCTCTGATACCACCAAATGAGACACCCCGATGTCCCATTAAAGAAAAACCTAAATTATCTAAAACTTAATCTTAATATTAACGTTAACATATATAGAAAATCATATATATATATATATATATATATATATATATATATAAAACTTAAAAGTAAGAATAAAATTAAACATCACACCAAACATACTGTGCTGATAAACTAAAGAGGATACTCCATCAGTAGGGTCCAAAAAGATACATACTGATACAAAATAATATAAGCAATGGAAACTAAAACGTCACAAAAAGACGCACTGGTCATAGACTCTAAATTCAACGGCTAGAGGTCACTGCTCATCCTCCAGCATCTGGCTCATAAGGAGTCCCATCAAGCTCCTCTGTAGCTGGCTCATCCACAGGGTCTTCTCAAACCGAGCACATTAAAAAAAATACATAGAAAAGAAGTAGGGGATAAGAAACTATCTATCATCATATATGGAAAATGGTACGTAACATATAAACAATAAAGGCACATAGACATGCATCACAAACATATATATATATATATATATATATATATATATATATATATATATATATATAAGAATTATATACAATCATCCTCGAGATATATTATCATCCTCTACCCTTCGCACTCATGCAACTTATGCTGACGTGGCCACCGCCAATCATGTCACACATCCCTTGCCCGCTCAGGGATGTTAGTCAGTCGTCCAAGCGACACATCCTCAAATCTCGATGCACACTCTCAGCCTCGGTGAGAATGCTCATGCAAAGCAATGACACTATAGCTAGAGCTGGGTATGCGAACCAATCCGGTCCGTTTAAGTCCGGTCCGCATAAGTCCGCACTTAAATGGACCGGACTTAATAGTCCGCATGATAAATAGACTCTGGAAAAGAGAGTCCGCGTCCGGTCCGCATAGTCCGCGGACTAAACGGACTGTCCGCGGACTCTGCACTTGTGTTTTTTTTTTTTTTTCATCAAATATCAAAAACTTCCAATTCATTAATATTTATTCTCAGTTGATAATCACTATCTTTACACACTAAAAAATGTCATATAATGAAGAAGCGAAGATTGGTATTACACATAAAAATCCATTTACTTAAAAAAAATATAGAAATCATTAAACATGATTATATATTCTGGATATTTTTGTGCCAAAATGACACAATTATCTACTTCTGATTTGTACTCGTTAATATGATTTTGAAGCTCTGCATTATCCATCTGGAGACAAACACAATTAAAAAGGGAGAATGATCTGATTTTTGTAGCCCACTACTGGTAAAAAAAAAAAAAGTGAACCGGTCCGCGGACCGAGTCCGTTAAACCCGCGGGCTAAACGGACCGGACCCAAAAAGCCCGCATTTAAATGGACTCGTTTTTTGCCTAGTCCAAGTCCACGCGGACTGTCCACGGACTTAGGTCCATATACCCACCTCTAACTATAGCTGCACATCTCGCTCCGGTGCACACCCTGGTTCTCTTTCGAGGGTACTCATGCATAGCAATGACACTATAACTGCACAGCCTAAATCTAAGTTGGGACGGTCCCGCGAGGACTTCTGACCTCGTGTGTTCCAAACACACGGATGTGATCAACATATGCATCTATATGGGTTTCACTGACGTATATCGAATCATACCCTAGTGCCTTAACTTCTCATCACTATCTCATAGCATATCTCAAATAACATCACCTCATCAATCTCATCATAATAAAATATTAATTAATTAGGTTAGGCACGTCTAAATCATATATCATACACTCCCCAACATGCATCACTTAAAATACCAAATATCACTGCCTAGAAAACAACTAAGCACGTTATGGCAAATATAACATATTATCAGCCAGTACATGTTATCAACCATAATCATAATAATAATAATAATAATAATAATAATAATAATAATAATAATAATAATAATAAATTAATAAATTAAACATAATTAATCACAATTAACCTATCAATCCAAACAGCACACAGCAAGCAGCTCAAAACAGTAAAATCAGACAACCTCAGATATCATAAAAATTAACTTAACTGTGATAAATCTACAATCTCAAGATCATCATTGGTACCACTAAGTGATTCCCAATGTGATATTGATATTGTCAATTACTCGCTCACTAGTAGGGTTTAGGTCACCCTACGCCAATATTGAATAAAATGTTACTTAGCCATTTCCGACGTTAGATGGCTTCTTTCCCCCACCTGAGATGTCGTAGGCTAGCTTTAGAGCAATGAAACAAGCCCGCTCTCAACTCCTCAAATCTGCCCCGTGAGGTTCTCCTACCTCCGGGGCTCCAAAAATTCACCTGAACACATATTCACAAAGTACACACGTTACGTGTAGCTCAAATCTGAAGACGGAATTGAAAACAGATAAACGGCTTGAGAGATAACTTCAATACTATCACGGATAGCATTTTGGCATAAAAACGTAGACTTACCTTAGCCTAACCAAGAAAAGAAAGGTAGGATGATGAAGTAGAAGTCGCGAGGATCACAACGATATAATCGGTTTTTCAATAGGACGAACGGATTGATCAGAATCAGCTCTGAAATTTTATCTCTCTTTCTTTCTCTCCTCTCCCTCTTAGTCTAAAAAGTGGTTTCTGCCTCTTTCTGGCTACTTCCTCGAATTTCTAACATTTAACTCTCTTTTTTTCTGGCGTCCAGCGCTCAGCGCTGGTGAGGCAAACCGCCTCCCTCGCCCAATCGCGACGCGACACGTGGCACAGGGCCAGCGCTCAGTGCTCCATATGCTTCGCTCAGCGATGGTTGCTGTCCAGCACTACTGGTACATACGTTTTATCGCATTCTGAGCTCGTTTGAAGTCCGATTGACCTAAATTTTGAAACCTAGACTCTTTTATACCGAAGGATTAAGACTAAGCCTTCAAAAATACCTAATCTCTTCCACAAAAATAAATTTCATATTGTGCATTCTTAAGCGTTCTAAACTGTACAACGGAACTTCTAGAACGCGTTCTCATTCAATTCAATGTCGGTTAATTTCGTACTTTCCATGAAAGGTTCTCAATACCTAAACATGCATATTAGACCTTAAATCATAGTTTTAAACATAGTTATCAAACATATAAATAATTCCTGAAAACACGAATGTTACACTTGTAGCTTATGCTTCCCGACAATTGAGAATCCATGAGAGGAATTATCCAACTCATGATTTGGAATTGGCAGCCATAGTGTTCGCATTAAAGATATGGCGACACTTTCTTTATGGAGCGAAGTTTAACGTGTATAGCGATCATAAAAGTCTGAAGTTTCTATTGGATAAAAAATAATTGAATATGAGACAGCGAAGATCGATGGAGTTTATCAAAGACTATGAGTTTGATTTACTGTACCATCCAGGGAAGGCAAATGTTGTAGCGGATGCTTTGATTAGGAAATCATTGCATGTGTCTGCAATGATGGTTAAAGAGTTAGAATTACTTGAACAGTTCAGAGATCTGAACTTAGGAATGGAGTTGGTTGATGATAAAATTTGCTTGGGTATGATCACTATTAGTAGTGATTTTATGAAGGAGCTTAAAGATAAACAGGTTGAAGATAGATATCTTCAGGAGGTGGGTAAAGGTATAGATGATGGTAAGATTTCTGAGTTTAGCCGAGGAACAGATGGTGTGTTGAGGTTTAGAGATAGAATATGTGTACCAGAGGACTTAGAACTTAGGAAAATGATTTTAGAGGAAGCACATAAGAGTAAGCTGAGTTTTCATCCTGGATCCACTAAGATGTATCAGGATTTGAAGAAAATGTTTTTGTGGACAAGGATGAAGAAAGAGGTAGCAGAGTATGTTTTATCTTGTCTGGTATGTCAGAAGGCTAAGATTGAACATCAGAAACCGGCAGGTTTACTGCAATAGTTAGATATCCCAGAGTGGAAATGGGATAGCATAGCTATGGATTTTGTGGTTGGATTATCACAAACTCCTAAAAGATATGATGCGATTTGGGTTATCATTGATGGGTTGACGAAGTGTGCTCACTTCTTACCTATCGGTGAAAGTTATAGCTTGGAGAAGTTGACTCAAATTTATATCAAAGAATTTGTTAGGTTGCATGGTGTGCCATCGAGCATTGTCTCAGACCGAGATCCTAGATTTACATCTAGATTTTGGAGACAGTTGCAAGGTGCTTTGGGGATGAAGTTGAGAATGAGTTCTGCTTATCACCCCCAAACCGATGGACAGTCAGAGAGAACGATTCAGTCATTGGTAGATCTTTTGAGAGCTTGTGTGTTGGAGCACACTGGAAGTTGGGATGAGTTCTTGCCATTAATTGAATTTACGTACAACAACAGTTTCCATAGTAGTATTGGAGTGGCTCCATATGAAGCTTTGAATGGAAGGAAATGTAGGACCCCGCTATGTTGGTATGAAACTTGTGAAAATCAAGTTTTGGGTCCAGATGTGGTGCAACAGACTACGGAGCAAGTCAGGAAGATAAGAGAAAAGATTTAGGAAGCTCAGGATAGACAGAGTAGCTATAGCAACAAAAGGAGGAGACCATTAGAATTCCAGGAGGGTGATCACGTGTTTTTGAGAGTTACTCCGAAGACCGGAATTGGCAGGGCTATCAAATCTAGAAAACTTACTCCTAGATTCGTCGGACCTTTCCAGATTCTTCGACGGATTGGTTAAGTTGCTTATCATATTGCCTTACCACCTAATCTTGCTAATCTTCACGACATCTTTCATGTCTCTCAATTGAGAAAATATTATCCTGATCCTTCACATGTTATTGAGTCTGAGTCTGAGTCTATACAACTGTGAGAGAATCTAGAGTATGAGACTCTACCTGTTAGGATCGCAGATAGACTGATTAAGGAGCTTCGTGGTAGACGGATTCCATTGGTTAAGGTTATATGGGATGAGACTACCGGAGATGCTACTTGGGAGCGTGAGACGGATATGCAGCAGCAGTATCCACATCTATTCTGAGGTACGCAAATTCGGAGGACGGAATTTTTTTTTAAGAGGGGTAGTAATGTAACACCCTATTTTTTAATTTTCGATTTTTTTTTTCAGTAAAAATATTTTATGCTGTGTTAACCGGTACAAATACAAGTATTTATATTTGTATCTGAGGTCATGAAAATTGATTTTTATGAAATAAAAATCATATTCATACTCTATCTTAGGGTAGAAGCTTACTATAAAAATTTCGGTTGAAAATTCAAACGGAACCCGGTCCGAGTTTTCACTGACAGTATAATTTTTATTGAGCAGAAAACCTAATTTTGATTCGTGAATGAAACAAAGTATGTTTTTATCATGTTTCCAACAAGTTAGGCTATTTTGAAAATTTTGTAAAAAATAAAGTATTTTTAGTTAACCTAACCTAAGTTAGTTTTTAACCATGGTTAAGGGCAATTCCAAAGTCAATTTTGGCTTCCTCCTTCTCATGTGTGGATGCAAATCAGCCACACCACCTCCCTTCATGGCCACACACTTGTCCCTTTCCATCTTGAGTACAAACCATGGTTAGAGTATTTTATTTTATGTTTTAACTAAGCTTAAGTATCATTTAACTATGGTTGATTATGAAACAATTAAAACAAGCCATATCTCTCCATTTTCCTCTCATTTCTGTGCAGTAATACCCCCCACACACACTTGAAATATTTCATTTTCTCTCTTAAGTTTTCTTCACCAAAAACACAAAGAACTCCATTGGTGTTCATCTTTGTTCTTCATTTCTCCTTGAGTTCTTCATCAAACTTCTTCATTCCAAGGTAAGGATCATGTTCCTCATCATCTTAGCTTCATTAATCATCCATGAAAATCCATTTTCATCAATTGTTTCATGAGTTTTCATTCTTAGATCTAGAACTTAAAAAATTCATAGAAAATTGTAGAAAACTCCTTTTAATGTGAGACTAATTGCTATGATCTTGTTATGTCTCTTACTATCATCATCTAAGAGCATGTGAGCCAAATAATTTTATTTCTTATTGTTCCTATGCTGGCCGAAATTCTCCCAAAAATGGGTTTGGTGATTTTGTTTCATTTTTGAAATCTAATGCTTGATTTGAGCTCTCTAGTACCTATATGATCTAAATCCAAGAGCTTGAATCCAACTAAATTTCCTAGCCTATTTGTCTAATATGGGCCGAAACCCTAACCTTTGGTGTTAGAGGATTTTATTTCAAATCCTAACTTGAAACCATTTTATCTAAGTTAGTTAGGACTTTATAGTTAGAATCCAAAGAAAATAACCCTAGAGTTCATTAATGCATCATGGCTGAATTTATCATTAAGTAGCCATAGATGGATTTTTGTCCAATGTTTGTATTGACTTGGTTGAAGGATAATTGTAGTGTACGAACGAAGGCCGGAACGTTCGTGATTTCGATATCGGTTAAGATGGGGGAAAGAACCAATCTACCATCGGAAACGGATAAGTAGTATTTAAATTATAATAATTGTGTAGGACGACCTAAACCCTACTAGTGGTCGAGTAATCGACAAGACCAAAATCACATTGGAAGCTTTTTCGTGAAAGCAATGATGATTTGGGGATTGTAGGTTTATCGCCGTTAGGATAATCGTATGATATTCGAAGTTGATTGAATTTATTGATTGTTGAATTATATTGTGATAGATTGTTTATTATGATGTCTTGTGATACTTGCGTAGTTGATTGATAATGTAGCATGTATGATCTGCCTGGGATGATAAACTGTTTAGTTGATGTTAGGGCACAGACATGTGATTTTAAGAGATGTATTTGGGTGAGTGAATTATGATGAATTAGTGATGCCTAGCCTTAGTGTATAGAAGAGATGAGATATTGAATGAAGTCGAGATTTGTGGTGGAAGGTTAAAGCATTAGGTTATAACAATGTGGGTTAGTAAGATTCAGGATTATAAATGTGTTGAGGTTCATGGCCGTGTGTGATGGAACACACGAGGTCGGGATAGTCCTTGAGTCCCTGAGATACGGCACTAATTGCACAACGACATGAGTAGTTTGGAACTACTGGAATGGTGTATGGGCACCATGGTACTAAGTTACTTGCACCGGACCGATTGGGCTACTGACTAATGACAGGAATATAGATGGCCAAGTTTGCATGAGAGTAAGAGTAGAGGGACCATATAGTGGTTTAAGGTTGATTTGGAGTTTTGAGAGATGTTTGTGTTAATAGTTATTATATTTATATACTATGTCCATTTTTCCACCTTTGATGATAGAAATGTGTCTTATCCCCTATTTCTGTATTTGTATATGTTTTGCTTATATGGATACGAGAAGATTATACGGAAGATCCGGGTGATGACTATGTGGAGGAACCAGCTGAGGACTTCACCGAGGATTTTTAAGTAAATAGGGCCAGTGAGTCTAAAACTATATATTTCCGCAACTAAGGGTTTGTATAAGAATGTACCTGCTAGGGATCTCACTGAGAGGATGCCCTAGACAGTGTTTTGGTATTGTATTTAAGTGTGTATTTATAATATAACTTTGATGTTATCTTTCATTGTTGGTCAAATTTTAATTCCTTTGCATTTTCGATTTATAATCAATGTTAATAAAACGAGGAATCTAAATAAATAACTCATGGCACAAGGGGCACAGCGAGGTGTCTCAATGTACGCCTATTCTAATTTATTCTCTTTGATGATCCACCAGACTCTAACATCGACCTTCTTCATGTTTCTAGCACTTGTGCTACAATGGACTGAAGATGCATGTCGTTAATCATTCTTCTACTAGAAAAGTAGCAACATGCATCATCAGTGTATCACAACTGCTAGAAATTTGAAGAATTCTAAGATATGTGGAGTTATCTTTGAATGCAAGCATATTACAATAAGTAAATGCTTTTAGAAATAGATGTTTGGTTAGTTGATCATGATGTAAGTTTCCAATCACCTAGCAAGCAAAACAACATTATCTCTAAATTACCTTTTAAATCCATGAACCGACTTCACATATCTCATATGTGAATAATATTTGTCCTAGTTTGCCTCTCTTGTTATTAAACTATAGCGGTAGGAAGCAACATGGTATATTTGAAGCTGCAAGTATAAGAAGAATCAATATCAATCCTAATGGTTGGATCGAGGATGGTTCAGTTTTCACTTCATTTGAAGCGCACATATGACATAATGTTTGTCATTGCTTCAGTTTCCCAATAATTTTAAATATCAGCCACATTTAAATATTTTTATTCACCTCCCATATTTTTATTCTGTTGCAAAATTTGAAGGTAAATTCAAGACTCGGATCCAGTGTCAGCCCTTGTTAGAAGGTCAATTTGGTCATAATATTGTTGACAATTATGATGAATCAAGATTCTGTTGGTTTGAATTATAGACAAAAGTCAAACAAATAAGTTGATATCCTTGCTTTCATCTTCATTAATCTCTGCAAGTAGTTCCTTCCGGAAAAATACAACAAAACAAATAACTCTTTTGCGAAACTAAAGGCACCAATATGGTGGTACTGAGAAAACTGCTATAGATTTGAATGTTGGTAACTAAAAGAAAGCCAACGTATACGAGGGTTTATGCGATGATTTTATTGGCTAGTATGGACAAAGAAGTGGCCAAACCTGGGGTTTCATGTAGTGATCACGAAGGCTATGGCCAAAATTGACTTGTCAGTGTGCCTTGTTCTGCCAATCCTATGTACGTTGTCATCTATGTCTCTAGGCAAGTCAAAAAACATAACATGAGGCATATAGACAAACTGAAACAATGACATAACTTATGGCATACTCGTGTTGCAAACGAAGTGAATTCAAAACCATCCTCGGTCCTATCATTTGGAATAATATTCAATCTTCCTATACTTTTAGCTTCAAATATACCATGTAGCTTCCTATCACTGTAGCTAAATAAACAAATATTCTTCAGATAAGAGATTTGTTGAGCTAATAGGCTTGTTGAAGGATTTAAAAGACAATTTAGTGATAATACAGTTTTGATGACTAGGTGATTGGAAACTTGGGAAATGATCAACTAACAAAACAATTGTTTTTTAAAAGCATTCACTGATTGTACTATACTTGCATCCAAAGATAACTCCAACTAGCTCTTTTTTCTTTTTTCTAGCACTTGTGCTGCAATTGACTGATGATTCATGTTGCGACATTTCAACTAGAATAATGAATAACAACGTTTTCGAGTTGGAATCTAAAGACTGGGATTACGCTTGATCTTTGGATATGTCCTAAAAATTAAATTGATTAAGCTTTGGATTCATCTTATGTGGACATATCGAAAGGTTAAGCTTAACTTCGGTCATTGGATTCAAGCTCGAAAATACTATTATTCCTTCTTCTAGTTGAAAAGTCGAAACATACGTCATTAGTCAATTACAACACAAGTAAAAGAAATTTGAAGAAGTCTAAGCTAGGTGGAGTTATCTTTGGAAGCAAGCATAGTTCAATCGGTGAATGCTTTCATAAAAACTTATTTGGTTAGTTGATCATGTCCCAAGATTCCAATATCTAGCAAGCAAAACTGTATGGTATATTTTAAGCTGTGAGTATATGAAAATTGAATATTAATCCTATTGCCTAGATTTAGGATGTTTCCGATTGCACTCCATTTGCAGCACATGTATGACGTAAATTTTGTCATTATTTTAGTTTGGCTATGTGGCTTATGTTATGTATTGTGACATGCCTTGGGACATAGATGAAAACGTACATAGGAGTTACAGAACAAGGCGTTCTTATAAGTTTGGGTTAGCAATTGCCTTCATGATCACTACGAAAAATCGTTGTTTGGCATTGCTTTGTCTAGACAAACTAATATCATCACTGCATGATCCCCCAATTATATTTGCATACTTTTGATTGGCAACATTCAAACATAAACCAACTTTCTCAGTACCACCATCTTTCTACCTTGAATTAGGAAGAAGAGTGATATGTTTTCTTGTAGTTTTTGGGAAGGAACTACTTGCAGCGACTGGTGAAGATTAAAACAAGGAGATCAACTTATTTGTTTGCCTTTGGTCAAATTCAAACCAAAACAATCTTGGTTCATAATAGTTATTAGTAATAATATGACCAAAACGATCTTCTAACATAGGCTGGCTCTACATCCGAGCCTTGAACTTTACCTTCACCTTTTGTAACAAAACAGAACTGTAACACCCTCCTTGGGCACTACATTTTCTGTGACATTCTATAAGATCGGGTAAAGCGGAAAAATAAATTGTATCTGAAGAAAAAACGGGTTTACTTTTTTTTCCAAGAGAGACAGTAAGCAAATAAAACATTGAACATCATCAAATATATAGAGACATAATACATTCCAGAGTTCCTCAGAAGTTAACAGTCATAAACATAGTCATAATAGGAAGTGGCGGAAATACCAACGCCAATAACATAACAGAACTAAAAGAAATACATATAATAATATTGGAGTCGCATCTCCACAAAAACTAGCTATAAACAAAAGGACTCATCAAGCTGGCCTACTCAAAACTATAACGAGGTGTCGTCCTTATACAAAATAAACAACTAAGGAAGACATGTCATGACGTGGGTACTCTTCACGTCTTCTACATATAATGGCCACTGTAGATGCGTCCAAGTAACCATGCTATCTCCATCTCAAGCTGGACGTGATGATGGGATAGTGCTGCCATCGTCTTCACAGATCATAAAGGTAACACAGATGCCAGGCAACACAGGAAATGAGTTGAGATCCCCATTCATCATATAACATAAAGCAGATATGCAGTGATGCGACTCACAATCATATAGATAGTATCAACATGCAGTTATATCATTAACAGGTCAGTATACCAATAATAATTCACAAGCGCAATCACAGAGCAAAGATTCACTTAGATAGGAGACATCTAAGACTCGAGGAAGAACTCTGACTCTTACACCATGGTGATTAAGAACATTTGGAAGGAGTGATTAGAGCGCATGTTTCACAACTGCCGATAGTAGGCATCTTGTGTGTTTAATAGTACCAGACACGTTGTGGTACTACAACTGATTGTGAAACACTCTCAATAACCTTGATCGGCTAGCTTCTAGTAGTTGATGACAATGTATTGCATGGAACGCCACGACTAAGAAGAATCACCATCTGGCCATCCGTGGCCCTCCTACCCTAACCATCCCCAAGACCATTTAAGATCGTCACTAGCACGTCCTCTGCGCACATGCATGTCGACTCAACTTCCTAAGCACAAAGGCCCTACGGAACATAGTATCAACTATGTGTTTTGGCAATAATGCCGATGAGTTTAACTTCGTCTAAGAAATGATGGTGGTTAGTCTCCCCCGTACCTCTTGTAGCTCACTCAAACTTAAGCAAAAATATGATGGTTGTCCACTTGGAGGTCACGGTTTTTGAGAGGGTAAAACCTAGCAAGAGAAGATTCATTCAACAAAGAGTTATGTACATGAATCTAGCTATGAATAAGAAGGATGAATCATGATAGTAAACTTACTTGAAGTGAAGGAAATGGATGAACTAAGGAATCAAGTTCTTGATCCAAAAATACCCATTTTGTTAGAAGCCTCTAATAGATTTTTGTGTGAAATCACCAAGGCTTAGAAGGTCAAGAGGAGCATGGATATGCTCTTAGTTTTTCAAGGGATGAAGTAGATGATGAGTTATGGAGTTGAGTAGAGAAGACCCATTTTTCAAACTTGCTTAAAATGGAAAATGGTTGAAATAACATAGGCTTAGATGATTGATGGGAGTGTGAATATGGTGTTAATTTTTCAAAAGAGTGAGCGGATGGTGGAGTTATGGTGTTGGCCGAAATTTTGGAGGAAGGAGGAAGAAGAAGACTTGGCTTCTTGGAGAAGATGAAGGTGTATAAGAAATGAAAGTGATAGTGTGTGGGTGAGGGGAAGTAGCCGTGTATTTAGTTAAGTGAGTGAGGGGAGAGTGTGTGGTGAGGAAGGAGCCGTGTAGGTGAGTGAAATGAGGGGAGGGTAATTTTGTTATTTTAGCTGTTAACCTTAGTGAGTAATGATGGTTCAATGGTAGGTTAGTATTTAGGGAAAAAAAAAAGTACACGAGACTTTTTGTATAAAGTGTGACAATTTGTCACACCGGAGTCACATCATTGACTCTATGTCTTGCACTTCTCAGTGTTCTACTTCCTCTACTGCTCTGCCCTCGGTTCCGGTTTTATCCAGACACCCGAGATTGGTATGTATTTCAAGATTTCCTGTCTCGAAATTAAACTTAGCAGACTCGATTAAAATAATAATATTTTCATCGGCTCCGTCTCTAAAAATAATTCAGAGATACTCAAACAATTATTTTATTTTTCATTTTCCTCAGACATATACCAGCTCAAGGAATTCATAATTTACAGTGTAAATTCATACCGATGTCAAAACACAGTCCGGTTCTTATCTGAGTTTTTAATTCGAATTCTATTGAATTCTCATGTATAAGCAGTAAACATTATTTATAATTGTTAAATTGTATTTCTCAAACAATTTAATCATAGAATTAATTAATAAACAGATAAAGCAATTTTTTTGGGGTGTTACAACACTACCCCTCTAAAAAAAATTTCGTCCTCGAAATTAAATTACCTTAGAACAGATGTGGGTACTGTTCCCTCATCTTTTCCTCTAGCTCCCATGTAGCATCCCCCGATGTAGCATTCCAGATCACCTTAACCAACGGGATTTCCTTTCCTCTTAACTGTTTCACCCTTCTGTCAATCTTCACAGGTAGTGTCTCATAGGTTAAGTTATCCTTTAATTGTACAGTATCAGGTGCTATGACATGACTAGGGTCTGGAATATACTTTCGTAATTGCGACACATGAAAGACATTAAGGTTCGAAAGAAAAGGCGGTAAGGCTATTTTTTAAGCTACAAGACCTACTCGCCGAAGAATTTAGTAGTGACCAATGAATTTAGGAGTGAGTTTCCTGGATTTAATCACTATACCAACCCCAGTCATAGGCGTGACTCTCAAAAACACATGGTCGCCTTCCTCGAACTCAAGTGGTCTACGTCTCTTGTCCGCATAACTCTTCTATCGACTCTGAGTTGTCTGCATTTTCTCCGGAATCATCTTTACCTTTTCCGTCGTCTGTTGAACAATGTCCGGTCCCAACAGTAGACTTTCACCATTTTGGTACCAACACATAGGTATCCTACACCGTCGACCATACAAAGCCTCATAGGGTGCCATCCCTATGCTCGAGTGGAACTATTGTTGTAGATGAACTCTATCAATGGTAGAAATTCATCCCAACTCCCAGTATGCTCCAACACACAAACCCTTAGGAAATCCTCAAGCGATTGAATCGTCCTCTCAGACTGTCCATCCGTTTGTGGATGATAACCCGAACTCAACCTGAGCTTAGTCCCTAACGACTCTTGCAGGCTTTGCCAGAACCTCGACATAAACCTCGGATCTCGATCCGAAATAATACTCGAAGGTACACCACGCAGTCTAACAACCTCCCCGATATATAACTGAGTCAACCTCTCCATTGAGTATTTGATGTTGATGGGTAAGAAGTGAGTCGACTAAGTTAGTCGATCAATTATAACCCATATAGCATCATGGCCCTTTCAAGTCCTCGGGAAACTTGTCACAAAATCCATTTAGATACCATCCCACTTCCATTCTGGGATACTCAGGGGTTGCAACATCCCTGTTGGCCTTTGATGTTCAATCTTCTCAACTTGCTCTTATGAGCTTCCTCAAGAATCAGCTTTCTGAGTTCAAAATCCATAGGTACACAAATCCTCTCACCAAACCTCAGAATCCCATCTGTTCCTTCCCTGAATTCTGATGTTGCTCCTTGTCGTGTCAACTCCCTTTCCTTTTGTAAAAACTCGTCACCTTCTTGCTTCTCTCTTATTTTTTCCATCAACCCATTGGAAACTGTAATCATTCCCAAACAGAGTTTTCCTGGTGACGTCTCTACAGTCAACCTCATATCCCTGAACTGTTCTATCAACTCTTGCTCTTTAACCATTATTGTAGACGCATGTATGACTTTCCTACTCAAGGCATCTGCTACCACATTTGCCTTTCCCGGATGGTACTGTAGTTGAAAATCATAATCCTTTACGAATTCCAACCAACGTCTCTGTCGCATGTTAAGCTCTTTCTGATCAAACAAATATTTTAAACTCTTATGATCACTGAAGGCATTGAATGTTGTTCCATATAGGTAATGCCTCCAGATCTTTAGTGCAATAAACACAGCAGCTAGCTCCAAGTCATGCATAGGATAATTCCTCTCATGAATCTTCAACTATCTTGAAGCATAAGCTACTACTTTCCGATTATGCATCAGTACGCAACCCAATCCTTGATGTGAAGCATCACAGTACTCCTCAAAAGGCTCTTTAAAACCAGACAACACTAACATAGGTGAGGTAGTCAACCTCCTCTTTAGCTCTTGAGAACTTTTCTCACAAGCTTCAGTCCATGTAAACGCTTGATCCTTCCGGGTTAACTGGGTAAGAGGTCCTACTATCCTAGAGAATCCTTCAATGAATCTACTATAGTATCCAGCTAAACCAACAAAACTATGGCTTTTTGTTGCAGTCTTCGATATTTCCCATTGAAGAACTGCTTCAACTTTCGACGGATCCACAATTGTCCCTTCCTTAGAGATAACATGACCTAAAAACTGAACTTCACCAACCAAAACTCGCACTTTTCCAACTTCGCATACAGTTGTTTCTCCTTGAGAATTTGGAGAACTATACTGAGATGTTCAGCATGTTCATCCTGATTAACAGAATAGATTAGAATGTCATCGATAAAGACGACAACAAAATTATCTAGGTAAGGACGAAAGATCCTATTCATGTAATCCATGAATATAGCAGGTGCATTCGTCACCTCGAAAGGCATCACAAGGTACTCATAATGCCCACAGCGTGATCGGAATGCTATCTTTGGAACATCCTCCACCTTCACACGAATCTGATGGTAACCAGATCATAGATCTATCTTTGAGAACACCGTTGCTCCTCGCAATTGATCCATCGAGTCATCTATCCTTGGAAGAGGACACTTGTTCGTAATTATCACTTTGTTCAACTGACAGTAGTCCACACATAGATGAAAAGTTCCATCTTTCTTCTTTATAAGCAAAACTAGAGCTCCCCAAGGTGACACACTAGGTCTAATGAACTCTTTTACCCAACATATCCACTATATGCTTCTTTAAGTCCTCTAGCTCCGATGGTGACATACGGTACGGTGCCTTGGATATCGGTCCAGTCGATTGAGAACTCAATGTCTCTAACAGGGGGCAAACCAGGTACATCTTCAGGAAAAACCTTAGGAAACTCATTGACGACAGGTACAGACTGTAAATCGATCTCATCCTTGACATCCAAGGAAAACAGTAACATGTATCCTTGAGCTCCTTCTTTCAAAGAAGTTCTTACTTGGTTAGCAGACAAAAATCCAGAAACCTCATCCTTAGGGAAAATCAGGGTTTTATTTGCACAATCTAATAGGACATGGTTAGCACATAACCAATCCATACCTAATATCACATCTATTTGCGAAAGAGGCAAACAGATCAGGTTAACCAAAAATTTCCTATCCTCTACAAGGATAGTACAGTTCAAACAAGCTTCAGTAGTCAAAATAGGTTTAGCAGTAGGAGTAGATATAATCAAATCAAAAGGTAAAGAAGACACATGTAATCCTAGCAACTTAGCACAGTCATATGCAACGAAAGAATGGGTCGCACCCAAATCAAACAGCACAGTTAAAGATTTACCTCCTATGGTACATTGTCCCCGTATCAGATCCTTGTTCTAAGAGGCTTCAGTGCCACTCACAGTGTAAACTTTGCCTCCTGCTCTTAGCCTCGTGGCCTTCACATTGTTCACAAAGGGCCCCGCCTTGGGTTGCTCGCAGTCCCTAGAGATTTGTCCAGGCTTCCCACATTTGAAGCAGATGATGCCCTTGATCGTGCAGTCTCTTGTTAGTTAGCCCTTGCCACACTTCAGGCAATTCTAAGGAGTGTTCCCAGACGGTCCAGAACCTCCACTGCTTCCACCAAAAGAAAATTGTTGCTGCCACTGGCCCTGTGGCCTAGAATATGGTTTCCTCTGGAATCAGTTGTTGTTGTTGTAGTTCCCCTTTTTGAACCTAGATGGCCCAAAGTTCTTCTGTCTCTTCTCTTGGCTAGCCTTCATATATTCAATGAGCCGACACTTTTCCATTAGTTTTGGAAATACAGATATTTCCATTGGAACCACGGCTTCCTTTAACTCATATCTTAGACCCCCTTCAAACCTTCGACATTTCCATTCCTCATGAGGGTTGTCATGCAAGTAGTTTGAGAACCTAGACAAGCTCTCAAATCTAGCCCCGTACTCAGCTACAGTCATGTTACCTTGCTTCAGTTGGAGAAATTCCACCTCCTTAGCTTGTTTGGCACTTGCTGGAAAGTACTTGTCCAGAAACTTTCTTCTAAAAGCTTCCCAGTTGACAGCCTGTTGCTCATGCTCGAGCACTTTTTAGGCTCCTTTCCACCAATACTCAACATCGCCCACTAGCATGTAGGCAGGATAGGTGACCTTGTCATTGTCAGTGCACCTCATGGCTGTGAAGATCTTTTCTAGAGATTCTATCCATAGCTCAGCTCGCTCAGGATCAAACTCACCATTGAACTCTGGCGGATTCCTACGAAGGAATTCATCTAGTCCACTACTTCCAACTGCTCTTTCCTCGCACCTTATGAATGCGGCAGTCATTTTCTCTCATGACCTGCACAGCTGCAGCCAATTTCCTCCACCATGAGCCATTATAATCCTGCAAGACCAAAATTAATTAGTCATGTAGATTACAATAATCTCATCTCAAAACAATACCATTCCTTTTTGGAAATAATATCAACACACAAAGGAACACACAGAAACAAGCAGAGAACGCAGCACAAACAAAGACAGACCACAAACCCTAACAGACTCAGCCAGCTCTGATACCAAATAATGTAACACCCTCCTTGAGCACTACATTGTCTATGACATTCTATAAGACCGAGGGAAAAATAAATAGTATCTGAAGAAAAAACAAGTTTACATTTTTTTTTTCCTTTTTCAAGAGAGATAGTAAGCAAATAAAACATCTAACGTCATCAAATAGATACATAATACATTCCAGAGTTCTTCGGAAGTTAACAGTCATAAACATAGTCATAATAGGAAGTGGCGGAAATACCAACGCCAATAACATAAAAAAACTGAAAGAAATACATATAATAATATTGGAGTCGCAGCTCCACAAAAACTAGCTATAAACAGAAGGACTCATCAAGCTACCCTACTCAAAACTAGCTATGCAGTGATGCAACTCACAATCATATAGATAGTATCAACATGTAGTTATATCATTAACAGGCCAGTATAACAATAATAATTCACAAGTGCAATCACAGAGCAAAGATTCACATAGACAGGAGACATCTAAGACTCGAGGAAGAACTCTGACTCCTACATCATGGTGATTAAAAACATTCGGAATGAGTGATTAGAGCGTATGTTTCACGACTTCCGATAGTAGGTATCTTGTGCGTTCAATAGTAACAGCCAAATTGTGGTATTACAACTGATTGTGAAACACTCTTAATAACCTTGATCGGCTAGCGTCTAGTCGTATGAGTGTATTTCATGGAACACCACGACCAAGAAGAATCACCAACTGGCCATTCATGAACCTCCTACCCTGACCATACCCAGGACCATTTAAGATCATCACTAGCACGTCCTTATGTTCACATGCATATCGGCTCAACTTCCTAGGCACAAAGGCCCTACGGAACATAGTATCCACTATGTGTTTAGACAATAATGCCGACCCACGGACAAAGCTCGTGATTCTGCAAGAATCGATTTGATGTGCTTTTCATATGCTTGATGTACTCGGGTCCGAATCACCAGCTCCCTTTACACCGAGCTAAAGTTCTCACACAATTGTTTCATTTTGGTGTACAAGTGTATTAAGGTTTTCATTTCCAAACCTAACATATTATGGAGGTCAGACCAAAAATCCAACAATCATTCTCTTTGCACTTTTCTACATTGAGCCCTTTTTGTTTGGCTTATAAGTAACAAAACACAGTATTTATTCCATTAAGTCTTATGGAGGTATGGATGATATTAAATCATCCATAATTTACGACGTAAGGTCTTGATTTACCATGAGTCATAATTAATTAACTCCTTGTCTTCTCTCTAAGTCACTTTATCATAGGTTTTTACCGTTTTGTTTTGAAACATAAGCCTCGGAGCCTAAATTCCTTTTTGTCAAAATCAAAACCTTTTTACCAAAGATAAAACATTTTAATAAAGGTTTTAAGTGGTACATAGGTACTAAATCATTCAAAAATAACCCTTAGAGGAATACTTCAAAGCTTCCAAAAACAGTGTTTCCCTTTTTTGCCCGATTTTGACCTAAAACCCAACATTTCAAAAGTGCGATTCTTTTCATCAAATCTATCACCTTCCCACATTATAACAATCATTATAAGGTATTAAAAAACACCAAAATCAAACTTCTCAATACAGTTGTATAAAATTCCACAAACTTGACCTAACGTCCCTAAGTTCGAGAATCGGGTAATCCCTTTTTCAATGATTCTTTGACCCTAAGGCCCTATGACTTATTTTGAAGTCTTAGGACACTTAGTTAGACATCAAAACATTTTTCTAAACCCCAAAACAGGGTTGATTAGAAATCACCTTTGAATCCACTTAAAAGCATACTAACTCTAAGCCATTCCATTTTTATGCCACATAAAACATGATTTTTGTTTCCTTTGGTCCTAAACTCGGATTAAATCCATTTTAGAACCAATAATAAAACCATACAAGACAGCCCTAAACACCTTCAAAACAGTTTTGGAAAAACTTGTTTCCTTCTTAGTTTTATTACTCTTTAAAACACTTAATAAAGTCTAGAATTCATGTGTAATTAACATTAATTGATCCTTATCCTCTTTTTTAAGCTTGGCCGAAACTTGGCAAGCATAAAGTGAAGGTTTTCACATCACCAAATCAAACTCACATCCACACACATACTTCAACATATCCAACAATCAACATGAAACCATTTGATTCCACAACTTAGAACATAACACTTATTATCAACAATCAAGGAAATCAACAAAATATTGTCCTCAACCAAGCATTTATTCAAGTAATCCAATACATCAATAATCACATTCAACCATCAAGCTCAACCATACAATCAATCATTTTCAAAGGAACCAACATAGATTTGAATACCCTTTAACTGTAGGGTTTTCAAGACAACCATAATTTAAATAAATCACAACACATCCACTCTAAGATATGATGGTGGTTAGTCTCCCCCATACCTCTTGTAGTTCACTCAAACTTAAGCAAAAAGATGATGGTTGTCCACTTGGAGGTCACGGTTTTTGAGAGGGTAAAACCTAGCAAGAGAAGATTCATTCAATATAGAGTTATTTACATGAATCTAGCGCTATGAATAAGAAGGATGAATCATGATAGTAACCTTACTTGAAGTAAAGAAAATGGATGAACCAAGGAATCAAGTTCTTGATCCAAAAATACCCATTTTGTTAGAAGCCTCTAAATTGATTTTTGTGTGAAATCACAAAGGCTTAGAAGGTCAAGAGGAGCATGATATGCTCTTAGTTTTTCAAGGGATGAAGTGGATGATGAGTTATGGAGTAGGGTAGAGAAGACCCATTTTTCAAACTTGCTTAAAATTGAAAATGGTTGAAATAACATAGGCTTAGATGATTGAGGGGAGTGTGAATATGGTGTTAGTTTTTCAAAGGAGTGAGTGGATGGTGGAGTTATGGTGTTGGCCGAATTTTTGGAGGAAGGAGGAAGAAGAAGACCTGGCTTCTTGGAGAAGTTGAAGGTGTATAAAAAAATGAAAGTGAGAGTGTGTGGGTGAGGGGAAGTAGCCGTGTATTTAGTTAAGTCAGTGAGGGGAGAGTGTGTGGTGAGGAAGGACCCGTGTAGGTGAGTGAAGTGAGGGGAGGGTAGTTTTGTTATTTTAGCTATTAACCTGATGTGATCTAGGATATAAATCACTAACATTTTAGGATCTTTCTTTGATTTCAAGTGCTAAGAATTCAAGATCAAACACAAACTAGAACAATTGAATGAAGCTTGATTCTCAAGTGAGAATCAAGAGAAACAAAAAGGAGTAGAAGAGCACAATTATATATGAATTGAAATGACAAGAACAAAAATAAAAGTGCAGACATTAAAGTGCAGAAAATTAAAGAAAGAAAGTAGAAAATGGAATAGGAAGAAGATGAAGGGGAAGGCACCACAATTGAATCATCTTTGAGAAGAAGATTGAATTGCTAAGCCAAAGGAAGATTCACCACTTGAATAAGGATATTCAAGATAAGAACCAAAGGTTTAACTCATGAACCAAGAAGAGGAGAACTCTCAACTCTCTCTAGAAATCTCAAGTGTGAGAAAACTCAAATGTATTCAAACTTGTCCAAATGAGTTACAAGAGAGCCTATTTATAGATGAGGCAAGATGCTCCTCATCCTCTAATTACAAGGTGCAGCCCTCTTCCTATAATTCCCAACTGTGGGCTTAATTTTGGCCCAAAGCTTCCTACTCTTATTCTTATAGCCCAATAGGCCCAATTCCTAAACTAGTCTTAAGTGCTTTTATGAATTAAGCACTTCTATTACATGAAGTCTAGCTATACAACTAGTTCCTATATTTATTACATGAAGTCTAATCTATACAAAGGTCCTAGGCCCTATCCCTAACTAGGTATCTTGGACTCTTCTTTAGAGTATTTTGGACTTTTCTTAGCTTTGACCTTGTCATGGGTCCATGTGAGTCTTCATGCTTGGTCCTTTGCTTTGTGAATCCATGTTCATATCATAACCTTAGTGAGTAATCATGGTTCAATGGTAGGTTAGTAATTAGGGAGAAAAAGTACTCTAGACTTTTTGTATAAAGTGTGACAACTTGTCACACCGGGGTCACATTATTGACTCTATGTCTTGCACATCCTAGTGTTCTACTTCCTCTACTGCTCTACTCTGCCCAATGTTTTTAAGGCAACGGGAAGCACTCTCGGAACAACTGCCAACTAATCAATCTGCCCTCTACCTCCAGTAATCTCCTCTTGCCTCTCCACCAGGCCTCTGCTCCATTAGTCAACATGAAAGCTGCATAAGTCACTCTCCTATCCTCTCTACAATGCATAATGTCAAAAATTTTCTCCAACTCCTGCATCCACCACTCTGCCTCTCAGGGTCATAGTCACCTCTGAACTCTGGTGGCTTCCCTTTCAAGAAGGTAGCCATCCCGGCATCCTCTGCCTCTACAGCTCTCCTCTGGTTCTGCTGCTCCTGCTGCTCCCTGGTCATCTACAACATCTGAGCGATCTGCTAAGTCTGCTGCAACATAGCTGTGGCTAGATCTCTGATGGTCTGGAGAGTCTCAGATGACTATCCTCCACCTCCGGCTCCTCCTCCAGTGTGAAAAGTCTCTCCATTGCCATCTATGGCAACTCTCTCTGGGGTTCTGCCGCCACCTCCTCCCCATCGTCCTCTACCTCTACCTCGAGCCATGATCCTGTAAAAGAAATCCTTAGCTCACATTTATATGACATATAATATTACATAAAACTGGTATATAAATACTATACGCCACACATATGTTAATTATCGCATCCGGACTCACTACCCAACTTCTAAGCATAGTCGTTATCCGATGTGGATTAGACTAAAATAGCCAGTACACCCTAACCTCATAGTCTGAACAGAATCAAACTGCTCTGATACCACCAAATGAGACACCCGAATGTCCCATTAAAGAAAAACCTAAATTTAACTAAAACTTAATCGTGATATTAGCGTTAATCATATAAAATAGAAAATCATAAATATTAAAACTTTAAACATAAAGAACGGAAACATAGCCATCACACATAGATATACATATACATGAAGGTACAATGTACTATATCGGGTACCACATCAGAGTAGGGCCCCAAAAGTAAAAACTGACAAAATAACTGAAGATACAACAACCCGCAAAAAGACGCACTAGCCACAAACTCTCTACTCAACTACTCGAGTCCACTGCTCATCCTCCAGCATCTGGTTCATAAGGAGTTCCATCTAGTTCCTTTGTAATTGGCTCATCCGCAGGGTCTTCTCATATTGATCACATAAATAAAACATATACATAAAGAAATAAGGAGATAAGAAATTATCTATCATCATATATGGAAAAGGGTACGTAACATATAATCAATAAAGGCACACAGACATGCTTAACAGATATATAAATACAATTATCCTCGAGACTCATTATTATCCTCTACCCTTCGCGCTCATACAACTTATGCTGACGTGGCCACCACCAATCCTATCACACATCCCTCGTCTGATTAGGGATGTCAGTCAGTCATCCAAGCAACGCGTCCCCAAATCCCGATGCACACTCTCACCTGTGGTGAGAATGCTCATGCAAAGCAATGACACTACAAATGCACATCTCGCTCCGGTGCATACCCTGGTTCTCTCTCGAGGGTGCTTATGCATAGCAATGACACTATAGCTGCACAGCCTAAATCTAAGTTGGGACGGTCCCCGAGGACTTCAGACCTCGTGTGTTCCAAACACACGGCTGTGATCAACAACATGCATCTATATGGGTCTCGCCGACATATATTGAGTCATAGCCTAGTGCCTTAACCTCTCATCACTATCTCATAAAATATCTCCAATAATATCACATCATCAAATACCTCATAATAAAATATTAATTAATTAGGTTAGGCACGTCTAAATCACATATCATACTCTCTCCCAACACGCATCACTTTAAGATATCATATATCATCGCCTAGATACCAACTAAGCATGTCATTACAGATAAAACATATTATCACTAAAGACAACATGTTATCAACAATAATCAAAATAAAATAATAATAACATCATAATAATAATAATAAAATAATAATAACATATTCAAATAAATATAATAACTTTAATTAACTTGTTAATCCAAATAGCACACAGCAAGCAACTCAAATATGATAAAATCAGACAACCTCAATATCATAAAATTAACCTAACGGTGATAAATCTACAATCCCCATATCATCATTGGTACCACTAAGTAGTCCCCAATGTGATATTGACATTGTCCATTATTCGCCTACTAGTAGGGTTTAGGTCGCCCTACGCCATTATTGAATAAAATGCTACTTAGCCATTTCCGACGTTAGATAGCTTCTTTCTCCCACCTGAAGTGTCGTAGGCTAGCTTTAGAGCAATGAAACAAGCCCTCTACTAATCCCCCTTCTGCTGCCACGCCAAGAACAAGGGTCTCTGGACCTCCAAAAATTCACCTGACCACATCATTATGAAGCACACGTTACGTGTAACCCAAATCTGAAGACAGAATTGAAAACCGATAAGCAGATTGAAAGATAACCTCAATACCATCGCTGACGGCATTTCGACATAAAAAGGACATAGGCTTACCTTAGCCTAATCAAGAAAACATAGATAGGATGATGAAGTAAACGTCGCGAGGATCACAACGGTATAATCAGTTTCTCGATAGAATGAACGGATTGCTCGGAAACTCCTCTTGAATTTTCTGCCTTTGGGAGCTTCTACAATCTTCTCACGGAAATGACACAATTTAAAACAATATTTTTTTTTATACACTGGGCGCTCAGTGCCCATGAACCAACGCTCAGCGCTGGTGGGCTGCACCGCCATCCTCCTCCAGTCACAGTGTCACACGTGTCCATGCTCCCAGCGCTCAGCACTCCATACTGTCCAGCACTCCTGATTCATACGTTTTATCGCATTTTGAGCTCGTTTGAAGTCCGATTGACTTGAAATTTGAAACATAGACTCTTCTATAACTAAGGAATAAGATCAAGTCTTCAAACAAACCTAATCTCTTCCTCAAACCTAAATTTCTATTTGTACACTTTTAAGCATTCTAAACAGTATAAAGAAAACCCTAGAACACGTTCTCATTCGATTCAACGCCGGTTAATCTCGTACTTTCCATGCAAGGTTCACAATACCTAAACATGTATATTAGACCTTAAATCAAGGTCCTAAACATAGTCATCAAACATATAAACAATGCCTTAAAATATGGATGCTACAATCTTCAGTCTGATTGTCTTGTCTTCCAAGATCTAAACCTGCAAGATCATCTTCAAGATCTGATAGTCTCCTATCAGTCTTTAAAACATCATTAAATTTGATATGAATGGATTCCTCAACAACTTATGTTCTAGAGTTATAAACTCTAAAAGCTTTAGAAGTGTTCGAATAACCGAGAAATGTAGCCTTATCTACTTTTGAATCAATCTTTCCAAGTTGATCTCTAGTATTTAAGATAAAACATTCACATCCAAAAGCATGGAAATAAGAGATGTTGGGCTTTCTACCTTTCCATAATTCATAGGGAGTTTTATTCAAGAAGGGTTTTATCAGTATTATGTTCTGTACATAACAAGCAGTGCTTACTGCCTCAGCCCAGAAGTACTTTGGGAGTTCGCTTTCATTCAGCATTGTTCGAGCCATCTCTTGTAGAGATATGTTCTTCCTTTCTACTACACCATTCTGCTGAGGAGTTCTATGAGCAGAGAAGTTGTGAGAGATACCATTCTCTTCATAGAATGTATTGAAGTGCTCATTTTCATATTCTCCTCTATGGTCACTTCTGATAGCTGAGATACAAAATCCCTACTCATTCTGTACTTTCTTACAGAATATAGAAAACACCTTGAATGACTCATCCTTGGGGGTTAAGAAGAGTACCCATGTATATCTAGAATAATCATCAACTAAGACAAAACCATATTTTTTTCCTGCCTTAATAGCAACACTTACTGGACCAAACAGATCCATATGTAACAATTGTAATGGTCTAGAAGAAGATACCAGATTCTTGGGTTTAAAGCTAGATTTATCTTGCTTTCCACATTGGCAAGAATCACATAAGACATCCTTTTTGAAACTTATATCAGGTAGACCTTTCACAAGTATATACTTCTGAAGCTTAGTTATATGTTTCATACTTGTATGTCCTAGCTTCTTGTGCCATACCCATCTTTCATCTTCCCTTGACGCAAAACAAGTCACATTTTGATCAGTCAGTTCAATTAGATCAATCTTATAAAGATTTTGTTGCCTGTTTGCTGAAAAGAGAACTTTGAGAGAACTTTGCCATTAGTGTCTTTGACTATACATGCATTCTTAGTAAAGGAAACATTATATCCATTATTACATAATTGACTTATGCTTAGTAGATTATGTCTTAATCCTTCAACAAGGAGAACATTAGAGATAGATGGTAGAGGTGATCTCCCACCAATTTTACCTATCCCAATAACCTTTCCTCTTTGGTTTCCACCAAAGGTAACATGTCCACCTTCTTTAGGTTGGAGGTCTAGGAACATAGACATTTCTCCTGTCATGTGTCGTGAGAAACCACTGTCCAGGTACCATGATAGGTGTGCTTTTTGTCCAATTAAGGATATCTGCAACAAGAATAATCAAGGCTTTAGGTACCCATATTTTCTTGGGTCCTTTCTTGTTAGATCTCGAAGTTTGTACAACTTCTTTCTTGTGTGAATGCACTTGGACGTGATATGTCCATCTTTTCCGCAATTTTTACAGCTATACTTATATGAAATAACCCTATCATAAAGAGCTTTAGGTTTTTGTCATAAGATCTTGTTAGATAGTTTATGATGTGTCTAGTCAGTGAATCATATATCATTTTTATCAAGAGAGGGTTTCTGACTTCCTAACAGTTTAGTCAGGTTATCTCTACCATTGACAAAATGAGCAAGATCAGAGGTGAGCTCTTCTACCTTCTGTTGAAGTTTGACAACTTCTTCAGATTGTGGCCTCTCAACTATGATCTCAGCCTTAAGCTTTTCAGTTTTAAGCTTACTGTTTTCCTGATGCAGCCTGTCACACTCTTGAGTCTTATGTTCATGCTCTTTTAGGAGTTTCACATATTGCCTCTTAAGTGTTCTGAAAGCCTTAGTTAAACAGTTAGATTCCTCAATCAATTCATCATAGGCATCTTGCAATTCCTTAAGATCATAAATTACCTCAGAATCAGAATCAGCATTTGCCATAAGACACAGATTTGCTTCCTCGCCTTCTGCATCCTCATCTGATGAATTGCCATCGAGATCTTCCCATGTTGTCATCACTCCTTTATTTTTCTTTTTGTAGAACTTTTTGAAAGGTTGCTTTTGTAACTGAGGATATTCATATTTGATATGTCCTGGTTTCTTACATTCATAGCAGACAATAGGACTCTTATCATAACTTTTGTTTTCTTTGAAGTATTTTTCTTTATTGAACTTCTTGAAAGGTTTATCCTTTCTAAAATTCTTCTTTTTCCATAGCTTTCTCATTTTTCTAGTTAGTAATGACATTTCATCATCACTATCTGAGTTTTCTTCAAAAGCGTCTGATCCTGGTTCTGATTCTTCAACCTTGAGAGCCTTTGAAGAAGTCTTTTCTACCTTGAGGCCAATGGACTTTCCTTTCTTTGTTGAACTGTCTTCATTTAGCTCCTATCCATGAACATGTAAAGTTCCAAGAAGATCACTCATTTGAAGAGTTGTGAGTTCTTTGGCTTGAGTTATTGCAGTAAGCAGAGGTCTCCACTGTTTGGGCAGACTCCTTAGAATTTGCCAACTTTCTTAGTATTGATGTAGGTTTTTCCCAATGATTTCAGATTGTTTATGATAGTCTGAAATCTTCCTATCATTTGAGCAATGTTTTCTCCATCTTCCATGGTGAATAGCTCATACTTTCGTATAAGCATATTTATCTTAGTTTCTTTTTCACCTTTGTTGTTCCTTCATGAGTTACTTCAAGAGTATCCCAGATTTCCTTAGTAGATGCACATGTATGGACCTTCTCAAATTCTTCCTGACTTAGGGCGCACATCAAGGAATACCTTACTTTATGATTTAGCTCCCACTTAGTCTATCCTGCTGCAGTCCACTAAGCTTTAAGTTTGTCAGTCTCATCAACATTCTTTGGAGTGTAGGGACCATCAGTGATGACATCCCATAAATCAGAGTTTGTTGACATGATGAACCATTGGAATCTTTCTTTCAGATAGATGTAGTCTTCTCCATCAAATAAGGGAGGTCTTACCATGGATGCTCCTTCTCCAGAGTTGCTTCCACTTGTGCTAGCTCCAGCCATCATGATTTATGTTCAATCAGGATCTTTCCTCAACACTGTTAAGTGCACAACCTAGAGGATAAGCTCTGGTACCAACTGAAATGAACAGATATAAAACACGGGAAGGGGGGTTGAATTGTGTTTTGGTTAAATTTTCTCAAAGACCTAAACTTTAGATAAAAGACACAAAGATACGTCTGATGTAACAGAAAACATTTCACTTTTCAACACTTTTCAACCCAGTTAGCACAGTTAATATAAAGCAAACTGAAAAGATTAAATTAGAGAAAGAGACACAGATATTTATACTGGTTCACCCCAAACCTTAGGCTACGTCCAGTCCTTGGTTTCACCAAGTATTAACACTATAATTGATCAGGTTATAGAAGGTATTGTTTGCACACCTAGCCTTCACAGGCTCAAACAAGTATTGTATGCACACCTAGCCTCTCCAGGCTCAAACAAGTATTCTTTCAGCAAGCCTCTTCAGGCTCTATAAATGGTAAGAGATTAATGAAGCAGCAGCTTCACAGATTACAACTTTGGAGATCTACCAAATAACACTTGGAGAGTGAATAAGTATTTAAGGTAGGTAAGATTGCAATAAAGACTTCTCAATAAATACAAATGATTTGAGCAGAGAAGTATTCTATGAAGAACTTAAGAGAGCTTTGAATGCTTAGAGAGTATTGAGTGCTTTAGTAAATGTATTCAGGTGTGTGTCTTCAATAGCCTTCAAAGTCTTCTATTTATACTCGAAAGAGATAAATCTGTTGAGGGGAGTTCTTCAGCTGAATATTCTTTTGTTCTTCATTCATAAATGCCAAAGAGTCGTTTTGGACTTGCAATTAATGTTTATGATCGTTGGTGAGCTTCAAGACAAGTTGAACGTATAGGTTGGCATAGCTTTATCAGAGTGCAGTTTGAATCAGAGCAGTGTTTGTTGCTTTTCAGACTTGGGCAGCACGGCTTTTCTTATTTGTACTATGCGGGTCTACGACCAAGTAAAGTTCACTTTGCCTTTTGCAACAAAAAGAATCTTGAAACGCGAAATGGTGCTTTGAGCTTTCTGAGGTCGAATTTCTTTATTCGAAATTATCAGGGAATATTCCTGGCATTTGAATATAGTTGAAGCGAGGGAATTTCAGTTGAGTTGCAGTCTCAGACGCATAATCAGAATTAATAGAGATTGAATCTTTGTTTAGACGCATCATAACACAGACGCTTCATTAAGACTTTGTTTCTTTGCCATGAGACTCTTGCTTCATGATATGCACACTTAATACACATATTAGTAGATTTCACAAGGTTCACTTAAAATCATTCTTTGTTTGGATTCATCAAAATCAGAGATGTCAAAAGATGTAGTCTTAACAGGATGTTCAACATAGGGGAGGTCGTCCGAGAGTAAGGCGATCTGGCCGTCCACGGTGATTCATCCGAGAGTTAGGTGAATCTAGCCCCCCGTGGTAGTGCATCCGAGAGTAAGCTGCATCGGCTATCCAAATGGTTCACCCATGGTTTGGTGAACTGACGACATTGGTGCTTATTGACCAATGTGGATATGTAACTCCGAAGTTGACTTCCTGAGGTAGATTGGATCCACATGCATAACGGAGTAGTGGAGTAGTCCTGCACCGCATAGCATACATTGTTGATATGATGAAAATGATATGAATATTTTATGCATGTTTCTTACTCCCCGTTTTTCTGGTGTTTGCTTTGCATGTATCTTTTATGCAGAGGGCGGTGAGCAGCCTGCTGAGGAGTGACTCTGAGAAGCCACTACTCGTAGTTTAGGATTTCCTTGTTTTAGTTGTTTATTCGAGATGACCAGCTCTGTAATGTGACATCGGGGTTTGGTTTTGTTTTATTGTTATGTTTTCTTTTAAAACTTATTTTATTTCCGCGTTGAGATGTTTTGTTACAATGTGGTATCTTCTACCTTGGTTTTTATTTTATTACAAATGTTATGCATGTGTTTATTTTATTTTTAAATATACTCCTTTTATTTTTAAGCCTTTATAAATACTTGTGGTGTAGAGGGTGTCACAATGCTTGTTCTCAATTATGCAACTACTAGAATAAAAGTATACCTTGTAGCCTTTATCACATAATTGGCTAATACTTAGAAGATTGTGTTTGAGACCTTCCACAGAAAGTACACCTTCTATTTTGGTGGTTGTACTTCTTCAAATTATTCCAACAACTAAGATCTTTCCTGTGTTGTTATCACCATAGGTGACACTTCCAACATGTTTGGGAGTGAAGGTTGAGAACTTTGTGATGTAGTCTCCAGTCATGTGTTTGGAACAACCACTATCAATATACCAATTTGAACTCTTGGCTCTCAAACACACCTACAAAACAAATTTTATACTTTTGCTTTAGGTACTTCGATTTTATACTTTCGCTTTAGATACCAATTTCTTACCCCTCATCTTCTATAGGAATATTCACCTATCTATCTTCCCTCGTATATATGATCCCTTTTCTGTCCCCTCAGCTCCACCTGTCTATCGTATACCTTGGTACTCTGAGGAAGCTGAAGCTATCAACATAGTTGCTACTGACAGAAGAGAGTTTCAAGCCTTACAGTGTGAGGTTGCTAGTTTTAGGACTCTTTTGGAAGCTTCTCATAGGGAGTTAGCTGAAGAGAGATATGCTAGGGCTATGTTAGAGGAAAAAGTAGAATCTTTGTATGTTTTGTTTAGTACAAATCTGTAGGACCCGATGATCGAACCCAAGACCACTTGAACCAACACATTTAATCATTTTTTTCCTTTTAATTTATTTTTCTTTATTTGACCCAAATTTTCAGAATTCTTTTAAAAATATTTTCCAAAATAAATTTTGACATAAATTTTTTTTTTTTTGTGAGAAGTTGAAAAAATTCAGCTTCTCTTAAAAATTGCATTTTAGTTTTTTTTTTTTTGAACAATTTAAATAAAGCACAAATAAATAAGCATATAAATCTTCAAAGTAATTGTTTTCATAAAAAAGACAGTTTTTTAAGAGAAAAGCCAAAACAAATAGGTCCTAAATCTCATGACGTATCATGAAAAATATTTGATTGTTGTAACTATATTAAAAGTTGCACATGTAATAATCTATAGGATTTAACTTTTTTTTTTTTGACTTATATATGATTTAATTGTTATGCAAAGTCAGTATAAAGATTTTTATACTTTTAATCAATCATGAATTGTCACATCATTAAAAATATTTAACTTTTATAAGCACCTTTAGAAGTTATATGTAAGATGATTTATGATTGATTAACAATGTAAAAACTCTACATTGACAATGTATCACTATTAAACTTATATAATTGATCAATAGTTCAAAAAACTTAGAGTTTAATTTTATTATGTAAATTTTTTTACATTGTCAATCAATTAATTAGAATCATCTTCTGTGTGACTTGTAATATAGTTATGATAAGAGTCAAATATTTTTAATGATGCGACAAATTATGATTAGTTTTTTTTTTTTTTGAGAAAAACAAATTATGATTAGTTGATGGTATACTATTATTAATAATGCATTAACATTAGTGTTTAATCTTGATTTTATGTACCACCAATCAATTATACATGATTAATGGTCTATATGACAAGGTTGAACCGCTAGCTTATAACAGATGAAAAATTAGTCTCGTTTGGTAATCATTTTTTTACTTAGCTGATAGTGTTCCTGCCGAGATCCGAGTTGCCGGAATCTGGCCGTAAACGTCAGACCAAGGGTGAACGTTGGGGTTGTTTAGACCGTGGCTTGACAGAATGTTTGTTCCGGTCCTACGTATCCCAATGGGAATCAAAGCCAAACGTAGTTCTGTGTTCAACCCTTGACCGCGTGGTGCATCAATCTCTTAATCTTGTATCTGATGTACTCCGGTGGGCAAGGACCTATGAACAGTCTCTTGATCACAACCGGGACTTCTAATACGCTTAAGAGAGAACACCAAGCTCTAGTAAAAGTTAAAGTGTCTATTCTCTTAGACTCTTCCTCCTTTTATAGAGGAGGAAAGGAGTAAACCGATCCTATTTTGTAGGATCTAGTTTATCTCTTATCACTTATCACTTATCTTTTTAACTCAACTCTCATCCCTTTCACTGATAAGAGTTATCTCTTATCTAAGATAAGGTTGTTAGCTGGGTTTTAGATAAGTGTATCGTAAAAGTAGTTAAGCTTCCGAGCTCGGCGGCCGAGCTTACAATCTCGGCCAGTACACAAGCCCCCCAAGCTTCGAGCTCAAAAGAGCGAAAAAGTTTTCATGACAGAAGCCGAGCTTGTCTTTTGAAAATATTTCTGAGTTCATGGCTTAGGTTTTCGTTTTCCTTTTTACCATGCTTCTATTGACCAATATTGTACCTCGGTCAACTTATGAGCTCGGTGGCCTCAGTTGGCCGAGCTTAACATATTGCTACTGTTTTTCATTCACATATCAGTTCGCCACTATCTTGGGTTGATGGGTTTGTTGGCCGAGTTTTATACCTCGGCTCATGCACCACCTCGGCTCATATATAAGCCCCCCAAGCTTTAAGCTTTATAAAGCGTGAAAGCTTTATTGAAGGAGCCGAGCTGACCTGAGATAGGAACGGTCATGTCAATCTTTTCTTGTGACGTCGGTTTCTCAGTAACCGAGATGAAAAGAGACGTTATGCTACTCTCAAGACCAGTTTTTCTTGTGACACGTGGCTCTTTGGTCCAACTTCCGAGGTTTACTCTGCCATTGCGCATTTAAAACCTTCTTAAGTGGCATCGTGCATTCCGATGTCCTTGCCACCTGCTACTCCATGATAGGTGTGCCGAACTTACGCCGGTTTGAAGAGACGTTTCCCTTCTCTCACACGGTGTCATTATTAGCCTCAACAGTAACGTTTTAATTTTTTTAAACGTTGTTCGCCTATAAATTGTAGAGTTTTCGGAGGCAGATGTTCGTTTGCCCTCATACTTACATTTTACTCTTGAAGTTTCTGTGTCTTTCTCTGAATCCTTCTGCAATTTCATTTCTTCTCCAGGTACGCCCCTGCTTCCAACACTTCCCCTTTGTTTCTTTCAATTTATAAGTTGTCTGTACCATGGAGCCTTCATTTGAGGTTTCCCAAAGTGTGTCATCGGAGGTTCAAATCGTGGAATCTGGGATTAACCCTATTGGGGGTTCTCCTTCTCCTTCCCCCCCTCCTTCGAAAGGTGATGAGGGTAACCCAGATGAAGCATCATCTTCCTCATCTGGGGAAAGTAGCTCTACTGCCCCTCAGGCCACCGTGGTGCCACCGCGCCGCAGGCGTGCTTCAAGGGTTCCGAAGGAACCCATCCCAGACATCACCATCCCTGGGTACTTTTGGGTCAGGCCTGAGGTTGGAGCTTTCTTTTCTAACTTCAGGAGTTACGGTTCTCTTCGTTCTGTCAAGAGCAAAGTGTCCCCTACTCCCCACATTGTCCGTTGTCTCCCATGTTCAGATAATGAACACGTATTTTTTAAACCTTTTTCCATTGAAACACACTTTACCTATGTGTATAAAATCCTATTCGAACAAATTGGCATCTCGTTTCCCTTCACCCAGTTTGAATGTGATGTGCTGCGGGTTATGAACGTTGCCCCTACTCAGCTTCATCCCAACAGCTGGGCCTTCATGAGAGCTTTCCAAATTTTGTGTAGGCAAGTCGGAATGGAGGCCACTGCACCGAAGTTCTTGTACTTCTATAAGGTTCGGTTTGGGGATCGAATCGGATGGATCTCCCTCAGCGGACTTGAGAGAAAAGGCATTATTGGCCTTTACAAAAGCTCTTACAAGTTTTTTAAGTCGGATTTCTTCAAAATCCGACCTACTGATGGGAATGAATCTGCCTTTTTTGACACTGATGGGAAACCCAGATTTCCCTTCTATTGGCAACCACACCCGTCGAAATTTCGTGGGTTTGATATCGGTTGTATGACTGATCAAGAGCTAGCCGATGTTGAAGCTCTTAAGCTTTACCCTCGGCCACTGCCTTGTGGTAAACTTTTAAAACTGCCGACCTCTTCCACTCGGCGGGCCGACTTTGATTGTAAGTAGCCCTTCTGTATTTGCCAAACTTTACCATACTTGTTAGAATCTGACTGATTTCTTTCTTGCAGTGATAATGGGCAAATTCAATTACAAGGCACTGATTAAGAAGTCGGCTCACCTAGCCGGTGGATCGGCCCCTGCTACCGACGTAAAGGGGAAGAAGAAGAAAGTTGCTGAAACTTCGGATCCTAGCCCACGCCTTCTCAAAAGCGGTCGGCCAGACGGCCCGACCGAGATACGAAGAAGTACCTCTCCCTTCCCGGTGGCCGAAGAGGATCCTGTTGTTGAGAGGAGAATCGGCAAAGGTCCAACAGTAGCCGATTCTTCGAATACAAAGTGGTACAACGGCAACTGTAACCCGGGTTACGGCTCTCTTTGGAGTAACGATTGTAACCTCGGTCCACTCGTTGATGGCCAAGTACTGAAGCCCGCCGATGCTCGACTTTTACTGGAGCAAGGGCCTGATGAGAGTATGGAGGCCGCTGCTGCTTACGCATTGCGTATTGCATCCATTACCCGCTTCTGGAGTCGGCAACTCTCCGAGAACACCAAGAAGATGGAAGTGATGAGGGCCGATGCTGCCCGTGCTCTGCGAGTTCGCGACGAACTATCTCAGGCTATTTCCAAGTGTGAAGAACAAGGCCGAGTCATCGGGCAGCTGAAGGCCCGGCAAGCCGAGCTTGAAAGAGTTCAAGCTGTTCTTCAGTCCGAGTTGGACAAGGAGAAGTCAGAAAGAACTAACCTTCAAAAAACCGCGGAAGACTCCCGGGTTGCCTTGACACAGGCTCAAGAGTCTTTGGAGGCTGAAAAGGAGGCCAACTGTAATCTCCAAGCCGACCTAGACGAGGCTCTGGACAGCATCATGCGGGAGCATGTTAAAGGGTTTTCTCGTGCTGTGAAGCAGCTTGAGCGCTTCAACCCTGACACTGACTTCTCCCAAGCTGATGTGGACAAGGACTTCAACAAAGACGGAGTCTTGGTTCCGTTGTCCGAGCTTGAGGATGAAGAAGAGGAAGAGCAAGAAGGAGAAGCCGAGGAACAAGTTGCCGAGGAGGGAGACTTGAACGAAGGTGGCAGCAGGGTTACGCCTAATCCAACCTTGGGTGCTTCTTCTCCTAATGACAATGCCTCCACTTCGGCTGCTAATGAAACAGTTGCTCCTGGGGATGCCCATGAGTAACTTGGAAAAAACTTGGATGTAATTTTGCGTTTTTGGGCCGTGCCCCCCTTTTTGTACTGGGCTTTTGTCCCCCAAGTTATTTAATGAAATACTGCCTTCATATCGTAACTTGCTTTCGCTTACTTGAAAAATTTCTAAGTTTTTCTTTTGATAACTTGGAATATTTTTTCTAAGTTTTTGTTAGCTCGGATAGTCTTAACTTTTTACTGCGTTTCAAAGTTCTTTACCGGGTGAAGCTCGGTTTTTCCAACTTTGCTTAGTTTTGCGCGTGGCCTTGAGCTAATAAGCTCGGCCTTTAAATTTTAGCGTTGCTCTTTTAGGCTCCGCCTTTCAACCTTAACTCAGTCAATTTTAGCTCGTTTAACCTTTTTAAGCTTATGCTTGAACCGCTTTGGGTCCGGCATTTCGACCTCAACTCGGTCGATTTTAGCTCGGTCAACCGATTTCAGTTTTACCTTTGGGTCCGGCATTTCGACCTCAACTCGGTCGATTTTAGCTCGGTCAACCGATTTCAGTTTTACCTTTGGGTCCGGCATTTCGACCTCAACTCGGTCGAGTTTAGCTCGGTCAACTCTTTTAGGTTTTGACTTTTCCTTTGGGTTCGGCATTTCGACCTCAACTCGGTCGATTTTAGCTCGGTCAACCCTTTTAGGTTTTGTCTTTTTTTTAAATGTAAAAACAAGTGAATTTTTAGTCCTGTAAATCGGACTTTATTTATTTATTTTCTCAGGTATGCCTCATTAAAACCTTCCTGGCAAAAACCACTTGGGAAAAAGACCAGGGTAGGAAAAAGAGTACATTACCTAACTTTACATTACTTAACTAAAATAAAACTTGAGATGAGAAGTGTTCCAAGTTCTTGGAGCAGCCTTCCCTGATAACTCTTCTAGCCTATAAGCACCATTTCCAAGATTTTCAACTATTCTGAATGGGCCGGACCAGTTTGTTGCGAGCTTGCCTTCTCTGGAGTCCTTTCTTGCATCATTTTGCAATCTTAGTACTAGGTCTCCTTGAACGAACTCTCTTGGTCGCAACTTTGAGTTGTACTTCCGAGTTGCCTTCTGCTTGCATAGTTCTTCCCTGATCTTTGCTTCATCTCGGACTTCTTCAACCATATCAAGCTCAACTCGGATTTCTTCTTCATTTTTGCTTTGGTCATGATGCTGCCTTCTGAAAGAAAGTTCGCCGAGCTCAACTGGAATCATTGCATCAGTTCCATAGGTTAGCCTGAACGGCGTTTCTCCTGTTGATGACTGTGGTGAGCAATGATACGACCAGAGGATGCTCGGTAATTCTTCAGCCCATGCTCCTTTTGATTGGCCCAACCTTTTCTTGAGTTCGTTCAGAATGACTTTGTTAGCTGCCTCTGCCTGACCATTTGTTTGTGGGTGCTCAACCGAGGTCACCTTATGTTTGATTCCGAGATTGGAATAGAATTCTTTAAGACCCTTGTCCGTGAATTGCTTTCCATTGTCAGTGACAATCGCATAAGGTAGACCATGTCGGCATATGATGTTTCTCCATACAAAACTCTGGACCTTTTTAGCTGTTATAATAGCTAATGGCTCGGCTTCAATCCATTTAGTGAAATAATCCACTCCTACCAGCAAGAACTTTACTTGGCCCTTGGCAACAGGGAAAGGGCCCACAATGTCCATCCCCCACATAGTGAAGGGCCAAGGTGACAGCATTGAATGGCGCTCTTCCCCTGGAACTCGTGCCACAGAAGCAAACTTCTGACAAGGATCACATTTGTTAGTCCATGAAACACAGTCTGATCTCATAGTCGGCCAATAGAAGCCTGCTCGCAGAACCCGAGCTGCTAGGGATCGGCCACCAGAATGCATTCCACATATTCCTCTATGCATCTCGTCCATTACATACTCGGATTGTTCCTTGGTTATGCATTTCAATAAAGGCATGGAAAATCCTCTTTTGTACAGCTCTCCATCTCGGATAGTGTAATGACAAGACTTCAGACGAATTTTCTTTGCTTCTTTGGGATCAGCAGGTAACTTGTCCGAGGTCAGGAATTCCCAGAATGGCATCATCCAGCCTCGATCATAGTGCTCGGTTATCAATACCTCGGCACTTTTTATACTCGGTTCAGGGAGATTTTCCTGAATGAAAGTTTTTAGCTGGCCAGTTCTCTTGGTGCTAGCCAACTTAGACAACAGGTCGGCTCTAGCATTTTCCTCCCGAGGTATATGCTCAATAGTGAAGTTGTCAAACTCTGAAATTAAACTATTGACCTTGCACAAATACCTGGTTAATTGAGGATCCTTTGTTTGATAATCCCCCAAGACTTGTCCTGTTACAAGTTGTGAGTCACTTCGGCACTTCAATCCTTTGACTCCAACCTCTTTAGCTAATACCAGCCCGGCAATAAGGGCTTCATACTCTGCTTGGTTGTTTGATGCATTGAACCCAAACTTCAAGGATTGTTCCAGGATAAGGTTATCTGGGCCCTCAAGAATTACTCCAGCCCCGCTTCCTTTTAAATTTGATGAGCCATCTACATATAGAAGCCAATTAATGGGTTCGGGACTCGGCTTTGAAGAGAGCTCTGCAATGAAGTCGGAGAGGCATTGGGCTTTCATTGGTCCCCTCGGTTCGTACTGCAAACCGAACTCTGACAGTTCAACTGACCAAGCTATCATTCGTCCCGCCAGATCGGGCTTTCGAAGCACTTGCTTAATTGGATGATCTGTTTTGACTATTACTTGGTGCGACTGGAAATAAGGTCTTAGCCTCCGAGCTGCCATTACCAAAGCGAGAGCAAGCTTTTCAATTACTTGGTACCGTGTCTCTGCATCTTTCAAGATTCTACTGATGTAATACACTGGCATCTGTTGCTTCTCCTCCTCCTGGATGATTACTGCACTGATTGCGTAATCATTGACAGATAAGTACAAATACAGATCCTTACCGAGATCTGGCCGAGTTAGAATCGGAGGTGAGGTGAGAAACAATTTTAGTTTTTCAAAAGCCTTCTCACACTCCTCGGTCCAAACAAATTCCTTGGGTTTCTTCAAGAGTTGGAAAAAGGGTCTGGCTTTTTCGGCTGATTTGGGGAGGAATCGAGATAAGGAGGCTAATCGGCCTGCTAGCCTTTGTATTTCTTTCACGGTTTGCGGACTCCGCATTTCAATGACAGCTTTACACTTATCTGGGTTGGCCTCAATCCCTCTGTGGGTTAGCATGTAGCCCAGGCCCTTTCCTCCTTGCACACCGAAAAAATATTTTTCAGGGTTCAACCTCATGTTGTACTTTCTGAGTTGGGAAAAGATTTCCTCCAAGTCGGCAGGGTGTTGCTTTGGGTCATCAGACTTTACCACCATATCATCAACATAAACCTCTAGATGTTTTCCGATCTGATTGAGAAACACTTTGTCCATGAGCCTCTGATATGTTGCACCAGCATTTTTTAAACCGAAGGGCATTACCCGGTAGCAGTAGTTTGCCCCCTCGGTCATAAACGCAGTTTTCTCTTCATCCGGTGGATGCATTCTTATCTGGTTGTAACCCGAGTATGCATCCAAGAAAGTTAAGACTCTGTAACCCGAAGCCCCATCTACCAATCTGTCAATGTTTGGAAGAGGATAAGAATCCTTTGGACACGCCTTGTTGAGATCGGTGTAGTCAGTGCACATTCTCCACTTGCCATTGGCTTTTTTAACCAACACGACATTGGCTAGCCAAGTAGTATATTTTATTTCTCTGATAAAATTGGCTTTCTTCAGCTTTGCAGTCTCTTCGGCTACAGCCTTTCTTCTTTCTTCGCCGAGCTTCCTTTTCCTCTGGGCTATGGGCTTGGCCTCCGGACATATAGATAGCCTGTGGCACAGAAAATTGGGGTCTATGCCAGGCATATCCGATGTCTTCCAAGCAAACAGGTCGGCATTCTTTTTCAAAACTGCTTGTATCTGCTGTTTCAGTAAGGGATCGAGCTGACTGTCGATGCTTGTGCATTGACCGACCTGGATTCCCAGTTGAAATTTTTCCAATGACTCTGTAGGCTCTGCTCTGGATTCATACATTTCTATCCTTGGATCCAATTCAAACATGTCATCCGATCTTGCCGAACTTACTGAACTGACCGAGCTTACCACTTCTGCTTGATGATCTTTAGCATTTTCTGTGATATCTGGCTCCCGAGTTACCTTCAAACTATCTGCGTAGCACTGTCTGGCCATCCTCTGGTCAGCTCGGACTGCAACTATCTCACCCGAATCAGCTGGAAATTTCATGGTGAGGTGAGGTGTGGAGACAATTGCTCCGAGCTCATTCAAAGTCGGTCTTCCGATGAGGATGTTGTATGAAGTGTTGGCATCCACAATGACATATCTGACGGATATGGTTCGGGCAAGCTTGCCTTCACCAAATGTTGTCAAGAGGTCTATATATCCTCGAGTTTTGACCTGCTCTCCAGCGAACCCCACTAGCTTGTCTTCCTGTTCTTTTATCAACTTTTCTCGAATTCCAAGCTTTTTAAAGGTTGCCAAGTACAGAATGTCGGCCGAGCTACCCTGATCAACTAGTGTACGTTTGACTGAGTAATTGGCCACTTCAACTATTATTACCATTGGGTCATCTTGATTGGGATCTAATCCTTGGAAGTCATATTCTGAGAAAGTAATTGGTGGTCTCGGCCTTGCGGTTTTTCTGGAAACCGAGTTGACAGCTCGTATAGCCTTTATGTGACGTCGCCGAGCTGAACTGGTTGTGCCTCCTCCTGCGAAACCTCCCGAGATGGTATTAATGACTCCTCTCACGCCAACCTCTGCCTCATCATTAGGTGGTCGCTGAATGTTATCTCGATCTCCGCTCTGATTATTACCTCGCTGATTCTCATCTCGGTTACGATTGTCATAACCCCGTCTTCTTCGCCGTCGGCCAGCTCGCCCGCCACCATCACCCTCTCGGTGGACAAACCGGTCAAGTCGGCCTGCTTGTACCAATTCTTCAATTTTATCCTGGACTGTTTTGCAGTCTTTAGTGGAGTGGCCATAGTTCTGATGCCACTTGCACTCTTTACTTTTATCAGCCTGAGCAGGAGTTTTGGATGGCCTTGGCAAAGTGAGCAACTCGGTATTGCACACCTCTTCGAGAATAGCGGCTCTGGATCGGTTCAGTGGAGTGTAAGACTGGTGTCGGGGTTGGGACTGCCTCTCTGAAAACCCTCTGTCATTACTCCTGAAAGTCTTCTGTGGATTGGCTCCTTTATCTCTTTCTTTGTTTGAGACTATGCTTTTTTCTTCAAAACTTCTTTTCTTTGATTCCACCATCTCTTCCGAGTTCATGAACCCTGTGCCCTTTTCTTGAAGTTCTTCAAAATCTCTCGGTGGCTTCCGAGATAAATATTCAAAGAACAGCCCTGGCCTCAAACCATTCATAACGGTATGAAGACAAAGTTCTGAGCTCATATTGGGGATTAAAACCTGTTGAGCACTGAAGCGAGCCATGTAATCCCTGAGTGATTCATTTTTCTCCTGCCTGAAATTCACAAGAGAGACCGAGTGCTTTTTATGCCTTCGGCTTGCTGCGAATTGTGCAGTGAACTTTGTAACCAACATATCAAAAGAATCTACTGACCGAGGTGGAAGATTTGTGAGCCAAGTCAAGGCAGGTCCCTGCAAAGTGGTTGGAAAGATCTTGCACATGATGGCTTCCGAATCGGTCACCAAGTAAACAGATGAAATGAAAGATTCTACATGTTCTGTTGGATCAGTAGTGCCATTGTACTTATCCATATTAAGAGACTTGAAATGCCGAGGTATGATCACCTCGTCAATGGCATCAGTGAAAGGTAATCTCGGTCGTCTGTCCCGTGCTCTCTCTCTCTCTGGGTGGTCTCCTCAGTAAGAGATCGGACCCTTGAGGCCTCGGGCCCGAGCCTGGTTCTGGAAGGTCGGCTTCTGTCATCACGAGACGGTACATAAGTTGGATCTCTCTGGCTGTCCTCGGGTGAGGAATGCTCTTCCTCGGCAAGTGTTGCCGATCTTCCCCTTTTCCAAGTGCTCAACAGCCTCTGGTACTCCGTACGAATCTCCTCGTTCTCCTGACGCAGCTGTCTCAATTGTGCCATGATCTCTCCCAGTTGCGGATTACCTTCATCGAAGGGAGGAGGTGGGGGGTTGTTATGATTAGAGTTTGATTCCTCAACATGATTTACACTATGGGCCCCTCCCTTCGGTCCGTTCCGTGTAGTCACCATTAGATCTTATGGAACCGGGGAAAGTTTTTCCTCGGCCCCACGGTGGGCGCCAAATGTTCCTGCCGAGATCCGAGTTGCCGGAATCTGGCCGTAAACGTCACACCAAGGGTGAACGTTGGGGTTGTTTAGACCGTGGCTTGACAGAATGTTTGTTCCGGTCCTACGTATCCCAATGGGAATCAAAGCCAAACGTGGTTCTGTGTTCAACCCTTGACCGCGTGGTGCATCAATCTCTTAATCTTGTATCTGATGTACTCCGGTGGGCAAGGACCTATGAACAGTCTCTTGATCACAACCGGGACTTCTAATATGCTTAAGAGAGAACACCAAGCTCTAGTAAAAGTTAAAGTGTCTATTCTCTTAGACTTTTCCTCCTTTTATAGAGGAGGAAAGGAGTAAACCGATCCTATTTTGTAGGATCTAGTTTATCTCTTATCACTTATCACTTATCTTTTTAACTCAACTCTCATCCCTTTCACTGATAAGAGTTATCTCTTATCTAAGATAAGGTTGTTAGCTGGGTTTTAGATAAGTGTATCGTAAAAGTAGTTAAGCTTCCGAGCTCGGCGGCCGAGCTTACAATCTCGGCTAGTACAGATAGCATTTTTCGCTAGCTTATAGTGTTTCTTCTTTACTCTAATTGATGTGGTGTTTGAGATTATAGCTTATATATAGCTTATTATTTTTTTTCTATCAATTTTATCCCTACTATTTTAATTAAATTCATCATTTATCGTTAACTAAATAAAATAGAAAATACTTTCTTAGTATTTTCAAATCTCTAATTCAAATCCTATAATATAAAAGTCATATCAACATATCATTTTATTTATTAAAAGTAATTGAAAATTAAAATTTTAATTCTTGAAATGATAATTAAATAAATTAAAGTATTAAAAGTGATAATCATTTTAAAATAAAATAAAAAACATATAAAATGCCATTTTATGTCATTTTACATTTATCAGTTACTTTAACTGCTAGTTTTACCAAACACTTTAATTCCAATATGCTATCTGCTATCAGCTAGCTTATCTGTTATTCGCTATAAGCTCATTCGCTAGCAGCTAGCTTATCCGCTATCCACTAGTTTTTACCTACCAGATCCTAAATGACATAATAAGCATTCAATGGGTGTGGCTCATCACAGGTTGAGCTTGTGGGAGAGAATCTCGATTGGAATCTTGCATAACACATCTTTCATAGGGACAAAGAACCTTAACTATGATTAAACACTCGAATGGAGATCAGTTTCATAGCGGATCCAAATGACCTAAGTTTGTTGGGATATTCCATAAACTCGCTAGGAAGCCAAAAACCTTAATTACGATAGGTTAAAAAAAATTACAAAATAAGCAACTTATACATTAACAATATAGTAAAATAAGATCCCAAAATTAAACTCGAAAACTTAATATTAAACTCACGGATAATTTAAGAAAAATATATATATTATTTAAAAGTTTTGTATTTATATGCATTTTTTATATATAAATTGGTGACGTGAAACTTTCGAAGGCCATTACCAAATCCAATAGACACGACACAAAACAAACATGACACAACACACCGCAAGAATAACACCGAACATAACAAGAACCAAATGACACCCACACCCGGAAAGAGAAGCGGGGAGGAGAGAGCGGTAGAGCACTGTTGGGTCTGTGTGTGATTTGCACAGAGAATTGAAAGCTGGAAAAAGCGCAAGTAACCCATTAGCACTTAGATTCTTTTGTATCTAAATCCGTAAGATTTTCTTCTGTGTTTTTTTTTTTTTTTTTTATGGGTTCAATTGATGGTTTTTCCTTTTGAGCTCTCGTCTTGCGTGCGGCATGCCCTTCATCTTTTTTTTCAATCAAAGGATGAAAAAGGGGAAAAGGGTATATGGGGTTGCTGCCTCATTGATCTCTTTTTTTTATTTCTTTTTCTTTTGTTTGATTTATTGCAGCTTTGAAATTGGACATGCATGTTGCCATTTTTTTATTTTAATTTTAATTCTTAAAATTTCCCTCTTTTCCTTTCTTAGATTCCTATGCCGAATCACCTCCTCAGATCTGAATTTGGGTATCTGCATTTTTTTTAGGGATATATATGTGTTGGATTTAATTTTCTTTTGATGTCTGATCTCTTTCTGCATGCGCCAATTCTTATCCATAGCATGATTGAACACGAGGGTGCATGCGATTCTGCATGCATTTTCAATTAATCGGTGAAGATTGTTCAAATGTCTTATTTGTTCGGTTTTCTGATTGAAATGATATTTTCATGTCTTGTTTGGCATATATAAATTTGATGATTGTGGTTTCAATGATTTTAGCTTAAAACTGGCATATGCCTGTTTGTTGTAAGCATTTTTGTCATAGATATAGCAGATTTAACATACTGACTAATTGATGTTTAATTTTAATTTTGATGGATAAGAAACAAAGGGTTTTCTTTGTAACCAGATTGATTCTTTCCGTCGACATGTTGGAGGGTCCATCCTTTCTCGTTTCAAGGGACTTACCAAGCTCATGTGAGCAAGAGACTGAGTGGATTTACAATACCTTCCGTGTGATGGAGCACGCAAACAATAAGCGTCGACTGGAACTAGAGGAAGAAGCTGTGTTGAGAAAGTCGTGCAAGCTTTCGGATGCTCCTGAGGAAGGGGAAACAGGGATGCATATCCTTGATCTTTCACTTTCCCTTTCCCTCAATCAAGGGAATGACCAAAATCATGAAAGTGATCAATCAGACTCAAGTTTGCTTATCCCCCAACTTGGTCGGGACATCTCAATTAATTGTCTCCTACGAAGTTCAAGGTCTGACTATGGCTCGATTGCCTCGCTGAACCAAAGTTTTCGATCTCTCATTCAGACTGGAGAGCTTTATAGGCTGAGGCGGCAGATGGGTATCATAGAACATTGGGTTTACTTCTCTTGTAATCTACCTGAATGGGAGGCATTTGATCCAAATCGTGGTCGATGGATGCGCTTGCCTAGAATGCCTTCTAATGAATGCTTTATCTGTTCCGATAAGGAGTCGTTGGCTGTTGGTACAGAGCTTCTTGTTTTTGGAAAGGAAATAGTATCTCCTGTCATTTACAGGTATAGTATTTTGACAAACACATGGTCATCTGGTATGGAAATGAATGTTCCCAGATGCTTGTTTGGCTCTGCCAGCCTTGGAGAAGTCGCCATATTAGCTGGTGGTTGTGATCCTCGTGGCAACATCTTGAGCTCAGCTGAGCTTTATAACTCGGAAACTGGAACCTGGGAAGTTCTTCCAAACATGAATAAAGCAAGGAAAATGTGTTCTGCTGTATTTATAGATGGAAAATTTTATGTCATTGGTGGGATTGGATTAGGCAACTCAAAGCAGCTAACATGTGGTGAGGAGTTTGATCTGCAGACTAGAAAATGGCGTGAAATACCCGACATGTTCCCTGGGCGAAGTGGAGGATCTGGCATAACTGAGCTACCAGCTGCTGCTGAGGCACCTCCTTTGGTTGCAGTTGTAAATAATGTATTGTATGCTGCAGATTATGCTCAACAGGTGGTGAGGAGGTATTATAAAGATAGTAACACATGGGTCACTATTGGAGGATTGCCTGAGCGGGTAGTTTCAATGAACGGCTGGGGATTAGCCTTTCGAGCATGTGGAAATCAGCTAATTGTTGTTGGTGGGCCAAGGGCTTTGGATGGAAGGGTGATTGAGGTTAATGCTTGTGTCCCAGGTGAAGGTGCACTACAGTGGAACCTGCTTGCAAGCAAGCAATCAGGAAGCTTTGTGTATAATTGTGCAGTGATGGGATGCTGAGGTGTTTGTTTTTGGTAAATGGTGCTTTATGGATTTCTTTTGAATGGAATTAACAATCCTTACTTTTCAAGGAGATGGGCACATGGGTAATCTCTGCCCATTTTTTGGGGTGGGGGGCAAATTTCTAGTCCTATTTAGAATCATAGACACGGTTTTAGAAGGTTCAAAGATCTGAGTCTTTTCCTTTTAAATCACCATGATGGCTTTTCAAATGTTGGCACCATGACAAGTGAATAATTTTAGCTCTTGGTTGTTGGTACATGTTGGATTGCAATAACCATTTTCATAAGTTTAATTGAAGCATTGCAGAATTGTAATTGGTCTCAGTTTCATCTTCTTTACTTTTTCTTTCCCCTTTATAAATGTAGATATTCAATCTTCTAATCTTTCCAAACACTGTTTGCACTGCCCATTATCTCACTGCTTCATTTCCCCCATCTCTAACTTGCGGAAAAATATAAGTAAAGTAGAAAGGAAATTAGGAATAACTCTATGTCTGTTTACTTTTTGTTAGGTTTTCCTTGTTTCAGATAATGCTGTTTAATTGCATCTTCCAAGCTGTATCAATCTGTTTGTCTTGATCAAGGTTGTGCGTGATTCTGTTCTGGTAAATGTAAGTGAATCAATGAGTGTTTTAAATCTATTTAACAATAAAGGCCTCAGAAATTATGTGTTACCTTATTGGGTATGTTTTGATAGAAAGCAAATAAGGATGTTTGAGGATTTTATTTTATTTTTATTTGTACATTAAATATCAAGGCGAGGGCTGTTAAAGATAGATTTCAGGCATTTGCAGTCTTCTAAGATATAGAGAGACAGAACAAGGTGTCTTTTGGAATGAGAATTGATTGAAATTATTTATGTAAATCTACAATTTGTATACAATTATGGCTTTTCTTTGTTATGTTTTTAGAACTTATTGATGTTTTTTAGGGTGACATTTTTATAATTAATGAAAACAAGAAATTAGAAATAAAGCAAAACGCGATAAATAAATTGAATTTGTTAGTTAACTTATAATGATTATGATAAATTACAAAGTTTCACCAATCTTCTGTAAAGTTCTATTTTTCAGTTCAAGTTTAAGCTTTGATATATGTTGAACTAGTATATGAACCCGTGCAATGTACGGGACATGTGTTGGCTTCTGAATGTTTATATAAAATATTTGAAATTTAAAATTTTTAATATATAGGAATAAGAATTTTGTAAACTTATATCTTGCTAGTGTGTTACTCGTGGGGTACAACGATGATTAATGATGATATAAAAAATACACAAAATTTGAAAATTGTTTTCACAAGGAGGGTTTAATAGTCAAATTTTAAATATAAAACTCATTCCCAAAAAAAAAAACTCTGAAGTCTTTAAAAATGGTTTTATATAAAAGCAAAAATGTAAGGATCAATAAAATGACTGATTTTTTTCCCTTCAAAAAAAATAAAAATAAAATGACTGATTTTAATCATAAATCTCATTCATATAAAATTGAAATATTTTAAGTCAAAATGAGTTTATTTGGTATACACTGTTAGTCTAAAGGTTTTTTAAACTGTCAACTAATAGCAGAGCGCCACGCCATTGAAAATCTTTGATTATTATCCAAATCACCTAAAAAGTCATTCACATCATGATTTGTGATTTGTTGACAGTGTAAAAAACTTTATACTGGCAGTACATACCAATTAAACTCATTCAAAATAGACATTAAAGATTGACAAATGTGACATCCAAATAACTTCCAAAAACATTTGTATTAATAATTTGATCACTGCACCAACAGTTCAACATCAAATAGTTGCTAATTCAAACAACTAAACTAAAGCTTCCCAAAAAAAAAAAAACATAGATCCAATAGACAAAATGGAAAGTTTCAAATCCAATTACACCGAAAACAATTCATTAAAGCAGACTAAAGCATAAAAAAAGAAAAAAGAACATTGAATGATGCGTTTTGTCAATGACTCAAGCAATTTCTTGATTATGTATATCCTGTTATGGCAATTTTTGTTCTAACAACCCTGTAATGGTAGTAGGATCATATGCCTGCAAGAAAAGTGTAACACCCCCTGGCATTACTTTGTAACACGTGCGGAAATAAGTAAAAAGAATTTTGCTGGTTGCTTTCGGAAAATTTATTTACTTTAGGTCAGAAAACTCGGTTGTAAAAAAATTTCTTTCTGAATGCTTCAGCAAAGTAACAATTACATTAAACTTAATCATACACATAAACTGGGTTTGTTCATAAATCAAGCCACCACAACATATAAGTTTTCTTGAAATTATTTCCATATTGAGAAATACAAACCATACCAAGGATTGCAGAATCCCCTAAACCAATTTTCTCAAAATTACATAACACAAGGAAAAATCCTAAGCTGGTCACTCTATAAAACATCGACTGGATCTCACCACTATTACCAATCTCTGCAAAGATCGAGATTAGTATCCCCGATTGAAGTTAAGACTTCCTCTGCACCATCCACTACCAATACCAAGGTACGACGGCAAAAACGAGTAAAACCTGATATATTGTAAGGGTGAGACACCAATATATGGATATAACCACGATAACTACATGTGTGACACACAAAACAACATGTAGTCATAAAAAGTCATACAGCATAAACTTCTCGGAATAACAAGTAATTTACCAATGGGTTTCATCCCCAAGCAGTCATTGTCCTTTATAAAAGAAATTAATGACACTACACAGTTCAACGTCTACCTTATATCTAATCTCCCGGAGATTCACTCACCAAATAAATGAGCTGATCAGGCTCTTGAATGGCACATTGTCCAAACTCTTGGTACAGTGGTCAACAACATAATGGCACATTATCCGAACTCCCGGCACAATGGTCAACAAAGCAAATGGCACATCGCTCAAACATGGCACGATGGTCAACAAAACAAATGGCACATAGCCCAAACATTCCGGCACGATGGTCAACAAATCAAATGGCACATCGTCCATTAAGGCACAATGGTCAACTCTAAATGGCACATTGACCATGAAGGCACAATGGTCAACTAAACATGAATATTACCATGATACCATGACTACTAAACACACTATAACATGCATATCCTCAAGATATCATGACTAACAAATAAACTATAACATGAATATCATCCAGATATCATGACTAACCACTACCGTATAACATGAATATCATGAAGATATCATGACTAACAGATACATCAAGACATGAAGATCATTTGATTAATAAATACTCTGTAACATGAATATCATCCAGATATCATGACTAACAAATAAATTATAACATGAATATCATCCAGATATCATGACTAACAAATAAATTATAACATGAATATCATCCAGATATCATGACTAACAAATAAACCGTTTTACAAAACTCACTTACAGAAAATCTTTTCTGTTATAACTCTGTTATAAAAAGACAAACCATATCGAATTCATTTTCTTTTGTAAACCCTTCTTTCTGAAATAACGTCTAATCTTCGTAAAATCATTGCTCCGAGAAACTCTAGTTAAAAAAAAAACGATCTTAAAACTATATCCATATGTGAATGATTACTGCTGTTTTTAAGAATGCGTTCCGTAAATATTTTGGAATTCACCGTCTTTTCTCACTTTAAAAACGTCTTAAGTCAAAACTTGCTCTTTTCCACTTAAATAATTTTCTAAAATCATAATTAAGTTATTTTCGTAGATTAATTTCATAAAATAACTTTTTATAATATATTGGATTTATCCACCTAAAAACTAACAGTACAAAAATAATTTCACGGTTATGTCCTCACTGTAACTCATAGTTCACTCTTACACCAATAAATCATTAAAATAATGATATTTTCAACTTTTTCTCATTTTCAACCAACCAAAAACCTAAGTAATATTACATTACTATTTCTCATCAATTAAAATTCATTATCCCATAAAAACTTTTTAACACTTTGAACCTCATTACTAATTGAGCACTGACCACTGTCAGGCTTTCTAATCCACAGACAGCATCAACGATTCATCAACAATATTATAACAATTAACCTAGGCAGATCATGCATCAAAACATTGTAATACATAACTGCAAATAAATAATTAACCGTAGATAAACAAACACCAAAACCATCAATCAAGTAATACAAGTCACACAATAGATCACACATATAATTATCGGGAAAAATCCCTCAGGTAAGCTCCCCTTACCTCTTGAAGTTACAGATTTCCTCTCGAAGTTTTCCTTCCGATTCGTTTCTGATTCCTCCTCACAATTTAGTACAATCCACAACAATTATCCTTTATAGTAAATCACAACAACAAATTAACAATCAAACAACTAAATATACCTATGTTCCTACATGATGAGTTCGGCCATGACTAGCTAAATTAGCTAGAGATCTCAAAGTTTAACAAACTCTTGGATCAATGATCCTTAAGTATAAGAGATATATAATAAATTGTCACTTGACAAAGATTGGATCAAAAACTCCTCTAACTCAAATAGTTAGGGTTTTGGCCTTGACATAAAAATTGGCCTAGACATTGATTTGATCTAATAACCATGGATTCAATACATATATAAGCTATAAGATTGAATCATGTAAAACTAGTTAAGAAAATTTGAACAAAATCCTTCCCCCACCAAAGTGTAACGAGGCCAGAAATTTTTGTTTGATTTAAGCTCATAGATCTAGAATATAGGGATGATAATAGGAGCAGAAATTGGTTTCATATTTTTAGGATTTTTCTATGATTTTCTAGAGAATTTCAAACTTCTAGATCTAAGAATGTAAAAATATGATTCATTGCATAAACATGAGAAATACATGAAGATGAAAGCTTAAATGATCAAGGAGATGAGCTTTTACCTCTTGAAGATTGAAGAAATGAAGAAAATGATCAACCTTCACTTAGTTGAAAACTGGACAGCTTGAGGGTGTGATGGTTTTGTGAGTGTATCTCACAATATACTCATCCAAAAATCACAAATTTTGGCTTGTTAGAAATATAAGAATAAAAGGAACAACTTTGGTGTTGAAGGTTTCATTTTTTTCGGATCATAACATGGTTTAAAAGGGCCTTCTTTCTGCTGTTTCGTGTGTTGCTGAGAATTCTGGGCAGTTTCGGTATTTTGAGCATATCTCCCAATCCACTTATCCGTTTTTGATGATCTTTAGCTTGTTGGAAAGAAGAGAGAAGGAGAAACAACTTTTATGTTGAGAGTTTTTCGAGTTTCAGAAAAGAAGAGGGTCATAGTTTCGGTGGAGATTCGGTGTTCTTATGAGTTTTGTAACTTAGAGAAAATGGAGAAAGCTTGGTGAGGAAAATGAAGAGAAGTGGGGAGGGGGCAGCTGCGGTTTTGAGCCTTTATATAGGCCTAGATTTAGGCTTTGTTTGGTTCCTTAGAGTCCAAATAATGGGTTTTGTGAATATTAAATAATATAATAGTTAACTATTAACTTAACTAGGGTTACTTTGTTAACCATGATTAAAAATCATGTGGCTCATAATCAAGAGAGGGTGTGGCTGATTCTTGGCCAAGTAAACTAACCTTGGTTCCTTAACCACGGTTAAAATTTAACTCGAAGTCGGTTAGGTTAAGCTCAGGGGTATTTTGGTCATTTCACTTGAAAATTCCCGATCAATAAAATTTAAGGCAGGATTCCTTGTCCTCTCTGCTACATCAACCTCTTCTAATATCTCAGCTCCATAATCGACTCCGTCGTTTGCCCGACTTATCCTCCGACTTAGGTTTTATGCGTTTTCTTAACGATTACGTCCGAATAAAATAATAGTATCTCATTTGTAACGAATTTTTACGAAATGTAGAAAATCGTCCGGGGCAAAATATAAAACCTAATGGTTTCGTTCACGAGTCGAAATTAGGGTTTCTGATCAGTAAAAGCTTACTGTTAGTGAAAATGCAGAAAACGCAGACCGGTTTCCGTCTGAATTTTCATTCCAAAACTTCCCCGTAACCTTATAAAAATAAGTATGACAGGGAAACGACTTTAGTTTATCCAAAGTCATTTTCTAAATCTCGGATAAGAATATAATCATTTATATAATTATTATCGATATTAGAAAGCCGAAAAATCGGGATGTTACAAAAAGTGGTTGGCGGGTTATGTTTCTGGATTCTTTTAGGTGGATCTTTTTCCTGATCATGGTGGAAATATACTTGTCAATGATAATAGCCAGTTATGCAGTGAATGTATTGTGCATATTAGAAAAGCATTCTTTTAAGCTGATAACAATAATGCAAGATTACAATAGCCGTTTCCATTTATCTTGTTAAAACAGGATCTCTCTGTTGGTATGCATAAGTTGAGTATTGAGATGCTTGAAAAAGTTAAAATTTTCACTTTGCTGTTATGAAGTTCGGATTCTTCAAAATTTCTTATCTATCCCTCACTTGATATTTCATCATCTGCTGAATTAGCCTATCAATTAGCCGTTCCTTCAATCTATAAATAGTGGTTTATTCTTGGAGCATTTCTCAGCAAGTTTAGAGCTGTCAAAGTGATAATGAATTGACTCCCTACAAGTTGTTATTAAATTGAGACCGGGGAGAGTTGGATGGTAACTGGAAAGTCAGGTTCTGGCTAACTCAGCTTAATTCATTACGGGTTGGTTCATCACTATAATTTCAAAAAGAAATAAAACACAATAAGAAATACAAAAAAAATAGATATAGAAAAATACACAAAAAAATTAACCATAAATTGATGAGTCAAACTGTGAGCCACCGGTAAAGTACTAAAGTAAGCTAGGCTTACGTAAATTTAGATTTTCTTTGAGTTGAAAAAATTCAATCTAATTCGGATTTCTCGAAAATTATTTGCAAATACAAATCAAACAAAATCAATTAATTTTTATCAGTTTAATTTATTTGAGAAATGTTTTTCTAACAACTGACTTAGACAATTATACGGGACAACCCGTATAGTTGAACAGTGCTGTAGCATTTTTTTTTTTTTTTTACAAAATTTTAACTTCTTTTTTCTTCTTTTTTTTAACAAAATTCTGACTTCTTTTTTCTTTTAAATTTTGACTTTCTTTTGAAGAAATAAAAAATTTATTTTTTTTTTAGAAATAAGATTTTTGGTTAAGTATGTACAAATATCTAGTTAATCAGATACAAATATCTGGTTAATTCAGTTCATTATCTGGTTAATGGGTGTTTTTGAGAAATAAAATTTTTGGTTATGTATGTGGAAATATCTGGTTAATCAGGTACAAATATCTGGTTAATTCAGTTCATTATCTGGTTAATAGGTGTTTTTGAGAAATAAAATTTTTGGTTAAGTATGTACAAATATCTGGTTAATCAGGTACAAATATCTGGTGAATTCAGTTCATTATCTCGTTAATGGCTTTTTTTGAGAAATACAATTTTGGTTAAGTATATGCAAATATCTGGTTAATCAGGTACAAATATCTGGTTAATTCAGTTCATTATCTGGTTAATGGGCTTTTTTGAGAAATACAATTTTGGTTAAGTATGTGCAAATATCTGGTTAATCAGGAACAAATATCTGGTGAATTCAGTTCATTATCTGGTTAATGGCTTTTTTTGATAAATACAATTTTGGTTAAGTATGTGCAAATATCTAGTTAATCAGGTACAAATATCTGGTGAATTCAGTTCATTATCTGGTTAATGGCTTTTTTTGAGAAATAAAATTTTTGGTTAAGTATGTGCAAATATCTGGTTAATTCAGTTCATTATCTGGTTAATGACTATTTTTGAGAAATAAAATTTTGGTTAAGTATGTGCAAATATCTGGTTAATTCAGTTCATTATCTGGTTAATGACTATTTTTGAGAAATAAAATTTTGGTTAAGTATGTGCAGATATCTTGTTAATCACGTACAAATATCTGATTAATTCAGTTCATTATCTGGTTAATGGTTTTTTTTAGAAATAAAATTTGTATTTTTTTTTAAAAAAAAGTCAAAATCTGGAGGGGGAAAAAAGGTAGCGTTATAACAGCACTACTATAATGCTACAGTGCAAGTTGTTCCATGATTGTCCATCCTCAGGTGTCATAATAACACAACTGAATTTATTTTTGCGTAGAACCGAATCAAACCGACAATGAACACTTTTACACAAATCTAAGCATGTTTGGAGCCGTTAGACTCTTGTTTAGATCCCTTTATACAAAGTTTCGAACCAATAGTTCTACAACCACCCATCCCTTTTTTCTTTTTACTTTATTTATTTATTTCTTTTTTTTGGTGTTTGGTTGGCCAATGAAAATTGAGTTATGATATTTAAACATCCAATTTTAGACACAGTATGTAATATTGTATATGTTTATTTGTATCTCACACTTACTTTTCATCTTCTTTGTATACACACATCCTAAAAATACACCAAAAAACCAAAGAGACATTGTATGGTATCCCAAATTTGGTGTTGAAATATGATGTCTCATGAAAATTTTAGTTGAACTATTGCTGGACATTATTATACAGTAATCAGGATCCTCTCCTGCTGCTGCACGGTGCAACAGGTTTTTTCTCAATTATCGCATGCGAGGCCCATATGAAAAATGTTTGATTGTTCTCTCCCACAATCCGGGCCGTTGATTGTTGCTGGAAGGGCGCTGCAAGGGACTTTGACTGGAGGGGATCCGAATTGTATTATACAGTCACACCGCATGAGAGATGTTATATAAGAATATATTTTTCTGGTCTAAACCCAGTGTATCCCAATGCTGTCAAAGAAAGACTAATCACTGTTCGCGGAGGGTGGCTTCCGCTGGCCAAGCATTATTTTAACGCTGCCAGGAATCGAACTCGGGAGCAAACTGAGTCGACCCCTAGAGTGTCCCAGGGCAGGCCTTACAACCGCTGGGCCAAGAGGCTTGGTTTGTTATATAAGAATATAGTATTGATATATATTTAATTTTACTTCAAGATAATGAATGTATCTTTGGTGGAGACAACATTTGGAAGGACAAATTGTACTATACAAATAAAAGAAGCAGATGGTGATGTGTGCCCCATCTACATGTGCCAGGCCCATGAGAAAACTGTTACTGTGCTTACGTGGGTGGTTGATAAAATAAAATCATCTAACCCTTCGCTCTTCTGAAACTTTTCCTCTCGTATCGTACTTGCCTAGCTGGGAAAACATGAATAAAAATGGAAATGGAAAATATGGAGAAAGCAAAATTTTAAAAACCGGATCGGAGATTAGGGATGGACCTAGGAATTTTGATTAGCGGAGACAAGATCGTATATTATAAATATTTTATAGAAGAGAAATGCTAGCAACACACTTTCTACCACACTCTTTCCAACACATTCCCTCCAATTGGTTGAAATTCATGTGGGCCCTACAAAATTCAAGTGGGATCCACTTGAATTAGTGGGACCCACATGAATTTCAACCAATAGGAGGGAGTGTATTGGAAAGAGTGTGTTAGAGAGTGTGTTGCTAGCACTCCTCTTTATAAAAATATATATAAATGCATAAGCGATACAATAATGAACATTCTTTTTTTAATTCTAAAGCCTCAAATAATTTTTTTTTAATTTATTTTTTCAATTATTGGTGTAACCCGTGCATCGCACGGGTAACTTTCTAGTATAAGAATATAGTATATAGTATTGATATATATTTAATTTTACTTCAAGATAATGAATGTATCTTTGGTGGAGACAACATTTGGAAGGACAAATTGTACTATACAAATAAAAGAAGCAGATGGTGATGTGTGCCCCATCAACATCTGACAGGCCCATGAGAAAAGTGTTACCGTGCTTACGTGGGTGGTTGATAAAATAAAATCATCTAACCCTTCGCTCTTCTGAAACTTTCCCTCTCGTATCGTACTTGCCTAGCTAGGAAAACATGAATAAAAAATAAAAATGGATATGGAAAATATGGAGAAAGCAATATTTTAAAAACCGAATCGGAGATGAGGGATGGATCCAGGAATTTTGACTTGTGGGGACAAGATCGTATATTATAAATATTTTATAAAAATATATATAAATGCATAAGCGATACAATAATGACATCATTATCATTAAGCCAGGAATTAGAGATTACAAATACTATGTCATTTTACACCCTTAATCCTTATTTCTTTGTTAATATCCCTAAAGCACTCGAGGATCAATCCTAATGTCCTTGCTATACCATTGAACATTAACCTCGTCTCTCTTTACTATGATTCATGTCTTATGAATATCTAGTTAACATATTCATTACTAACATTCTGTGTAACTTTAATTAGTACATTTAAAACAATAACAACATTCATCAACATCAGCATCAAACATCAATGCACTCAATCATAGCATAACATTATCATCAATACTTTTCACGATTTAAACATGCCAACATATAAGGAGCATAGATATTCATGTAACAAACAACACCAATTAATCACATAGCACACAACAGGGTCACAAGTTAACCAACATATAAGGAGCCTACATGTTCATACTAGCCCTTCTCCCCATACCTGGTATGGAGGTCTAAGCTACGATTGGGCGTAAACGAATCTACTCTTGTTTCCCTCGAACGTTTCTATGAGTTCCTCAAGCCTTGGCCAAAACACGAAAAGGAAAACTATTAATCTCTAATTCAAGAAACAAGAATAAGAGATTAACAGAGGGAATAACAAGATTACCTTAATTTGACACTAGCACGCGACTTATCTCCCAAACATAAGCAAAAACGCCAAGAACTTCTACGGGTTTTAATGGGAAGAGAAAGGAGAGGTTTCTGTGGGAAGAGAAAGGAGAGGTTTCTGTCGCACAAGGATTGTGAAAAGTGTCAAAATCAGGGTTATAAATCGCAACCCTCCAAAAACCTACCTATTTAAGCTGTCAGACTCCGAGCACGGGTGTGCTCACCTTTAGCATGGCCATGCTCAACACCGAGCATGGGGTCGTGCTTAAAGGAGCACGGGGTCTGCAGCTTTCACGTCACTCGTCCTCTTTTTCCGACACAGTCGTGCTCCCCTTGAGCATGGCCGTGCTCATGGCTCGCGCAGCCACTGGCGCACGCCTATCAGCACGGGGTCGTGCTGTACATGAGCACGGTCGTGCTCATGTATCAGAAAGGGATTTTTGACCACCAAAACCCCACTTAGCTCCATTTTTAACTTCCCTAAGGCACATTCCTAATAACTAGCACAACATACAATTTTGCACAACACAAGCATAAACACATAAGCTTATATACGAAAAACGGGGTGTTACAGTTTCGATCAGCTCCCAGATGCCCACATTTTGTGCATCAAGAAAAGTCATCATTCTCTTTTTCCAGTAGTCATAATCAATACCATCAAAGAGTGAAGGTCTGTTGATTGCTTGTCCTTCTGTATCCATACTTGTTGGATCGTACTCCCTCAGCACTTGTTAGATGCTCAACCCTTTTGAGGCTGAGCTTCGATACCAACTGAAGTTGGCACAGGGAAATACAAGAAAGGGGGTTGAATTGTGTTTCTTAACAGATTTTTCAAACTTCTTTTGAAAACAGTTTCGCACGCAAGCACGAAGTAAATACACACAGGAAAATCCTCTTTAAAAGATATTTAATAAAACTCAATATCAAATACCCACAGTCAGTAATAAAAGCAACTTAAAAGAGATAATGGATAAGAGATTCACAGCACAAGGATTTATCCTGGTTCACTCTTTTTCAACCAAGAGCTACATCCAGTCCCTTCTACTTGAAGGTTTTCTCCACTATAATCCAATAGCTTACAAGTATTGTTTTGCACTTGCCTCTTCAGGCTTATAATCACTCAAGTATTCAACACCTCTCCAGGCACTCAAGTATTCTTTTACAGTCAAGCCTCTTCAGGCTCTCTCTAACTTAAGAGATGAAAAGAGTTTAATCTAAGAGCTCACTATGTGTGAGGATATTAAGGTTTAAGATCAAATGTGATTACAAAGAATAAATTCAAGAGAGGTTTAGACAGAGTTTCAGCACTTTGAAATTTCAGAGCTTCGGTAACTTCTTCACTGGGGTCATCCAATATTTATAGATGAAGGGCAGTCTCAGCTCTTGTTTCTTCAACAGTCTTCAAGATGTATCCGTTTAGAAATAACATTTAATGCTGAGATCCGTTGTTTCTGATAACTTGATATGCATTCTGCGGAAAAAGCTCTTGGTTATCAGACATGCTCAAAGTGGTACTGTCACTTCTCTGTTGTACCCGAAAGTTGCCGTTTGTCTTTCCTTCTTTGTACTGAGTTAACTTTACAGCAGCTTGTGTCAGAGTATAAAGGTATTTGTGTAATAGATGGTGTTTCTCTTACCAAGGAATAAGGTATAGATAATTAAAATAACCAAGGTAAAGAAGGCATTTAAAGCATATTCATTTAATAAACAATCAATTGAAATAAAGGTTCTGATTAGACAAGTTCAAAAGTGGTACGTCTTTGGACATGTGTTTTTAACTTTGAACAAACCATCTATTACTAGATCGTCATCTAGTAGACTAGTGTTGAAACAGTTAACTTTTACCGGGTAGTCTCCTTAGCAGGTCGTCTGCCTTTTATCGGGTAGTCCACAAGTCTTTGGACTTGTTATTTTATCCTTATTGTTTTCTCATGAGTTAGACTAGCGGCTCGTCTAGCAAGCTCAGTGTAGACCAGTGATAAGTCTTTGGGCTTATTAAAGGAGTTTTGGACTTGCATTCTCGTCTAGCGATATAAGAACAGTACTGCACACTTGAGTAGACGAGTTAGATCATAAGAATAACTTTGCCATACAAATTTAATCTTTTTGTTAACATCAAAATTTCAGATATTATTAATCATAACCACTTTGGTTCCAACAAATGTCAGTCATGGTCAGTAAAAAAAATAATGTCAGTCATGGTTTTAATAGTCACTACATAGGGATTGTTAGAAAAATGGTGCCATATATAGTTTAGGTTCTCATAATTAAACCAATGCCATACTAATTGTAAGCCTCTGCCCTCTGTATTGGTATTGTTTCATTAATTTAAACTATTTTCAAGTGGGAACATGATTATTTTGAAGCTGTTTTATGGAATTAATTATTTAGTTTTGTTTTTTATTTTTATTTTTTGGCGGACTAGTCCGCTAACCCTCCTTTTAGCGAGGCAGGATGCAATTATCAACCCACTTTCAACATTCAACCCGTCCCGTGTTGCCCTGCCCTGCCCCATTTTAGACAGTTTGGCAGCGGGGCGAGGCAGGACGTGATGACCCATTTTGCCATTCCTAGGCGTAATAGCCTTATTATAGATAGAGCCTATTTTTTTTAATGGAAAACTATACTATTCACGACATTAATTATTCCAAATATATTTAGTCAACTGGTTTAATTTGTGAGTCCATGGTTCAACTAGTAATTCATTAATCCAAGAGAAATACTAATAAGACACTCTTTAATACTCTTTTTTCAACACACTCCCGCCTATTATTTGAAATTAATGTGAGTCCTATAAAATTCAAGTGGGACCCGGATGAGTTAGTGTGACCCTTTTTTAAAATAGTGAGACCTACATGGATTTTAACCAAGAGGAGTGCTAGCAAGACACTCTCTAACACACTATTTCCAAAACAATCCCTCATATTGGTTGAAATTCATTTGGGTCCTACAAAATTCAAGTACCCACATGAATTAATGGGACTCATTACCAAAATAGTGTGACCTACATGAATTTCAACCAATAGAAGGGAGTATATTGAAAAGAGTGTGTTAGAGACTGTGTTGCTAGAATTTCTCTTTTAACTAGGAGAATGTGTGTTGGAAAGAGAGTGTGTTAGCACTCCTCTCAGAGGGTGTTTGTTATAGATTATTTGATGACAAAATCACTTTTTTTAAGTAAAAAAATCATTTTTAATGAGTTTAGTTGTGTTTGTTTAAGCTTTTCATAAAAATGATTTTTTTTAAAAAAATCATTTAAGGTTAAAATGAGAAGCTACTTTCATTAGCTTTTGAGGAAAATCATTTTTTATCACTAACTATCTTTAAAAAAGTGATTTTTATAATTGTAAACAAACACGAAATAGGTTCTGCTTTTTTAAAAAATCTCTAAAAAATAATCTCTAAATTTTTTAATATTAGAATCACTTATTTTTTAATTTATAATAAACGGGTCCTTAATCCAATGTGTATCGATCACCGATGAACTCATCCTAATTTTATAGCATTATATTAAAGTTTTAAAAAGAGTAAAGGCCCGAAGTGGTCCCTAAAAAATTTTAGGGACCCACTTTTAATCCCTGAAAAAAATAAAATACCTATTTAGTCCATCAAATTTTCAAATGCGGGACACATTAGTCCCCAGATTTAGTTGCGACGTTCATTTACTAGTCTACGTGTCTCATTAATAAGGGTATACTGTCAAGTAATCTTATGACGGGTGTGAATACCGTAACTCAAACTTGTAGGTGACGTTTGGTTATTGGAATATTTTATTCCCAGATAAATTACATTTAAGGGAATCACATTTCCAAAAATATTTCTTTCCCAAAGTCACACATGAGAATAGAGTTTTCTCAAATTTATAATTATTATTCACTAATTTTATTCTCGGGCATCTATTATGTCTTGGAATACTTTTTTAGAACTTGTACCAAACATGGGAGACTTTCACTATCATACCAACATTCTCATGAATATTTTTTTAAAAAAATTATATCAAACACTACCACAGTGATGAGAACACAAGAAGTATAGCAAATTATAGACAACATAGGCAACCGTTCATCGGTATAGGTTTTTGGGATATATCTACAATTTTTTGTCTTTTACCTATGATCCTTTAATGTCACTAGATGGCATATTTCATTAGTGCTTCTTCTAAAATTACTCATTCTTGTCATCTTTTACCTATGATCCTTTAATGTTGCTAGGCAGGGTGATGCTTAACCAAGAGGGTCTGCTTACATTTCTTTTCGGTCCTATCATTGTGAAAGTTTAGGACAATTATTGGACAGAACTTGTATCGAATGCTGTGTATATTGCTAATATTCTATGTGAAACATGATATATCATGTACATGTTTCTATCAATCAGTAATAGTATGTGGGGAATTCTAACATGCTCCCTTCAGAACTCGGAGGAGCGGTACTCCAAGGGGCAAATTGGTATTTTTGCTATATAAAAAAAAATCTCTCTTCTGCATCTTGCACCCAACTCTCTCAACGTACTCGTGCATCCTCCTTCTGCTCCTGCGTGAACTTGGTTCTTCCTTGGGGAGGCCATGGCCACGGCGGCGGGGAGCCGCCATGGTGGCTTGGATCTGCGACGATATCGAGGACTTGGATCTGCCATTAGCGCCGCGGCGGCGGCGGAGGGAGCGGGACGGTGACGCCGGAGGAGGGAGGGGAGGATTCATGGTTCTCTTCTGGTTCATCATCTATATCACCAAGACATCACATCGTTTTCCAATTAGACAGATTATTGTAACCAATTAACCATTGTTGGTCATGTTAAGAAGTTAAACCAGTGAACTTTCAATGGGTAAATTTATGGGAAATCTAGTTAAATCGATGATCAAAACGAGGAGCAAGCGGTACTCCATGAACCCACAACCGTAGATCTGAGTTCTCCGCCGATCTTCTCCTCGTACTACCCCTCCGCGCCGCACATGCTCCTTGCCCTCTCCGGCGGCGCTGGGCTCTCCTTCCCGCCGGAGAGCATCGCGGCTCCGGCGAATCTCGCCGCCGTGGCGATGGCCTCCCCAAGGAAGAACCAAGTTCACGGCACCGCCCTGCCTTCCACGCCTGCTTTCATTTTTTCAATTTAAAAAAAATAATTTAAAATTAAATAAAATTATCATTTTCATAATACCTATTTTGCCCTTTAAATCTTGACCGTTGGAGTATTTTATTATTAAATCTACGGTATAAAATCAAGGAGTATGGAAACTCCAAGTTTCCATGGAGCATTGAAGACGAAGCCATAGTATGTTCCCCCCTCTTTTATCAAAGAAGAAATTCTTCTAAAAGGAAAGATGGATATTACAAAGTAGAAGGAGGTTAGATATCCACCCTCCTTACACTAAACAAGTATAAGCAAAGCAAACATATATTCTTACACATGAGCATTCAAATCCCTCAACATCTATACAAAGGAGGCTTCTTCATAACCCATGAAAAATCCCGTCTAGGAGCAAGTCGAGGACCATATCCAACAAAAGACAATAAAAGGCAACATACAATAAACATTGCTAGCAAAGTGTTAGATAAGGATAAATCAAGCTAAGTCAAAAATTGTGGGCACTATAGAAGTTGTTTCTAAATTGAACTCTTATATCCACATGAGTTTTAAAGTTTGACTTGAACTTTGACTAAGCAAGAAAGTAGAGTTTGAATTGTATAAGTAAGTAGTGTTTGAATTGAATTCAAAGTGTTTTGCTTAGGGATTAAGAAAAGTATATGTTATTTAATTGTTACGTTTAGCGTATAAAAGGCAAACCTCATGTACCATTTTAAGTGGAATCAAGATATAGAGAATACAAGATTGATTCTCTCCATTTTTCCTCTCCTTATGTGCTAAGTGTGTGTGTTTTGAGAGAAAACTTATCCTAGGTCATGTGTTATTGATATCAAATTGGTATCAGAGCTAGAGAGCTTGGTAGTGAGTGTCAAAAATATTTGAGTGTGTGAGGAATAAGAGAGTTCTCACTGTATCCAATTTCTTTTAGTTCATATGCTTTGAGAGAGAGAGAGAGATGGCCACCAATTACAATATTGTTTGGTCCGGTCTCAAATTAGATGGGAAACTTGATTTCAGTTACTGGGAGATTTTGATGTTAACGCATCTAAAGGTTCACAATATTTGGAGCCTAGTTGAACCAGGGTTACAAGAAGGAGCTTATGCAACCGCTCAAAGGAGGGACCAATTGGCGCTGTCGCAAATTCACCAAGAAGTTGATTATTCAGTTTTTGGCAAAATAGCAAATGCCAAAACTATCAAAGAAGCATGGAACATCTTGAAGCTGTCATACAAAGGAGTAGAAAAAGCCCAAAAATCCAAGTTACAATCATTACGTAGAGAATACGAAAGGTATGAGATGTCCAACTCAGAAAGTGTTGAACAATACTTTTCTCGAGTTACTGATCTTGTTAACAAGATGAGGGTGTATGGATAAGACATCCCAGATAGCAAGGTGGTTGAAAAGATTCTTCGCACCATGTCGATGAAGTTTGATCATGTGGTGACTACAATACTAGAGTCCCACGATACAGACACCATGACGATTGCTGAGTTGCAGGGAAGCATTGAAAGCTATGTTAGCAGAATCTTGGAGAAGACAGAAAAGACAAATGAAGAAGCTTTGAAAAGCCAGGTGAATTTCAACAACATTGCAGAATCCAGCCAAAGTGCATAAGGTAGAGGTCGTGATTTCAATAATAGAGGAAGAGGAAACTATAGAGGAAGAGGCAGAGGTAACTTCAGAGGAGGAGGTCGTGGTAATAGCTTCAACCAAGGAAGAGACAACAATTTTAGGCCACCAAATCAAGGAAGAGGTGGAAATAATTTCGAGCATACCAACCGTGGAAGAGGACGAGGTAATTACTACCAGGAAAGAAACAATTTTAATTGCTTTTGCTATGGGAAGTTTGGGCATAAAGCCACGGATTGCAGATTCAGAACTCAGAACAACTACCAAGCAAACGTTCCAGAAAATCAATATCAAAATATTGGTGAGAATTATGATAGTCCACAAAGTTTATTTTTGGCAAACAATATTTCTGCTGAAGATGAAAATATTTGGTATTTGGATACTGGTTGTAGTAATCACATGTGTGGGAAAAAGGAGTTGTTTTCTTCATTAGATGAAAATGTCCACTCAACAGTAAAATTTGGGAATAACACAAATATTCCAATTGTGGGGAAAGGCCGAATTGCTATCAGATTGAAGGATGGTTTTCAAAACTTTATCTCTGATGTTTTCTATGCTCCTGGTCTTCATCACAATCTACTGAGTATGGGACAACTATCAGAGAAAGGTTACAACATACAGATTCATCATGGCTATTGCACGTTGATTGACAGAAGTGGAAAATTTATTGCAAAGGTAAGAATGACTCCCAACCGCCTATTCCCTTTGAAAATTCAACATGAAAAATTTTCTTGCTTGAATTCTGTAATTCCAAATGATGATTGGTTGTGGCATATGCGTTTTGGACATTTTCACTTTTCTGGGTTGAATTATCTATCACGAAAAGAATATGTTTCTGGTTTGCCTGTTGTGAATATTCCTAATGGAGTATGTGAGACTTGTCAAATGGGCAAGAAGCACAGAGAATCATTTCCAACCGCAAGATCTTGAAGGGCGAGAAAGCTGTTGGAGATTGTTCACTCAGATTTATGTATGGTTGAGGTGCCAACACATGGTGGTTGCATGTATTTTATTACTTTTATTGATGATTTTAGCAGAAAGACTTGGGTGTATTTCTTGAAGCAGAAATCAGAAGCTTGTGATGTCTTCAAGGCATTCAAGGTATATGTAGAAAAGCAAAGTGGCTGCAGAATCAAAGCACTCAGAACAGACAGAGGCCAAGAGTATCTTGCCTGTGCAGATTTCTTTGAGCAACATGGAATCCAACATCAATTAACGACTAGATACATGCCTCAACACAATGGAGTTGCTGAAAGGAAGAGCCGAACTATCATGGACATGGTGAGATGCATGCTGAGATCTAAACAAATGCCTAAGGAGTTTTGGGCAGAAGCAGTAGCAATGGCAGTGTATATACTAAACAGGTGCCCATCAAAGAGTGTCCATGACAAAACACCAGAAGAAGCTTGGAGTGGAAGGAGACCCTCAATCCGGCACAGAGTTTTTGGGTGTATACCATACACCCATGTACCAGATCAGCTCAGGAAGAAATTGGATGACAAAGGTGAAAAATGTATTTTCATTGGCTACAGCACAAACTCAAAGGCGTACAAACTTTACAATCCGGAGACGAAGAAGGTGATTATCAGTCGAGATGTGACATTTCATGAAAAAGGAGTATAGGATTGGTCTTCAAAAGCCCAAAAGGAACCGGTGGTGATTTCTGAAAATTATGAAGAAGAAGATAGACAAGAAGGTCCAACACCTCAGCCAGAATCATCTAGCAGATCTCAAAGGCATCGCAGATTACCAGCCAGATTGGAGGATTATGTTTTGGGTAACGATAATGACCCATCTGATGAAGAAATTATCAACTTTGCCTTATTTGCAGATTGTGAGCCGGTGACTTTTGAAAAAGCCTCAAATAGCTAGAATTGGAGAAAAGCAATGGATGATGAAATTCATGCAATTGAGAAGAATGAAACATGGGAGCTGACAGATTTGCCTACAAACAAAAGGCCAATAAGAGTGAAGTGGGTGTACAAGATAAAGTACAAGCCCAATGGAGATATTGATCACTTTAAAGCGAGGTTGGTTGCGAAAATACTAGAGTTGGTGGAAGAGAAAGAAGTGGTGATCAAGTATTGTCCCACTGAAGAACAAGTTGCAGATATTTTTACAAAGCCTTTGAAGATTGAGTTATTTTATAAGTTGAAGAAAATGCTTGGAATGATACAAGCTTGATTTAAGGGAGGCAATGTTAGATAAGGATAAATCAAGCTAAGTCAAAAATTGTGGGCACTATAGAAGTTGTTTCCAAATTGAACTCTTATAGCCACATGAGTTGTAAAGTTTGACTTGAACTTTGACTAACCAAGGAAGTAGAGTTTGAATTGTATAAGTAGTGTTTGAATTGAATTCAAAGTATTTTGCTTAGGGATTAAGAACAGTATATGTTATTTAATTGTTAAGTTTAGCCTATAAAAGACAAACCTCATGTACCAATTTAAGTGGAATCAAGATATAGAGAATACAAGATTGATTATCTCCATTCTTTCTCTCCTTATGTGCTAAGTGTGTGTGTGTTTTGAGAGAAAACTTATCCCGTGTCATGTGTTATTGATATCAAAAAGCCTGCTCCAAATGTAAATAGCTAAAGGGTAATGTAAAAATGAAACTATATCTGTCAATTATTTTGCAAAGTGTAAATTTGATCATTTGTTTATTTTAGTGCTTTATGTATATATTTTATTTTCAAGACTATTTATTATTTGGTATGTTCATTATAAAACCTTATTTATATATTCTAGGAAAAATAGGTAAATTAGTCCTATACGTTTATTTTATTTTTCATATTAGTCCTATAAGTTTTTTATTTTTCAAATTGGTCCTACACGTTACGTTACATTTTCACATTAGTCCTTTTCGTCAATTTTGACCTAACACAGTCAAATTTTATGCCACATTTCAGACTAAGGTGATAGCCACGTCAGATCAAAACTGACGGCATTAGTTCAAAATTGATGGAAATGACTAATGTGAAATTGGAACATAACGTGTTGGACCAATTTGAAAAATAAAAAACTTATAGGACTAATATGAAAAATAAAATAAACATATAAGATTAATTTACCTATTTTGTCTATGTTCTATCACATTTAACCTCATTGTTTGCAACTCTTATTACAAACTTCTATTCTATCACAAAATAAGAAATATCTCGATATGGACTCACTCACATCAAACATCAATCTACAATTAATGTATACACAAATATAAGGATGTTAATGGTTCAGTTTGGATTGGTTTTAACTTTTAATGCAAAAAAACCATCCAACCAAAACAAGATAATTATCTTCAATTTGGTTATGATTGGACTGATTCCCCTAGCTTTCCTCTAAGATTGGATCCCTGTTACCTATGATTGGATGCCTCAACAAACATCCTTCCTTCCCTTTTATCGTTGCTCCTTAGCCATCCCCAAAGCTTTCCACACCCCCAAGCCATGAAAGGCCAGGATGTTACAGCCTCAAATCCCTCTTCTACTATTCATTCATAGCACACACTTTGGTAACTCTGAGATGGCTAATAGCTGTGATAAAGAAATGGTTGACATGAGAAAACTGAAGTAACCTTAAAATGTCTTCAAATTTATAATTGATTTCTTCTTTTTCCTCAAAATAAGTCATTCTAAAAAACAACTACACAAGTCTAACATTTTGCCGACTGCGGCGAGATAATATATATATATATATATATATATATATATATATATATATATATATATATATATATAATTTTAGCTATATTTTTCACTTGAGTTTAGTTTATTATGTGATCTAATGATGAATAACTTATGGACCATAATTTAAATGTGACTGAAGATAAATAAAAATCACATTCTTCTCCGTAGACTACATATTCACAAAGGGCAAAAGTAAAACCCAGCATTAAAAAATCCACTTTCTCATTTACTCTAATACATCTATCAGCTAGCATTCAACAACATAGCACTGATTGGATAGTAAAATGAGTATTATTAGACAAAAAATCAGTTAAATTTACTTTTGGTGCCTTTTAACAAACCTCATGACCCAAGTAAAACCTCATGACCATCATATACTGCACCATAACGTGGTTGATTCGCAAGATGTTTTTCTCTAACCCTTTTTGTGCATCAAACTAACAAATAACAATAGGAAAGAAAAAACATGAAATAGTAATTAGTAACATGAAAGAGATGGAAATGGAGAAAAAACTTACTAACATGTGTGTGATATTCTTGTCAAAAAAAAAAAAAACATGTGTATGGTATTTAGATATTTGTGTATTGGCCGGATTTTTTTTAACAATTACTTTCTATTATTATTATTTTATTTTATTTTTGAAATCTACATAAAAAAACAACCTATGAACGGTAACTATAATTACAATTCACACCCATAACATCCACTCTTCTGCAAGAATTTACAAAAAAAAAAAAAAAAAAATCAACAGCAATAAGAAAACTCTAAAAAATAATAATAGAAGGATCCCTCAACCTTTCAATGGAGTGGCACACGAAATTGCTCTAACAAGACGCGTAGATTGGCAACAATAGCCAAACTATTGCTTGTGTACTCACTTGACCTCTTCATCATGCTCTTCACCTTCCCAGCACCCACCGATCCCATCTCCTCCAACCCATCAAGGCACGTCTGCTGGTCCGTCACGGCTGCGCTAACCCACGTCTGTAAGTCGCTGATCTTCGCATCGGTCAACGCTATTCCGCCGGGAGCCGCCTCAATCGCCGACAGCGAGTCATTGAGTCGACTCAGCGCGTCGTCCATCTGCTCACTGCAATCTGCCAAGGCAGGTCCGTTCATGGCTCTGAGCGAAGACGCGAGTTTTGTAAGCTCTGTGAGGGAGACGTTGAGAGATAGCTTGAGGATGGTTTCTGGGTCGGTGGGGTACTGTTGGGGAAAGGAGGATGAGGAGATGATGGAAGAGAAGCATGAGTCGGGGTACCGAGTCACGTTGCAGACGGTTCTGATAGCTGAATTGGAGGGTTGTTCTAAGGACTCGGTGGTGTTGGTGTGGTGGATGAGGGATGCGAGGGAGAGAGCGAGGGTGAGAGTGAGGAAGAGGATGAGGAAGATGGAGAAGGTGGCGATTAGGGGCTTCGAGAATTTACGATGTGGAGGTTGTTGTTGTTGTTGTTGATCTTCGAGGTGGTGGTTGTCTTCAACTTTGCCATAGCCTTTGAACATCTTCAGAGAATCCATTCTCTTCTGCTTTCCTGTTTCTATTCTTTGGGTTTTGAGGTTAATTGTTCGCAATTGGGGGCTTCCGGGATTGTTATTTATTTGAAGAGAAAGAATAAAAGATACATTTTCCTTTAATAAAAGAAAATTAATTAAAAATTGTATGGAGGTGAATATTGTTACTTCAGTAGGGCAAAGACTTAATTACACTTTTGGTCCTCTTATTATTTGTCATATGTGATTTTGGTCTTAAAGTTTTTTTTGTGCATATTCAGTCCCTATTTTTTTAAGAGTTTAATTGATATATACTGTCAGTGTAAAGTTTTTTTTTACACTTTCAACCAATCAAAAATCAAGACATAAATAACTTTTAAGGTAGTTAAGATAAGAGTCAAATATTATTAATGTGTGTCAATTTCTAATTGGTTGACAGTACAAAAAATCTTTATACTCTCAGTGCATACTAATTAAATCCTTTTTTCAATGTTGTAAATTCAGTCATATTCCATCCAATATATCCATTAACAAAGAGAAACTAATGCTCTAAGCACATAAAACCTCTAGTTGAGCTTCTGTGGTAAATGACCTTGTGACGGAACAATAAAAATTCATAGAAATGAGGGACAAAACCAGTCAATGACAAAGAGAAACCATTGAATCATATTGAATCAGAGGGTCATAAGAGTGAGAACCTCAATTAGAGGTTCTGTGCCCTTAGAGGAGTGGTTCCTCTATATTGATTATTGAAAAAATTGATAGACATTAGACGGAAAGACCAAATTTGCAACATAAAAAATAGGGATCAAATGTGCACAAAAAAAAGAAAAAAGAAAAAAAAATACAGGGTCCAAAATCACACATGATCAATAATAAGGGGATCAAAAGTGCAATTAAGCCTAGATTAAATGAAATTGGTGAATAGATAATATTTTTTCTTAAAGAGCATTGTATTTCAGATTAATTTTTTAAACTATAATTAGACACTTAAATGTACCAAAAAAAGATACTTAAATGATGTTTTTTATAATTATGATTTTTTCATATATACAAGTTACAAGATGGAACTTAAGCTGTCAAACAAAAAAAAAAGATGGGACTTACGATCACATATCTAAGATATCCAGGTCCCTTTCATCAAATGAATTAATTGAGTTTAATTTTGGTACATACTCGGTACAAATTTTTTTACACTTTCAATCAATCAAAATCATCTAATGTGTTATTTTTAAAGTAGTTATGATAAGAGACAAACATATTAAATGACGTAACAATTTATGATTTGTTGAGTGTAAAGCATTTTTATACTGGCAGTGTATGGCAATAAATCATTTTCACTTAATTAATTTAATTGTTATATATCATTGATGTAAAGATTTTTAACATTAACAACCAATCATTAATTTATTTATTTTTAAAAAATATTTGAATCTTGCTGTCAAAAAAAAAATTTGAATCTTTTTATTAACTTAAAATGCCCAAAGGGTTATTTGAGTTTGATTGATAATATAAAAAAGGTTAAAATACTATTTTGGTCCCTTAACTTATTTTTTAGATTTAATTTGGTCCTTTAACTTTTAAAATGTTCAATTTGGTCCCTTAACTTATTTTTTAGATTCAGTTTGGTCCCTTTACTTTTAAAAGGTTCAATTTGGTTCCTTAATTTGTCTATGTTGACTCAAGTTAGTCCTCTCCCATCAATAATGTCAGTAACAGTATTAAATGAGTTTCAAATTGGTCCTTTAAATTATTAACTTGTTTCAAATTGGTCATTTAAATTGTTAACGAGATTCAAACTGATCCTTTAAATTGTTGGCGAATTTCAACCGGATCCCCAAAAATTAACATTGTTAATGACTCGTTGACGGAGATGACTAACTTAGGTCAACAAACATAAATTAAGGGACCAAATTGAACTTTTTAAAAGTGAAGGGACCAAACTGAATCTAAAAAATAAGTTAAGGGACCAAATTGAATATTTTAAAAGTTAAGGGACCAAATTGAATCTAAAAAATAAGTTAAGGGACCAAAATGGTATTTTAGCCTATAAAAAAGATGTTAGTATATCAAAATTAAAATATTATTAGATTAAAGTAGTATGTATTTTTTGTTTAAAAGTTTTATACTTATGTACTAATATTTTAATATATATACTTTTATTTTAAATTCTAAGAGAGACAAATAATAATAATATCAATTTTTCAAAATACTATTGAATATCAATATAAAATTCCGTTACACCGAGTCACTGACAATACATGGTAATTGAACTCAATATTATTTACATGACAACTTTTTTATATATAAAATAAAGCCATAATTTCTGTTGATGTGTGAAAGAAAGAAACCGTGTTTTTTGAGTTGGGATTTCAAAATCCATTGTCCAGGTCAAGGGCGTAAATTAGTTTTATACTTCTATTAAAATAAAATAAAAAAACGAAACCGTAGGTATTGACTAATGAAAAATTTACAATTTATGACAATATTCCAAGAACAAAAGTATTCATAAATATTTAATTTTACAAAATTTACCATGACTATGTTACCCTTCAAAAAAAAAAAAAAAACCATGACTATGTTACCATTTAACATAAATAACTTTAAAAAATAACACCATCATTCACCCATGGAAGCAACCAGTAGCACGAGAAACATTCATGCTGGAAAAAAATAAAAACCTCCTCGTTGAAGCCTACAAAATATAACCAAAAATAATCCCAAAAGTCCAAAAGCATCCTCATTCAACACCTCATCCCAACCCATCATTAGCTTACCTGCTTTCAAAGCCTAGATATGGATTCGAAAAAAAAAATAAAAAAAATAAAAAAAGAAAGAAAGAGGCTAAATCCATATTTTGGTCCCTTATCTTTTTTTTTTTTTCATTTTGGTTATTTCCTTCAGTTTTGCACTGACGGTGTTAGATATCCGCTGTGAGTCGCAGGAAACCGCCGTCGGAAACAGTGAGTCTCACGGTGGATACCTAATGCCGTCAGTGTGAAACCGACGGAAATGACCAAAATGAAAACTAAAACAAAGATAAGGGACCAAAACGGGAAAAAAAAAAAAAGATAAGGGACCAAAATGAAAACTAAAATAAAGATAAGGGACCAAAATACTAATTTAGCATTAAAAAAAATACAGAGAAACAATGGCTTCTCATACAACCTTCATCAATGGAAGCAAATTGGAAACAACCTTCATCAATGGAGGCAAATTGGAAACAACACCATGGTCATGGCCCAGGGGCTCGATGGTGACAGCTGGGAAAGTTAACAATAAGAACCACAATGATAAAAGTTATGTCTTACGGTTAAGGCTATAGTACACCACCCACATGGTGTATCACCCATTACACCACCCCTATGTCAAGAGCTACACCAATCCTTTGTACATGTGGCCATTTGACTTTTTGGATTTGAAATTTTGACCAACTCATGTAACAATTTCATTGGCCCAAAACTTGCCACATGGGTGGTGTAGTGGGTGGTGTACCAATTTGGGTGGTGCACCTTAGCCCAAACCATGTCTTACTCAAAGGTGAAGGCGATGATAAACTAATCAAGTTATAAAAGAATAAAATTGATTGATGTGCAGTGTTGTCGAATAGCGGCCATGGCAGCACCATGGCGAAAAGCGGTGGCGGGTTTTGAAGGAACCGCCATACGAAAGCGGTGGCGTAGCGGATTTCACGTGGCGGTTCATGGCTGCTGGCGGGTATGGCGGAAAAAGTGGGTTTTTTAGGGTTTTTTTGAGAAAAAAAACCGATCCATCCTTCTGGGTTAGTTGGGTTTTGCGTTCCAACCCGGAAGAATCGCATGATGAATCGATTTTGATGAAGAATCGTGCACCGAACTGATGAATCAGAAGTGAATCGCTTGATTCGCGATGCAGAATCGTTTTGGACGATCCCAAAACTTACAATCGTGGAGTTGGGTTTCGCAAATACAGGTCGGGTCTGAGTGTAACACCCTGCTTTTTCGTAAGTGCTTTTATAAAGCTTGTTTGGTTGCTTAAGCTGGTTTTGTTAAGTTAGAATTGTTGATTGAGGGCTTAGTGAGATTTTTGGCTTAAAAGTCCCTTTCTGGTACATGAGCACGCCCGTGCTCATTAGCCAGCACACCCGTGCTTAAAGGCTAAAGCGTATTTCAGTTTTTAAGTTGAGCACGCCCATGCTCAATAGTGAGCACGCCCGTGCTCAATGTGCTGACCGTGTCTCGGTGACACTAAGTTGAGCACGACCGTGCTCAAGGGTGAGCACGATCTTGCTCAGGTGCAGCCTATATAATTTGGCACAGAACCCAAGGGTTAACGTGAAACCCTATTTTACTAGTTGCAGCAGCCACTGTTGCGGCCTAGAGTGCCTTCTTCCCTATTTCCTCTTCAGCCCTTGCTATAGTGGAGTTTTGGAAGCAGTTTGGGAAGCTAGTTGGTCTGTGGCAGTCTACAGGTAATAGTTCCTCTTCCTTTTTGGTTTCCGTTTTCGTTTTTGGTTGGGAAACTAATCTGTTGTGTTTCTGTTGGTCAAGGCTTGGAGGTTTAACTAAGCCGCTTGGGGAACCGTAACCAGTTTGCTTAGGAGCTTACGTTGGAGCGACCTTTAATCCAGGTATGGGGAGAAGGGTAGTGTTTACATAGGCTATTGGGGTAGTGTAAGGTAAAGGGTTCCCATAACCCCGGTTGTTGTTAGTTTTACATGCCTATATGATGTATGTTGTTCATATGATGAAATGTTCTGTTTATGTTGTATACTTCGTATTCATGGTCATATATCCCTACGTGTTTTCGATGTTATGTTGTTATCTTGACATGAATATGATAGTATGATGGTTATTGTTGATATGAATATGATGATGATATGTTGGTTGGATGATTGTTGCCATAACTGTTAGTTGGATGATGATGTTATGACTGAGTTGATGGTGCTAAATCTGAGAAATTATGTTGCTAAAACGGATTAGGATTGATGGACTTAATCATTGAATTAATTGGTTAAAACCTAAGTTAGAACTCTGCCCAGAACAGTACTGTCGTGCATTGAGCACGGCCATGCTGAACAGGGAGCACGACCGTGCTCCCAGTTTGAATTCTGGAAATTGCCCCGCATTAAGCATGGCGGTGCAGTAGAGGAGTGCGACCGTGCTGCTGAGCACGACCGTGCCTAATAGAAAGCACGACAGTGCTTCACTTATGTGACCAGCACGGTCGTGCAGGGGACGAGCACGCCCGTGCTCCCCTAGCAAACATAGGTGGAATTAAAGGCTTTTAAGGGGTTTCCAACCCCAATTCCCCAATGATGATAGTTGACATAGCTAATCAAAGATGAAGATTAGACAACTTGGTTAATAATTATCTAAGATGATTAAGATAATAAGATGTTAAGTCGGTATCCGTTGAGTTCCCGTACGTTGATAAGTTGTACCTTGGTGCTTATTGGCCAAGGAGGCCTTGACCCCACGGTTTGGGTCTAAGGTGTTGTTGATGTTGAAGTCTTGGGTGCTTATTGACCCAAACATGTTGAGTTGAACCTTGGTGCTTATTGGGCAAGCGAGCCTTGACCCCGCGGTTTGGGTCTAAGGTTACGTTGATGTTGATGTTGAAGTCTTGGGAGCTTCATGACCCGAGTAAGGAGGTGGTTGAGATTGTTTGTTGTTGTGCCATTTGCATAGAGCATTGGAGTTGATGGTTGAGGGGGAGGTTCGACATAGGGGAGATCGCCAGAGAGTACGGTGATCCGGCCACCCACGGTAGGTCACCCGATGGTTTGGTGACCGCAGCCCCCCGTGATGAGGCATCCACGGTTTGATGCATTGACTATCCATAGGGTTCACCCAAGGTTTGGTGAACTGCCGGTGTTGGTGCTTCTATGGCCAATACAGATATGTAACTCCGAAGTCGTTCATCCTAAGTTAGTTTGGATCCACATGCATAGTTGGAGTAGCGGAGTAGTGTTGCATTGCACTGCATAGCATACTGATGATGATGATGTTGATGTGTGATGAGTTATATATATATATATTGATGTATGTATGCCTATGATGCTGCTATGCTGGTTGTTTATGTTGCTTCCTATCTCCATGCCATATATGTTTACATGATTCTTACTCCCCTCTTTCTGTTTGTTTGTTTGGCCTGATTGACAATTTGCAGAGGATGACGAGCAGCCCGGAGAGGAGTGACTCTGAGGAGCCACCACTCATAGTTAGGGCCTTTCTTTCTGTTAGTTAGCTAGTTTCAGTTGTTTTTCCGTGATGTACGGAACAGTTATACCAGCTCTGTTGTGACATCAGGTTGGGACGTTTGTTATTATTTTATTCGTTTATTTGTTTTACACTTGGTTTTAATTCCGCGTTATGTGAACTCGTTCATGTGGAACTTTTCTGCCCATGGACAAAGGTTTTCATTTATTCAATGAATGCGTGTTTTATTTTATTATTTAAATCTTTTTATGTTGTATAACATGCGGGGTAGAAAGATGTCACACTGAGCGACCCTTTTTTTTAAGGCGCTGTTTTGGGACTTTTTTTGCCCTTTTTTCTAAAAAAATTGAATGTGAATAGAATGAAATTCACCGCCTCTGACCACTTAATTAGTTTTCTACTTCCTAAACCTAATATTTTAGTATCATAATAATAGCTCTGCCATTTCAATTTCTCTTTTCTCCAATACCCATTTGCACCGTTTCTCTCCTATGAAGCTTTTCCAATTCGTGGTGTGGTCCCTTTGTGTTCCTTTGTCCTTTTCTACCTTTTTTTAATAATTTCCTACCTTCCCTATCGAGGCTATGCTTTTCTTTTGGAGAAACAATGGTTCAAACAACTATCTACTATTTATTTTGAATAATTTAATCTTAAATGGTTTATTTTAAAGTTTCTATTTTAGTTTATTGGTTATTTAATGAGTTATTTGACTTTAAAATATTAATATCTACTATTTCTTTATGGTAAAATATAATGTATATATATTTTATTTATTGGTCATGTATCTTATAATTATTTCTGCAAATTTTGTTATGTATATATATATATATATATATATATATATATATATATATATATATATATATATTTTATCCGCATGGCATCCGCCATATGGCCAAATCACCATCCACTGTAATGTATGGCGGATTTTTGGCCGGCCGCCATCGGCCACCATCGACCGTCGATAACACTGTTGATGGGATATAATTATGCAATCATGTGTCAGGACATGATACTATGGTGGCGTTTGGAAGAGCTTATTTAAATCCTTTTGAGCTTTTCTTATGACATAAGTGCTTATGCGGTGTGTTTGGCAGAGTTTATCAAAAGAACTTATATCATCCCATAAGGAGTTTTGGGCTTATTTTCATAAGTTACTGGGAGAAGCTTATGGAATTTTAACACAAGAGCTTATGCCCCTAAACCTCTCTCCATGTTTTCCCCATTCGAATCCTCTCCTACCCCTTTTTCTTTTCTTTTTTCCTTCATTATTTTTTCTTCATCTCTTCCAATGACCCTGTTCCTCTACCCCTAAACCCTTACGCACTCTTCTTCTCATAGCAGAGAAGTGCCGTTGTCGCAGAGGGAAGTTTGGCTGTCCGCTTGTTGCCGTCCACCTGTAGTCATCCGCTTGCCACTGTCCCTTTTCTTTTGACTGCACTCTTCTTCTCAGGTTCAGACATTTCTCTCCCATTCCATGTCCCTTTTTCTTTTCATTGACCTGAACCATGTCCCTCTCCCAGTGGAAGAAGGAAGCTCGACGGTGGAGCGACCCACCGGCGGAGAAGTTTCTGATCATTGATTGTGGGCCTGTTAAAGGGGAAAAATCGAACCCTTAATGGAGAATTTGGGATTTATGAACAGAAGTTTTAAGAATACAGTCGGTAGATTGAGTAATGGTGTGGTGGAAGAAGGATAGCTCACCAGCGTGAAGGAAGAAGGAAGCTTGATGGCATCAAGGAACGGCAGCGGATAGGGATTTAGAATCCTACTATTCTAACATATACATTAAAGGGAAGACATGAATCTAGATAGATTTGTTCTCTTTTCTTGAAAGATTTATGAAAGCCAAAAGATCAATCTTAAAAGTTGTTGAACAATGGATAGCAAGATAAGGAGTGGTTTCTCGAAGATTATGGAAAATAGGGTCAGATTTTGTTTTTGGTTTATTTATGATCTATAACATTATTTTTATATTTTCTTTTTCTATTTTTCTAATTTTAAAATGTTTATAAACGCTTATATAGTAATGTATCCAAACACCTTAATTTTGTATAAGTGCTTTTTCGAAGTGTGCATTTAAACACACATAGCTTATTGAATTTAAGCGCTTATGCCATAAGCTCGCATACAATAAGATCTTATGTATTAAGCACTTAATTAAGTTGTTTACTCAAACACGACCTATATCCAATACTATAAGGCCATTCTTATCAGGTGCTCAAAATGCATCCTTAATTAATAGCACACTAGTTTGAGTACAAGTTGCACACTACATGCTACAAGCTTCACCAATGGCCTTTACTTTCAATATACTTGCTGTGGATGGGCATTTGTTAATTCATCTATATATCCAAGGAAATGATACAAATGTTGAAGAGGTAGAAAATTTAAGCCTCCCAAACCTTTTCTATCGCTAAATATACACCGAAAAAATTTTGATCCATTCAAACTCCTATATGACGATTTTTTAACAAAGGTAAACTGAAGCTTAGAAACCACACAATTATTAGGAGTTGACGCCATTTAACAAATCAATGACAATCAAAATTATTGGGGAAAATATTGATACTTTTAAAATAACAAGTTCAAAACAACATATATCAGGCAAAGTACTTTCTCAAATATGAACCAAGTATTGAAAAAGTATAACACTCAAAAATGATAGATAGGGAGCAAATAAAAGCTGGTACAAGATCTAAAAGCACTACCCAGAGACATTGATAACTTAATCCTCATCCTCCTCATCTCCATCTCCACCAGAAGCCTTCTTAGCAGCAGCTCTGAGGTTCTTTCTCTTCACCCTTCCAGGACGTCCACCACCAAGAGGACTTGTAAGTGAAAAGTCAATATGCTTCTGTGAATCAACCCTCACCATGAAAGAAGGAATGTTCACCACCTGCCTACCAACCCTTCCAAACCAGTAATGGAAAAAAAAAAAAAAAATCAATTTATGAAGATATATCATATTACAAAGCCAAAATGATAGCAGCCATTATGTATTCTCAAAAGCGCACAGATGGAAGGCGGAAGGCACCAAATGGAACCTCATCTTGAACAACATAGAATTTATATAGCGAAGAAAAGGTTATTATCAGTTATTAAAAAAGTGGAAGTCCTGAAAGTAGAGCCAACAGGCCATATTTGCACTACATTGTCCAAAATCCTAGAAGGGGCAGCAGACAATAAAATAAACCAGCTTATGAATGTTAACTAGAAAATCAACAAAGGTTTGACTAACAAGGAACAACAACAGAGTAACCAGACAACATACAAGATTTTGTGGTATCTGACTCTCACTAGGATAGAATCAAACACAATCTGGTTTTTGATGGTGTAATAGAAATAAAAAAAAATTTTGCCCATAGGAAACTGAAAATCACAATCAGGTAGCACAAAGTGAATCCCATAATGAAACAAACAGATAAGCAATAATTTTCCCTTAAAACACGTTAAGTAATGATATTTGGACACAAAAAATGATGTCCAACACAGTATAAAAGTACTTCTCCCCACTTATTTATTGTTTTCTTCTCTCTCATCGTGTATTTCATCACTCCCAAGACACTCATAAGCTCTATGGTATCTATACAAGATGTCCAAATTGTGTGTTTAAATATATTTACTTCATCACTCTCAATACACTCATAAGCTTTACGGTGTCTATACAAGGTATCCAAATTATGTGTTCATATATCTTTACTCAACACATTTGATACAAATACAAAACTCAAAGCTTGTTAGCTGTCACTACATAACGGATGCGTTAGGAAGAGCTTAGAGAGCTTATTTGGGCTTATGAAAATAGTTTATGATATTCTTATAAGCTCTTTATAGCTTATTTCTTCAATATGAGAGAAGCTTATGGAAATAAGAGCACTTTTGATCCCCTACTATTGGTCATGTGCGATTTTGGTCCCTAAAATTTTTTTGGTGCACATTTGGTTCCCTGTTTTTTCAATGTTGCAAATTTGGTCCTACTGTCCAATGTCTTTCAATTTTTTCTATGATCAACATAGAAGAACCACTCCTCTAAGCACACGCAACCTCTGGTTGAGGTTTTCCCTCTTCTGCGTCTCCGGTTCAACATGATTCAGTGGTTCCTCTCTGCTATATACTGATTTTGTCCCCTCCTTTTTGGGACTTTTTTTATTCCACCACATGATCCTTTTTCATAAAAGGTCAAAAGGAGGTTATATACGCTTAGAACAGTGGTTCTGTGGGCTTAGAGGAGTGATTTGACCAAATTTGCAACATTGAAAATGCAGGAGGACCAAATGTGCACGAAAAAAACTTTAGGGACCAAAATCACACATGACCAATAATAAGGGGACCAAAACTGTAATTAAACCTTGTTTTCATTTTATTTAAAAAAAAACTTATTAAATAAGCGCTTAATTAAATTGTTTACACATCCAAGAAACATAATGTAAACACATTAGAAGTACCATCCTTCAAGTGTTCATTACATAATTCAGATTAACATCTATTCAATTGAGAAATATTAAAAAGAAAAAGAGAAATAGAAAACCTGATATGCCTCTGTCTAATGAGGACCCTAGCATGGTGGATAGACTTGGCCATCCCAGACTTAAAAACAAGGGTTTGAAGGCGACGCTCGAGGAAGTTCTCAACGGTAAGAGCCAACACATAATCGAGCTTGTTCTGAGTTTCATCAAGAAGCCCATAACGGAACATCCTCCTTAAAAGAGCTTCACCCTCAAAGATCCTACGTGGGTTCTTCTCGTCAAGGGTCAAAAGATTCCTAGCATTGTTACGAATACGGCTGAGGGCGTACTGAACCCTCCACAACTCCCTCTTGCACCGAAGCCCATACTCTCCCACCAGTTTCAACTCAGCATCCAACCGTTCCTTCTCGTACGGACGACGAGGTTTCTTAAATGTCTTCCCATCTATTCATTAAGAAAAACAAGACATTGTAACATTATTTTCGTGTGTTATGTCATGTCAGGTCCCATATTAAAAACTTTACAGATCATCATAGTTTTAGCATTGAAAACTAAAAACTAAAGAGAACAGTGTAGATCTGAAAGAGACTCACAGTTGCGGTAAAACGAAACGTGCACCATGGTGCTTCTACGGTGGAGCCGTCACTTTCCTACTCTTCTCTGGTCTGCTCTTGCGCCTTGTAGGTTATGAGAAGAGTGGATCTTTTGCTTGCTCAATTTCTTCGCAATTTTTGAGTGGATCTTTTCATTTTTGAGCCTGTCGGAAAGTCCATGTTAATATGTATATTTTTTTTTACTTTAAAGCCCATTTAGTTGAACTCTTGAAAAATATTCGAGAACAAAACCCATGACTAATTTCCACGTTATGACCAATATAAACTTCGGGCCCTAAATTGATCAATCATCCGGAGGGCTTCAAAAAATCCTTGTGCATTTGAAAAATAGGTTATAGGTTAAACCAATCATTTGGCCTCGGTACATGATATTGATTTTCAATTTAGTCTAAATATGTCAAAAAATTTCAAATCAATCCCTATATGTATAATTATTTTTTTATTTGGTCCTTGCTATTTATTCGTGTTATAACGTTGTTTGTTGGAGTTAAAGTATATGGACTAAATTGAAAATGATTATCACGTGCAAGGACTGAATTCAACACAAAAAAAAAAAAAAATTGAACAATCATTTTCAATTTGATCCCTACATTTAAAAATCATTTTCAATTTGGTTCATGTCATGTGATGGCATTATAACACCAATAAATGACGAAGACCAAATTAAAAATAATTGTATATATAAGGAATTAGAGAATTTTTTAGGTTAAGTGACTAAACCGAAAATTAGTGTCATGTACAGTGACCGAGTATTAGTTTAACCTAAAAAAATACTTTTTATCATCAACCTGTAAAAACACAATTAGCTCATCAGTACATCTTTATTAAATATATAAACTAAGATTCGCTAGGATATTTCGAGGGTTTTTTTTTTTTTGCCCGAAATGCAGGGCATTTCTGTTATTTAAACTATTTTATTAGTTGTTTTATTTTCTTAGTTCAAATTTTATTGTTTAGTTTAAATGTTTAATTGCAATTTTGGTCCCCCACTATTGATTGTGTGTGATTTTGGTCCCTAAGCACACAACTACTACTCTAAGTGCATAGAATCTCTTGTAGAGCTTTAGTGACAAAACTAGTAAATAGCAAAGAGGAACCACTTAACCATGTTGAATCGAAGGAGCAGAGGAGGGGGAACCTCAACCAGAAGTTCTGTGTGCTTAGAGGAGTGGTTCCTATATGTTGATCATTAAAAAAATTGACAAATATTAGTTAGAAGGACCAAATTTGAAATCTTAAAAAAATAAGGGACCAAATGTACACGAAAAAAACTCTAGGAACAAAAATCACACATAACCTATAGCAGGGGACAAAAACTACAATTAAGTCAATAAATAAACAACAAAAATAGTCCTGGAGTGCTTATTCAAAGTGGTAGTGCATAAACCCCCAAAAGGATCAAACTTTAGCTTACCCATTTGGAAATTTAAATAAAAAAAATCATTGGGAAAAACAAATTGTTGAAAAAAATCCGCAAACGGGGAACTAAGTTTTCTTTTAAAAAAATATGTTTACCTAATGGAGCACCATGAGCTTGAAAATGAAGAGAGCAAAAGGTTTGAAAATGAAAGGCTCAAAAGAAACCTTCAAATGTATCACACAAGGGCTTGCAAATGTATCAAAACATGTATAGTTTTGGAATTCATAATATATTTTTGGCTTAATGGCACTTTTGGTCCCTATATTATTGACTTGTGCGGTTTTGGTCTCTATAGATTTTTTTTGTACACATTTGGTTCCTCTATTTTTTCAATGTTACAAATTCGGTCCTTCTATCCAATGTATCTTAATTTTTGCAATGATCAACATAGAGTAACCACTTTTCTAAGTGCACGGGTTCTTCCTCCTCTGCTCCTCAGATTCAACATAACTCAATGGTTCCTCTATGCTATTTACTAATTTTGTCTCTCATTTGCAGGACCTTTTTTTTTTCCTATAAAGAATTCTAAGATGCATAACAGTATCAGAGTATATGAGTAATTTGTGTATTGATTGAATTGAAGAATTGAGTTTACATAGTTCCTACTTATAGCAATACATCCAGTTCTAACTAAATTGATAAACTCTAGCAAATTCTCTAACTAACAGATAAACACAAAATCTCTAGCTAACAGATAAGCTATCTAACAAAACTGATATCTATAACAGAAAACTAACAGCTTACTGATATAGCTGTATCTAACTAACTGGACTGATATGGCTAACTGATATAGCTATCTATTTGGACTTTATTATCCTACCACAAGGTCCTTCACCACAAAAGCTCTAACAAAGGTTATATGCGCTTAGAGCAGTGGCTCCTCTCTATTAACCATTGAAAATTTTCGGATATTGAACGGAAGGACCGAATTTGCAACATAGAAAAAATAGAGAACCAATTGTGCACAAAAAAAATTATAATAATGTAACACCCTTCTCGAGCGCTACATTGTTCGTGACATTTTAAGGCCGAAAAGTGGGTTAATAAAAATTCGTTGTAATATAACGGTAATTTTTATTTTACGCAAGACATAAACATAAATGCTTTGATTCAAGTAAATGTGCAATAAAATATTTCATAATCATAATTAAGGTTATAAGTTCGAAAATCATTTACATAAAAACCCAACCCGACTCATAAACAGAAAACATAAAGATATACAGACCCAACATAAAGGTATGGAGACATAGCTCCTAAAATATAAGATACTTGGAGTCGCAGCTCCATAAACGATAATACTAACTCCCAGACATCCCAAGCTGGCCAAACTGAAATATAAATGATCATCCTCTCTCGTACATCGGGAGAAGGACAAACCCAACTAACGAGATCTAGTGGAAACTCTATTTGAGTCCACTACTGACGTCGTCACAAAAGACACTATTAGACCCATTACAAAAGTAGCTCTCGGACTAAGCCCTTTCCCTTTCCGAGAGAAAAGTCATGGCCTACGAACCATCGACAGTCATGCCTATCTTAAGAAAAGAAGGGTCAAGCATGACAGAAATACAAACACCATCGTCTTGGACCATCTGAAGGCTAAAAGACGTCCCCTAGAAACTCCACCATATCGTCCGCATGCTTGAACCTCAACCTCTACGATGAATAAGCCGAGTGACATCTTCACATCTCAGTCTTCTCAAAAGAACACAAAAGGCACATAGCCAGCCGACATAGGCAATATAAAATAAGGAGGTAAGATTCCCAAACATCACAGCAGATGGCAGATATGAAAATAACATGACACAACATAGCATACATTCATATCCATGTAAACATATATCTCAGCTAGACAATCCAGTATATACAACAGATAACACATACACATATAGCCAACTATATACAATATCAATATGATCATAAACTCATCAAAGCATGACTGGACACTGTTAGTTCACAGAAACACGAGAACAGAGGTAACTGATTGAAACTGCATAGTCCCATATCTACACAGTCTCAAGGATGATCTGACCCTAACTCCAGAGCTAAGAGAACGTTTGGAAGGAGTGGTTAGAGAACATATATCACAACTGCCAATATTAGATATCTTGTGCGAATCAATAATAACAGCCACATGTGGAATTAAAACCGATTGTGAAACACTCTCAATAACATGGACAGGCTAGCATCAAGTCGCAGATATCAGTGTATTGCATGGAACGCCACGACCAAGAAGAATCACCAACTGGCCATCCGTGACCTTCCTACCCTGACCATCCCCGAGACCATTGAAGATCGTCACTAGCACGTCCGCATGCGTACAGACATGTAAGCCCGCTTCCTAGGCACAAAGACCTTACTGACATTTCATTTGGATCAAGCTGATAACGGCGTGTGCGTTCTATTGCCTTAAAAACATATGTCTTTAAGCTTGTGCAAGTATACACAATCGCATAAAGTAATATAGAAAGTAAGTTCAGATATCGTTCCCACAGGGATTGTAATGCTGTAGCAAATTCCAGATCAGATTATATGTTCTAGGAGTTAGAGTAGGTAACCAAAAATTGTTGAGTAGATTATATGTTCTTGGCTGTTGCTATGTGTCCTCCTTATCTGATATGAGCAGCCCCCTTTAAAAAGTAAGGAATATTCCCTTTTTTAGGGTTTTACAAAGGCCTTTTTCTCTTTCTTACTTTTGGGCCAACTAAAGTAATATTAAAATAAGTGTCTTAGCCCAATTCATTAACTGCACAATGACAAAACCCACTGCATGTGACTGGGCCACATCCTCAGCTTTTAGCACAGCCCACAGGAGAGAGAATGTGGTCTCGCTTTTGTCATTTTTTGATTAGGAATTCGCGTCCATATGCTGCAGCATGCTTAGAGCATTTCCAGTAGCTTGTCTAAACTTCAACAAAAACCTAACAAAAGAAAGTGTAAATAACTGTCATTTCTAAGAGTTATCACACCCTTAAACTTGAATCATTGCTTGTCCTCAAGTAATGCAGAAGAAACATAAGAAACAGAAGAATTATATTTAATGAATGGCATGCATGGATCACCCAAATTTTTCATTCTTTTTAAGACTCAGAATTCTACACTTGTATTCCTAACAAAATACTCTTTCTATCCTGCACAAATCAACAATTATTACAAAACTGGTCTCAAGTCAGATTAACATATGCTGCAGCAAGCTCACTCAGAACAGTTGGTTCTGCTTCTCACCCTCTCATCAGAATTTCACTCTCACCACAAACATGCATTTCTGATCTAAACTTGATAAGATTCTATTACAATCAAAACATCATAGAATTACACACAGCAAGAGGTCTTTTATGGTTGTGACATGGCTTAGGACAGGTGGGATTAAGAAATTTGGGTAAGTAGCTAATCTCAAGGTAGAGCAAAAGGATGCTTTTTAATTCAGCTCACAATCCCCATTGTTCCTACAATCCACACATTTGTTTCTTCCTTTCCTCACTAAGATCCCAGTTTATTGTTTTTTTTTTGTGAACAAAGAATAGATTGTTGTTAACTTTCAGATTTTTCTTTGTTCTTTGTTCTCAATTGCTTGTTGTTGTTTTGTTTTTTTTTTTTTTTGATTACAAAACATATATAAAATAAGGGAATTTTGCAGCTTCATTTTTTTCACATTTGAGAGTTCCTTTCTTCTTTGCTGCTTTCCCCCCCTTTTATTTGTAAAGCCTTGTAGCTACATAAGTGTTGCAGCATAGTACCCCCAAGCTTAATATGGTGATTGTCCTCAAGTCACCCCCAAACTTGTCTCAGAACATAGCTACAAAAAGCATCCTTAAGCTCCACCTATTCAGGTATTCTTTGTTTTTTCCAGTTAAGGGCTTGTAATGTGCTAGTTTTTTACAATAAAAGGGCTAAGGCTCAAAGGGGTAACACTAAGGACATATAGATTGAGAGGGTTGGCTATTTAGGCACTAGCTAAAAATAAAAACAGAATAAGAAAATGCCTCAAGCATAAAGTGTGTGCAGTCATGTGTGTTCAGATCAAACAGAGAAACAAAGCAAGCTTTACAGAAAATGCATGAGTGTGGTTTATATGCACAGTGTAGCTTTATCACTCAGGCTCACATTTATATGTTCATGCTGCAGCACATGTGTCTTCTAGCCTAGACAGTGGTGCAACAAAGTTAATGGTGCACAGTCAGGTTAGAGCATTAAGTTAGTTAGCAAGTGTTTTATTCAAAAAATCTTGTTTTCAACACAGCAAAAAGGCCAGAGGCCACTTCCATTTAATCGTTAATCATATGGAATCAAAACAGGGGTGGGGCACATGCACAACATTCATTAAGCAGAAATTTAAAACAACGATGGCCCTAATTGCCCTACAAACAGTTAAACAGAAAAGGTTCTAATGATCACTACTTGTAGAAAAAATAAAAGCATAGGTTATGGTAATGAGGTGGAGGGTTTAGAAATGCATCCTGATTTGGGATGTTGCAGCTCTAACGCTCTGTTTCAAGCCATAGGTGCTTTGATGCTATTGCTCCTCCTGGTACCCCCATTTTTGGTGGTGACACTTTGCTTGGTGTTGCTTCAGTGACTTGGACTTCATCTTCTTCTTCATTTTCACCTTCTTCCTCTCTTTGTGTTGCAACATTTTCTTGATTATTCTTGGCTCCAATGATTCATACTTTCTACACCACACATGTTGAGCTGCCTTGCTGCCCAAGAATTCCACCCCTTCCTCATCAAGGGAGTTATCAGCATCTACTGATGCTGCAACATTTCCATAATCAGACTGATTCTTCAAGAAGTGCTGCTGCACCAACTCATCAAATGACTGTATGAAAAAGCATTCTTCCATGCCTTCATCTGGGTACTTGAGGGTGGAGGAGGTATTTCTGGAATCAGTTTGGGTATAGTAGGAGATGCTGCAACGTTGAGTGTTTTCTCAATGACTGCAAGTTGTTCTGTTGCAGCATCTGCTGCTACTACCTTCTTTTCAGGCTCTGACTTTTTCACTTCTAGTTTCTTCTTTGGTTCAGCAACCTCCACATCTTTACCACTCCTCAAGTAAATCACCTTGCATTGTTCATTTCCTCCTCCAGAACTTGAGGCTTTAGGATCTTCAGTAGATGCAGGTAGTGTGCCAATCTGCCTTGAGTTGATTGCATTAGCTAGCTATCCCACTTGAGTTTCCAGATTTCTAATTCTAGCCTTGGCTTCTGTCATAAATGCCTTCAGCACAGATTCTAGAGATGGTTCTGGAGCTTTCTGTTGTACTTGTGGTTGCTGCTGCTATTTGTATCCAGAGGGTGGATTCAGGGTGTTACTATAGTTGGAGTATTTCAAATTTGGATGCTATGATTGCTGCCACCCAACATTACCATAGGAATTGTTGCCTCTGTAGTTATTGTTCCCTACATAATTAACTGAGGCAGGATTTGCAGAACAGTTTTCAAACAGATGATCTCCTCCACAATATATGCAGGAAACAGAATATGCACTGTGAATCTGTTCATTTACCATTTCTTCAGTTCTGATAGGTGGAACCACAGAGTTTCCTTGGTTTCCCATAGTCATTACTTTTACCATATTGGTTAAGGCAAGTATCTGAGCTGAAAGTGCAAATATTTCACTCACTTCATAGGGTCCTGCTACAGCATTGTCCTTGCCAGAAGCTTGTCTAGTTGTTGGCCACTGATAACTGTTAGCAGCAATTCCCTCTATTAGAGCATAGGCTTCATTGTAAGATTTAGTGAGAAAGCTGCCTCTAGCTGAGGCATCCAGCATCATCCTTGAACTAGGTGAGACACCATTGTAGAAGTACTCCATCTGAATACAATATGGGATGCTATGATGAGGACACTTCTTCAATAATTCCTTGAATCTCTCCCAAGCTTCAAATAATGGCTCATCATCATGTTGCCTGAAAGCCATGATCTCATTTCTCATCTTTGTATTCATGGTTGGAGGGAAGAACTTCACAAGAAATTTCTCAGCCAGTTTGTTCCATGAGTCAACTGAGTTTGGCTCTAGAGTATTCAACTAATTATTTGCCTTGCCTCCCAAGGAAAATGAGAACAATCTCAGTCTGAATTCATCATCTGTGATACCAGGAATCTTGAAGTTGCTTGCTACATTTTGAAATTGCTTTAAGTTTAGGTGAGGATCCTCTGTTGCATCACCATTAGATTGTCCCATTGCTTGAAGCATTTGGAACATCACTGATTTAAACTCGAACTGTGGTGCTGAAATAAGACTTCTCACAATTCCAGTATTCATAGATTCAGGGTCAAACACAACATACCCTCTGATTGCACTGTCCCTGTTGTTGGCCAGAGCCATACTATCATGCTGCTTTTCTTCAGCCATTTCAGAGCTTGCAATAGATAGTGTTGCAGCAACAGATTGTAACACCCTCCTTGGGCATTACCTCCTAATCATATAAGGAAACAATTCAAAAGGGAAGTTTGCTGGTTACTTTCGGAAAACTTCTCTTATTTTTCAGAAGTCTGAAAATATAGGGTAAACATTTTTTTTCTTTTTCTTTTGTACGGAGTGTTTTCAAAAAGAATAGTGCACACGACTCAAACATAATATCATACCATGCTTAATAGCACACAAACGCTAGGTTCATATATGACTCAAAGCACTTCAACATATAAACTTTCATGAAATAATCTTTCATACTGAAATTTATAAGATCATTACGAAGTTCTTCAAAACCACCTATAACAACTTTCTTAAAATACCCATCCCAAAGGAAACATCCTAAGCTGGTCGATCTAAAAGACAATTACTGGAAAGAACTCTGTAGTTCTCACCATAAAATTCTCACCAACCTCTTCAAGGATCGGAAGTACTATCCTTAAGTGAGGTCGGGAACTTCTCGACACAACTTGTCCTCGTGTAACAAAGCACCATAGAAAGGGCCAGGAACACCTGATATATTGTAAGGGTGAGATACCAATATATGGATGTATTATGACGACTACATGCCCAAACACAGAGCAACATATACAGATAAATATACATATTCAACATATAAATTATAACAAATAAATCATACCAATCAATAATTCGTCGTCGTTTTTGAAAACATGGCACTTCTATATTTCATCATTCTATCCTAATCTCCGGAGATCTCCAACACCATGCAATTTTGAAAAACAGTGAGCTGATCAGGCTCATTAGCCATCCAGGCTTAAAATTTTGGCCACACAGGCCCAACTGCCACACAGGCTCATAATCTTGGCCACACAGGCCCAACTGCCACACAGGCTAAATTTTTGGCCACATAAGCCCAATCTTTGGCCACACAGGCCCAAATCTGCCACACAGGCTAAAGTTATAAAGTTGGGCACGTCTGCCGAAAAACCAATGCATGTAAAAATCCTTTTATTTTCGCTGCTTTTCTTTGTGCTTCGTTCTTTCCTTGTCGAGGTTCAAGGCTCACGACCACCGTAAATTTTTTTATGTTTTGAGGCTTTTATTGTTAACACAGGACATTAAAGTCCGAGTGTCCAATCACAACAGCCCTAGACCCGTGCACTGGCCCAGAACTTTGTGGTAGTAGAAAACAGTCTTTATCCCCTTTTTACTCCGTCTTACACGTTTATCACAACTCACATAGGACACACAGTCCAAGCCACTTTTATCGGGACACACAGTCCATAATTACATATATAGGACACACAATCCACAGCGTGGTTGTGATACGGATCATAGATCCTCGTGCCAGAGTCCTAGTACTCCGACGTCTCGGTTACTAGGCTCACTTTTCATCTTATTTTTCGTTCAGTGAAGAACAAAATACCAAAACCAAAAATCTCCGTAACTTATCCAAGTTATCAGATATTTCATTTTGAATAAAATCTTTTTGAGTAAAAACTCTTCTTTTGAAATTCTTTTGTTTAAAACTTTAAGTTCTTAAAAAAAATATTCTGTTTTCATAAAACCATTTTATTTTAAAATTCCTCATTTCCCTAAAACATTTGAAAATCTCCAAATAAACTCTTTTCAATTCCAAAATAAACTTTTGTTTTATTAAAAACATTTTCAAAGAAATTGATTCTTTTTGTATAAAATCACTTGAATTTTTCAATTGAATTTTCTTTATAACAATTGTTTTCATTTTCTAAAATATTCACCAATCATTAAAATTACTTATCTTCCCCCTTGTTGAAAATAAATCTTTACTTGTGATTTTCTTTGTAAATATTTTCTTAAAGTTTTTATCTTCCTTAGTTGAGCTCTAACCAATGGTTAGGCTTCCATGCAACAACTTCAGCACATATACAACAACTTAAGCACATATTTAAGCAACATGCATATTTTTTTTTTTATATAAGTCATCAATTAAGACATATACAACATCAAGTACATCATCAACATATAGGCAACACTTTAACATATATAAACAACACTCACATGTCTCAAAAATCATTAACACATAACATATTCATAATCAACTAAAACAGTCACAATAATAACAACATCAACCAATACAAACAAACACACATGGCATAATAGTCATCATAAAATAAGTATCCCTCAGGCTTTCTCCCCTTACCTGATTCGACGGGTAGACAAGATCTTTGTTTCCAGTGCTGCCTAGAGTGAACGTCTTTTGCCCACAATGTGCCGCAAGTCTAAGAATTAAGCGAACGAATTAAATTAAAACAACAAATTCATCCTATCTTTCTAAGTATAGGTTTTGGCCATGGCTAGAAAAAAAATGATGCTAGAGATTTTCCAATCTCTTAATTCTTGGATTTACATTTGATCCAAGGCTTACACAGATATATATGTATATATACTTTAACCCCATATTCTTATATTAACGCTTGTCTATAGCCCATTTTATACCAAAATCTTTACTTGATCATGTTAAAAGTTATTATTTTCAAAATCATATTTTTCATACAAAACTTTGAGTGAACTCTTTTATAAAATCATCTTCAGGACAGCAGTGGGTTTAAACTGTGAATGATCATCCAAATGACCTTCAAAATCCTTGAAATTTTAATTGAAGGTATCCAACTTACATATACACATATTGTAGTTGGTCCCATGTCAAAATTCAAAGGCATTAATTTATTAAAAATCTCACACTGCCTCTGTTTGTACAGGATTTTCCAGAAATCCGAGTTCACCAACATACAACTTCATGAAATTGTGTCTCTTTATAACCACATGTAAAAATCTCTAATATTCAACCAAACCTTAGTCATACTTCAGTAGTAACCCCAAAAATTTTATAAAAGTTTTTAACCTTCAAAACCATACTCAAAATCATCATGCAACCCATGATGTTCATAATTTCGCAGACAGAATTTGGTTCTACTTTGAGAGGTGTTTTAACCCAGAAAATCTTATCCAAATACTTACATATTATATATCAAATTGAAGCCCCAGAAGTATTCTTTCCAAATATCTATTTAAATTTTAGAAACACGTTTTGTTTAAAAAGTTATGGGCTTACGAAAAAGAATATGTCATGCTGCCAGATTTATATTTTACATAGGTTCATCACACCAAGTTATTATCTTCACTCTAGCATCATCCTCAAGCCATAAAACCAACATTCAAGGGTCTTAGACCCTAAAAAACACACATGCAAACATACAATATAAGGAAAATCATCAAAACACTCCATTTTCTCATGCATTAGGATTTGAACCAAAAACACCTATTTTCTACATATAGGGTTTCGGTCACCCTATTGAAAATGTGGTTGGAAGAGTTGTTTCATTTCATGCAAGCTAACACGTTGAGATTAGAGATGAAGATGAGTTTATAAAAATTAGTTTCATGCTAAAAAAAGTTTTTCTAAAGATTTTTCTTGAAGTTTTTAGTTGAAACTATAAACATGCAACATAAAATAAAAAATAAAAACTTAACATGCAATGTAAAAAAAATGACATGCATGTTAAAAATAAAGATTTGAAGAGATAAGGAGCAGAGGAAAAGAGTTATACCCTTGTGTGATGAAGAATGAAGAGAAGGAATCCACAACAAGCTTAGAAAAAGTTGACAGCTTTGGGGTTGTGGTAGTATTTTGAGTGTATCTCACAATCTACTCATCCAAAGACTACGATCTTGGTCTTGTTGGAAAGATAAGAAAGAAATGAACAACTTTTATGTTTAAGGTTTTGCTTGATCGAAACAGAATAGGGCGAAAAAGTGCCTTCTTTATGCTGTCCTCGTGTGTTACTGGGGATTTTGAGCAGTTTTGGTAATTTGGGCATATCTCCCAATATACTCATCCGTTTTTGATGATATTTGTCTTGTTGGAAAGAGGAGAGGAAGAAGAAAAACTTTCATGCTTAAGGTTTTCCGAGTTTCAGAACATAAGGGGGGTAAAAATCTCGGTGTGAGTTTGGTGAGTAAATGAGTGTGTGAGTGTGGGGGTGAACTTGTAGAGAGAAATCAAAAAGGAATTAGAGTTTGGAGGAGGGTATTTATAGATGAGTGTGGGGGAGGGGTCTGCTGCACATTAGCTGAGTTGGGAGTGGATTTATTTTTTGCAATATAAAATTTATATTTGACCAAATTATGTTTTCTTGTGAATCTATACAAAAATTAATAGCTTGTAAGACAATGATGAGATTCTAAATGTCAAGTCTCATCAAGTCATCTCAAAATCCTTCCAAGTCTGCAGCATATCTGATTCCAAATATTTTGGCTCGTCCCGGTGCTATTTATTTCTCGATAGTGAAAATCGTTCGTATTTTCCTTCGTAAATTTCCACCCGAAAAATTCATATTGAAAGAAATAATTTCTAAAATCATGAAAATGATTAAAAATGGAATTGGAAACAATTAAATTTTTATTTTTAGATTCGAAATTCATTTTCCGGGTCAGTAGAGTTCTACTGACGGTGAAAACACAGACCGGGATCGTCTGAGATTTTCTACCGAAAATTCCCAAAATAATTTTCTAAAATAAAATAGGCTATGAAAATATATTTTTGGTTTGTTAAAATAATTTTTTCTCAAATTAAAATAATTAAGCACACGATTACACACATAACAGTGGTTATAGCAAAGTAGAAAAATCGGGGTGTTACACAGATAATGTTGTAGTAAAAGCTGGTGTGGAGTTGGATGAAATACTGAATTCCAACTCAGGAATGGATTGAGCAATTTGAGCTCTTCTAACTCTCATAAACGTCCTTTCAATCTCTGGATCAAGTCTGTATTCTGGTGTCAAAAACCTATGCATACAGTTTCAGTACCCTGTGCTACAGCAAATCACCCTGAGTATTAGATCTTCTAACTACAGAACTAATAATCTAAAAGTAGAATTTTATCACCAATAACAATCCCCGGCAACGGCGCCAAAAACAATGTCATAAACTCTAATCTTACTATAGATTAGCAAACAGAGCTCAGATTCAAGCTAGAACCCAAGAAAGAAAATAAATGACAAATGCTAAGTTAAGGATTTGAGCATTACCTCAATTGTAACATAGAAACACTAGCCTATATGTGTAGTACTCGTTGCCCTGATCACAGATTTGAAGTCGGAATCGTGATCTGATGGATGGATTTCCCCCGGGCTTAATTTTCTCTCTCTAACCCTCTTTCTCTCTCTAATTTTCGAGGTCCCCTTGGTCTCTCTCGTTTTCTCTCGAAAATGTTAGAGTTTTCTCCAACTTTCTACCTTTTTAAAAGCTAAAGGGTGTGAGTCAGCACTGATTACGCCCGGCCTAAGTTTTCTGCGCCCGGCTCAGCCTCTTACGCCCGGCTCAAATTTTCTACGCCCGGCCCAAATGCGTGGATCACCGCCTTTGTGTTACGCCCGGCCTAACAAACTTGTGCCCAGCCTAATTTCTGAGCCCGGCTCAACATACCTGAGCCCGGGCTAACCCGCGTTGACCAGTTTGACCAGAAACTCTGATTCACACGGTTCGTCGCGTTCTGAACTCGTTTGAAGTCCGATTGACCCAAATTTGAAACACAGACTAATTAACACCTAACGAACAAGATTAAGCTCTCCCGCCAACTTAATTGTTGTCGGATTCCTTAATCAAGAAAACGGGTGTTACATTTATACTTTGAGTCTCTATAGATGGTTGTAGGTTGTAATGGTACCATGTAGGGGACTTGGCATACTCTGATAGATATGATGTATATATATTGTATATATATATATGTGGATGATGTTTTACATATATTTTCGTCTGTAATAATCATGATAACGTTAATTATGGATTAAGACCGAGTTAATTAGGATTTTATTTAATGGGACATCGGGGTGTCTCAATTTGATTGGGAAAATTGGGTTTTTGTCATATTAGGGTTCAAGAACAACAGATCGATTTGCGGGTTTTCAATAATTAATTGATGTGTTTATTGACTGTCTGCATGTTCTATTTAAATGTTCTAATGACTATTTGATAATTTACATATATGATGCATGTGTTGAACATGATTAAGAATGGCTATGGATTTATTTGCCATGAATTATATGTTGATGCATGATGTCATATGTCATGTCCTAGGTCATGATGTATGCCCAAAATAAGATTTTTGGATGGTTATTTGTGATTGTTAAGATACCCCCTTCAGGGAAGGGGAAGACAGATACCTTCTCGTTAGAGGGGAAGACAGATAGCTCCTTCAGGGAAGGGGAAGACAGATAACTTCTCGTTAGAGGGGAAGACAGATACCTCCTTCAAGGAAGGGGCAGACAGATACCTCTTAGCTAGAGGAGAAGATAGATACCTCCTTAGGGGAAGAGGAAGACCCATAGATATCTCCTTCTGGGAAGGGGAATGCAGTGGGACACCATTGCATTTGTCATGAGCTTATAGACTTAGATTTGGATAATTAAATAAAAGATAAATGGGTGACAGATTGAAAATGTTTGGACACGAGAGATGTCCTTTGTATGATTTTATTTATGTTATGTGGACTTACATTAATGAATCATTACTATTCGATGGTGATATGATTGTACATGAATTTCAAGAGATTAAGATTAACTATTTTTAGTTTATGAAAATATTGAGTATAATATTTTGGGAATAAGTGGATACCATGAATGTTTTTATGGTTACCGCACCAGCCGAGAACAACAATATTTGCGAAAAAAATTTAGAACTTGTTTTTATTCACTGGGATTATATCTCATTAAAAGTATTGTTTTTAGAGTACGAGGACGACGCCATTGAGACTGGAGAGGCTTGATGGCTTAGTGAATTTTCTTAGTTAATTTCTAGCTTGGTTAGTATTTTCTTGAATAAGGAGCCGTTTGTGGCTAGGCATGGTTATTTATTTATCGTTGGGTTTATCAGTAGATGCCTGGTTTTGAGGCAAATGGATTTATTTTGTAAGGATTTATTAAAATTGGTATTTACACTAGTGCAGGTAGCACTTTTTACGTCTGTTAAAAGTGCATTTTCACGTCTCAAAAAAGCCAGACGTTAATACAACAGACGTTAAATGTGTGACTTTTTACATCTGTTTTGAACAGACGTAAAAGTTACAATTAACGTCTGTCTTTTACTAAACTGAAATTATATGTAACACCTTTAACGTCGGTTATACTATATAACAGACGTTAAAATCACTACTTTTAACGTCTATTGATTTAAAAAACAGATGTTAAAAGTTAGTTTTTTTTTTTTTTAAATTCTGTTACAGTATCCCTTCCCCTAGCTAGCTCCCTGCATTCACTAATTCCAAAATACAGAATTTGCACACACACTCATCACTAACAAGTCCATATACATTAACTCATGCATTTGCATTAATTCCAATATATATTTAGAACTATTACTAGGTAATTAACACAATTCTTAATTAAAACAATTAGAAGTATCTTAGTTAACACAATTCAGGCCACAATACATGAAAAATTCATAAAATAATAATACATATATATATTCTATGTACAACTACATATTATGTATCTTCTAAGTATATAAATGTAAATTCATACAAACTACACATCTTCTAAGTGTGCAGAAGGTACATTTTGTATTCTTTTTTTTTTTACGGCATACTTAAAAAAGAATTCTGCAAATGCGTCCTCAAGTCTTTAATATCATCTTTATCAAGAGGACCTTGATAGCCGAGAGCCTGTACAAGTTAAATTAAATACACATTAACTCGAGCCATCACCAAAAATAAAATATATAATTAAATAACTTGTTTAATTAATTACCTTCCTCCATCCTTCGGTAATAGATGCCGTGACGATGTTCAACATATGTTGCATCACATAATAGGCACACGACCAAGTATCTGGCTGAAAACGAGACTACAAAAGAAATAAAATTTAATGTCAATTAAATATATATATATATATATATATATAGTAATTATAATATTAATTACTATTTAATAAACTAGCAACCTTGAGGTTAATCCATTCAGGATTTCCTTTAAACTTTGCAGACCTACACTTCCCATTAGCGCAAGATATGCTGCATGTCTTCATCGCGCTATCATAAACAAAATATTCATGTCAATTATATGTTCATCATGTGTGTAATAAAATAAAAGCAAATGTTACAAATTTAATTAAATAGAAGACTAATTACTTACGTATTGATAGAGGCCACCATATCCGTCGGCGGGTCGTTGTGGAAAGAGCATAAGAATATGACAATATGCCTGGAAGAATGAAGTATGAGCAACTGCCAATGGTTATCCTTTAAGTAGGGTGCCAGATATATGTCTTTCCGATCACTTCCTCCCACTTAGGCGCTAAGGTATTTACTGACTTAACTTTCATCGGACAAGAACTGAGATATGATAGTGGGGTCTAAGAATCCATAAACATTGCCACCCCTTTCAATTAGAAGGCGATGCAGATACCTGAGATATGAAATATGTAATTGTTAATTACGTAATAAATTGAAATTTAAATAAATTATAAAATTGAAATAAAATATAAAAATTAAATGAATTATAAAATTAAAATGTACTTATGTGCACCACAAAGTCAGAATATTACTGGATATCCAATGGCCATCTGCACAAAAACTCCCAAGCTCATCACTACAGAATCTAAATTCAAATTTTGGTTTACTCATGACCAAGAGAGAACATACGAGTAATGAGAGACTGACGAAGCGGCATCGGCTTCTGCTTTGCCTTCAATTGTAAATAAAGAAAGTATAAGTAATTGAGAATAAAGAAAACATAAGTAATTGATAAATATGATCATTATGAATATACCTGGGGCAACTCGAACTCCTGCATCGCTAACTCCAGCTCCCGCTGTTTCACCTCTAACTCCTGCTTCCTCTTTGACAACTCATCCACCTCCACATGTGTCTTTTGACAGCTCTCTTTTGTGCTCACATGTGAAGGTTGGGCAACTCCCACTGTTTCATGGGAACCCACGGAAGAAAACTGTTGTCTAAACATCTCCGTGAGATTTGGGTCAGCTAGAAACTCTCTCAGCAGCTCTTTCTTAAAGGTCGGGTCGGCAATGAGCTCTTGTCTGAGCTCCGCCCTATCGACCGTTTGCTCGACCCGCCTACGTGAGGAGCATTTCCCATAGAATTTCTTGATACCTATCGTCTCTGGAACACCAATGACCCGACCAGGGTGGTCGTCTTTGCCTAGGGAGGTGATCAAGATATCCCGACGTCCATGTGGGACAAATGATCCTTGTGAGCTTTGTTCCTTAAGCTCCTCCTACAAAGACGAAATTAAAAATGTGTAAGAAGACAAGGTGTTACAAATATCAACTAGAAATGCGGTTAGTTTGTTACTTACAATCTTTTCTACCACAATGTGTGTGGCTTCAACTTTAAAATCTCTTTTTTTTTGACTTTCGGCCTTCCACCCAACAATCCTCGCGTGCGGGTGGAGACAGAGGATCAACAACTGAGTCCTCAGGTGCCTCTCCTGCTGCTATCTTCTCATTCAGCTCATCTTGCCTCACCTTTAACTTATCCTTTATCATACCTTTTATCAAAGTGGGATACTCACCTTGATACATGGTGTGGGTGTGAACATTCTTTGGTTGATTCCGCTTATCCTTTTCCGTTTTAGCCTGTTACAAATAACATGTAATAAATTTAGTTAAATAGATTTTCTTTACTTAAATTTACTTTAAAATGGATAAGTAAATTAACTTCGACTAACCAGAAAGGCAGGTGTGCCTCGGCTCCTAACAAAGGCATCCCACATATCCTTATCTAGGTATGAGTAGCAAGGAAGAGGAGATTCGGAGCTCTTCGCTCCGAATATGTAATTCCTAGTCAGATCGTGCTTGAACCCCTTCCAATGCGTAGCCGCTAGTGAGAGCCATTTCTACCTATGATCATCAGTATTCGGCACGATCCACGTGAGCTACATTAATTACATAAGAAAAAGGAGGAATATTAGATATCAAATAATTCTTTAATAATGTACATCAAAAGAGTGTAAAAGTAAAATACCGTTATTGACTCCCAAATCTGATCCTTCACATTCTGTGGTACGTGTTCCCAATCATCATACAAAATGCTAGTATGCTCTTTAGCCTCCTTAGCCACCCAAATGGTAAATTGCTTAGCAAGGGGTCCTTGGGGAGTCAGTTTATGATCAAACTAGACCTCAAACTTCTGACGGCTAAGCTTAGACTTATCTAATTTTTTCAAAGCAGTGGCTGCTCTACCCCGTTTTTTCGAACTCTGTGATGCTTGTTTGGACAAAAAATAGTAAATTAGAGGGTTAAGTATAATATGGATAAATAAAAAATATAAGCCTAATTAATTAACATTATATGTATAAATAAAACTTATACTATCAGCTGGCGTAGCCGCCACCGACCCCTCCTATGTATGAGGGATGTCAGCTGAATTAGCCATGTGTATGCCTGTTTAGATGAACAATAATAATAAATTGGATTTTTCATCTCTTTTCTAAATCCAGTCCCTTGTTCCTCAACTTTCCCATCATCCAAACAAAAAAGCAAAAAGAATGAAATTTTTAATCACAGCTCAGCAAGAAATTCACAGTTTCAAGACTCTGTTAGGATTTAGAAAAGCCTGTATCTTACAAATGTGCCAAAAACACAGAGATAACAAAGGTCCAAGAGAGAAAAACTCATCCAAGCAACTCTTTGACTAACATTATGTTCTTAGCTAAACTGAAACTTTGAATAAAATTTAAAGCATTAAACAATAAACAATAAACAATAAACAAGATTGTTGACAAAAATATTTGAAACAAAATGGGTCTCACAAATCATTCATACAACCAGTGCAATACAGAATATTTGAAAACAACCAAAATGACAAAAAGAAAAAAAATGAGATTTAGGGCATTACCGGGTTCACAAAAAGGAGAGGGAGAGTGACTCAGTGGTGAAGGAGAGTGGCTCAGGGGTTCTTTCCTTGCATGTGTAGAACCTTAAATGAGACAAAAAAAACACGGTCGGTGAGACATTAGGGCAGAGAGAAGAGAAGATAGAAGAGAAGAGAAGATAGAAGAGAAGAGAGAAGAGGGAAGAGAGAAGAGAACTCACCAGAGAATACGGTCGCTGAAACACCCCATTGTGCCCCATTATAATATTAGATTAAAACCTTATTAATTCATTTCTTAATCGCGTACGTATCGTTGAAAATACTTAAAAATAAAACTTAATTATGATCATATAACTTCTGCAAATTTAAACACACCAACGTTATAATATATAAATACACACATGTTTATTCATTACATAACCAAAACACTGTTTAGGGTATCCTATCAGTTGGATCCCTCACATGTACTTAATTATACAAACTGTTTATAACTAGTAGAAAATAAAACGTCTTTTAAGACTCGCTGGCCCTAAACTTACTACACTATATCGTTAGTATCCGTAGCTTGTTCTCCAGCATCTGGTTCAAAGGTAGTTCCGTCCAACTCCTCAGCAACATCCGTTTCATATAGAGTTCCATCCAACTCCTCAGCAACATATTCCTCCATTGAGTCTTCTAACGTAATAAAGTATACAAACACAAACATACAGAAATAGGGAGATAAGAAACAGTTCTATCATCATAAGCGGAAAAGACTCATAGCATATAATATAATAGCGGTCATAGACAAACAACACTCATCATTAACAATCATCTTTAACTCACAACACTTTCCTCTACCCTCAATCTCATGCAACTAAACTTTTATGCTAACGTGGCCAACACTAATCCTATCACACATCCCTTGCTCGCCGAGGGATGTTAGTCAATCGTCTAAGCGATGCATCCCCATAAACCGGTGCACATACTCATCCATGGTGAGAATGCTCATGCAAAGCAATGACACTATAGCTGCAAGGTACAATCGGTGCACACCATGATTCTCTCTCAAGGGCGCTCTGTAACACCCTGTTTTTCCGCTAAGTGCTTTTGTATGCTTGTTTGGTTGGTTAAGCCTTAAGACTTAGCTTGAGGGCTAAGTGGGACTTCTAGGCTAGAAATCCCTTCTCTTAGGCTTGTGTCTTGTGACTTTCTGAGTCACAAGCACAGTCGTGCTCGTTAAGGAGCACGACCGTGCTCGTTAAGGAGCACGACCGTGCTCGTTGTTAGTGTGCGTCTCGCTGACGCTGAGTTGAGCACGCCCGTGCTCAACAGTGAGCACGACCGTGCTCAAGTGCGAGTCTTTATAAGCAGAGCGTGACCGAGGGTTACGTCAGAACCCTTTTTGGCACTAGCGGCTTCCCCAGTGCGGCTGCAACCCTTACGTTCCCTATTTTCTCTAAACTTCTTTCGTTATTGGAGCAATGGAGACCCTTGGGAGCATCTAGTTCGTCAGTGTTGATCACTATCGGTAACGGTTCCTTCCCCTTAGAGTTTCCTTCTTCTATTTTTAGATTTGGGAAACTAATTGGTTAATGTTTTGTTTGACCAAGGCTTGGAAGCTGTTCGAGCCGGTTGAGGGAACGGGTCCAGTTTGTCATGGTTGTGTTGCAGTTGATTCTTCATACCAGGTATGGGAGAAGAATAGTGTATACACTAGGCTAGGGAGTAGCGTAAGATGAGGGGTTCCCATAACCCCGCTTTATTGTTGTTATAATTATTACGATTAACTATTGTTGATGCCATGACCTGTTTGGGTTGTATGAATTAATTACTATAATTGCTAGTTGGTTAATGGTATGCCTATGGTTTCTAATTACATGTTATGTGCCAATGATATATAAATGGTTGAATCTGTTCATGAAATGAATATGACTGTTATGTTGATGTTGTTATGAGATTGCTATTGGCTGTTGTTATGTTGAATGTTGAGTGGCTGATGTTGTTAATACGTTAAATACGTTAATAAGACTCTAATTGATTTAATTAGGACTCTTAATTAACTTTAGAATTAATGGGTTAATTCCCATTAAGTTTCATAAGACATGAACTGTTAGTGTGAGGTAAGGTTGATGCCAATTGGATTAGTCCAAGGACTCTAGGATCTGATTTGAGAGTATTAGGGAGTTTTAACCCCAAGAACACGTTTGATTTCTGCCTAGACCAGTACGACCCACTCCAGGAGCACGGTCGTGCTGAACAGGGAGCACGACCATGCTCCCAGTTGCATTCTGGAAGGCAGGCCGCGCATTGAGCACGGCCGTGCAGGACAATGAGCACGACCGTGCTCCACTTAAATGGCAGCACGACCGTGCTGGGGGGACAAGAACGCCCGTGCTCCCCTTGCTGGTCAGAATCTGAGATTAAAGGAACTAAGGGGTGTTTCACCCCAAATGTCCCCAATATTGTGATAAAACACCAATCGAACAATGACGAGTTAGATAACTTAATTAAAGGATAATTAAGATGACAAAGAGTAATAAGCTGGTTAAGTCGGTACCTTATGGGTTACCACACGTTGTTGCGCTTTGGTGCTTTTGGGCCAAAGTAACCTCGATGCTTTTTGGTCGAGGTGTTGTTAAGTTGGACCTTGGTGCTTTTTTGGCCAAGGGGACCTTAACCCCGCGATTTGGGTCTAAGGTGTTGATGTTGATGTTGGTGATAAGTCTTCGGTGCTTTTTGGCCCAAGCAAAGGAGGTGGTTGACTTGTGTGTTGTTGTGCTCACGCATTCATTCGTTGAAGTTGGTTAGTGGGGGATGTTCAACATAGGGGAGGTCGTCCTGTTATGATGATCTGGCCCAAGTCTCGGGTGGTTCACCCATGGTTTGGTGAACCGTGGGCCCCCGAAGTGGCGTACCCCGTTATGGTACGTCGGCTATCCAAGGGGTTCACCCATGGTTTGGTGAACTGCCGACGTTGGTGCTTTTATGACCAATGTGGATATGTAACTCCAAAGTTGACTTCCTGAGATAATTAGATCCACATGCATAACGGAGCAGCGGAGTAGTGTTGCATCCCATAGCATCTTTTGACTATTGACTTGTATTATGTAAATGATGTTATATGACGTTGATGCTATGCCTGATATGATGTATGTTCATCTTATTCCCTATTCCCATGCCGTTGTGTTTACATGATTTCTTACTCCCTTTTTTTCTGTTTCTGTTGTTGCATGTATTTCTTTATGCAGAGGATGGTAAGCAGCCAGTGGAGGAGTGACTCTGAGGAGCCGTGACTCTAGTTAGGATGCTTAGTCTTAGTTGTTAGTTGTTTTTAGTTATTTTAGTTTGTTTCCGTGATGTATCCGGATTTTGGTTATACCAGCTCTGTATGTGACATTGGGGTTGGGTTTTCCTTATCTGTCTTGTTTATGTTTTATTATTTTAAAACTATGTTATTTCCGCGTTGTTTGTTGAGATGTGAAACCTTTTTATCCAAGTAATTATTTTAATCAAATAAAGGCATGTTTTTATATTACCTTTTTTAAGTAAATGTTTTATGTTAACATGCGGGGTAGAAGGGTGTCACACGCTCATGCAAAGCAATGACACTATAGCTGCAAAATCTAAAACTAAATTGGGACAGCCCCGCAAGAAATTCGGACCTCGTGTGTTCCCAATACACGGTTGTGAACAACATATATTTTTACTTAAAATCAACTAAGCAATTTATCAAACCAGGTAGATCATGTATAATACGGTAATCAATAAAATATTCAAACATCAAAATAAAACGTCACATGCAGTAGAATACCTCAACCTGCGTATCACAAACAGTCAATAATAAATAATTCAGACATCCTCAAAGATTATTAACCTAAGGTGATAAACCTACAATTCCCAAATCATCATTGGTATTGCGGAAAAGTTTCCAATGTGATTTGGTATAGTCGATTACTCGACCACTAGTAGGTTTAGGTCGCCCTACACCATTATTATGAATTATATACTACTTATCCATTCCAACGATGAAATGGTTCTTTATCCCACCTGAACTTATCACCGAAGTCCCGAACATCCAATCCTTGTTAGTCTATCATGGTTAATGGTTAACCTTCAACCAAATCAACGATAAAACAAATTAATCAAATCAATCCAAATATGGACATATGGTGCTAGGTTCGGCCAACTCATCAAAATGAGTCTAGGCTTATTTTCTTAATCCAATCTTTTAGATACTAGTTCCTAGAGTATTAACTAACATAAATCAAGTGTTACTAGTTAAAAATATAAAACAAAATCCTCTAACCAACTAGGTTAGGGTTTCGGTCATAAAGGTTAAAATGGGTTAGAAAATTCTTTTGAGTTCAATCTCTTGGATTTGTGATAACCAGGCATGGTAGAATCAAGAACAAACTTCATCATTCAAAATTTGAATAAAAATATTCCAACCTCTTTATTCTAAAGTTTCAGCCAACATAGAGAAATTAGGTTAGAAAATTTAGTTGGATTCAAGCTCTTGGATTTAGATAATACAAGTACTAGAGAGCTCAAATTAAGCATTAGATTTCAAAACGAAAAACAAAATCAACAAACCCTTTTTCATGCAAGTTTCGGCCAAGCAAGGAAAATAGGGAAAGAAAATGTTTTTGCCTACATGCTCTTAGATGATGATAGTAGGAGTCATAACAAGATCATAGAAATTGGTTTCACATTAAAATGATTTTTCTATAATTTTCTATAAATATTTGATATTCTAGATCTAAGAATGGAAAACTCATGAAATAGGAAGGAAATGATCTTTAAGAAGAGAGGAGATGATTATGAATCATCGCGTTGCCTCAAGGGTGTAAAGGAAATGTAGCAAAGATGATGATCTTAGCAAGTTTCACTAAGGTATGAACTTGAGCTCTTGAAAAGTGTTTGTGTTTCTTTTGTGTTTTGTGAGGAAATGATGAAGCAAAAGAAAGAAGATGATGCCTAAGAGGGGGGGCAGGGCTGCAGCCAAGAGTGTGAGAGGATCAGTGAGGGATTGTTTATTATTAAAGTAGAACCATAGTTGAGTTTATTTGGTCAAGGTTAAGTTAGAAAATAATATAATAACTTAACTAGGGTTAATTAGTGATCATGGTTAAAATTTATGTGGTCAAGAATTGATGAGAGGCATGGCTGCCTTTGCACCACATAAACTAACCTTGACTTGCCTTAACCATGGTTAAAATCTAACTAGAATAGGTTAGGTTAAGATTAAGGGCATTTTGATCATTTCACCTAAGATTTCTGTTAATGCTTCATAAATGCTTGTTGAGTCATGGTGGTGACTCGCCCCATGACTCAGCTCCTCCGGTGTCTGGTTTTGTCTCTGCACCCCCGTTCTCTACTTCGTCGATTTCCCGATTAGGGTTTTACGGCCGAATAAAAATATAATATTTCGTTTTCGATTGAAAATTTTAAAATAACCAAACTCATTGGAAATATGATTTAAACATAAACCGTTTTGTTCATGAGTCAACATTATGTTTTCTGATCAATAAAATCTTACTATTAGTGAAAACGCAAACCGTTTTCTGTTCGAACTTTCACCAAAATTCGTCCGAATAAACATAATATATATTTTATTTTTTATCATAAATTCAGAAAGTAGAATTCCTCACGGACATAATATAAAAAATCTACAAATTTCAGTTTCGGGTCAATTTAGGGTTTTCTGCCGGTATAAAATTATACGGTCAGTAAAAACACAGACCGGTTTCCGTCTGAGTTTTAAACCCAAAATTTCACCGTAACCCTCTACCATAAGATAGAGTATGAATATGATTTTGTTTTATCCAAAATCATTTTCTTCGTCTCAGATAAAAATATACTTAAATATATTTTTACCGGTAATACAGAGTAATTAAAAACAGGCTGTTATAGTCGTCGTGGTAGTGGAGAAGACCTCGCAGTGGTGGTGGTGAAGAAGAGCCCGCGGTGCTTGAGAAATGTTAGGGCAGAAGAGGAGGTGATCGAGAACAGAGGTAGAGTAATGAAAGTGCAGGTGAAGAAAGAAGGCGCACGGGTTTGTGTTAACATATACTTTCACAAAAAACATTTGAACTCACTTTTAACGTCTGTTGTTCTAAAAACAGACGTAAAAGATATACTTTTAATGTCTGTTATTTAAACATTAGACGTTAAAAGTGACACGCATCACTTTTAACGTATGTTGAAACAACAGACGTTAAAAGTGATTTAAATGACCCTAATAATTACGATTATGCCACCGCCTCATTTTTAACGTTTACTTTTAATATGACAGATGTTATTCTTGCTCATTTATTACATATTTTCCACTAGTGTTATTATTTATGAGGTACTTATTTTAGACTATTTTATTTTGTAAAATTCTTATTTTGGCTATATTTTAATTATGTTTTATTATGGGTTACTATTGTAACGAAGGACGTTACACTTGCAAACTGAAAACGTGACAGATTGGTAACACATCCTCAACAGATATCGAGAACTGGCTACCTCGCTCAAGAAGAACACAAATTCCCCCAAACTAGCCTTGTGCTTCAGAAATGCCAATACCATCATATCCAGGACCCTGCTAGAACTTCTATGCTGATTTGAACAGACAACGGGTTTCAACAAGAATCACTTAAGATTTTATATTGAAAAAATCATTTTATTTGCAAATTATTTTAGAAAATTTTGTAAACCAAATTTATCCCTCTTCAATAATGGCTGTCACGACCAACATAAATTATAAAAAAGAAATGTTAAAAATACACTATATTCGACACACTCTTTATTTTTGAGTGTGTTAGGAGTGTAATAAAGAGTATATTACTCATATTGCTTAGCACACGATCATTAGTGGACGTCTGAGACATTTCAAAAACTATTTTTACCAGTGCCTTGTAATCAATTATTATCTTCCCTTTCAACCTACAAAAACATATTGAAAAAGAAACAAATTAAGCTTTACGGCAAAAGATCTTCAATTTCACTACAGATTGACTTTACTTTTTGGTCACTTGAATCACTTGTATAAAGTTGTATTTTTTTTGGGTACAATATAGAGTTGTATTTTATTATGATAGATTGTTTATTAATTTTTTTCTTTCTTAAATAATAAGTGATGTTTCTATATACACGGTAAGGAAGACACAAATAAAGGTTAGATTTTTTTTTGTTTCCCAGGGTATCTTTCACGCAAAACTGCGGAGACGAATCCCTCGAGCCGGGTAGGACCACAAGGGCGACAAAGCTCTCCCTCAAGAGGTTTAACGCTGCTGCATTCCCAGAGCCAAGATTCGAACTCGAGACCTCTGATTAAGCTAGAAGAGACCCGTGCCATCTCATCCAACTGCTCTTGGGTAATAAAGGTGAGATTTGATTTCAAGTTCTTATATTCACTTTTAAAAAAACTTTATTAAATAAGTTAGCTTCAATTATATTTTTTTTGATACATAAGTTAGCTTCACTTATATAAAGAAGTATTATGATTAATTATATTACAAATATTATTTATATGTATAAACTTATGATTTGATTTCTATTGAATTATTTTTAGATATGCATAAAACCACTTTTCATGGGTCCTATAATGTCATCTCACCACTTTTTACTTGATATATTATTTTAACTCTTTCTCAACAAAAAAAAAAAAAGGTAACTCTAAATTCCAACTGATATAACTCTTAATAGTTCACCAAATGGATCCTATAAATTATCACACATTTTATTTACATTTTTTTAGTTTAAAATATTAACTTATTTGTATTTCAATTTTGAAATTATAAATAAATGAAAAATATTAAATATTAAAATATACCAAATTTATTTCAACTAAGTTTTTTATTTATTTATTATTATTAATAATTTATTATTTGTTATTTAATTTTAACTGTTTAGATGTGGTTTGGCTTAATATTGTGGTTGATTATTCTCCTAGTGGGTTGATTGTGTTATTCATGTATATAGGCTCAATCCTGTTAACATTCAACAAGATTTTATATTTTTTCTTTTTTAATTTCCTATTATTTTTCAGTCTTCTTTTCATTGGTTGTCCTTATTTACAAGCAATCTAATATATGACATCTAAATCACTCAACTCCAAGAGTGTAATCCATGAAAGGTTTGATAAGCAACCCCATTAGAGTTGGTATTATGAACTAATTAGGCTCACCTATTATGAACTACTAGGTTTATCAGATCGTCTAATTTAAGACACACACACATTATCCTTAGATGCTTACAAGCCTATTAACAAGTGAAGGCCTGTGACTCATTTATAGGTGGAGGCATATTTAAAGACCTTGTTGAAAAATAAGCTTTTAAATAGGCTTCCAGGTCAAGTCAGGCTCAGGCCTTAAAAATTGGCTTATATCAGGCTAACAGGCCAAACTCAGGTATTAAGATTGGAACGCATGCCAGACTCAGGCTTGTTAGGGTCTAACTCGATCGACCTAACCTTTTTCCACCCCCACCTATGATATAGTGAAAATGTTTACCATGCTCAGAAAGTCATGGAACATGATGCTTAATCATGTAATCACCATTGGCATATTAATCTCTCTCTCTCAAAACACACACACATATATAGAGGATGTATATAATGAGAGAACCTTTTTTATATGAGACTGAAAAGAATAATTATGGATCATACAACTATGCATGGATGATTAAGATTAAAAGTTATTTAATTGTTTTAAAATATCATATAACCACTTAAAAAGTCACATGACTTTGTATTTTAATCTTGATCATTTAAAGTTGGATTCAATGACTATGATCTAATCCTATCACTCTACATAAAAAGATTATCTCACTTGATACGGTTGAGAAATATATATATATATATATATATATATATATATATATATATATATAACATTAAATTCTTTATAAAACAAGATTACATATACAACTAATTTTACATAATATATTGGAGAGAGAGGGTTCAAGACTCCTTCCAAAAAGTCCTAGTTCCAACATATTTTCTTTTGTTAATTATTTTTAGGCCCTCAACTATGCTTATCGTTTACTTTTAGCCTTCTTTTTTCTATCCCCAGAGTCTTTGAATCAAGGCCGGTAGTGGTTTGCACAGGGAGTTAAGGGATGACTTATGATATTTTGACATCAAAATTTGATATCATGGGGGACACCCTAGTTTTGAGTAGGTTATTTATCACTTTACTCTTTCGCTCTCTTTATTTCATTGGTTCACAACCTACTCAAAATTAGGGTGTCCCCCATGATATCAAATTTTGATGTCAAAATATCAAAACTCTTAAGAGATGGAGCTGTGGTAGTGTTATGACTTAAACATTTGAGGAGAGTTTAACCCAAAATATTAGTCCATTAGGTGGGAGTAGGGCCGACCCAACATCTATTTAGGCCTAAAGCAAACTCTAAGATGATGCCTTTTTAAAGCTAATAACAATATTTTATTAAAATTATTATATTTTTATTTAAAATTTATCTTTCAAGTTTTTTGAGATATAAAATCATTTATTAAATTACTATATAATAACTGCTAACTAGTAAGTAAATACTTCTTTTAAAAAAATGCCTAATTATATAGTTTTTTTTACAGTCATTACATAGTAACTACTAACTAGTAAGTATTCAGTATCATACCTTAATCCAACATATATGTAGTCATTTTTATATACTAACTCTCAATGATAGTTCCAATTGTTATAATTTAAGCCATGAGGAGATGATAGAAGCTCATGGTCGTTGAATGTTGATTTTATTTTTGAATTTATCTATGTGGAAAATAACGGTTTAAAAGTCTCTATTTAAACACATGATCATATTCTAAAAAATAAATTAGTCTCTCATCTATGAAAAGATACTTAAAAAAAAAGCAAGAAAAATAAATTTAGTCAGTTACAATTCACCAAAATAAAATATTGAAACAAATGAGAAAAGTATATTTGAAATGACTTAGCAGGCTTGTTATACACCTATAACATAGCAGGCTTGTTGCCGTGGTTGGTTTCAAGTTTTATGTTGAGAGAAAAGTCTATTTACTTTTTACCTATAAAAAGAGTACTTACAATTAGGGGTGTTCACGGGTCGGTTTGGTTCGGTTTTGGACGAAAAATGAATCCGAACCGATCAATTTTGATCGGTTCGGATCGGTTCGGTTTTGACCAGTTTCAATCATGAAATCCGAACCGAACCGATCCGATCACTATTGGATTGGTTCGGATCGGATCGGTTAAAATCCGATCAAAAAAATAATAAAATATTCCAAACTTTATGTTCCAAAATAGACATTTCGACACCAAAATTTATGTTTCAAAACATAGAAAATAACACCCGGTAAGTAATAGAATAATTAAGTCATGACATAATAACCATAACATAAATACATAATAAGTAGAAGACCGAAGACGAAGACGGCACGGGCATGTGAATGGTGTGATACTGAGAAGGGAGATTAGGAATATAGGTTTTCTAATTGCTAACTGACATAACTCATAAGTGATATGTTATTAACACATAAGGGATAAAGGGAAATATAAGTTAAAATATTAAAATTAATATAAAATATTAAATATATAATATATCGGTTCGGTTCGGTTCGGACATTTTTTCTCAAAACCGAAAACCGAACCGATTGTAATCGGTTCCTAATCGGTTCGGTTCGGATTTGACCTGAACCCAAAAATTATCCGAACCAACTTAATTGGTTCGGTTCGGATCGTCGGGTTGGTCGGGTCGATCCAAACCGATGAACACCTGTAATGCCTTAAATGAGTGTCTCAAAAGAAAAACACAAGACATCCACATACAAATGATAGTCATACAGATAGTCTTAACATAATGGTCACATATGACCTTACAACTCAAATAAAAGCATTACATAAAGAAACCACTCTCGAACTTCAATAAAACAATTTATGAAGCCAACAGTTACATATTAAGGTTCCCATGAAATATATTGAGTTAAAGAAAAATTCCTTCTTTATCTCTTTAATCCTTTGAGGGATCTATACCTGCTTATCTGAAACAATAAAGAGCCTAGTGAGAAAAATGATTCTCAGTGAGCTTTGCTTCAAGCAAGAATATATGAATAATTAAAACCAATTAAAACAATCAAAAATGAATATGAGCATGGGCACTTTAACTTAAAACATTCACTAGATAACTTCAAGTGTGAGGGACTTTAAGTGCTCTAGTTTAAAAGATTTTGATATGGCAGTCAGAGCTCTATGACAACAATCAGGCGTCCCTTAATTGCTAGTACCATATCCTAGCCTTCAAGAAAATGAAGGACTTACGAAAAACATATCTCACCCACAATTACATATGTGGCCTCAATGGCTAAATTTGGTTTTGAACAAGTGTCTCACCAAATGTAAACCATTTTAGATTATTAGTGCCCTGCTATATTTCATTTCATCATGATTAAAATCCAAACACAATTAGGACAGCAAGGGTCAATTACAATAAGTTATCAAAAACTTCAATTCACAATGAAATAAGAAGTAAAAGAAAATACCAACATTTGGAGGATGAAGCCTAAAGTTATCATCCATGCCATTTAATCCACAGTCCAACATTCATTTTCAAACAATTAGGAGCTCATAAAACACTAATCAAAACTGAACATATCAACTATGTATTGTAAATAAATCTAAAGTATTCTCAATCCAAACAAAATTATGGAAATCAAAGTGTTAACTTATTCAGAAATTGTCAGCAGAATATTCAGTGACTTGAAACAGAGATTCCTACACCAAAATTGATCCAAATTCTAAAATTCCAAAGCCTATATTGTTACACATTCTGTCTATTTTCTATTAACACAGAAATTAACTCAATCCAGAATTTGTACAATTTACTACAATTTAAACACTACAACAGTATCAGACCAGAGCTCCCAGTACGAACAGCAAATTGAATGTCATTTTTATCCCTCTATACTTAATGGAATTGAACCATTCCAGAACCCAATTCGAAGGAAAATAAGTCTAGTTTCCAATGGTACAAAAATCACTTCGAAACAAGTTCTGAGGAGGAAGTTATGGATGAAATACTAACAGGGGTGCATACGGGTTTGAAAGATTTTTACAGCCCCTTGTCAATTCTTCATCAAAAACCACCTCTAATCAACATGCAAACAAAACCCAGTTGTTTAAAGTCATATATTAGTTCAAAACAAGCAGTATACATAAGTAATTTAAACATTTAACAAATATTTGGGATTTATGGTTACCCAATATTACAAACAACAATTCAAAGACTCACATAACCAAGTAGTGGATTGAAGGTGGTGAGTGTTGATCTCCCTATGCTTCCTAATCTGAGTTGTTCTTCAGTTTTCCAGAATTCTATTTTTTTTTTAGGGAAGCTAGAGGTCTTGCATGTTGTCCTTCTTGCTTGATTTAGGGTTTTTATGAGTTGTAAATGGAAGGTGAAACAGTTGGAAGGAATTGGTGATGAATGGGTTGCTTCTAGATGAAGTGTAAAGGAGGAAAATTATCCAGCCCTCTACCACAAGTTTCTGGTCGAAAATGGAGAGGAAGGGTGGAAGTAAGATGGCTGCCTTGTGTCTTCAAATGATGAATGATGAAGAAGTGTGGGAAAGTCTAGCCATGGAGGTTGGCAGAATTTGAGAGGGAGGAAGAAAGAGAACCAAAAGTTGTTTCTATTGAGGGAGTAAATGAAAATGAACTATTCAGTTTCCCTTTACCTTGCTCTGGCTGAAAATAAGAGGGAGAAAATGGAGGGGTTTTGGCTGGCCAATGGGGTTGGACCTCCTTAACAAGTATAGGTTACTTAGAAAATTTTAGGATAGAGGTGGATAGGTTGGTTTAAAATAAGTGGCTGTGTATGATAAATAAAATAAAATTTCTATTCCATTTAAAATCATAAATAATTAACTTCATTAAATCAATCAACCACACAATTTCACAATTATGAAATATAAAAGAATTTAACCACACCCATAGAAGAATTATAATGAAAAGACTAAAATACCCTTGAGAAAGGATATTACATTTCTATCCTCCTTAAAGAAATTTTGTCCTCAAAATTTTAGACAACTTACCTACCCAAACAAGTAAGGATACTCCTGGCGTATGTCATCCTCAAGCTCCCAAGTTGCCTCCTCAGGAGTTGACCCTTCCCAAATAACTTTCACCAGAGGAATTGTTTTGTTTCTCAAGGTTTTCAAGCTACGGTCAATCACTTGTACCGGCATAGGTTGAAAAGTTAAATCTGGTCTTAACTGGACAAGATCATGATTGAGGGGTTGACAAGGATCAGGAATATACTTTTTGAGTTGAGATACATGAAAGACATTGTGTATTCCTGACAAGGAAGGAGGTAAAGCAAGTTGGTACGCTACTGGACCGATTTGGTGAATAATTTGGAAAGGTCCTATGAAACAAGGAAAGAGTTTCTTGGCCCGAAGGGCTCTTCCAATGCCTATTGTGGGGGTTGCTCTTAGAAACACATGGTCACCCTCTTCAAATTCTAAGGGTCTCCTTCTTTTGTCGGCATAACTCTTTTGCCGACTTTGCGCAACTTTTAATTTATCCCTAATGGTTCGGATTTTCTCTGTAGTCTCCTGAATTAACTCAGACCCGAAGATCCTCTTATCACCCACTTCAACCCAACAAAGTGGAGTTCTACACTTCCGGCCATAAAGTGCCTCATAAGGCGCCATACCTATGCTGAAGTGATGACTATTATTGTAGGCAAACTCCACTAAGGGTAGGTGATAATCCCAACTTCCTCCATCATCCAGAATACAGGCCCTAAGCATATCCTCTAAGGTTTGGATAGTTCTCTCTGTCTGACCATCTGACTGAGGATGGTAGGCAGTACTAAAGTTCAACCGAGTACCCAGGGCTTGGTGAAAAGCCTTCCAGAACCTAGAAGTGAACTTAGGATCCCTATCTGACACAATACTAACTGGTACACCATGCAACCTCACTATTTCTCTTATGAATACCTTGGCTAGTTTAGCCGTATTATAAGAGTTCTTAACAGGTAGGAAGTGGGCGGACTTAGTCAATCGGTCCACTATCACCCAAATGGAATCATGCCCCGACTGAGTGCGAGGCAAACCCACAACAAAGTCCATAGATATGCTCTCCCATTTCCACTCAGGTATTTCTAAAGGTTGTAGCACGCCTGAGGGTCGTTGATGCTCGATCTTGACCTTTTGGCACACTAAACAGTGAGAGACAAAACTTGGCAACATCATTCCTCATTCCTGGCCACCAGTACATCTTTCTAAGGTCTTGATACATCTTGGTAGAACCAGGATGTATTGAAAAACCACTCTTGTGGGCCTCCTCTAACACCTGTCTTTTAATCTCTTCATCATTTGGAATGCATAACCTCTCATGAAAGAGGAGTGTTCCATCCCTGGCTTCGGAGAAGCCAGGTTGATTCTTCCTAGCTTGTAGATCCTCGTCCCGAAGTTGAGCTTGTCTAATTCGAGCTCTAAAATCACAAGTGATCTCAAGGTGGCTCAAATAAATGCTTTTGGGACCCACAACAACATTTAGGTTTAAGTTGCGGAAATCCTCCAATAGTTTCATCTCATGTAACATCATGGATGAAACGTGAAGGGACTTCCGGCTTAAAGCATCCGCTACCACATTTGCCTTTCCTGGGTGATACTTTAACTCAAACTCATAGTCCTTGAGGAACTCCATCCACCTCCTCTGCCTCATATTGAGTTCCTTCTGATCAAAAAGATACTTTAGGCTCTTATGGTCGCTAAACACTTCGAACTTCGCTCCGTAAAGATAATGTCTCCATATCTTTAGAGCAAAGACTATGGCTGCTAATTCCAAATCATGGGTAAGGTAGTTTTTTCTCATGGGGTCTCAACTGACGAGAGGCATAAGCCACTACCTGCCTATTCTGCATCAAAACACACCCTAAGCCTTTTAATGATGCATCACTATAAACTTCAAATCCTAAGGCTGGGTCAGGAATGGTCAACACAGGAGCAGAGGTCAAGCGGGCTTTGAGTTCAAGGAAACTCCTTTCGCACTTTTTATCCCACTCAAAAGGATTACCCTTGCGGGTTAAGCGAGTTAAGGGTAAAGCTAACTGTGAAAATCCCCTTATAAACCTTCGGTAATAACCTGCCAAGCCTAGAAAACTCCTAACTTCGGTGATATTCTTAGGTCTTTCCCAATTAAGGACAGCATCAACCTTACTGGGGTCTACTGCTACTCCTTCTTGTGAAATTACATGTCCTAAAAACTTCACCTCAGTCAACCAAAATTCACATTTTTCTGGCTTAGCAAACAACCTCTTTTCCCGGAGTATGTGCAAGACGATTCTAAGGTGTTCTTCATGCTCTTGAGGACTCTTAGAATAGATAAGGATATCATCAATGAAAACTACAACAAACTTATCCAAGAAGGGCCGAAAGATGCGGTTCATATAGTCCATGAATACCGCTGGAGCATTCGTTAAACCAAAGGGCATAACTAGATACTCGTAATGCCCATAGCGTGTTCTAAACGCCGTCTTGGGTATGTCTTCTGACTTAATCCTTATTTGGTGATATCCTGACCTCAAATCGATTTTTGAGAATACCGAGGCTCCTCTAAGCTGGTCTAACAGGTCATCTATGCGGGGCAGTGGATATTTATTCTTAATGGTTATCTTGTTAAGCTGTCTATAATCCACACAGAGTCTCATACTCCCATCTTTTTTCTTAACCAACAAAACAGGCGCACCCCAAGGGGAGGCACTGGGTCGAATGAATTGCTTTGCTATCAAATCTTCTAATTGACCCTTAAGTTCTTTCAATTCCAAAGGGGACATTCTATAGGGTGCAATAGATATTGGTCCCGCACTAGGAACCAAATCTATGGAGAATTCAACCTCTCTTTTAGGAGGTAGGGAGAGTATGTCTTCTGGAAAGACATCTATAAATTCACCCACTATAGGGATAGTTGCTACATCCACATTAACCTTAGAACTTGAAGAAAGTACGCATATGAACATGGGTTCCCCACTATTTAGGCATTGGTTAATCTGCGACACACTAGCAAACAGGGAAGGACTTATCTCTTTAGGATTTTCTCCTGGAGATAGGAAAATTATGGACTTTTCTGGACAATTTAGTACAACTTGATTAGCTGATAGCCAATCCATGCCTAAAATGACATCTAGACCTTGAAGGGGTAAGCAAATCAAGTCAACTAGAGACACTCTATCGGATATTTCTAGTGTACAATTTTTGCAAACAAGGGAAGTCTCAATACTACCCTCTGCAGGGGTAGACACAGATAAAGGATATGGCAAAGAGGACAAAATCAATTGTAGACGTAGAGCACATTCACAAGAGACAAAAGAATGGGTTGCCCCAGAATCAAAAAGAATAACAACAGATTCTTGGTTTAGGAGACCGGTACCTTTAATCAAACTATCTTTCCCTTTAGCTTTCTTACCACTGAGGGTGAAAACTCTTCCCGAGGATTGGTTACCAGGAATGGCAACTCCTTTCTTCTTTAGTTGAGGGCAAAATGGAGAAGAGTGTCCCGGCTGCTTGCAAGAGTAGCACATATTCTGACCCGCCAAACATTCTCCACCATGTTTCTTCCCACATTGTGGGCATCCGACAGCTCTAGGAGAGTTAGATGTCTGCACCTGTTTGCCCTTGTCCAAACTCCCTTTTACCTTGAGTTGTTGATGGTGCTTACCTTCATTCCTATTCTTAAGCCATTTCTTCTGATTTTCCACTTCTAATTCTTGCAAACCTTCTTCGGCCACATAAGCTTGTTGAACGATGGTGGGGTATTCAGTAAACCGGGTTTGAGCCAAACTATTCTTGATATCAGCTCTCAAGCCCCAACGAAACTGATCTATCTTCCATTCTTCATTTGGAGCATAACTTGCCTGCGAAGCATGTCTTGCCAAATCTTCAAATTTTGCTACATATTGAGCTACCGACATGTTCCCTTGTTTCAGTTCCATGAATTCCCTCTCTTTCTGTTTTCGGAGGTTGATGGGAATATATTTTTCAAGGAAAACCACTTGGAAATGCTCCCAATCCAAAGGTGTCCCTACAGCAGTCATGTGAGCCTTCATGCCCTTCCACCAATTTGCAGCTTCCTTCTTTAGCATATGAGTGGCAAAAGTAACCTTTTGTTCCTCAGTACACTGTACAACCTCAAAAATCTGCTCCATTGCTTCTATCCAGTGATAAGCATCCAGAGCATGTTTCATATCGGAGAAAGCAGGTGGGTCAAGCTTGAGAAATTGGAAGAAAACACGGTTGGCATCATCCTGGGGTTGTGCTAGTCCTCCAGCCTGAGTCTGATGATGGAGAAGATTATTGGTAGCCGTAGTCTGGTCCCGTACGACCTGCATAAACTCATCCAACCACTCAAAACCGTGCCCATGAGGTCCTGGAGTACCTCTTCCTCTGCCTCTGCCTCTTCCTCTTCCTCTTCCCCTTCCTCCGTGGCCTGTAGATTCATCACTCATAATTCTGCATACCACATATAAATATCAAGCTGATCAGACTTAATACTTAATAAGTTGGTATTTAGAAAAATAAATGCGGAATTCAAGCACAACAATACTACGCAAAACTATCCACAGTTCAATTAGATCGAACTGCTCTGATACCATAAAATGTAATGCCTTAAATGAGTGTCTCAAAAGAAAAACACAAGACATCCACATACAAATGATAGTCATACAGATAGTCTTAACATAATGGTCACATATGACCTTACAACTCAAATAAAAGCATTACATAAAGAAACTACTCTCGAACTTCAATAAAACAATTTATGAAGCCAACAGTTACATATTAAGGTTCCCATGAAATATATTGAGTTAAAGAAAAATTCCTTCTTTATCTCTTTAATCCTTTGAGGGATCTATACCTGCTTATCTGAAACAATAAAGAGCCTAGTGAGAAAAATGATTCTCAGTGAGCTTTGCTTCAAGCAAGAATATATGAATAATTAAAACCAATTAAAACAATCAAAAATGAATATGAGCATGGGCACTTTAACTTAAAACATTCACTAGATAACTTCAAGTGTGAGGGACTTTAAGTGCTCTAGTTTAAAAGATTTTGATATGGCAGTCAGAGCTCTATGACAACAATCAGGCGTCCCTTAATTGCTAGTACCATATCCTAGCCTTCAAGAAAATGAAGGACTTACGAAAAACATATCTCACCCACAATTACATATGTGGCCTCAATGGCTAAATTTGGTTTTGAACAAGTGTCTCACCAAATGTAAACCATTTTAGATTATTAGTGCCCTGCTATATTTCATTTCATCATGATTAAAATCCAAACACAATTAGGACAGCAAGGGTCAATTACAATAAGTTATCAAAAACTTCAATTCACAATGAAATAAGAAGTAAAAGAAAATACCAACATTTGGAGGATGAAGCCTAAAGTTATCATCCATGCCATTTAATCCACAGTCCAACATTCATTTTCAAACAATTAGGAGCTCATAAAACACTAATCAAAACTGAACATATCAACTATGTATTGTAAATAAATCTAAAGTATTCTCAATCCAAACAAAATTATGGAAATCAAAGTGTTAACTTATTCAGAAATTGTCAGCAGAATATTCAGTGACTTGAAACAGAGATTCCTACACCAAAATTGATCCAAATTCTAAAATTCCAAAGCCTATATTGTTACACATTCTGTCTATTTTCTATTAACACAGAAATTAACTCAATCCAGAATTTGTACAATTTACTACAATTTAAACACTACAACAGTATCAGACCAGAGCTCCCAGTACGAACAGCAAATTGAATGTCATTTTTATCCCTCTATACTTAATGGAATTGAACCATTCCAGAACCCAATTCGAAGGAAAATAAGTCTAGTTTCCAATGGTACAAAAATCACTTCGAAACAAGTTCTGAGGAGGAAGTTATGGATGAAATACTAACAGGGGTGCATACGGGTTTGAAAGATTTTTACAGCCCCTTGTCAATTCTTCATCAAAAACCACCTCTAATCAACATGCAAACAAAACCCAGTTGTTTAAAGTCATATATTAGTTCAAAACAAGCAGTATACATAAGTAATTTAAACATTTAACAAATATTTGGGATTTATGGTTACCCAATATTACAAACAACAATTCAAAGACTCACATAACCAAGTAGTGGATTGAAGGTGGTGAGTGTTGATCTCCCTATGCTTCCTAATCTGAGTTGTTCTTCAGTTTTCCAGAATTCTATTTTTTTTTTAGGGAAGCTAGAGGTCTTGCATGTTGTCCTTCTTGCTTGATTTAGGGTTTTTATGAGTTGTAAATGGAAGGTGAAACAGTTGGAAGGAATTGGTGATGAATGGGTTGCTTCTAGATGAAGTGTAAAGGAGGAAAATTATCCAGCCCTCTACCACAAGTTTCTGGTCGAAAATGGAGAGGAAGGGTGGAAGTAAGATGGCTGCCTTGTGTCTTCAAATGATGAATGATGAAGAAGTGTGGGAAAGTCTAGCCATGGAGGTTGGCAGAATTTGAGAGGGAGGAAGAAAGAGAACCAAAAGTTGTTTCTATTGAGGGAGTAAATGAAAATGAACTATTCAGTTTCCCTTTACCTTGCTCTGGCTGAAAATAAGAGGGAGAAAATGGAGGGGTTTTGGCTGGCCAATGGGGTTGGACCTCCTTAACAAGTATAGGTTACTTAGAAAATTTTAGGATAGAGGTGGATAGGTTGGTTTAAAATAAGTGGCTGTGTATGATAAATAAAATAAAATTTCTATTCCATTTAAAATCATAAATAATTAACTTCATTAAATCAATCAACCACACAATTTCACAATTATGAAATATAAAAGAATTTAACCACACCCATAGAAGAATTATAATGAAAAGAATAAAATACCCTTGAGAAAGGATATTACAACACCCCTACTTACAATGGCATCTGAATGACTGAATACTATAATTAGCACTATCCTTGCTCCTTTGGTTAAATATTAATCTAATTAAAGATATTTTTTTTTATGAGGGCCTGCTAGTGCTTTTCCCTATACCGAATAAAAGACAACTCAACCTTGATAGTTGATATAACACCTCCAAGACCTCCTTTTCCTAAAGCAGTACTCGAATATCATATATTGTTTAATTAATTAGCAATTTGCAGAGCTTATCGTTCCATTTGGCACCAAATAATATCACCATTACGTTATCGAAAGTTCGAAACAAAGTAAACTATTTAATTAAAACAGGGGCGTTACTAATTCAATTCATTCAATTAATTATTGTTATTGTTAAACAAAAAACGAACTAGTTTCCCACCTAAGCTTTTGTTTGTATATATGCGTTGGAAGAGTGAGTAAATGCAAATTCGCATCTCATTGTAATTCGTGAGAACTTGCTTCTCTCTCTCTCTCTCTCTCGGTACGGTTTGGTTGTGCCCACTGACCACTGCCTTATTATTTCAGTTTCTTTACTTTTCCTCTTCTATAACCAATTCAATCCTTCACCGTTCATTCAATTCCCACCCATCCTTCGGTTTCAGGCTTTTGCCCAAAATAAAAATCAAAACTTCGTTTAAAACAGCCCCTAAGATTTCGCCCCAAAATCTCGATCCTTTTTCGTTTAAAGTTTAAACATTACCTTCCTTCTTTCTTCTCCTTCATCATCTCTTCTTATTGTTTCATTTCCGTCTTTTTCTTTCTTAGTGGGTTCTCGTTCTTTCCATTTTGAAATGGCATCGAGTATTGGCATGATGGACAGTGCATACTTTGTTGGGAGGAACGAGATTCTCACTTGGATCAACAATCGCCTTCACCTTAACCTCTCCCGCATTGAGGAGGTAACCCTCCTTGCCCCCTTCATCTTGCATCTTTTCGGTATTATTCTGTTCTTGCCAACATTCAATGAAACAAAACGCTTTTTTTTTTCCTCTTCAGTGAATACTCAATTTTACGCCTCTCAATGTAGTATGTTAGAAATGGAAAATCACCAAAAAATTCCCAACTTGATAGTCCAGAATCTCAATTGTCGGTGGTAAATTTTTTTTTGGGGACAAATTTTAGGGCCTATTTAGTTTGGTGAAACTTTTTTATTTTTTTTTAAAATAAAAAAAATGTCACACATTAGTGCCTTTCGGCGACTATTATGACAACTTTGAGAAATGGGGTTTCTTTTCTTTATTCTGTTTCTCATCTCCCTTGCTACATTGCGTGGGTCTTTCATCCCATAATCTGAATCCCTTTGCTTCTTTCTTTGTGGTGGGTAATCCCTACATTTGTAATGCATTTAATTATTTATCTCTTTCATATATATTGGAATCTTCAATTCCTCCACTTACTTAGGAACAATGTTGCTTCCTTGTGTTTTTTTTTTTTCCTTTCTTTTTAATTGAACTAGTTAGGGGTCCTTGTGGGAATGAGAAAGTAGTTCTTCAGTGAAATTTCTTGTCAACAACTTACTAGAAGGAGGATTTCCTTGGTAAGGTTTCATTGAATATGGTGGAATAAGTAAATCTTCAAAGGACTATTATACTGGAAGCTTGAAATGTTAATCGAATGTCAACCAGTTGAAATATTCTGCTGTTACAAGTTGCAACAGATTGTCCAATAATGTATTTTTGTGTACTCATGTATAATATGGGTTTTCAAAATAATTTGGAATTTTGGAAAATTAAAGATGTTGATAACTACATTTAAGGACTTGTAATGGTTGTTCAAGTATGAGCATCGATTCATACTTATTGCTACAAGAAAGCTGATCAGTTATTGCTAAAGCTATCTGATCCTTGTTATCTTCATTGGAAATATACATTTTGGTTCTAATGCTTATGCCTTTTGCTCTTTGCTAGGCTGCATCAGGTGCTGTACAATGCCAGATGATGGACATGACATATCCAGGGGTTGTTCCAATGCACAAGGTGGGAAAATGACTTTGCTTTAACTTTTTTTTTATGCTCTTGATATTTTATTTATATTGAAGAGTAATATTTGAAACCTGGGGTTTATTCTAGGTGAATTTTGATGCCAAGACAGAGTATGATATGATCCAGAATTATAAAGTTCTGCAGGATGTTTTCAACAAGTTGAAAATTGCAAAGGTATCTGTTTATTTTTTATCAGTAATGTTGAGCAAAATACTAGGAATAGAGGTTTGCAATAGTAAATATGAAAGAAATAAATAACACTGGGATGCCTAATTTAACTTTTAGGTGTATTATCGAACTCTGCATTTTTTCCATTAAGGTTTCAAACTTAAAATGGAATGATTTACCACCACTAAAATTTTAGTATATATAGATAGTATGTTTATCAAGGCCTATAAGTTCTGAGGATGGGTAAATATAATGGTGTGGTTCCATTCAGTTACATATTAGTGAGATTTACTACATCCTATATGTTTTCTTCTCCCCTTCCTCTTTGCCCCAATTTATCCTTATGCTTACATCATTGATGGACTTGAATTTTGTGGGGTTTTCTCTTTAGGTAGATTGACTAAGCCTATATGAGATTTTATGAAGGACAGGCTTGGTGTGCATTTTGGCTTTGATGGTCAATCCAAGTTTATCTTTTTTATGCCAGGGACCCAGGGTGTGGATATTCCTCAAGATTTAATAGTGAATTTATTATTAGATGATAACTTCTCTTAGATTGCAAACTAGCAGCAAACAATACTTCGGTATTATCAACAGTTTATGTTTGCATTTACTGGTCTAACATGGGTACCCTGTGGCAGCATATTGAAGTTAACAGGCTTGTTAAAGGCCGTCCCTTGGACAACTTAGAGTTCCTACAATGGCTGAAACGTTACTGTGACTCTGTGAATGGCGGCATTACAAATGAGTATGCTACAGCTTTGATTATCGATGTTTATATATTATTTTTAGGAATACTACTCAATTCTATATGTATGATACATGTTCAATTCATATTTTTACTTGTAATATTTGGACATGAGATATTGGGCTCTTTGTTACAGATAAAAAAAAAATGATTTTCATATAAAATAATTTAGAGATTTGTAAGTAAATCAGAAGCTAATTTATGTTTGTTTATAATCAAGAAAATCATTTTTGAAAACTCTCCTATGTGGAATCAGATTTTAACGACAAGCTAAAAACATAGCTTGAGATTTTTTTTCCAAACAACTAGTTTCACAAAACTAATGATTATTTAAAAAAAAAAAATTGTTTTTTTAACAAAAAATGACTGAAACAAACAGGCTCATTATGCCATGCATTTTTGTTTCTAATATTCACACATTATACTTATTCAAATCTTTTCCTTTTTTCTTAGGAACTATAATCCTGTGGAGCGTAGGAGCAAGGGTGGAAAGGACCGAAGTTTTAAGAGTCTGAAGAGCTCAAAATCAATGCCAGTAAATACTATCACCAATTCTGGTTCAGGCGACCCACACACACTCAGTCCAAATAGAGCCTCTGGTTGGTTTCTTGGTTCTTTGATCCTAAATTGTTCTACATTTTTCCTGCTGGTTTTTCCGTGTTACTATATTTTTTTTCTCATCCTTCTGTTTTTCTTTTTGGGTTGATATCTTTTTGCATGTAGTGCCCAAGCAATTGAGGTCTAGTGGAGGAGCAGGTGTGGCTAATTCTTCAGCAGAGATTCAGGCTTTGTCCAAGCAGGTACACACTGTAGGTAGAAATGTCATGCAAGATAATTCTCCTGTGTTTGAGCATAACTGGATACGATACATATTGCATACCCAATAAAGTCCTTGTACTTATAATCTAGGAATACAAATATGACATGGAATAGGATACTAAGTGTGTAATTGAGTTGGATTGTAGATGGGTTATGGGGAGAAAAAACACTTGAACCAATTAAATGGATTTGTTTGGGTTGGTTCTAGTTTCATCAACTTCAAGGTGTCAAACCCGAATAATAATGGATTGGTTTGGGTGGGTATTCGGGTTGCTCGGTGATTTTTTTTTTATTTTTATTTTTCAAAATATAGCTTAGAGCTTCTATCATTGTCATAAACAAGTAATGGCAAAGTGGGAAAAAATAAACAATTAAACAATTAATAAAAGGTAACTTTTAAAGAGAAAAGCCAAAAAAAAAAAAAAATTTGGTACAAGAAAAGCAACAAATTTGAAGTACAGATTATGTTTCTGTTGCATCTAAGTAGCATAAACTTTGATATTAAAGTTAGTACATAAGACAACAATAATACATAACTGTAAGAATTCACATAACAACAGGTTGTCAAGTTTCATCAAGTGGACTATGATTGTCAGTGGTGCAATAAGGAATAACGGTGGACTATGATTGAGGTCAGTCTAATGTAAGGGAGGACAAAGAGAGAAGAAAATAAAAGTTGGGAAGAATGCCCTAATTTAATTGGTTTGGTTTGGTTTTTCAGGTTGATTAGGTCAATCCGAACTCTTAGACCCTTATAGGATATGATATGACAATATGACAAACTTTTAAAAATATATGGCATGATATGACTATTGGACAATATATCAAATTAGTATAAGATAACATAAAAGCACAAGCATTAAGTTAAAAGAGAAATAATGTTTTAAAAGTTAACATGAATAATTATAAACATAATTAAATTCTAATATTTATCTAATTATTTTGATGTTTTCAGTTATATTGGTATAAAAATTGAAAAAATAAAAGTAAAAAGTTATAGAATATGCAATGTGAATATCCAAAAGTATGTCTGAAGTATCCGGTATATGAATACAAGCTTCATCCTACAGCAAGGAAATTGCTACATATATGTACTGTGTAGTCATTGTTGATTTTTCCTGATGCTAGCCCCTGATAGTATATTGTATGCCTGTGCTTTCACAGTCTCAGTCACCTTCTATTTGTTCTTTTATGGGTGTGCCATTGAGGGTTTGATAAATTAATGAAAAAAATTATTCTCCTTGGTAATATGTTTATTTTTCAATTTATTATTCCTTTTTCTTTTTTTCAGGTTACTGATCTCAAACTCTCAGTGGAACTATTGGAAAAAGAAAGAGACTTTTACTTTGCAAAACTAAGGGACATAGAAATCCTTTGTCAAGCTACAGAACTGGAGAATGAACCTGTAAGATAAGAAATCTAATGAAGGCTCGCATTGCAGTTTAGTTATTTTAATTTGTAATGGATTTCGGTCTTTTTCGTTTTGGGCTTGTTATGTGATCGTGTCTAACTTTTATGCAATTTAGCTTATCGGTCATATTCTATTTTCATGATTTAGTCAATGATTTTATCTAGATTTCCTAATTCCTTTGGTGAGAAAATTGGGGAAATAAGGTATGGGGTCTACCTTGAGTTCTTAATTTCTGTGTTTCTTTAGTCAAATAGAAGTGATTCATTATAGGGTTTGGAAAACTAATAAATTTTGTTTTCTACGCTATCTGTGCCAACTTGGTTTTTTTGCTTCTTCTGTAAGCATGACTAGGATTGCAACTCTTCTTTAGCTTTCTCAAACTGTATATGTTCGCTTTGTTATGATACAGATGGATGATGGTGTTATGTAATTGTGGCCGGTAATAAAATATTTGAACATCAGGGGTTGTTAAAAAAGTGAACTGTTCATTCTTTTAAGATGAATTAAATAAACCTGAGCATTACATGTTTTTTGTGCAGATGTCTGTAGCAATTAAGAAGATTTTGTATGCTGCTGATGCAAAGGAATCTGCATTGGATGAAGCTCAGGATTACCTTAACGAATCTTTGAATGCTCTTGAAGGTGAAGAAGAAACGGAAGACTGATTACTCCTAAAAATAGCTCCTGGCTGATATGTGTATGATACTTGCCAATGTCTTTGTTAAACTCAATGTCATCTGTAATGACGAGACTGGTAATCCTTACCCATGCCATGGCCAAAGTGCCATTTAATGACACAGTTGTAGGCTTGTAGCTGTTTGGTGCTATTTTCTTCTTTTAAGCCTGGATGGATAATCAGAGGATATTTTGACTGATTTCCCAATAAATAGAGCTCATCTTGTCTTCCTTAAATCTACTCAAAGAAGAACTATTATTGTTTTGATCAATAAAGAACTATTATGACTGTTGCTTTAGAATTTAGAAATGGAAGTGGCTATTGCCATAGTATCTAGTGTATAGTGTTATGTTTTTTTATAAGAAAGCATTTGAAGCCACCTTCCCATGTTACACGAAAATTGATGCAAATATGAAGGGCTGGTTCAACACTTATAGTTTATCAGGTTATGGTTGAGAGTTCGGAGGGCAAGAAGTCAAAAGGACATGGAAAGGGGGTGGAAGGTTAATATTTTAGTTTCTTTTCCGTTGTTTGGTTGCTTGAAAGAAATGAGGGGAAGGTTTTAATATATGGGAGGAAAATGGAGAATTACCAGGTAACACATTATTTTTAATTAACATGTTAAAGTAAATATAATTGAGTTTACTTTTTATGCACCGTTAGCATTATTGAAAATTTTCTCTTTTATTTATTAAAATAAAATAACACATGTTAAAATATTAGTGGATGTTAGTGTAAAATTTTTTATACTGACCGTGTATACTACTTTCTTCCAATATAATTTTGATAACTCCAGGAGTATAAATATCTAAATCAGCGAAAGCAATTTTTAATTAACCTCTTATAATTTTCCCTTCCTCTCCCTTATTTATTTCCTATCGATCCCTTTCCGTCGTGCAAACATACAGTATAAATTTAACACTTATGTTTTTTGGACAATTGAATTTGGACACCTGTATAGATATTGTATATTGGACGGATCCATGTAGCCCTATTATTTGGAAAAATTTGCCCCCAATGCACTGGACTCCTACCAGAGGCACGAACCTCACGACAGATGGTGAGACAACAAGACCCATGCGCACTTTCTAGCTGTGATTGACATGTTCTACTGGTGCTAGGCTGTTACTTGACTTTTATTTTGTTGTGAGGAGCTTTTTCTTTTAACCTTGCTATAAGCCTATGACAACCTTCACCGAAGAAGCAGCAAGGATTTCCCAAAATAAAATAATTTTTTTTATTAATCGAAAATGTAACTGAGAAACAAGGGAAAGTATAAATAAATAAATCTAATCTCATATGAAATTGAGCATAGATTACTAGCTAGTTTAAAATTATATATAATATAAATACTATCTTTTGAGGTAAATTATTAGTATATTAGATTATTTTTTATTATAAATATATTATATATTATATAAAATAAATATATATTTAATTACAATCGGTTCGACCACAGTTGGACTATTGAACCGTGAGCCAGTACCTTCACCTATTTGAAGATCGGTTCTGATTTTAAAACATTGATCAATATACATCTTGTTTATATATAAAAAAGATTGGTTAAACATGAAATTAAATGTATTAATTTTGTTTCCTTAATTATAGGAGATAATTTTTTTTTTTTGAATGAGGTATGTAATTTATTTGATTAGATATATTAAAATTTTATGATTTTAATATATATATGACTTTATCTTGATATATATGATGATAATTATTATTAATTATTTTAAAAATATATTGTCCCTACTGGGACAGGGTCCTAGATCCGCCACTGGATGTGAATGTAGGTGGGATGAAGATGTATTGTATTCCAAAATAGAGTAGATGTATATTATGCAATTGTAAGTATGGTTGACACTTACGTGTTAATAATAGTTGTACAAATAACATAGCTCAAAATTTAATGAAGGTTGCGAGGAATTACATGATAATCTTCCCTTTTCTTCCCTTTATTTTAATGGGTTATGCTAACCGGGGCACTAGTTAAGGAAACCAAAAATAGTAAAGATTAATTGGAAAACCAACTTCAACACTCTTTAAAATATGAAATGTATCTAGTCCCAATGAAAAATTTCTTTTGTAAAATCCTTAACTAATGCTCTAAGGGCATCGGTTATCACTCTCCTATTTTAAAAATCTTCCGTCTATCCATTTAGTAATAAAATTCCTTTCATCCTCAAGAGACGAAGTAAAGTTAGGGGGAAATTAAATATCCTCGGACAAATTATATCAGCTATGTTGAAGGGAGAAATGAGGACTGTTTAACAACTCTTTTTTGTCTTGGTCATGAATTATTATTTAGGAATATATATATATATATAACAAAATCGTGTACCGTCCACAATGATGCATCCGAAAGCTTGCGTTTCAGTAATTTTTCCCATCATGACAAAGCACAGCAATGTTATCTTTCACGCGAACATTTTCCTAAACGTGTGGCATCCATTCACTTGACGACCTTCACATTCTTATTCATCATCTCTTTTCACTTGCACTCTTTTTCCAACTTGGCTTGTTATGTTATTTTTTGGCTTAATTATACTTTTGATCCCTGATTATTGGTCATATGCGATTTTGGTCCCTCAAGTTTTCTTTGAGCACATTTAGTCTCCTTATTATTTTAATGTTATAAATTCAATCCTTCTGTCTAATATTCATCAAATTTTCAATAATCAATCAAGAAGAACCGTTGCTTTAAGCACATAGAACCTCTAATTGAACTTTTGTAGTGAATAACCATGTGATGAAACCAAAAAAAAGTTCCGAAAAGGAGGGACGAAACCAACAAATGTCATAAAGGAGCCATTATAGCATATGGAAACAAAGAAGCAGAGGAGAGAGAAGCTGAGGTTTTATGTACCTAGAGTAATGGTTCCTCTCCATCAACCATGTCAAATTGTCAATCATCGAAAAAAATTGACAAACATTAGACTGAAGTATCATATTTTCAACGTTAAAAAAATAAGAAGACCAAATGTGCTAAAGAAACTTGAGGGGCCAAAATTGAATATGATCAATAATAAGTGGACCAAAATTGCAATTAAACCTTATTCCTTTGAATGTCCAACCTTTTAAAAACCCAATCTTGATTGTACACAACACATCCCATGCATCAGAAACGGTGAGGAATTTTCATAGGTCACTGAAAAAGTCATTGCTGTTAATGCTGGTAAGAAGAACAATTCCGTACATCCATTAACCACATAAAACGTTGTTCTGTGATCATACATAATATTACAGCCACCTATGATATCATTTATACTCAACCATAACACATCAAGCGAAAAAAAACGTCGTATACTGTGTACCACGTGGTTATTAGTTATTAATTATTATACATATATTTGTGCGTTTTCATTGCATTCAGTAAACTTAATATGGGTGTCTGGACTTCATGCTCTTGCGCCCCCAAGTTTGAATTTTCGAATGTTCATTCTTCCATTTAGTGCCAGGGCAAGAACATCATATTCCTCCACGTACCAGAGTTCTGATACCACTGCCTGGAAATATGTTTAGAATAAAATCAAAGCATGTAAATTATAAGATATGGGTGTTTATAAAAAGTAAGCATTTGAATTGATAAAAAGTTCATTCTTCCATTTAGTGCCAGGGCAAGAACATCATATTCCTCCACGTACCAGAGTTCTGATACCACTGCCTGGAAATATGTTTAGAATAAAATCAAAGCATGTAAATTATAAGATATGGGTGTTTATAAAAAGTAAGCATTTGAATTGATAAATTAGATTAAGATCTCAATCCAAAAGTTGATATACCCTTAATTAGATACAACAAATATTTTCTCTCTTTATTTTTTCTTTTTGGTTCAAGAGGAGGCTCAAAGGGAGGCCTTACAAAGGGAGGAGAGGGAATAAGGGAATGATTTAAAGAGACGAAGTGCATTGCGAGGATTTGAATCGACACTTATAATTCATGTTCCACAACTTAATCGATTGATTTGAATCTCCTAAAAATATATATATATATATATACACTTACACTAATCTTAAAATATTTGTTGTTTAATGTTTTTGTCCAAAAATCAAGCTATTAAATTTCTTTAATTTCGAATAACATAATTAAATAAATTACATTCTCACTTCATTAATTAAATAAATTATATTCCAAAGTAAGGAAGCTACTTCTTGAGAATCTATCTCAAAAAGGACGATCCTGAACCCCCTATCCCAGGCAAGCGACAACCCACGTTTCGCTGCTAAAAGCTTAGCAAGAAAACAATCTCCGCTCCCTTCAAAGCTAGAGAAACCAGAGACCCATTTCCCCTTGGATGAACGAATCAGACCATCTGCTCCCATAAAGGAGGAAGACTCCATAAAACTACCATCCACATTAACTTTGACAAAATCCCTGGGAGGAGGAGACCAGGAAACAAAAAGCCTGTCCCTATGACCATGATGAGAAAGAAATATGCAGAATTCATCATGGGAACTCCACACACGCCTCACCACTAAATGAACATCTCAAGCATCCTCACTGAACATCATGTTATTGCACCACCTCCAAACCCACCACAACCTAGCAAGAAACGAGATTGCTTTCTAGAAGCCATCTCCCTAACCTAGTCTACTGCAAGAGACCAATTCTAAGCCAAACTTCTCGAGAGCGAGGGCAGTAAAGAAAGATAAGTGCTGTAAGAGTCCAATTCTAAGCCAAACTTCTCGAGAGTGAGGGCAGTCACGGAGGCAATGGAAAGTGCACTCCACAGCAGCAAAATAATGAGAACAAGCACTGATGGAAGCCAAACCTCTATGATTGCGTAACTCCATCGTAGGTAAAGCATGATGAAGGATTAACCAAACAAAAAACTGAACCTTAGCTGGAACCTTAAGCTTCCAAAGCCAACTCCAATCTTGGTTAGTGTCCCAATCATGGTGTCTACTCAAAAGCGAGGAATACCCCAATTACACTGTTTATGAATTAATGTTGTTTTCGTATGGGATATTTTAGGGCAAGGTGTATTATCTTGCAATTGCAAAAAAAATAACTCATTACTGTTACAGTACCCAGAATTCAGGAGAGGAAAAGGCAAAGAATTGGGAAGGAGAGGAACAAGATGAAGGGCACTCTTGCTACTCTTGCTCCTAACATCGTTTTGATGTTCAGTTCCAAAGTTGTGAAATATGTTTCTTTCTTTTTTTTTCTTTGTTGCTATATGCAGCACTCCAGATTACATAACCCCTAATAATCAGCACATTTCGAATGGCTTAGAATCCAACAAGGTAATGCAAACTAGATAACTTGGAGAGACTCGACACAAATTTCTGGAGTTTGAGGAGACCAGGATGACCCAACTGAGCATGTATGGTAAGAGGGGAATCTGTGGCAGAGCAAACCCAAAGAGCAGGTGGAGAGCTAGTAAAGGCCATAAGACTTGCTTCCGGTGCCAATCGTCGGTCCCGAACTCAGGTCTTGCAGGATAACAATATCTTTAGTAAAGGTAATCAACCAATCATGAGAACGAGTTAAACGACTAACAGAGAGTAAATTAAAGGGACACCCAGGGGCATAAAGGACAAAATCGACATACAAGGAAGGAAGCAGATGGGAAGTTCCAATACCTTGGGATTGGGTTTGAGAACCACTAGCTAAAGTGACAATAGGTAAAAAACCCCGACGTAGAAAGAGAGGAGAAAAGAGCCTTGTTACCAGAGATATGGTCAGACGCACCAGAGTCAAGAACCCAAGGAGGGTGACTGAGATATGCAAGTAGATGAATTACTAGTATTTGCAACCAAAGCAGTGGATCCGGAGGACTTTCGATGCTCAAACCACTGGAGAAAATCTTCATTATTAGCCGGAGAGGCCTTAGGAGGATCCATGGTCTTAGGAGGATCGATAGAACCAGAGAAAGCCATAGATCAGATATAAAAGGATCGAGAAACAGAACCACAAGGTGCCTAAAAACTTGAAACGGTGTGCACGAGCAGTGTTAGTAGCATTGGAACTGCCAGAAGAAGTCGACTGCCGCGGCAGAAAAATCGTCCGTAACGAAGCCACCACACGTTGGCAAAACGAGTTGCTCCCTGATGCTTCTGGACGCGCATGTGGGCGCGTGAGGAGGCGGTTGGGGCTAGGTCTTGGGGTTGGGCTGCACAAGACAATGTGGTTTTGATGGTGGAGTGGTAGGCCGGAAAGGTCATCGGAAAAGGTGGCGCTGACGGCGGCATGGGACAAAAACGACCAAAAAAAGATGCCAGAATGAAGACACGACAGTGGAGAAGGGGCAGGCAAGAGGACAGTGGGTCCACCGGGTAAGCGCTGTTTTAGGATTACCTCTGTCTGGCTCTAGATACCATTTTGAAAGAGAGAAAACCTGCATGAAATGCTGAAACCATGTGTCTCAACTACATATCGGAGTTTGTTTTATATAGGTTTAATGAAATAATTACACAACGACTATAGGAGATTCTATTCCTAAACCTATACATTAATTACAACGATTATAAACATATTTTCAACACCTTACATTTTCATAGCAATTCAAAAAATATACTGATATTTTGAAAAAAATAAATTTTCTTACTAAAAGGGAGAATGTAAAGAATCAGAGAGTATTGTTCGATTTTTTCCCACATGAGATGCAGCAACTAGGAAGAAGAGGAAAATAGTTTCTAAGGTGAGCTTGTCTCTGAAGTGAACAAATAAGTATATCCATCCTTCATTAGCTAAAGTGCATTGAAATCTCAACTCAAACTCAAAGGTGAATATATTCTTACTTGCCTACTTTACACAGCTTTACTATGGGAGAAAATATCACTATCGCAAACCCCTTCCCCATAACTTTCCTTTTCCATACTCTCTGAATAAATATCAATTATTACTAGACTAAAGTGCAAGAAGTGCTTCTACTTGTTTTGCATACCATACGCAAATGCATATAGTCAATTTCGATTTCCAAAATGATTCATATCCACATCTAATCAGGTTTAGGTCCTAAGTTTACTATAAAAACTCACAGATTTCAACTTTTTAACTGAAATTCCAATTCTGAATTCTCACTGCTGGCACAAAATTACTAATGATATAACCACAAACCTTGAATCCTCGGATCTGATTGTTAAGTCGATCAACCAGCTCATGGAAAAATTGGATATGATCCGACGTTTTGGGCAGCTCCTGCATATAACAAGATTTGACAATAAATAATAGAATGAAGGGGGATGGGGTTAAGTGTTAACAATATACTGCTATCTATCTGCCAAATAAGAAATCAGATACATTTTTTGGACGATTGATCAGCCATGGAGAAATCAAAATGCAAAAGTATTTGGGACAAAGACAGTTCTCGATTGGAGTATCATAAAGTCAACCTACTTGTGAGTTGTGACTATACCCCATTTAAAGTTATGTTATTCCTTGGTATACTTCCTGTCAAATTCATATTCATTTCATTATTATTTTTTGTCAATACCACTTGGCACTTTAACCTTATCTGAAATAAACAAGTTCTAAAATTTTACACAGTGAAACTACACTTGCTTTCAATTTGAACTTTATAGTCTTATAAAGCCATACAAGTTAACAACTGTTACTACCTGACTACAGGTTGACAATTGTGCCAATGTCCAAGTCAGTAGCAAATGCAATTTTAAAATGCGTGATAATGTCACTTAGCAGCTAACTCAAATAAATTTCAATAGATACTGTCGAGTCATATTACCATAGGCGATGCTTTAGGTGGACCCAAAAGCCTTGCAAAAGTCGTGTGAAGAATTGCAGCATCATACTGCAGACGAAAATAATGGAGATCATCAAGCACCACAAAGCTAAGCAATTTTAGTGTAAAAATGATATCAAATCACCAATTAGTTAAAGAAAAACAAAGGACTGGAGCCATAGAGAAATCTGTTATATTATAAAAGAATACTAAATAGGACATTTCAAGCCATAGTAAACACATTTTTCTTGCACTGCCATTATAACAAAACTGAGTATTCAAATGATGCTTACAAGTTGCTTCTCTGGTGCATGTGGAAGCACATCCTTCAACTTAGCACGAATGGTTATGGGATCTGTCCCTGAGATGACCTGCAGAATAAGCACAAAATGATTACCAGAGGCTTGCAAATGCTGTCTTAAATTCTAACAAAGAAACGATTCAACATAATGACTTAGAGATATAGAGATGATTTCAATTTTTTTTGTTATATACTTGTTGGAAAGTCTCACATAAGTTGGAAATGAGAGAAGTAATATAAAGTATGGAGTGCACAAGACCAAATAGCATTTAAGCATTTTCGACAAAGTTGCAAGTTGCAACTTTGAAGCACAATTCTACATGTTAAAGACCAACTCACTGACCCACACTTCAAGACTTTGACAGTGCCCACTCATAAATTTTAACATAGTATCAGAGCCCATATGTCCTTGCAGCCTATTGACAATCCAAGTACCAAGTCAAATTTTTATTTAAAAAAGAACGAAAGAAGAAGAACTGAGTAAATGTTGTAGACCCTGAGTCCCGAAAAGGAGCACAGGCCCAGACAATAAAATGAAGATGGACATGTGCCCTCTAAGACTCAAACCTTGAAGTATAAGCCCAGACTGATGATTAAAGCCAAGTCACAACGAGGTCAACCTAGTTGGACCTTTTTTTTTTGGGGGGCGGGGGGGGGGGGGGGGGGGGGGGGTGGTCGTTAAGGGGGGGACTTGGTCGGGCCGCCCGACAAGGGCCTACGGCCTAGCCTACGTAAGGCCTGGCCTGTTTAGCAAAAAGGCTAGGTTTAGGCCTTTTAAAAAGTCTTTTTAATTAAAAAGGTCAAGTTCAGGCCTATTGAAAAGCCTTTTTGGCCTGTTAGGCCGGTCTCTTTATATATATATATATTAAGAATATTAATATTAAAATAAAATGATTTTTACAATTTGCCTATTTGTAAAAGCCTATTTAAAACTAGAGGCCTATTAGCCTATTTAGAGATAGGCTAGACGGCCTATTTGAAGTCTTTAATATGAAGCAGGCTTTTAAAAAGGCTAACAGGCCAGGCCAAGCTTTTAAAAAGGCCAGGCCAGGCTCAAAATAAAGACTTTAACAGGTAACATGCCAGGCTTAGGCTTTAAAAATTTTAAACAGGCCAGGCTTATTTAAGCAAAGCCTGGCCTGGCCTGGCCTATTCCCACCCCTAGGGGTCGTTTAGAAAATAAAAAAGTCCCACATTAGTTGGAAATGAGGAAAGTAGAGTGAATATAAAGCTTTGAGTGCAGAAGTCCAAATAGCCTGAGGCATTTTGAGCAAAGTTGCAACACTCAAGCATAAACCCACATGTTGAAGACCAACTCACTCACCCACACTCTGAGACTTGGACGGGGCCCACTTATAAATTTAAACAATTCTACAACCACATCATGACTACTTTGCAAGGATACCGGTACGATACCGACACACAGTGCGGTTATAGGTATTTTCCAAAAATCTAAGGTATGATAAGTCAATATGTGAGGCCTGAGATGTGAGGATGAGAGACTGATTATGTGACTCACAAGTTCAGCAGAAAAAAGAAACAACCCTAATTTTCCAACCCAAAACGATGTAGATTTGGAACAATCCGGACCAAAAGTGTACCCAACACGCGTACCCAAATTAAAAAAATAATACAATAAATTGGTACGTACCCACGTGTACCCAATCCGTATCGGTACCCGATACGTTCTCAGTACGTGTACATCACCATTTTTCGAGTACCCATACTTCAGAGGTTTTAGAAAATTTAGAAAACAGAACCACTTAAGTCCAAAAGGTAATACTTTTCTATGCAGGTCAAGCTTCACCATTCTAAATTTTCACTTAACAGGACTAAGTATATCAAACTGCTTTATGTGTGTATAAGAGAAAGGGAGAGAGAGTAAGAAGGTGGGGAGAATGAAATAATCATGCCCCGTGTCAGTGTGCATCTCATAGTCTATAATACGTGTATCATGGATAAGGGCACAAAATACACGATCCTTTAGATGATGAAAAGAAACCTGCCAGCAACCAAGGAGGACACCAGTTGAAGTCAAAACCACCCTATCCAAAACAATTTTCAAAGGGCAGAGCGTCGCAGCAACAGCTTGCACAGAAGATGCTTCAACTTCTATCTAAACAAAAAATGATTGTCGTGAGTTAGAACAGTGAACTGCCAGAAAGAAAACGGAGACATCCAAAATGGAAGTATACCTCTTCTTTGGTGGCAGGTACAGGTACAATATGGTGAGAGGCATGGAACATGCTAAAATGGTACAAATTAGAGTCCTGAAACCAGATTGCTAATTGACACACATGTAAGAATGCCAGTAAAATAAAAACAAGATACAGAGAAGGTTGAAGCAACTCGGGTGTATGTTTAAACACAGAGACCAGATCAGTGAATGACTCCGAATTATGTTGATCCAACTGCAGCTTACCTTTATCAAAGTATGGATTAAAAATACTTTTGACAGCCTCCCTGTGTCATGCAAACCATGCATGTGTTATATGCATATCAAATTACTTGATACAAAGTAATAAAAAAATTCAAACTAAAGAAGATAAATACAACGATAAAAAAAGGATATGTGAAGGAGAAGATATAATTATCATTATAATTTATAAAAGTGGCAAGCTATGCCTCTTTCTACCAGGAAAGCTGTTAGGACCAAAAATTAAAAGCAAAAGAAAAAAGAGGGTAAATCAAACTGCATGTTCTGTGGTTAAATTGTACATAAAAGAGGAGTAGGAGACACTATAAATCCTAATTTAAAACAGAAGTCAGAAAATACAGGAAAGGCAGTGTACTCTGTTGACTGGTTTTCCGGAAAGAAAAAGATTGTATATTTATTGGTTCAGCAGATGGCCTCTCTATTGTCACTCTTAACTAAATAATTCACAGTTGTAGATTCTGAAACATCAATGGAGTTCAAACTTCAAAGGGGGTAAAGTGTATATAAAGTGTATATTTCTAAAAGAGGATAAGATGTAAGGTTTTAAATTTGGTGTACTGAAATTGACATAGACATCAACTTTATAGAATAAAGACGAAAATTGTAATTTGCTCAAAAAGGAAGGAACCAAAATGTCAGATATAATGAGATTTGTAACACTATAAACAACGGTAATTTTGTCCTAGCAAGGTATAAAGTACTTATTAAAAGCACAATTATTTGCAATAAAATCTATAACAATCTTTAAATGCCAAATGTATATAAGAATGAAAGTTTAGAGCACATAATAGTAATAGAAATTTACAAAAATAAACCTTGCAGCTAAAGTGATGGAAAGAAAAGATTCAGTACTGTAAGGATAAACAGATCAAGCGGTAAGTGTATTATTGATTCAGTACAATGCACTGGTATACACAAGGCTATGAACACACATCATATCTTTAAGCCTGAATCTACCTAGAAATTTTGTGCAATACTTTTGTTAAAATTTTAATTTCAAATCTTTATTTCCTTTGGTGTTCACCAGAAGCATGAATCTCTAGCATGATCCATTTCAAAAGTAAGATCCGATCTCAGTAAGATATTCTATACTTTAGATACAACAAAGCTTTCAATTTCCCAAAGAACACTAAATCTTATTCCCGTGAAAAGAGAGAGTTCTATCCTATGAATACTGTGAATGGTTTGTCACTGTTATTCAAGTTTTCAACATATCAAGACAAAAGAATTTTCTAGAGACCATAAGATGATGCAACATATATCAGATAAAGCCATAAAGGAAGGAGAATTTTTAAATGACTATGGTATTTAAATATGATCATCTGATTCAAAACCAATGTCAAAGTCAGAAAATTATGACATCTCAAGCATAGATGCATGAATCATCAATGATGGAATCCAGGAGTTAGATTATTAATGCTTACGCGATGGGGACAGAGAATTCAGGGCTCAAATACAACACATTAGCTCGCACCGGAGGATTTGCAGGCTGCATATGGAAAATAATCATTAGCTGCTGCTCAAACAATTCCATGAAACATGGAAGAAATATGTTACCTTGAGTACAGGGGTTACAGATCCATCCTTCAGGGTGAAGATATCTGAAAGAGATAACGACTGAGTGGTTTCACCATCTTTCAGGAAAGCAGCTCCATGCTCATCAAGATCTCTCGCCATCTTCTCATATAACTTAGATCTCCTCTCCGTGTTTAAATTTGGAGAATCTGAAACAGACCCTTTTAAACTTAGTACCACACTCGCATATATCTTCCATCAAAATCAGATTTTGAATAAAAACTACAACCAAGAGAACTTCTTCACATCAAATCAGTAAATTGAGCCAAAAAAATAATAATAATTACAGTGTAAAAATTCTGAGTTTGTCTTGAGAGAGCCAAATAATCAGAGAATTCATAAATTTTAATGACCCAAATTGAAAAATCTCTCACCAGTTGATACAAAAGTAAAATCTACCTTACCTGGAAACTCACACAAAAAGGGAAAAAAAAAAAAAAAAACAAAGGAACAAACAAACCTAACTGAACCTCGTTTAGGCTAAATCGCCAAAGCAAAGTTTGAAAATTGATTGTTAAATGGAGAGAATAATGAAAAATTACCTAAAGAAGATGATGAAAGGGTGTCTGATGAGTTATGGAGGGCCATTTGGAACAAAGTGAAGAAGAGGAAAGCGGATATGAGCCAAATCAAAGCTACCGTTTTGGAATGACTCCACCAACTCCAGTTCTCATTCCTACCCATCATAATATATTGTACAGCACTGAGAATCAAACGGTAACTCGGTGAGTAGAGTCCCAATCATGTCACAACCACGCATTTGATTATTCCTCCTCCTCAATTGTCATAGACTTTGCTACCGTGATACGTGGGCATAAAACAAACACAAATAGACTTTGTTCCCAAAAAACAAAAGCAACACGACCTCAACTAAACTATTTCTATATCAAAACATTTCATTTTTTAAATACTTTAATTAATCTTTCTATTTGTAGTACTCATAATAACATGTTTCCACGCCGAACTTTTTAGCTTATATTCAAATTTTTTTTTTCTGTTGATAAACTGATATTCAATTTTTTTTTCCTCTAGCATGGTATATCATAACATTTTTTAGGTTTAATTATTGAGTTGATCCCAAACTGTTTGGGAATTTTCAATTTGAACCCTAAACTATTTATTTTTTCAATTGATCACCGATCTCGTAATTTTTTTTTTTTAATTGGGTTCCTACAATACTAAATCTGTCAGCCCACTGTTAAAGTTAACAGAATATGCTTTGACACCTTCCATCTGGACCTCCATGTCAGATTATTTTGCCATGAGACCGAATCTACTAATTTCTTCCTATTTTCTCCCTAATTTCATATTGCTTCAAAAATCCGCAATTCCTTGTTCTTCTCTGACCCACCGTTTGACATTCCAATCTCTAATCTCATATTGAGTTTCCTTGTTCCGTCCCGTTCTTCACACTCCTCTCAAACGGTGCTTGTAGTAGCCTGTTTTTAATTATGTTATTTTATTTATATTTTTATTTGAGATTAAGGAAGTGGTTTTGGAGGAAACAAAATCATATCTAGAACTTACTCTATGGTAGGAAGCTCCAGTTAAAATTTGGGTTTAAAACTCAGACGAAAACCGGTCTGCATTTTTAACTGACAGTATAATTTTATACTGACAGAAAACTCTAATTTGACTCGAAAACAGAAATTTGTAGATTTTTTATATTTTGTCCGTGAAAAAGTCTACTTTCCAAATTTCTGATCAGAAATAAAATATTATGTGTATTCGGACGAATTTTGGCAAAGGTCCGAACGGAAAACAATCGGTGTTTTCACTGACAGGAAGATTTTAATGATCAGAAAACCTAATTTTGACTCGTGAACAAAATAATGTAGGTTTTGATCACGTTTCCAACGAGATAGGTTATTTTGAATTTTTTGTAAAAAAATAAGATATTAGACGATTCTCGGGCGTTTTGGTCGTTAATCGGGTAATCGACGGAGCCGGGGACAGATAACAAAAAATATCTAGATATTTATTTGAAAATATCAAGATATTTATATTTTAACTTAATCATGATTAGTATTAACTTAACCTAGGTTAAGTCAATTTCCTATCTATAACACCCCCCCCCCCCCCCCCCCATCCCTTCTCCTTCACTTCTTCTTCAACCAAAACACAAACTCCATTTTCAAGAGCTCTAAGTGCATCCTTGTTGAAGTACATCAAGATCATCATTTTCTTTCCATTTCCATCATCACTTGAGGTAATATGATGATCTTTGATCATCTATTCTCCTTCTTAAAGTCATTTTCATCTTATTTCATGATTTTATTTTCTTAGATCTAGAACTGTTAAAGAATTCTAGAAAAATCTTAAAAATGTGAAACCAATTTCTATGACTAGTTATGATCACTTCTTTCATTATCAAAGAGCATGTAATCAAAAACATTTTCCATCCCTAAAAATTTTCACTACGTAAGTAATTAGTCTTCTATTTAATTAAATTTGTAATATTTGCTTTTATTTTATTACACACATGATGAACATATAATTGACATGAATATTTTGTTTATGATAGCGCCATGAAGGCATGCAACATATCTTGCGCCAACAGGAAGAGTAGGTCTTTAAAATTTAAAAGAAATCCTGTTTAGATTAACCTCAAGGTTGCTAGTTTATTAAATAGTAATTGATACTATAATTACTATATATATATATATATATATATATATATATATATATATATATATATATTTAATTGACATTAAATTTCATTCTTTTGTAGTCTCGTTTTCAGCCAGATACTTGGACGTGTGCCTATTATGTACATCATATGTTGAACACCGTCACGGTATCTATTACCGAGGGATGGAGGAAGGTAATTAATTAAACAAGTTATTTAATTATATATTTTATTTTTGATGATGACTTGGGTTAATGTGTATTTGATTTAACTTGTGCAGGCTCTCGGCTATCAAGGTCCTCTTGAGAAAGACGATATTAAAGACTTGAGGACGAAATTTGCAGAATTCTTTTTTAAGTATGCTGCAGAAAAAGGAATACAAATTATACCTCATGCATACTTAAAAGATGTGTAGTTTGTATGAATTTACATTTATATACTTAGAATATACATAATATGTAGTTGTACATAGAATATATATGTATTATTATGTTATGAATTTTTCATGTATTGTGGCCTAAATTATGTTAATTAAGATAGTTCTAATTGTTTTAATTAAGAATTGTGTTAATTACCTAGTAATAGTTCTAAATATTGGAATTAATGCAAATGCATGAGTTAATGTATATGGACTTATTAGTGATGAGTGTGTGCAAATTCTGTATTATGGAATTAGTGAATGCAGGGAGCTATATGAGAGAAGGGATACTTTAACAGAATTTTTTTTTTTTAAAAAAAAACCTACTTTTAACGTCTGTCTTTTATTCAAAAGACGTTAAAATTAGTAACTTTTAACGTCTGTTTTTTAAATCAACAGACGTTAAAAGTAGTAATTTTAACATCTGTTATATAGTATAACTGATGTTAAAGGTGTTACATATAACGTCAGTTTAGTAAAAGACAAACGTTAATTGTAAACTTTTACGTCTGTTCAAAATAGACGTAAAAAGTGACATATTTAACATCTGCTGTATTAATGTCTGGCTATTTTAAGACGTGAAAAAGTACTTTTAACAGATATAAAAAGTGCTTCCTGCACCAGTGCATACTCCTTATTTGTTTGGGCTGTTTAGAATCCACATACTAGCTGCAACAAGTAACTGATCTGGCTCCAGCATTACATGTGAGGGATATGCCACAACGTATTATTGGGCAACTGCATTGTTGAATTATTGTACCTCCCTGACTATCAATTGTCACTGTGTACTAACTAATTAAGGATATATAACTTACTTGATATTAGAAGACTGATTACCACCTGCGTACTTGTTCAGTTGTCTCCTTATAATAGCTAGGAAGAGCTCAAAGCTGACTTATTAGCTCTGTCAGATGTATATGCATATCAGTTACTTGTCAAAGTAAGTTAGTTACCATAATTCATCTTATTTTATAAATATTTCATTTTGCTTAGGTAGGCCCCATATATTACACACTTTGAATGTTATGGCTTCAATGGGTTCTTGGTTTATCCTTGGCCTACTTAATGTCTTAATCTCATATGTTTTTAAGGTAATGAAAACAACTTACAACTTTAAATGATGTAAATTTAAATATTGAAGCCGTCCACTGCTACTAATCATGAATTTTTTTTTTAAATGCACTTAAACTATGTATGGTAGTGGGCAGATTCATATCTCTAATCTCTCCCTCCAGCATGTCCAGAGTCCAGACAAAGTGCAAACATAGCAGGCCAGTACGCACAACATTTTTGAGTGGATCCAGATCGATCTCTAATTTATTGTGTCATAATCAGTATTACCCAACCTGTAGGCCAAATGCGAAGATGAAGGTACGTGTGCGTCATTACCTATCAATCATGCATATTTCCTTATCATAGAAACGATGGCAGGATTAAGAGATTTCCTGATCTCAAACAATGAATTAGGGTATACTATATATTGGCCAAATTAATAGAATCTTTTGCCTCTTAGCAGGTAAATTGCAGCCCTTTTGTGCTCTCGAAATCTAGCCAACTTGTTCACCCTTTTGGAGAGATTGGTAGTCCGGATTATCAACTCCTGCTATACAATTTCCGGATACTATATTTTCCTTGGGGGACCGCATTCTGTGACTACGTCAGATTCACTTCCATGTGAACGATGGGTACGACCAAGGTCGTATTCTCCACTACACTATTAATGGTAATGCTGCATGGTTATGCATATATTAATGTTAATCTATGAAGCATAAACTTTGACACGGACACGGCGACACGGACACGGTGACATGGTTAATGTCCAAAGTCCAAAACATAAGACATCGGAACACCGCTTAATATATATATATATATATATATATATCACCTTCTAACAACAAGGTTGTTAAGCTTTACAATTTTCATTCGATAATAACCCTCACAAAATGAATAATAAGACTAAGAAGGGTCATTTCACAATGTAATCCTTACAAAAATAATCCGAAGATGAATCATGTTATATAAAACAATTAGTTAGGTCATATGATAATGAGCCTCACAAAAAATGCTAAGAGGCATAATTTTTCTTTATGTCTCAAAAAGTAAAAGGTCTAATTTGGGGTTAGTGACCCATGATCTCAAAATGCTTCGTTGACTTTTTAAAAGAAAAAATAAAGTCTTACAAGAGTGTCCAAGCTGTGTTCGAGAGGTGTCCGAGCCGAAAAAATATATTTTTTTTTAATCGTGACACCGCGGAGGGGTGTCTGACGCGTGTCCAAGGCGTGTCAGTGTCTGAAGCGTGTCCGACACACCGACACGACACTTCGAAGAGGTGTCCGTGCTTCATAATTATTAATAAGTATCAATAAAACATTCTAATTAATGATCAAACCCATCAAACCAATCATGTAGAGACTCAATACTTACTTCTACTTAAACGAAATCCATGTACTTCCAAAAAGTTTGTCTCCACATCTCTAATTTCCGATTTATTTCCTCTCTCAAGCTCTTTAACTAGGATTATATCACTAGTGCAGGAAGCACTTTTTACGTCAGTTAAAAGTGCTTTTTAACGTTTGAAGAAAGTCTGACCTTATTTACACTTTTAACGTCAGTTATTTAATTTAACTGACGTTAAAAGTATTTTTTTTATTTAAAAAAATTATATCTATCTTAAGTTCCAACAATTCTTCCCTCAGCCATCACAGAGAAGGGAAACTGAGGGAATAGTGATTCAATATGAGCATACTAACCAAAACTTGTGATTTAAATGTCTCAATCATGAGATATATAAGCTCTAATACAAAAAAGGGACAGGGAGTAAGGGATAATTAAGACCTTCAAACTCATCTGATAACTGCGGAAATTAAAGATGAAAGGATGTACTGTACATTATGTATACACCCATAAAAAAAGAAAATGAACCAAGAAACTTTCAATAACAGAAAGCATCAAAGGTTACAAACCATAAACAAAAACAAACCATGAACAAAAAGCAAGAAAGTTTGGAACTTTCAAGAAAAAGTAGGAAGTTTCTTCACAGATCTTCATTCACATGCCTTCTTCTTAGCAGATCTAGTTCTTTCTTCGAAGATCTGATCCATTCGCTCGCAGATCTGGTCCCTTCGTTCACAATCTTCTTTTTTGCAGATCTGGTCACTTCTTTGAGGAAGGGGCAGAGAGAGACTAAGGAAGAGACTTGAGGGTTTCAGAATGAAATGAATAAGGTTTGAGACTTGAATACGGGAGGATTAGGAAGAGAAGGAACTAAAGAGGGAGAGAGGCGCTGCTACGGCTGTGCTAGGGTTTCAGAAGTGAAGGGTGAAACTTGAATGAAATAAGAGTGAGTTGGTTGGACCGGTTTTAAAATAACTTAAAATTCATCTTTTACGTCAGTTGTTTAAACAACTGACGTAAAAGATACACTTGTAACGCCAGTTGTTTAAACAACTGACGTAATGTCACTTTTTACTTCAGTTGTTTAAATAACTGACGTTAAAAGTGATTTAAGTGAACCTGATAATTACGATTCTGCCACCACCTCTTTTGTTACGTCTCATTTTTGTTTAACAGACGTGTACCCTTCTTGTTTATTGCATATTTTCCACTAGTGTATATATCATACGCAACAAGCATGCATCATGGTACCGAGTTTGGATATACTTAGTAAGCAATCTAAGGCCAAGCTAAAAATATAGATACACAAAGTTGACCCTTAGTGCAGTTCTATAGTTATGGTAAAATCTTCTATGATCACGACTTGTGTTTTAACACTAGTCGTGAGCCCCTCATGACATATATTGGATTGCTCGAATATAGACAATATGAACTCATTTCTTCTCTAGGATCTTCCATAATACATCTCTTGGCACTCTATCGTATATATGCCTTTTCCAACTCAATGAAAATCATGTATACATCTTCTTGATTCCTTGGATATCGCTCCATTAATTAATCGCTGTATAGAAAGTATATTACTTCCATAGTCGACCTCTTTCCCTGGTATTATACAACCAAATTGATTTTATGTCATGCGAGTTTCTTATTTTAATCTCACTCAATTATATTCTATTCTTTAGTTTCGAAGTATGACTCATGAGCTTAATCCTCCTATAATACAAGCATTAAAATATAAATCTCTCTATCATTCAATCATATCAATTGCTTCTGATACCTCAAGATTATAGTTGATAAGTCTGTGATGAATATTAAAAGATGGAGATAATCAAGAAATTTTCGAGCAGATCAAAATTTGCTTATATTAAAATTGTATGACAATTCTTTCCAAACACTACGAGAAAAAAAAGGTTTTGGCGACCGAAGAATTCAGTTGCTATTTAATGATTTTCGTCCGCTAAATACGTTAGCCACCGAATTAGCGACCAACTGACAGCAGTTGCTAGAACCCTGGTCGCTAAATTATTTAGCGACCGAATTAATGTCGGTCGCTATTAGCGACCGAATTAATGTCGATCGCTAAATAGCGACCGAATATTTCGGTCACTACATGGTTATGAATTCGTCGCAAACATTGGTCAGCTTATCATTCAAGGGACCAAATTCAGCAACCAAATATTTAAATTTAGCGACTGATATATTCAGTCGCTAAATTCTCCAACGGTAATATTTTAGAGATGGATAATTTTCTGTCGCTATTTGGTCCTTGTGGAATTTGGCGACTTAATTCATTTCGTTCGCTAATTATTGTTTTTATTTTTTTCTGGATTTGAATGCAACAAAATAAAATTAAAATAAACTTAAAATAATTTAAATAAAATAAAATTAATTAAAAGTAAATTAAGTTAAATAAAATAACACAAAATTAAATTAAATTCATATTAAAGCATTAAATTCAATAATAATTCAAATAAAATATATAAATAAGTGCGAACAAGTACAAATGTAAGAGTTAATGTATAATACAGAGACAAAAAAATGTAATCTACGTGAGGAGGGGGTGAGGGGAGTGGGCTGATGTCATCGTCATCTGAGGCAACGACATCACCAGTAGCAGCAGCAGCGGCAACATCAGTAGCATCAACCGCATCACTAGCAGCGCCGACATTTGTAGTAGTACCCTCGACGTGGCGCCGCCGGATCGGGAACTGTCAGGTAGGAATCCCAAGTACCTAAACAGCTTCTCCATGCGACTATCCTGCTCCCGCATGCGACTGTCCTGCTGTCGTGTGTGCTCCCGCAACTCCCGTTATATGTTGATATATATGTTTCTTACTCCCCGTCTTTTGTTGTCTGCTTGCATGTATCGTTTTGGATTTGCAAAGGATGGTGAGCAGCTTGCTGAGGAGTGACTCTTTTGACACCCTCTACCTCGCATCTATTCAAAAGCGATAACACAGATATAAAAAGGAAAATAACACATACGTATTATATCATAATAATAAAAACCGGGCAGAGGCTGCCGCATTGTAACATAGCTTTTCAAAACGCGGAAATACAAAACATGTTTATAAAGAGAAAATATAACATGATTGAAAGCATAAACGAAGTATAACCAATCCGATAAACAACTCGGATAACAACTAAACTAAACATAAGCTAAACTACTAGAAGCAGCTCCTCAGAGTCACTCCTCAGCAAGCTGCTCACCGTTCTCTGCATAACACAAAAAGGGTACATGCAAAGCAACAACAAAAGACGGGGAGTAAGAACCATATATATATATAAACATAACGGCAACAGTATAATTGGCAAGATGATCATACAACACATAATATCATAGCAACATAGTATTTATAACAAAGTCATCATGTCAACACTGTCGCAACTGAAAATCGCGATGTGGACGGCGATAAAAAGATTGATTTTAGAAAAAGAGTAGAGTCGCCACCAATTTTATTTATTTAGGTCAAAATTGGAAAACCTTAAAAAATGGCCTTTGGAACCAAGTTGAGTTCGGAAGTCGATTGCTCATAGGGAAGGATGAGGACTTAACCCCACAGCACCCCTAATACACCCGCTAAAAAAACGGTTACCCCTTAATTGTGCAAATAATCAATAAATTCTAAAATATTTATTTACCTCTTTTAATACATGTTAAAGTATTTTTTTTAGAAAGGACAAACCAATTAAAACAAAAAGAGAAAAAAAAGAAAGAAAGAAATTACTTACTTGATTACGTCAATGCCTTCCAATGATGAACCTTTGAATGGAGAGTGATATAAAAAGAAAAAGATGATAGAAAAATTTAAAAAAAACAAAAGACTTCACCAACCATTAACCACTCAAGTGTTCAAATTGGTTTCTCTACTATTTGGTCACAAGATCATATATTAAAACCAATCCACACCACCCTTATGATAACAGCTTTTTCTACCCTCTACGTGTTTTATAAAATTATCACCAAGAATTACGATTTTATTTTTCTGATTAACTAACAGTTAAATTTGCAAATGGTGTTAATCAAATCAAATGTTAGGAATGAATATCAATGTACCACCCGCATCATCATCACATGGTTCAGCACTTTCATATACATACAAACAAAACATCTATCCTTAGTTAATTTGTTACAGAGCTATAAACACACAGGAATATTTAAACTCTCTTCAAAGGATAAGTATAAAGAACAATGTGGTTTCAAATTTCATTTAAATCAAATATGATGATAATTCTAAGATATCATCCACAACACTTTATATTCCTGAAAAGTGGGTTAACATAAGCTTTATGTCAAACACATGGCCTGCAAGCAAAAAGTATAAGAACATGACAGATTTGCATAAAGGAGGAACATAAACCAGATTAAACATTCAGCTTACACTTTCCATATATATATATATATATATATATATATATATATATATATATATATATATATATATATATATATATATATATATATATATATATATATATATATATATATATATATATATATACAGTACCCACAAATTCGTTGATCAAATCAGAAAAAACTGGGACAGTAACCACAAATTGTGCTCTTGCACTCTAACGCTACTTCTATCTCTCTCTTTTTGTTTGTGTTTCTTCTTTTCCTCTCTTAGAGTATTTTTCTGCCTCCCTTCTCTCTGAATCTTTTCGTCCCCCTTCAACACTTGCTGGTAGCGCTTTTATAGAGCATCAATCCTTGCCTTCTTCGCATCTGGAACCTTCAATCTGCATGAGAAATCACGGAAACACAATCAATTCATGATTCAATGGCGAAAAAGGAAAGGGAAGATGCTTACCTCGTGAAGATTGCACGATTTGAAAATGAGAGGAGTCCGGAACCATCACTATTGTGCGAGATTTCAGGGATAAGGAGGAAGATTTGGGCGAAATTGGTGCAGAGGTTGATGTGGGTGGCAGCTAGGTTGGTGAAAGAGGAGAGGGAGGAGGAAGGGTGGCTGCTAGGGTTAGGGTGGAGGTGAAGAAGAGTGATTCTGATGGGTTTGGGGGTAGATCCGGGTTTGGGGAGAAAAATGGGTCTTGGGTGAGCACGTGGGAATTGGGCTTGGTGCTGGTTTAACCCAAAATAAAATAAAACAAACAAAAAAGTGTAACATAAAACAAAAATTAAAATCCTTTTTTGGGGTTTTTGTCTTTTATATTTTTTTTGGATTTTAGGATAAAAAAAAAACAAACCAAAATATTTTTGTGATTTTTGTAATTTTTTTCATTTTTGCAACCTTTTTTTTTTTTTAGATTATAGTGAAAATTAAAAGAGGTCCCGGTCAAAATGGGGTGTTCACAGTTGCCCCTCTTTATTTGTTTCTTACTAGAAATCATGAAGAGTCGTGACTCTTTATGTTATCATAGTAAGGAACGAGTAAAGAAAAAGAACACTCATTTTGTCCGGGAAATGCGTGCGACTATACAATGAGATTAAATGCAAATGATGCAGGCCCAACGACAAATAGCAGAAAATTAAAAGTGTGATGGGCCTCTGATCCCGAAAAGTAAGTGACAGAAAATTAAAAGTGCAATGGGCTTCTAATCCCGAAAATTAGATGACAGAAATTAAAATGCAATGGGCCTCTGATCTCGAAAATAAAAAGTGCAATGGGCCTCTGATCCCGAAAGTAAATGACAGAAATTAAAATTGCAATGGGCCTCTGATCCCGAAAATTAAAAGTGCGATGGGCCTCTGATCCTATAAAGTAAATTTGCAGCGGGCCTTTGATCCCAAAAAGTAAATTTGCCGCCGGCCTCTGATCCCAAAAATTAAACGACATAAATTTAAAAGTGCAGTGGGCCTCTGATCCCAAAAATAAAGTTGCAGTGAGCCTCAGCTCGAAAAATTAAATTGCAGTGGGCCTCAGATCCCAAAAATAAAGTTGCTGTGAGCCTCAGAGCTCGAAAAATTAAATTGTAGTGGGCCTCAGATCCCAAAAATAAAGTTGCGATGAAACTCAGAGCCCGAAAAATTAATTTGCAGCGGGCCTCAGATCCCAAAAATAAATTTGCAGTGAGCCTCAGAGCTCGAAAAACAAAATTGCAGTAGGCCTTGAGCCAAAATGAGTAAGCCATGAGCCAAAAAAAAATTATGCAAGATGCCCTGAGCATATATTTTTTTCTTATGAAATGGGCCATGACCCTAGACTTTTCAGCAATGGGCCTTGAGCCAAAATGAGTGAATAGAGCCATGAGGCCAAAAACTTTTGAATTGAGCCTTTACCTAAGAAATTTTTGTTATGGCCCTTGAGTCGATTTTTTTCCCTTTTTATGAATTAGGCCTTGAGCCTAAAAAAACATTTTGAAGCAGGCCTTGAGCCAAAAAAAATTTTTTGTGGGCCTTTGAGCCGAAAACATTTGCAGTGGGCCTTGAGCCAAAACAAGTAAGCCATGAGCCTTAAAAACAGACCATTGAGTCAGAAAAAATTTTATGAGTTGGGTCATGACCCGAAAATTTTATTCGGAGGCCATCAGCCTCTCTTTTTCTTTTTTCTTTTTTTTTTTTTATGAAATAGACCTTGAGCCTAAAAACATTTTATGTGGGCCTTTGAGCCAAAACATTTGTAGTGGGCCTTTGAGCCAAAAATTTATGAAAAGGGCCCTTGAGTCAAATGACTTTTTGAATTGGGCCATGAGGCGAAATACTTCTTGAAGTAGGCTTTGAGCCAAAATTTATGAAAAGGGCCTTGAGCCAAAAACGATGAATAAGGCCATGAGCCAAAATACCTTATAAGATAGGCCTTGAGCCAAATGGTGGGCCTTTGAGCCTAGAAGAAATGAAAAGGGACCTTGAGCAAAACAACTTTTTGAATTGGGCCATGAGTCGAAATACTTCTTGACGTAGGCTTTGAGCCAAAAACATTTATAGTGGGCCCTTGAGCCCAAAATATTTGTAGTTGGACTTTGAGCCGAAAAGAAATGAGCCCTGGGTCACAGAAATACAACTCTTCTTTCTCCTTTTTTCTTTTCTTTTTTTTTTCTTCCTTTTTTTTCTTCCATTTTTATTTTCTTTCATTTTCTTTTTCCCTTTTTTCTTTGAAAACATTCGCACTTGTAAACCAACTCGACACAAAGTCACACAAGAGAAAATTTAGACATGAAAAGCGACCTTGCAAATAAATTGAACCTAATGCTTCTTAACAAGTATAAACCAATCAAACATGCATTGGGACACTTTACGGCTTCTTATCCACGTAGAGTCGGACCTTGTTCTTGTAGCATCTTAGACACCACTTGTATTCACCTTCCCTTCATTTCCAAGAATCAAATTGAGAATCAAGCTGTCTCATAATCTCGATTGCTCCTTGAGAAAATCATCTACCACCTCCACTCAGGATATTTGAACTTTTTGTGACTTTAGTGGTCCCTTGAGAGATTGCCATTAGATTGATGAACCATACTGTTGGACCTATATTCAATTACCCTGAAGCATTACCTAATGAACATCCATGGAATTGCAAGTGTCTCAAGAAGAAGATTGATTAGAGACATTCTTTAAGGACTTCGAAAGCTTGACTGCAAGGAATAGAGAATAGCAAGAAAATCAATTGGGTGTTACTCCAAGTGAGTTCCTTTGATGGTCCTGGATCAAGATTTACTTGTTGATGTGACCCTTTGACAACCAAAACAAAATTGCCCTAGTTTAGGGTTGAATTAAGCAACAAGTAAGTATTTGCCCCAGTATAGGGCTGAATCGATCAATGTGAAAAATTACCCCAGTGTAGGGCCAACTCAAAAATTGCCCCAGTTTGGGATTGAATCAAGGAGTGAGGGGAATTTACCCCAGTGTAGGGCTGGATTAATCAACGCGGACATTTGCCCCAGTGTAGGGCCACACTCAACCAAAAGTTCTGCCTTAACATAGGATTGGGTAGAGAGTTGTCCCTATGTAAGCCCCTCTTAATTTTTTTATTTGCCCTAACTTTTGCTTAGACTGCCCTTACGAGTTTTCAGTCTAACGGGCTTTTCTTTTCTTTTCTTTTTTTCTTTTTCTTATTTTTTTTTAATTTTTTTTTATGGAGCAACATACTTCGAAAAGAATGTGTAAGTGCCTTGTCTCGAGATTAAGATTTTATGAAAATATGAGCAACCCTTCATTGATTCGAGTGGACTTTTTAAAGCTTGTAACGTGGCCATGGTTAAGGGTTAAGAAATGAAAGGTATGAAAGGCTCAAACAAGTATTTAAGGGTGAATGAGACCAAGGATCTTTGAATTTTCCTACATCACCAAAAGCATTGCTTGCCTTATCTTGCACCCAAAGATTTTCTTCTTTCCTTTTTTTTTTTTATTCATTTTTCAATCCAACTATGTACCTTGCCAACATACATCTTTTTTTTTTCCTTTTTCTTTTTCTTTTTCTTTTCCTTTTTTCTTTTCCTTTTTTTTTTGTCTTTTGCTTTAGCCTCATCGTTATCTCCTTCGCATTTTCTTCTTTTTCCTTCACTTATTATTATTGCAAGCAACCTTCAGTATGAGCCCCATTGTAGGGATGATCCTGGTCCAGGGTTATTAGAAAAAATTTCAAGGCCCAAATTGGGTAGCAAGGAATAATGATTTTTTATGAAGGATAGAGAAAGATGGCCAATCTTCATTTCAAATCTTGGTTACTCAAATATCATAAAGAATTAATCCTGAGACAAAACCAACCAATGGTGAAAATCGCACCTTCAATTATATGCCCCCAATTTTTCAATTTTGTTTTCTTTTCATTTTTTTTTAAGAGGGGATTTAGGAACTTCTACCCGTCATCACAACACAAAGATCAACCAAAGGGTATAAAAATGAGTCACCGGACTTTTATTGAAGGATAAAGAAAGATCAAACAAACCATGCAGGCCCATTACAATAAACTTCAGGACAAACCAAACATAGGAAACAATATGATCAAATAATCTTTATGTGGCAATCGTAACTCAACACCTGTCTAATCCTTTTGCTCAAACAATTCTTTGTCACAGGAGTGTTGGGTGGTGGGTCATCAATAACAATTAGAACTTCGTTGTCTTGGACTAACTGCCAGTTTGCAACCATGCTGTAAATGGAGGTTCCCTCAAAAACCTAGACACCTTTGCAACTAGTTGTGCTCTACACAAAAATCTTCAAACAACTCGGTATTGGGGATTGAGAGCCTCGGAAAAGGTGGTAGACCTGAGCTTGGACGACAATGTTTTTTTTTTTTTTGAGATTTGAGCCTTGTTGAGTGATGGGCTGCACAAGGTTTAGAGGACACTGACAGGTGACTTCAAAAGATTAGATGCCCCAAGTTATGAAACTGTGCTATTTCTTCTTTTCCTCCACCTCATTACTAAAGGTTCCGTCAACTCTTTGTCCATCAATTTCCATTATCCAAGTTTGATTGGTATCAACGTTTCTTGAAAGCACAAGGATTCAATTTATCCACAAAGGAGTAAAGAATTTTTTTTAAGACAAAATTGACATGCAAATGCATCACAATGAACAGCTTAGGTCCCAACTAGTTTGACACCTTAGCTTTCACCAATCATCTGCAGCACACCAAAGATTTGAACTTTTGAGGGAAAAAATGTCACTCATCCTTTTTCTTCTTTCTTTTTTTTTTTTTTGTTTCATTTTCTCCTCTCTTTTTTTTCTTCTTTTTTTTTCGAACTAAAAAAAAATCTGAAAGAAAATTTTACTACCTACTCAGATAGTCACCTTTTTTTTACTTTTCAATTTATTATGCCAAGATAGGCATCAACTTAAAAGGAAGTTTGTTTTTTCTTTTTTATTACCAAAAATTAAGAATGCATGAGATGTATGAAATGAATGTCCTTTTTTTTAAAAATAAAAAATAAAATTACATGCAAAGAAATGAGTTTTTATATTTTTTTTTTGTATGACGTGTATAGAAAACCCTTTCAACTCACAAGAAAAATGCATGTTTTATGCATGTGGTGAGTCCCTTTTTTTTTCAAAGTTTATGAATGCATGAGATGCATGAAATGATTTTTTTTTGTTTTTCTTTTAATTAACACAACAAAGATAATGCACAAGATTTTTTAGAGATAATGCACAATGTGAACAAAAAATTGCATAAGATGCAAGGAGGAATTTTTTTTTTTTTAAGAGAGAAGAGAAACATGAAGTGTTTTTAATTTTTTTTTTTGATTGACAAGAATTTTTTTTTTTTTTTGCATAAGATGCAAGGAGGAATTTTTTTTTTAAGAGAGAAGAGAAACATGAAATGTTTTTAAATTTTTTTTTTGATTGACAAGAAAGTTTTTTTTGGCATAAGATGCAATAAGGAAAAAGATTTTGTTTTTTAGAAAGATACTCCCCTCGTGTCCTAGAATGGTCAGACCTAATGGTTGGATATACCTTTAGTCAAGACTCTAACTTGGGGGTAGCCACTTAGGTTGATCTATCAGTGTACACTTCAAGACAGTTCTAGACCCTTAAAGGAGATGGTCCCCAGGTTACCCCTACCTTAAAAGATAAGGACCCGGAACCATGAACCTCGCCACAAGGACATATAAGTCACAATATGGTAGTCCATGATACCAGTAGCAACCTGATCGAGCGGGAAAATCAATGACTGTCAGGAAAGCATAAGCTTCACAATAACACCATTGAAGCCCCTTCTAACCCTACAGCTTTCCATGACTCGGGTATAGAGCTCAAAAGTGTGTGAGGTAAGTAACTGTGATATGTGTGAAGGGAGCATACAAACCTGTAACACCTAAAACTAAAAAAAAAAGCACAATAAATGCACACATGTATATACAAAAAAAAAGGTTAGAAGTCATAACAAGATAAACCAAAGCAAATGCATATTAAAAATAGGTTCTTTTTCAATTTCCATTTTCCATTTTTTCATTTTTTTTATAAAGATTAAAACAAAGCAAAAAGGGGTAAAATAAATAAGTTAAAATTTATTAAAAATTTGCACAAGTAATTTTAATGGGCTTGACTCTCTAAAAACTTCCCCAGTGGAGTCGCCATCTGTCGTAACCGAAATCGCGACGAGGATGGCGATAAAAAAGAGATTGTAAGAAAAAAGTAGAGTCGCCACCAATTTTATTTAATTTAAGTAAAAATTGGAAAACTTTTAAAAGTGGTCTTTGGAACCAAAATCGAGTTCGGGAGTCGGTTGTGCATAGGGAAGGATGAGGACATAACCCCACAGCACCCCTAGTACACCCGTTAAAGAAACGGTTACCCAGATTAATTGTGCAAATAATTAATGAATTTTAAAATACTCATTTTACCCCTTTAAAGAAATTCCAAGAAAAACTAAGCATATCCATCATTGTTCTTTCATCATTTTTTTATCATCATATTTGATTTAAATGAAATTTGAAACCACATTGTTCTTTATACTTATCCTTTGAAGAGAGTTTAAATATTCCTGTGTGTTTATAGCTCTGTAACAAATTAACTAAGGATAGATGTTTTGTTTGTATGTATACGAAAGTGCTGAACCATGTGATGATGATGCGGGTGGTACATTGATATTCATTCCTAACATTTGATTTGATTAACACCATTTGCAAATTTAACTGTTAGTTAATCATAAAAATAAAATCGTAATTCTTGGTGATAAAATTCCCACCTAGGGGACCTTGGTTGCTTGGTCGGGATAGAACCAGCGCTTAGTAAGTAAGCGGTGGTCTAACGATGTGGTTTCAAAGGATAAGTATAAAGAACAATGTGGTTTCAAATTTCATTTAAATCAAATATGATGATAATTCTAAGACATCATTCACAACACTTTATATTCCTGAAAAGTGGGTTAACATAAGCTTTATGTCAAACACATGGCTTGCAAGCAACAAAGTATAAGAACATGACAGATTTGCATAAAGGAAGAACATAAACCAGATTAAACATTCAGCTTACACTTTCCATATATATATATATATAGTACCCACAAATTCGTTGATCAAATCAGAAAAAATTGGGACAGTACCCACAAATTGTGCTCTTGCACTGTAACGCTACTTCTATCTCTCTCTTTTTGTTTGTGTTTCTTCTTTTCCTCTCTTAGAGTATTTTTCTGCCTCCCTTCTCTCTGAACCTTTTCGTCCCCCCTTCAACACTTGCTGGTAGCGCTTTTGTAGAGCATCAATCCTTGCCTTCTTCGCGTCTGGAACCTTCAATCTGCATGAGAAATCAAGGAAACACAATCAATTCATGATTCAATGGCGAAAAAGGAAAGGGAAGATGCTTACCGGAACCATCACTATTGTGCGAGATTTCAGGGATAAGGAAGAAGATTTGGGCGAAATTAGTGCAGAGGTTGATGTGGGTGGCGGTTAGGTTGGTGAAAGAGGAGAGGGAGGAGGAAGGGTGGCTGCTAGGGTTAGGGTGGAGGTGAAGAAGAGTGATTCTGATGGGTTTGGGGGTAGATCCGGGTTTGGGGAGAAAAATGGGTCTTGGGTGAGCACGTGGGAATTGGGCTTGGTGCTGGTTTAACCCAAAATAAAATAAAACAAACAAAAAAGTGTAACACAAAACAAAAATTAAAATCCTTTTTTGGGGTTTTTGTCTTTTATAATTTTTTTGGATTTTAGGATAAAAAGAAACAAAGCAAAATATTTTTGTGATTTTTGTAATTTTTTTTTTTCATTTTTGCAACTTTTTTTTTTTTTTTTTAGATTTTAGTGAAAATTAAAAGAGGTCCCGGTCAAAATGGGGTGTTCACAAACACAATAAGCATATCACATTATAACATAAATTATATAATGCAATGTGTCTCACTACTTCGAATGCATATGGATCCATCCATCTACACCACACGTACGACTTTGGGGTTATATTTCCACATTGGCCATAAAGCACCAACGTCGAGCCAATCCACAAAACCATGGATGGACCCCTAGGATAGCCGATATATCAAACCTTGGACGTGCCACCACGGGTGTACATAATTCCCCGACGGACAAATCACCGCGGATGGCCAGATCGCCTTATTCTCGGACGACCTCCCCCTAAAAGTCATGCATGATGCATGCAAACAACAAACAACCGTTATCCACTCTAACATCCTAAAATTTAAATAAAGGTTAATTAATAAAATAATTAAGTTATCAAGGGATCTAGTGTGGAATAATTTTATTAAAAAGTGAAGGAATAGATCAAATTAAAAATTGAAATGCATAACATGTATAGAGTTACTTTCTTGTCCTTGAAATGAAGATTAACATTACGAGGGGCCCACGAGTGATGGAATTCTTTTAATTCCATTCAACATTTCGCTTTGACCAAATGAAAACTTCCTGACGCAAGGAAGCCATGTGTTGTAGAATGGTTTCTTTTATTAAAAATAAAATAAAAAGTCAGCGGGACCCACATAATTTAAATTGTCAAAATTGAAGTTGATAGAAGGATAAGACAAAATGTATACAGGGAGTTAGATTTTAAGTGAGAAGGTTATTACACTTTGGCAACAGGAATTCAGGAAATAAGAAATTCACGCACAGTAACTTTTGGGCTTTGGCTAATAGGGCCACACATGAATGTAATTTAAGAGGGTCAACCTTCATTTTGTGGGTAGGGAAACACGCACAGTAGCGCCGCACACAGTGAGCACAGCGAGGGGGAGAGGCGTTCCTTTTCTCTGGCAGTGCAACCTTTGTAGTACACAGATTCAAGAACGCTAGTGAAGCGAAAAGAGTTTTTAGAGAAGTGTCATAAATAATTTTTAGAGTATTTTGGAGGTCTTTGAGAAGTGAGTAACAATACTTTTATGAACCATTTCCATGGTATATATATTTGTTGTGTTAACAAGGGTTTACTCTATAGTTTTGGGAGAATTTAATTTAATGATGCATGTTGTCAATAACCTAATTTTTAAAATTGGGGGTTTTGTTAAAAGGGGAATTAATTGTTTAATTGATGTTGTAACGAGCTTATTCATGTATGTTATGTTTTGATATCCATGATTGTTTGTTGTTGGTGGAAAATTATATGTTTAATTTATGATAAATTTATGAGACATGAAATATGTGACTTATAATTTGCTGTATAATGTTTGCCGCAATACCGCCTATGATAGGGGTATCGAAGAGTAATACTGCCATAATGAGATATCGAAAGTAACATCGTTAAGTATCTGGGATGTCGAAAAAGAGCAATACAACCTAAAAAAGAGTATCGGAAGTAACACCGCCACACGTTGGGGTGTCAAAAAGAGGGAAATACCGTCATGTGCACATGGGAGGTATCAAAATGGAAATGTCCCTGACAGGAGGGTGACATCGAAACACTCCTCGTGAGTAGGGGTGGGCAATGGGACGCCATTGTCGTGTGATGTGTGAGATTTATGGCATGCCGGCCAGAGACCAATTTATTTACGAGGCCTTCGAGCCACTTGGATTAATTTAGAATTTACTTGGTATGTGAAATGTGATGCATTGAGATGAGTTGTTTTTATGCTATATGCATTTGACTTGATGAAATTTTTGATGTTATTAAAAGTATTATTTTTATATATTATTTTGGAAAATTAGCGGATATCATGGACAGTTTTTCCGGTTACCGCCCCGGCTGAGAACAACACTATTTTCGAAACATTTTATAACTGTATTGTTGTTCACTGGGATTTTATATCTCATTATAAGTGTTGTTTTCAGAGCCCGAGGACATCGCTATTGAGGATCCAGAGATATGAAGAGTTATCTTTTTTATTAGATAGTTGGTTAGTAATGTAGTATGGTTGAGAGTATTATGCGGATGACGTTCTTTGGTTTACATATTATTTTTTTCGGATTATAATTAGACGCCCGGTTTTGAGGCTTTTGGTTTTTATTCAAATGATTGGATTTATTAATATTTTTCAATACTTTGTAAATTCTATTATTTTATTTAATACAAGGCATTTTCGTACTTAGTTATTTGAGAAATTTTTTATGACTTATGTATTTTATTTAAATGTTTTGAATGATTTTTATTGAAATTAATTTGGGTTACTAATGTAACGAAGGGCGTTACATCCACCACCTCCATCAACACCATCTATTATGGCTTAACCTCTTTGACCAACAAGCACCAAAGGTAACATCATCTTTTAACTTTAAACCTTAAACAACACTCTGGCCGAAAAGCACCAGAGCCTCAATACCTTGACCATTAAGCATCAAGGCCCCCTTGGCCACTAGGCTAATAAGGTACAACATCAACAACGTTATCTTCTCACTTTAATTATTAACACTCTGGTTCTGCAGTACCAGAGCTCAACGCCTTGTCCATTAAGCATCAAGGCTCATCATCATCTTTTCACTTGTCTTTGGTCTTCATGTTTCGTTGGTATCTTATTAAGTCTTTTAAGCGCCAGGGTGAAAACCCCTATTTCAGCATTCTGGTTCTGTTTTGGTCAGGTGAGCACGGGCGTGCTGGACCTGCAGGCAAGCACGGCAGTGCTGCCTGTTAAGCATGGGCTTGCTCAAGAGCGCACCCTTCGTTGGATTTCAAACTGGAGCACGGGCATGCTCCCTGTTAAGCACGGTCGTACTTAATGGAGCGTGGTCGTACTGATCTGGGCAGAAAGGGTCAGAAACCCTTTCCCAAATCCTTGGGACAATACACAGATTCAACCTATTGGCTTTTACCAATCCATTGAATATCAGATTCATTAATCTTAACTGTTCTTCATTAATATTCATGTCTTATCATCATGGGGAATTAATCCTTTAATCACAACTTCATTATTAATGTCCTTAGAACACTCACTAATCAGTCCTAGGGTCTTTAACTAAGTAACCTTACCTCTCATACTACATTCATGTCTTATGAACAACTAGGAAAGCATCCCTTAATTCTCATTATCGTTATTAACATATTTTAACGTCTTAACATTATTGTTGGCATTAATATCCTCAACAATCAATACTCATAAGAGCACAACATCATCATCATTATCATAACAGTCTCATCATCAAACAACATCATCATCATGTTATTCAACACACCAATAAACATCTTACATACATAGGCATATTAATCATCAATTGAAAGCATATCATCATAAACAAGACAACATCATACAATAGCATACAATATCAAATAGACAGTTAGAATGCAAAACGGGTCATGGGTTAACCCTCATCTTACGCTACCCCATAGCCTACATGTTCATACTAGCTCTTCTCCCCATACCTGGTATGAAGATTAATCCCCGAAAGCAAATTGGTCGCGTTCCCTCAAGCGACTCGATGAGTTTCCCAAGCCTTGGCCAAACAAGAAGGGGACAACCAATTAATCTCAATCCAAATTTAGGAAAAGAGACTAATAGAGAGGGATAACCGACGTACCTCTACCGACACCAACGCATGACTACTATCCCAAAACTAGAGCAAGAACGCCAAGAACTTCAAAGGGTTCAAGGGAAGGAAGAGATGAGAGGTTTCTGCCATACTAGGATTGCCCAATGTGCCAATTTTGAGGGTTACAGCCGCAACCCCCGTAAGACACCTATTTATAATATCGGGATAGTATGTATGGCCGTGCTTCATGATGTACGGCCGTGCATAGGTTGTTCAAAGTGCGTTTTGAAGAATCATGGAAAAGAGCATCTTCAAGACTCTGCTGAAAGCTCAAGACCCCCATTGCCACAGAATTTGGAAGAGGTGATTGGGAAAATTGTGGAAGATAAAGTTGAGAAAATGAATGTGCAAGTTAAAGAGCAAGTCAAGCAACAAATTGAAGAATCCATGGCCCAACTCTTGCTCTTGTCAACAAAATGTTGGAGTTCTTGACTGATTTGAAACAGAGACAAAATCTTGACCCCCCCTCCTCCACCTCCTCCTGCCTAATCTTAGCCTTTTCTCTTTCTTTTCTTAATACTGACAATGATGGTCCCCTCCTTTTACCTTTTTGTCTGATGACAAAAAAAGGGGAGAAAGAGAGAATTAATTAAATTTTATAACATCAATTCTTGAAAAGTATACATTTGTCTGCATATGCATGATCATGATTTTACTTGTTTATATATGTTTTGACATATTTTATTATATGCTTCTTTCTGATTGCTCTGATACTATCCTCGGCGTATATGCTCTGATACTATCTTTTAACTGATAAGTAGCTGAACTGATTTGATAAGATATATATATGATGTATGCTGCTGAGTTTATGTCTTATATTTTATTCCTGTTAAGTTTGAATGCTTTGTCTTAGGGGGAGCTTTGTAAGCTCTCTTAGACTTTGCTCACTCAAATTTAATTAGTTTTTGTCATAATAAAAAAGGGGGAGATTGTTGGAACCAAAGTGATTTGGATTAAAAATCTGAGTTTTGATGTTAACAAAAAGGATTAAATTTACATGGCAAAGTTTTAGTTGAGATCTAACATGCTCTATCTAGTCTTACAGGAATGTTCAAAATTTGATAAGTTATGGAAACCTTGAAAGAGTTTCCTAATATCTGAGTCCATTCATGTAGACGAGCTGCTAAAAAACGATTGGTATATTTATTTATTCGAGTAGACGATAAATAAAATATTCTCAGTAGACGGGAACTTTAGTTTCTATAAGTAGACGATCTTAAGTGCCACATCAGTAGACAGAGATCAAAGTAACTCACTGAAATATAGCAAGTCCAAAGACTTGATGATAGACGAGAGTCACGTCAGTAGACGAGCTAAAAGAGGTTTTAACCATGAGCGTGTAGACGCAGTTTTTAAGTAGACGAGCACCTTTTCTTATGAGTTTTTCATATGCTCAATAAATGCTACCCCGACTACATAGAAGTATTTATTTCAAATGATTGATATTTATTTCAAACGAATGTTGGTCCTTCCTATTTGCTTTAACTGTTTTAATGCCTTGTTTCTTTGTGAGAGAAACATAGTACCATCGAGGAAATGCAAAAAAAAAAAAAAAAAGCACAGTAGTACAATGAGGAAATGCAAAATGCATTGTACCCTATCACCTTTATCGCTGGAATAGCTGGAATTTGTACAAAGGAGGCAAGACAGTTTTCAAGTAGCAATTGCTCAGAGGTGTAACCATTTTGTGCAAAAGTGATAACCAATAGTACATTTCACAATGGCCACGATCAAGCTATCAGTCACAACGGATATTATGCATTTGATACCATCTCTAAACGGGAATATTCAAAACAACCGTTGAAGATTTTCAAGTGAAGAAAAAGGTCACTATAAATAGAAGACCTCAACCTCTGAAAAAACAACTTTTGCATATACAGAACCCTTTCTAGAAAAACATTTGCGATTCTACAAGCTCTCATTCTTTTATTCTTTCAAGAGCAAAAGTCTGTAATTCTTTAGCTTGAATATTATTGTAATATTCAAAAGATATTAAATTTTCATATTCTCACACATAGTGAGTTAGAAGATTAAAAAGCAAACAATCTCTTTGTTAGAGTTAGAGCCTGAAGAGGCTTAGTAAGAAATGAATACTTGTAGCCTGGAGAGGTGTTGAATCCTTGGTGTAATCTATTTGGAAAAATAGTGGAGTAAAACCTTCAAGTCAAAGGGACTGGACGCAGCTCTTGGTTGGAAGAGAATGACCCAGGATAAAACACTTGTGTGAATCTTCTTATCCCTTATCTCTTCAGTTTTATTTGTTTATGCTAATTGTGGGGATTTGAACTTGGTTTTGTTAAGTTATTTAAAATATCATTCTCTATGTGTGCCTCTGCCTTTTATTCCTTGTGTAAGACAATTAGTTTTGCAAAAGGTTGTTTTCAAAAATTATTAACAAACACAATTCAACCTCCCTTCTTGTGTTTGCCTGTGTCAACTTCATTATGGGGAGTGGGTCACAGATATGGTAAATGCACTGTATGCAAGGAACAAGATTGAGTTCGTTGATGGGTCGATTCCTATGCCCTCTGCGGATTCACCCAGTCTTGCTCATTGGATGTGGTGTGATACTATGGTAAAAGGTTGGTTGAAAACTGTAATGGACAAAGAAATCAGAAGCAGTGTTAGGTATGCTAGCACCACAAAGGAAATATGGATCGATTTTGAAGCAAGATTTGCAAAGGGAAATGCTCCAAGGGTTTATGAGTTGCGGAGCGTAATCCTTGCTCAGGCAAGAAAAGCTATATGTGCCCTCATACTACACAAAGCTTAAATGGTTATGGTATGAGGTCCAATCGAATTCACCATGGATCAAATGCATTTGCGGGGAATGCAAATGTGATGTGCAAAAGCAATTAGGGCAAATGCGAGAAAGGAAGCAGCTTTATGACTTTCTCATGGGCCTTGATGATGTCTTTAGCATGGTAAAGACATAGATATTGAGCATGGCTCCTAAGCTCACCATGGGTCATGCCTATCACCTTGTTGCAGAAGATGAGCAACAAAGGTTAATATCTGCAATGCACAAGTCTGTGTCAGAGACCAATGCTTTTCAAACTCAGGGCACTCGGTACAAAGAAATTGAGGAGCGAAAAGGAGGAAGAAAGGAAAGGCCCAAATGTGAGCATTGTTAGAAAATAGGACATACTCAAGATGAGTGCTGGGAAATTGTTGGTTATCCTCAAAATTGGAGGAAACCAAATCATGATAAAAGGGAAAAGACAAGTTCTTGGAATGGAAAGAAGGGAGGATCCAAGGCGGCTCAAGTGACTGTTGAAGCAAGCCCAATTCCAGGACTAACACTGCAACAATATGAAAGGTTGATATAGCAGTTGAAGCCAGATGGTGATTCTCAAATGGGAACACAGAAGAGCAAATCCATTGTGAACATGGCAGGTAACATCATGTTAGAAAGGCCCTGGATCATAGATTTAGGTGCCATAGAACATATTGTTTGTGATGATAAATTGTTAAAAGAAAAATTGTTTTCTGATAAACAACCTGTTAGAATTCCAATTGGTGCTTATATTCCTGTAAAAGGTTCAGGAAAGTTGGAACTTTCCAATGGGATAAGATTGCATGATGACTTATATATTCCTAATTTTCAATGTAATCTTCTCTCGATTAGTAGACTAACAAAAGATCATAACTGTGCTATAACTTTCTTGCCTAACTCATGCATAATCCAGGACTTAGCTTCGAAGATCCTGATTGGAAAGGGTAAGCATCAAAACGGGCTATATCTTCTTGAACTACAAGGAATCATGGAGTGGCTATAAAGGTAGACAAGTCAGCAGATGATGAGTTATGGCATGCAAGACTTGGGCACACTTCAGATGCTAAAATGATGTATATAGATTCTATTCTTGATGTAGTTAAAAATCTGAATAATGTGCCTTGTGATTCATGTATTAGGGCAAAGCAAACTAGGGTACCTTTTCCATTAAGTTCACTAAAAACAACTTCTTGCTTTGATCTAATACACTGTGATATATGGGGTAGATATTCTACTGCATCCACGTCAGGGGCCTATTATTTTATGTCCATAGTTGATGATTATAGTAGAGGAGTATGGGTATATCTTATGAAGCATAAATCTGAGGTAGAAAGGTATTTACCTATGTTCATATGCATGATAGAGACTCAATTTGGCAAGAGAGTTAAGAGAGTAAGAACTGATAATGGCTTAGAATTTACATCTAGTCATGTGCAAAGATTCTAGGAAGATAAAGGAATAATCATGGAACTAACTTGCACATACACTCCCCAGCAGAATGGGATAGTTGAAAGGAAGCATAGGCACATTCTAGAGATAGGGCATGCCACTAGGTTCCATTCAGGTTTGCCTATTCAACTTTGAGGTTAATGCATCCTTACAGCAGTGCATATCATCAATAGGCGACCATCAAAAGTAATAAATAATAGGACACCATATGAGGTAATGTTTAGGAGAAAGCCAAGCTATGACCACTTAAAGGTTTTTGGTTGTTTGGCATATGTTTTGAAAACTAGGAAACAAAGTAAATTTGATAAAAGAGGGAAAGCATGTGTCTTTGTAGGCTATCCCTCTGGACAAAAGGGATACAAGTTCTATGATATTTCAAACAAAGATATTTTTGTGTCTAGAGATGATATTTTCTTTGAAAAGAAGTTTCCTTTTAAGAAGGAAAACTCTGAGATAACAGGTACAAACAAACAGCAAGCTCCTTCTATGATCTGGGAGGAAGATATGGTGCAGGTTCAGCCAACAGCACCTTTGAATGACCAACCTGCAACATCTTCAAATATTCAGGAAACAGAGTTGCAGGCAGAGAGCAGTGAGAATGTGAACACCCAAAGTGATGTTCAGATGAAGAAAGGCATAATGGAAGGATAAGACAGCTTCCAAGGCATCTCAGAGACTACAAGGTGGATTTGCAACCTTCTATCAGTCATTCCTCAAACAATTCAGCATCTGGTAACTTAGTAGTGTATCCTTTATCCAATTACTTATCATATAATAAGTTTTCAGCTTCACACACTGTCTTTTTAGTGGCCATCTCTTCACAAGATGAGCCAAAGAGTGTTTCTCAGGCAGCAACTCATGATCCCTGGAAAGAAGCAATGAGAAAAGAAATTGCAGCCTTAGAAGATAATCAAACATGGACATTGGAAGCACTATCACCTGGAAAACATGCTGTAGACTCTAAATAGGTTTACAAGATCAAGTACAAGCCAATTGGAGAAGTGGAAATATACAAAGCAAGCCTAGTGGCAAGAGGATTCACTCAGGTTGAGGGGGAGGACTTCCATGAAACATTTGCACCCATGGAAAATTTGGTAACCATGAGGTGTCTATTGGTTATAGCAGCAAAGAAAGGGTGGCTAGTTCATCAACTTGATGTAAATAACGCATTTTTACATGGAGACTTGAATGAAGAAATCTACATGCAAATACCACAAGGATTTGCAAAGAAAGGGGAAACAAGAGTTTGCAAATTGAAGAAATCTCTTTATGAATTACGACAAGCTTCCAGTAATTGGTATCAAAAGTTCACAAGAGCACTCAACTCCATTGGTTTTAGACAATGCAGAGCAAACCACTCTTTATTCATCTACAACAAGGATGGAGTCTTCCTCACTGCCCTAATCTATGTGGACGATGTAATCCTAGCAGGAAATGATTCAAAGCTTATGCAGAAGGTTAAAGACTTTCTGAATGAAGCTTTCAGCATTAAAAACTTAGAGCCATTAAAGTACTTTCTTGGGATTGAGGTGACAACAAGGAATTGTCCTCAGTCAAAGAAAGTATACAATGGACATCCTACAGGAAACAAAGATGCAGGAATGCAGACCAAGCAAATTCCCCATGGAGCAAAACTGTAACTTAAGGGTTAATGAAGATGAACCTGCAGCAGATGAATCCAGGTATAGAAGACTATTGGGAAGGCTACTGTACTTAACCGTGACAAGGCCTGATATAACCTATGCGGTTAATACATTATGCCAGTTCATGTCTTCACCTAAACACAGACATATGGATGTTGTTGATAGGATTTTGAGGTATTTGAAAACCACTCCAGGTCAGGGAATACTGCTATCCAGCAGTGATGATTTCTAGCTAGAAGCCTACTGTGATGCCGATTAGGGAGGGTGACCCTTGACAAGGAGGTCATGCACTGTATATTTGATCATGCTAGGAGGCTCTTCAATATCTTGGAGGACAAAAAGGCAGACAGTGGTGGCAAAATCATCAGCTGAAGCCGAGTATAGGGCAATGGCAGCAACTATAAGTGAAGTCATTTGGCTAAGATGGATGTTGAATGAACTGACAGTATCACAACTATTGGAACCAAAGTAATTTGGATTAAAATAATCTGAGTTTTGATGTTAACAAAAAGGATTAAATTTGTATGGCAAAGTGTTAGTTAAGTTCTAACATGTCTTATCTAGTCTTACAGGATATTTGAAATACAATATGTTCAGGAATCATCGAAAGAGTGAATATCCGTGTCCAACCATGTAGACGAGCTATTCAAAATAAATGGTATATTTAATTATGAGAATATGATTTAGAGTGTGTTTGGGAAAGATTATTTCCCTTTGTTTCAGCTGTTTTTTAGCTTAAAAGCTGTTTCATAGATAATCTAACATGTTTGGCATTTTGCTTAAATTAATAAAAAAGCTTTTTTTAGGGGAAAAAAGCTGTTTTATGCCATCTAGTTTTTTCTAGCTTAAGATTATTGTGATATTTTTCATTCTCAAAACACTCTTCCATGTTTACCCCTACAAAACTTATTTCTAAACAAATATTATTAAATTATACAAATAACTCCATACCCTTTTTCGTAATTTATTATATAAAAGTGATTTTTTTTGCACCACCCAAACGAAATAGATTATCTTAAAATTGCTTTTCAGCAAACAGACCCAAACAAAAACAGATTTTGATTATAATCGATTATCACAATAATCGATTATACAAAAATTGATTATCAGCATAATCTTTTTTTTCCAGCTTTCCCAAACACACTCTTAGTAGACGGAATATAGAACAGTACTAGTAGATGAGCTTTTAACTAATATGAATAGACGAGCTTGAGTGCCACGTCAGCAGACGCAAATCTAAGCTACTCACCGATATATAGCAAGTCCAAAGACTTGATAGTAGACGAGCAAAATTTGCCACGTCACTGGACGAGCTAAATAATATTTTAGCTATGAACATATAGACGCACTACACTAAGTAGACGAGCTCTTCTTTGCTATGAATGCTTGATATAATCAGAATAACTATCTTGACCACATAGAAATATTTATTTCAAATGTTTGATATATATTTCAGTATATGTTGGTCCTTCTTAGTTTTTATTAACGGTTTTATTGCCTTGTTTCTTTGAGAGAGACATAGTACAAATAAGGAATTGCAAAAAGCAAAATAGTACAATGCAAAACGACTTGTACCCTATCACCTTTAACGCTGGAATAACCTGGAATTTGTACAAGGAAGGCAAGATAGTTTTTCAAGTTGCATTTGCTCATAGGTGTGCCCGTTTTGTACAAGAATATTGTCATATAGTACAATGGCCATGAGCAAACTGAGTCACAACGGATATTACATATTTGATTCTATCCCTAAACGGGAGAATTCAAAAAGGACCGTTGAAGAACTTGAAGAGAAGAGCAAAGTCTCTATAAATAGAAGACCTAGTCTTTTGAAGAAAGAACTTTTGCGCATAAACAGAATTCTCAAGAAAACTCTTACGAGCCAAAATTCTTTTATTCTTTCAAAAGCAAAAGTCTGTAATACCTTAGCTTAAATATTGTCATAATATTCAACTGATCTTAAACTTTCATACCCTCACACATAGTGAGTTAGAAGATCATAACAAACCAAACTCTTTGTTAGAGGTAGAGCCTGAAGAGGCTTGGTAAGAAAGGAATACTTGTAGCCTGGAGAGGTGTTGAATACTTGTTGTAATCTATTTGGAAAATAGTGGAGAAAAACCTTCAAGTAGAAGGGACTGGACGTAGCTCTTGGTTGGAAGAGAGTGAACCAGGATACAACGACTTGCGTGAATCTTCTTATCCCTTATCTCTCCAGTTTATTTGTTTATACTAACTGTGGGGATTTGAACTTGATTTTGTTAAGTCTTTAAAAAGACTTTCTTTGTGTGTGTGCTTCTACCTTTCTTTTCTTGTGTGAGAAAATTGTTTTGTAAAAGGTTGTTTTCAAAAATCTTTAACAAACACAATCCAACCCCCTTTCTTGTGTTTGCTTGTGTCAACTTCAACAACAAGGTCCAACTCAAATGTTTTACGACAACCAAGCTTTACATATCACAATGAATCCTGTCTATCTTCCATGAGAGAAAACGAAGCAGGTTGAGATAGACTGTTACTTTGTCAGAGAACGAGTCCAGTCTGGTGATATTGATCCACTGAAAATTGGGACAAAAGAACAGGTAGCAGACATCTTCACCAAGCCTCTTGGGAGAGACAGATTCGAAACTCTACTTGACAAGTTGGGCATTATCAATCTCCATGCACCAACTTGAGGGGGAGTGAAGGAATGTATAGGAAATATATCTTTCAGTTAAGTCTATTAGGTTGTTAGGCTATCGGTTTCAGTTATATCAGTTCAGCTAGATTAGCTTGTTATAACAGCAGCTAGGCTTTGATTAAATCAGTTAGAGACTTAAGTGTATAAATAGGACACCTTAGTGAGCATAGAACTGAATCAATGTACTCCAATTTACAAACAGATTATCAATTGAATGAATACACAGAGAAGTATTATTTTACATTACAGTAAGCAATACAAGTATATATAGAATGCAATATTTGTGACATTATGAAAATAAAGTGAATTTTTATTGTTTTAAGTTTACAATTTCATTTTCCACTACATAAATACAAAAACATGTGAACAAAACAACTCTGTTAATATGTTGTTTTCTCCACTGTAAAATTGAAATTGCTTTGTAATGTTGTGATTAGAGTTTATGTATTTATTCTCCACTTCTCCACCATGTTTTCCTTTCAAATCTTATAAATCCATATAATCTTTCAAATATTATAAATTCTTATGACATAAATCCATTAAAATCCAAACTATAAAATCCTGATTATAAAAGTCTTTAAAAAAAAAATCTTAGAAGTCATTATATTCCTACATAGTCTTTTAAAATCCACAGTGACGTATTATTTGAAAGAAGCAACAACATCTTCAACTTGTTTCATAGTACAACACAACAATTTTCTTTACAACGCATTACATTTTACATGCATATATCAAAAAATGTAAATGCAAATTGTCATCTCATACACGACACACACACGATATATGTGTGCATCTATATATGTACTTAGGAGAAAAAGGCAATCTTTTGTCACTAGTGGAAAATATGTATTTTGCATCGCGGGTTCTACATCGGTTGCAGTGTAACCGTTGTAGAAAGTAGTGCGGTGGCATTTTTGTAATAAAATGATATCTGGCAATGACTTTCTACATCGGTTGTCTAAGGAACCGTTGTAGAAAATTACACGGTGGCATTTTTGTAATAAAATGGGATCTGGGTCATGACTTTCTACAACGGTTAGTTTTGCAACCGTTGTAGAAAATGACACGGTGGCAATTCTGTAATAAATTGGAGTCTGGGTCATACCTTTCTACAACGGTTACATGTTAAATCGATGTAGAAACACTAATTTCAAATTCCTATTGCATGCCCAACTCTTTTTTTCATTTCACTCATTCCTACTTGTTTCAGAGCTCTGTTTTGCTTCTCCGCCATTCGTCCGTCATTCGCGCGTTGTCTCCATGTCCTTCTCCAGCGTTCGTGCTCGCTGTCTCCTCCGTTCGTGGTCGTTGTCTCCGCCGTTCTTTGCCGAGCTTTCTTAGCCATTCGTGCGCGCTGTGCCCGTTGTTGGTGCTGCTGTCGTTCCTTTCGCTGCCCTAACCCGAGCCGTTTTCCTTCGCCAGCAGCGATTCCTTCGGTGAGTAACCCATTAAGCTTGCTCTTATGCTTCTGCTTTACACCATTCTTTGTATTTCCTTGTCAACATTGCTCATATATAATGTGCTCACGGAATCCACCAAAAGAGAGCTCTGTTTTAGGAACATGTTCCACATTTCATGAGCAAACTTTGATGCTGGTTACTTTAATAGTGGTTCTGTTTTAGGAAAGGAAAGAAAAATTGTAGACTGAGATTATGTCCAATGAACTTTGTCTTGTCATATACAAATAGACCAAGTGAACTTATGGATGGCTGGGATGTTTGGGATCTTCGCAGAGTCTTGAAATCTGCCCTATGGATTTGCATTAATTTCTCCTCAATAAGTAGAGGTTTTGGCGTTTCTAAAGATGTGAAAATTCTGTTGTGGTGTTTTGTGCATGTTGTTCTATTGTGTATTGGTTGGAAAAGGAATAGTAGAATACTCAATGACTCATTTTCGTCCTAGACTTCGTTTGGGATATGGTTGCTCTCTTGGCATCCCTTTGGTGCTCTTCCCATAGGTTTTTTAGTGGTGTTTCTTTATTAGATGTGCAGAGGGATTGATGTACTTTTTTGCATGCCTCTGCCACATAGGTTTTAGCTGTTTCTTTTTGTGTTGTTTTGTAAGGATGCCTTATCATATTCCTTTGTAATTTCCTTTTCTCTTATAATAATATTTCTTCTTTTATAAAAAAAAAACTAGAAATGAAAAATGATTTTATCTTTCTAACATAAATTTTCCATTTATATATGATGAATTTGGAATCAACTATATAACCGAAGATCTGCTGAAACTCATTAAGTAGATAAACAATGTTTAGTGCAACAGTCCCCGAAGGTTTAACCCAGAATATCTTGGGGTTCAAGTGAAGAGTACTTGTGGATGGCTGCAAGAATCCTATCTTTGTCTCTGGTTGGGAATGCTTCCAACAGGACCCCATCTTTGTAGAAGTGGAAAAGAGGCACAGCCTGCATCGGTTTGTTTATAGACAACAAAACATGCTTAGCTGTCTCCTAGGGAGGCAGGCCAATTTTATATAGATTGTCTCATTTTAATACTCAGTAATCAATAAAAGGGATACCTCATAGAAAGAAGTAATAGGTTTCATTCAATAACCATTTCAAACTTCCCAATCAATACAAGTCTAACAATGTATAACTTTGCAGAAACAGCAATCTGTACTGTAATCCCTATGAATGTCAGTAAGTACTACTCAACTGCATTTAACTTTGCCTTAATGCTTTGGGATCATGAGTCTTATTTGTTTGCCATATTTTAGTGTAAGTATTCAAGGTTGAGTTTCTTAATACATTTACAATTTTGACAATGTATAAATTTATCATCTTGGCCAACATTCTCTGTCAAATATTGACTCATATCACAAAGCATTAAGGCAAAATATTAATAAAGATAGCAAATACATATGTAATTTCATAAGTTATTCCCTGAGATTTTATCTTCCAGATTTTATAGAAAAATCATAAGTTGGTAGTGGAAGTAATTTCAGGTGTCTTGTGTATCCATGTTTATTATTTATTTAGTAGATCTTATGTTAAAAGGATCTAGCCATAGTAAAGGAGAATAGGATAGTCCTATTAAGAGATGGAGTTAGCTTTCAATTTATAAATCCGAAGTAACATGATTTTAAGTGACTATAGTCATATTATGTGAATTTATGGCAGAAATTATAGACTACTTTTGGTTAAGGTTATTTATGTGAATACATAAAATATGCTATATGTGATTAGTTTTTTGCTACATGAGCATATTGCTGCAATCACTTAATTATTAATGCTATAAATTTCTTGTGATTTATCTTTTTTTACAATTAGTATTGCATGTAGAATATACTCTTGTTGCTTGATTCTCCTAATGGGGTTCTGATCTTTTATATTGCTGGACAGTCTATGGGGTTTCGTGCCTTCAGTATGCCCAGCTAGGATTTCCTTAGTTAAAATGAGTTTAGATTTTTCCTTTGCTAGCATTTTAACAAATGTCACTTGTGTCTAACTATATCTACAGAACGTGGATATGGGTCATAGTTGGATGAATAGTAAACGTACAAGTGATAAGTATTTGAAGGGAGTGGAAGAGTTTCTAGAATTTGCTCAAAGAAATCTCCCCGATAGTAGTAATGGAAGGTTTTCTTGTCCTTGTGTCAAATGTTTCAATAAGATGAAGTGTGGAATTGAGCAAATACGGGAGCATCTTATTTGTCAAGGGATTTTCAAGACTTATACAAGATGGATATGGCAGGGTGATGAATTGTCAAACATACCAAGTGTGTCGACCCAAAGAGAGGAAGATGATGTAGGTATGGAGGACGATCGACAAGAGGACATGATCCGTGATATTGGACAAGAGTCTTTTCAGTGAGCACATGTGTATGAAACATTGTGCAGTGATGCGGATAAGCCTTTGTATCCGGGGTGCACGAATTTTACACGGTTGTCAGCAGTGTTAAAATTGGTCAGCGTGAAGGCCAGAAATGGGTGGAGTGATAAAAGCTTCATCGAATTGCTTATTTTGTTGAAAGACATGCTTCCAAAAGGTAACACATTGTCGAACCATAACTATGAGGCGAAGAAGGTACTGTGTCCGATGGGTATGGAATATAAGAAGATACACGCATGTCCCAATGATTGCATATTGTACAGGGGTGAGTATGAAGGGATGCACGACTACCCCAAGTGTGGTGTATCACGGTACAAAGTGAAGGATGGTGATTCTGGTTTTGATGATGAAGATGTGCTCACAAAGGGTCCTCCTACGAAGGTGTTGTGGTATCTTCCAATAATTCCAAGATTCAAGCGATTGTTTGCTAATGTAAATGACGCAAAGAACATTAGATGGCATGCGGATGAGAGGAAAAGTGATGGAAAGCTTTGCCATCTGGCTGATTCCGAGCAATGGAAGAGAATTGATAGTTTGTTTCCGGATTTTGCCAATGAGCGAAGAAACCTTAGGCTTAGACTTGCTACGGATGGAATGAATCTGTACGGTACCTTAAGTAGTATTCATAGTTCATGGCCCGTTCTTTTGGTAATTTACAACATACCTCCTTGGTTGTGCATGAAGCGGAAATACATTATGTTATCTATGATGATTTCGGGCCTAAAACAGTCAGGAAATGACTTAGATATTTATCTAAGTCCTTTGATTGAAGACTTGAGAATGCTGTGGGATAAAGGCGTTGATGTGTTTGATAGCCATTACAAAGAGACTTTCAAGATGCATGCCATGTTGTTTTGCACCACCAATGACTTTCCAGCATACGGTAACTTGTCCGGATATAGTATTAAGGGGCATAAAGCATGCCCTATATGTGAAGAAGGCACATGCTTCACTCAACTGAAACATGGGAGGAAGACAGTTTATCTTGGGCATCGTAGATTTCTCAGACGTGATCACCCATATCGTAGATTGAAAAAAGCTTTTAACGGATGCCAAGAGTATGGACTTGCTCCGACGCCCTTAAATGGAGAGCAAGTTTATCAACGGGTGAAGGACATCAATGTTATCTTTGGAAAGACCCAAAAGAAGGCTACTGAGAAAAACATATGGAAGAAGAGGTCGATCTTCTTTGATCTTCCATATTGGTGCAAACTTGATGTCAGACACTGTATTGATGTGATGCATGTGGAGAAAAATGTGTGTGATAGTGTAATCGGGACGCTTCTCAACATTCAGGGAAAGACAAAGGATAGTGTGAATGCTCGTCTAGATTTGGTTGCGATGGGTATCCGAGAGCAGTTAGCTCCACTGTCAAAGGATGGTAAGCGGACATATTTGCCTCCCCCGCATGTCATACTTTGTCAAAAAATGAGAGAAGAAGTTTTTGTGAGTGTCTACGGAACGTCAAAGTGCCGTAGGGTTACTGTTCAAATGTCAAGAGGCTTGTCTCAATGAGCGATCTCAAATTAGTTGGCTTAAAGTCTCATGATTGCCACATCTTGATGCAGCAACTACTACCAGTGGTTATTCGTGATTCTGCTCCTAAAAATGTTAGACATGCCATAACTAGGTTGTGCTTATTCTTAAATGCTATATGTAGCAAAGTCATTGATCCCGAGAATTTGGATGAGTTGGAAAAGGAGGCTGCTATTATCTTGTGCCAATTGGAGATGTATTTTCCTCCTTCATTTTTTGACATCATGGTTCACTTAATTGTTCATCTAGTGAGGGAGATTAGATTGTATGGCCCTGTTTATTTAAGTGGATGTACCCAGTTGAGCGATACATGAAGATCTTGAAAGGGTATGTCAAGAATCCACACCGTCCTAAAGCATCTATTATTCAAAGGTACGTTGCAAAAGAAGCTATTGAGTTTTGTCAAGACTACCTTTCAGAAGCGGAACCTATAGGGTTTCCTAAGTCTCGTCATGAGGGAAGATGGGCCGGTCAAGGTACACGAGGTGCGAAGGTTATTGGCATGACTCGGGAGAAAGTGGTTCAAGCTCATTTGTATATATTGAATAACACTGATGAGGTTTCACCTTACTTATATGCTCACAAACAAAAGGTCAAGGAAGGTAACCCTCGAAGGACCGAAAAATGGTTGTTGAACCATCATAACAAGACTTTCCTCTCCTGGTTTAAAGAAGAAATTATGAATGATCACACTGCTTCTGATACATTACAATGGCTATCACAAGGGCCTAAGTTTGATGTCGTATGTTGGACGGCATATGATATCAATAATTTTTCCTTCTATACAAAGTGGCAAGATGACAAGAGTGTAATGCAAAATAGTGGGGTTATGATCATGGCTAAGTCCATGCACTTCTCTAGTTCAAAAGATACAAACCCCGTTATGGCATCAATATCTTACTTTGGAGTCATTGAAGAGATTTGGGAGGTCAATTACACTAAATTTAAAGTGCATGTTTTTAAGTGTAAGTGGGCTGACAGTAACAGTGGTGTACAAATCGATGAATTAGGATTTACATTGGTGGACCTTAAAGGGTAGCTTATAAAGAAGAGCCTTTCATCATGGCATTCCAAGCAAAACAAGTGTTTTATATCAATGATCCTTCTAACAAAAGGTGGTCAGTGGTTCTCCAAGGAAAAAGCATGTACAGTGGTAATGATGAAAATCAAGATTCAACTCTTAATATTTTAGAAACTCCTTCTTTCTTAACACGGAGGCCTACATTCACTGAGGAAAATGAAGTGGACGATGTACATGCCACTCGTGATGATCATCATGAAGGCATATGGGAGAACATTCCTACTTGACGATAGTGTAAGTTATGTTTGTTATTTATTCATACTGTAAGTTATGTTTCTGTTGAGATTTATAAGTTATGTTATTTATCCATAGTGTATAAGTTATGTTTGTTATTTATTCATAGTGTAAGTTATGTTTCTGTTGAGATTTATACTTCTCTAACATAATTTTTTATTTTTATTTTATCTAAACAGGCATATGGATGATTCATCAGGCACTCCTCCTTCGCACAGCGGGTCGGAGAGCACTAGGCCGTCTAGGAACAAGGGTAGAGGTGCCACGACCCTAAAAAAATTGGCCCTTGCGGTGCGTGGTGAAAAACGGTTGCATATTGACTTTGATAGAGATGGCAAACCATATGGTCCAGAAGCTAAGAGGTTCTCTTCATTTGGGGCCCTCGAAGGTAAAAGCAAGGCTAGCATTCTGTGTGAGGATTGGGATCATGTACCAGATATGGTGAAGAACCAGATTTGGGAAAGTATTTTGGTATTTCACTATTACTATCTATTCTTTGTATTTATTAACCATATTCTTATAATACACTATTTTCTCCATTTGGTTGTATAATTTAGCAAACATATGATGTGCCGAATACAGAGGCTATGAGGCATAGATGGATTTCTTATGCGGGCGAACGCTGGAGGCAATTCAAGTCAAACCTCACGTCCACTTACGTTTTTGGGCAGCCGAACAAAACTGCACTTGAGATGTACTCGTGGCTTGACGAGGAGACCTGGAATACGTTTGTGGAGAGCCGACGGAGCCCTGCCTTTCAGGTGTGTTGCATTTACAGTTTTTTATCATGTCCACCAAATTAATTTATTTTTACTTAATTTAGTTGTGCATGTGTTATGTATAACAGAAGAAAAGGAGAAAGGCTCAGGAAACTCAAAAGAAGAATCTCTACCCCCATATATTGTCTCGTGGGGGCTATGACTTACTAAATGAGACTTTGATGGCTGCTTAGTTGAAGAAACAACAAGAGGAATTAGCAAGTCAAGATCTTGCAAGTCAATCCGATCCTATGATTGATGATCCTCCACCCCCACCCCCACCAAAACGCCATGTATAATGGGTTAAAGCACGACAAAAACCTTCTGGAGAGTTTACATCTGAGTCGGCACGTGTTGTTGCTCAGAAAATTGTAAGTAAATATTCAATTTTAATTGTAATTGCTACAAGCTTACACATTGTCTTACACATTTTAAGAATTATATGTTGTGTTGTAGGACTCCCTGCTTGAACAGAGCTCTCAAGGATCATTTGTTCCTACCAGCTTCCGTCAGGATATCTTGGCTACCGCCCTTGGGAAGGGAGACCATCCTGGACGTGTCATTGGTGTCGGAAAGTTTGTAGGCATTCGAGCATACCACGGACCACCATCACGTGACAACCACCATTTCATACGAGAGGATGTTAGACGTGAGGTACTTCCGGAGATATGTGTGGATGTTAGACGGGAGGTTCTTCCGGGGATATGTGAGGATGTTAGGCAGGAGGTTCTTCCAAAGATTATGTCGGATCTACAACGGGAGCTATTACCACGGATGATGACAGAGTTTAGAGAGCATATCTCATCTATGTCTTCCTCCCAGCATTCTGCACAACATATTAGCACAAAGGGGAGCTGTGATCATGTACATGTGCCAGTTGAGGAGCATGATCATCATGATGTTTCCAACCTTCGTAAGCTATATGTTGTGGATCAATCTCGCCGGTTAGTGGCTTACGGCAAGATATACAATTTAGGGGATACCGTACACCACATTATATTAGAGCATGATATGGCGAGGGCGTCGGTTGACCTAGTTTTAGATGCTGATGCTCCAGTCACTGTACCCACTGATGAGGTTCAAACAGTAGGCCAGGCAGTCGGCCAGTTCATTAAATGGCCAGTAAAGGTATTCGTAATCATTCATGTGGAATTACTCAATGATCCTTTCTATATATATGTACAATTGAAATAACTTTTTTCGTCTTTAATAACGTTTTATCTTTGTTGTTTAGGATATTGACGATGGAGTTGGTCATCCATCATTGAAGAAACCACATGGGAAGGATGTTGTTCCAAAGGTATTAATTAATAATGTTTTATGTATTTCACTTGAATTGAAATAACTTAACTCCAGGATATATACTAATGCTTTATTGTTGTTTAGGATGTTGACGACGGGGTTGGTCATCCATCATTGAAGAAACCACATGGGAAGGATGTTGTTCCAAATGTATTAATTCATAATGATATGCTGCCTTGATCTTTCTTTGTCTCGAACCCGTTTTATGTATTTAACTTGAATTGAAATAACTTAACTCCAGGATAGCCACTAATGTTTTATTGTCATTTAGGATGTTGAGAATGCCAATCCACCTCAACTTTCTACGTTTATACAGTTGGCTTCACTGTCTATGAAATACAAGACAGATAAGGATTTATTTCTGCCTTTGGAATATGATGGAAGCATGGGATTTTCTGACCACGTCATCCCATTTTCAATTGCTGGGACTGAAATGCTTGATGTATGTATGAATGGGAAGCTTTGTGTTACGGTTGTACAGTTATGGTGCATGTAAGTACTTCCTTTATTTGTAAATCAATTTTATAATATAATCTATATCAATCTTTTATACTTAACATTAATTTATTTCAATATCTTAATTATAGGCATCTGTATCGCCTAAGTTTGTCCAATGGCACGGACCAGGTTTTTGGATTCTTGGACCCTAGTAGGACTCTGACTGAACAGAGCGATTTTCAAACCGTGCAAACCTACATCATTAATACAATTAGTAAAAGCAAAAAACGGTGTTATCTAGCCCCATGCATCAACTGTCAACATTGGCAATTGCTGGTCGTTTGTCCTGACAAGAATGAGGTCGCGTTCTTGTGTTCATTGCACAATGCTCCAGAGGAAGATCTCAAGAACATAATTGATACGTAAGCAAGCTTTCACTCTTAATTTGTACTATTATTGCATCACCTTATTGATGTGGATGTATTAATTTACATGAATATCGATCTGTTTATCCCAGAGCTATGCAGGCATGTAGTAGGTTAGAAGGTAAAAGCAAGGCTATGAGAGTAAAGCCTAAATGGATTCGTTGCAATTTAAGTAATTAACCCGAGATTCAATTGGAAGTTATATATATAATAGTAATTATTATATGTTTACTCATTATTGTCTATAATTTGTAGTCTAATCGACAAAAAGGCAATTGGGAGTGTGGATATTTTGTCTTGAGACATATGTTCACTATTGTCTCCGCCGGTATTACTGATCGGTGGGCGGAGGTAATTAATAGTGTTTTTAAGTACAAGAGTTAATTATCATATGTTTGTTTGTACTCTATTTGCTAATATTGTTTATCTTACGTTATTTGAACGTGCAGAATTTCAACAATGCGGAACCATTCTCTTATGATGAAATTGAGGACATCAAGCAGTGTTGGGCAAACTTCTTTCTTGATTATAAAGTAAACAATTTGTATCTTAGATGTATTTAGTCTGACATTTATATGGGTTTAGTTTTTGTTGTTGATATAGCTAGATTAATTAGTTGTTAATTATATATATGGATGTTCATGTTAATTGTTGAATTTTTGTAGATTTTGTGTTGTTGTTGATTTTGGATATATAATGAAAATTGAATGAAAACAGGGAAAGGAAGAGGGAAGAAACAGATGAGGTTTTTTTTTTAAAAAAATACAAGACTTTCTACATCGGTTGCGATCTTAACCGATGTAGAAAGTCCAGACAAGTAACAAGAAAGTTAACTTTCTACATCAGTTGGTCAACATAACCGATGTAGAAAGTCCACCAGAAAACCCGATTTGGATGTAGAATCAAGCTTTCTACAACGGTTGTACAACCGTTGTAGAAAGTCCCTACTTTCTACATCGAGCATATCTACAACGGTTGGTCAACCGATGTAGAAAACGTTTTCCAACCGTTGTAAAAAGGCTGTTTTGCACTAGTGTGTATTTTCTTTGGCAGAACCTCTCCTCTGTTGTAATGTAATTCAAATATATGTGTTGTTTAGGTAATTTGTCAAGATAGCACAATTTTTATTGCATCTGACGTAACTCCTATGACTAAGTAGCAGCTCGAGTTAGCTACGCTAGGTGGGGGTCATCTTAAAGCGGCATCATCATTATCAGCTTACTCGTTCAGTACCCAACCATATTCCATCGACCAATTCTAATGAAGTAAACATTAATATTAAATCAGACGTGGGGTTTTGATTATATATCATTTAAGTAAAAAGTTTATGTACATTATTTTCGTGGTTGCTTTACACTCTTGTTATTGACATCATCTCCTTAAATAAAGAACTTCAAATCATATCATGCAGAAAAAAAGTCCTATAGTGGAGGAATTAATATCCTAAACCTGCTTTTTCCGTTCCCTGCTAATTTTCAATTGCATCAAGCATAGTAGTTGCTAATTATTATTCTAGTGGGGAGGGGATATTATTATATGAACATGATTTTAAATAATAACGTCTATTAGTCTAAGTGATAAGGAGCGGTGTTTCCCTTAAACAAAATCTTAGATTCGAGTCTTATGTGGGCAAAAAAAAAAAAAGGTGTCAAGAGAGATTTGTCCACTTAAATGATTGTTGCCTACTCGACGTAGATTAATATTTTTTTTATAGGCAAATATCAGTATATTAGAGTTTTTTTACCTTTGCCAGTATTTGAACGACTCAGATTAATTAGTTGGAGTCCAATATAATTTTCAGATATATGAGGTCTTTAACCAAAGTTATGCGATTATGGTTGGCATATATAGTTAGGTTGCAACCATTGTAGAAAATAGCAACAACAAAAAGAGTGGTCATAATTACAATTACCACGTGGTTAGTTATGAAGATTATAAAACTGTGATTATGATCACAAGTTCTGTTATAAACCGTAATTTAAAACCATGTAAATGAATAAAAATACTACTGCATATCTGGTGCTAAAGCCAGAGGGAGGGTGACCCATTTGCCAACTGGGTTCTTGTAACTGTTCAAAACTTATTTGAATGGAAAACAGTAATTAACAAGGAAGGCTATGTCCATGCCACACCTGATTCCACATTTTCCCTCTGCTGAGCACAGACCCAATTAATCATTCAATGCCACCATCAAAAGGCTGGCCTGCCAAATGAACGGTCCTGGTTGATGGAATGGTGGGCTATGTCGAAGTAGGGTCATTAAGACTGTGATGCACTGATGCCAGCAACTGCTCCATAAAAAAATGTGAAAAAATTTAAATAAAAGAGCGAATTTTTTGAGGAGTGATCGACCTGTTTGTCAGTGACATTGTACATTTGTTTGGGCAATAACCAGCAGCTGGATCCCACCACCGGAGCCAACACCTGGAACAGATAAGGTCTTGACCCCACTTTCCTATTACCTCCTCTTTCTCTTTGAAAAATCTTAACCATCGATGCAATAAACCTCCAAACTCATGGCGAAGATTTACGCATCATTTGGAACAAGAGAAATGTAGGGAGAAGAAAGTGTAAGGATAGAAAACACACGTTTCAAGAATTTTTCCATTGTTTGGTTTGCAATGAAAAGGAAAGAAATGTCAAAAAAAAAAAAAAAAAGTGTGGGCCGCACATAATGATCCATCTCCCCATTTTGGAAAGAAATTTGCCTGAGAACATTGTGCTGTGTCTAGGAAACCGGGTCAGTACATTGATCCACGTGAAAAGACTAAAAAACCATTTTCCTTTTCATTTTTTACATTATTATAAAAGGATATTATTGTCAATAATTATATTTTTTCTTTCTTCTCACTTTCTATCCAACCAAACAAGATGAGACAAATTTCAGTTTTCTTTCCTTTCATTTTCTCTTATACTAAACAACTAAACAATCATCTCATTTTTAAACAAGCAGTGTAAAAATTCAAATACCAGAATACAGATTATTCTGGCGGTAACACTTTTTTTTTAATAGACAAATGTTAGATTTGTTAGTATTTGTAATGTTAGTGGGAGGAGTTGAACCCACAACCTTCGTATCACTCCAAACCATATGTCCCTCCCCCCAAACCACTAAGCCACCTTATCACTCCATGGTAACACTGTTTCAATATCCCTTTCACTACCACATCGTTTGGTTTAAGAGAAAAACAGCGGATAGAAAGAGAGGGGAAAGAAAGAGAGAAGAAATGAGAATTTTCCCTTGTGTTGGTTAGGGATGAAAAGGAAGGGAAAGAAGAATCTTGCTAGGACCCACCACAAAATTCTTTTCTTTACAAAACAGGAAGAAAATGGGGGAAGCTGTGGTTTTGATGGAAAAAGACATTATTATCCTTGAAACTCATCTCTCATCTCTGAAGCACCCAACATCCTTCAATAGTTCAACCCCTACGAAGAAGCAGCCGCCGCACGCAACAACCAAGCACCGGCCTCCTCCAAACTGATGTCGTTCAAAGACGCCGTCGGGTTCCATATCATAGCCGCATCACACAAGAGTTGTCGTCGTCAACAAACCAGAGACCCCACCGCGAACAGTGGCGTCGCCATCATGAACCAGAGCATTGTCGATCGCCTCGCCGTCCCCGCCTTCCCAACCACCGCAAACAATGCCTGTATCAAGTTGCATCTAGGGATTCGTTTTCTCTCTTATTTGTCTGTTTATTTCCCAAAGTAAGATGAGGAATTGAGGATTGAGGAACTTTGAACTTTGAAGACGTCCTCAGGAATTTGAATAGATGAGCATCGTGCTTGTTCTATCTAGAGGAATGATTTTTTGTACACAAAATATGGGGACACCATAAGGTGTCCCATTTGTTTTTTGAGTGTATTTCGAGAAGCGTGTATACAAAGAAGATGAAAAGTAAGCGAGAGATAGATATAAACATATACGGTGTCCAAATAACATAACTCTTCTATCTATATCTGGGGTGCTTAATAGATTTTATTAATTTGATTCAATTAAAAAAATTACTTAAAATTTAATCATAATTAATTAATTTAAAAATGAAAAATTTTACTTAAAATTTAATCAAAAATAATTTATAAATTAAATGAATATTTGAAATGGAATGTATTAGTTGGTGTATATTTTTCCTTTTTGTTTTATTTATTTATTTATTACATCTTATTTTTATTTAAAGGGTATTTATGTCATTTCCAAAATATTTCTTTCTTTCCTCTCACTTTCTACTCACTTTCCACCCAATCAAACAAAAGGAGAGAAAAGTTTTAGTTTTCTTTCCTTTCCTTTTCTCCCCTACCAAACAACCAAATAATCATCTAATTTTCCACTCTTTCTTTCCTTCCTCATTCTTTCCTTCCACTTTCTTTCCTCACTTTTTTCTTTTCTAGACCAGACAGAGTGTACACGAGATTTGTGACTGGAATCAGAGAGGAAAAACTATGAAAGAAAAATGTGAAAAACCGAATTCCTGCTGTTAGGAAGGAGACTTACCTTATGGAAGTGAGTCGTTTTCTTCTATTCAACATAAAAAGCATAAACTTACAAATTAAAAGGCTTTCTGTTTAAAAAAAAAAAAAAAAGCAGAGCTAAAGAAAAGTGAATTGCACAAACAATGATGATAAGATATCGTATAATGAAATAAAAGGATTCGTCAAAAAAAATAAAATAATCAAAGGAGATTTTTAATTTTTGTTTTTACCCCGAAAAAAAGCAGCCAAAATACCCAACTGTCAAATAGTGTCATCTCCCAAACCCTAAAAAACCCTCTTCCCTTTCATCTTCCACATCCACTTTTCTTCCAAAATATTAATCATACTAACAAAAAATATAATTAACTTTCTTGAATAAATAAAACTCAATTTCGTAGAGCAATCAAACGTCACGTCACGTGTGTTTAACAAATCAAACTATTACAGAGCTTTTAAAATGTAAATGGCAAACTCAAAATCACGCTATTGCACAAGAAGGAAGAAGATATCACTTGATCAGTTGATCCTCTATGAGTGATGACTTGAATTGTTATCACGCCGATCATCACTGCCACCGTGATGTGACTGTGACCCATTTGTCTGAGACTCTGAAACCCCAATCATCGGCCTATAAGTGTTTAGCCCCGCAAGCATACACAAATGTCCTTCATTCAAATTTATATTCCCACCTCCACCATTCCCAGAAGACCCTAATTGCTGACCTGGCAACACCGCCATAGGGGTAGGAAAGTTCATGAAATGCAAACCACTGTTGTTCACACCTGGGAATGTCCACACAGGATCAGAACTCGTAACTTGGTTACTCGAATTTGCCACCATCCATATATTCGCTGGAATCTGAGCATGACTCGTTGGAATAATCGAACCCGCACTACTCGACTGCAATAAATAACTCCCCAATTGATTCTGTGTCGTCGATGACAAGTCTTGTTCTGTGGATCTTCGTTTCCTTCCCAAACCTTCTTCTGTGTTCTCCGACAACTCGTGCTTCCCTTGCAACATGTTTGTGCTTATTAGGTTATTGCTGGATTGGAAATTCATAAGTGTGGAAGTGTTGGTGTTCTCTGAGGACAAGCCTATTCCAGGGAACAAGGTCCTACGCTGTTGAAGGAGGTTAGGGTTGAAGTAGGAGGATATTAGTTGAGATGGGACAGACATGGTGGACCCTGAGCTTCTCAAAGATATGTTGAGCGATGTGAAGTTAGCAGGGATGGTGCCGGTGCCGGTGGCGGCGAAGACGGAGGGTTCAGCCTGCTGGAGTAGCCACTCTATGGTTTCGCCGTCGTACTTGTGGCCCAGCTCGCGGGTGAGCTGGAACACTCTGGCGGCGCAAAGGGCCGGCATTCGAATGCGGCGGCCTCGGCCGTCAACCTTGGTGTGGCGGTCCTTGGTGGGGGTTCTTTTGGGTGGTGGATTTTTATTGGAAGGTTCTGAAGGCTGAGAAACTAGCTGGTTAGATCGGCTTGAATTGAAAGTGTTGGGTTCGGAATTGATGGCAAGGGATGGGTATGGAGATGATGTGGAGCATGGAGCAGCTTCTTGATCTTCCTTCTTCTCGAGGAGTTGGAATAATGGGAAGTTTTGACGATTGTGATTGTGATGATGGAGATCATCACCTTCCTCCATGTGGCTGTGCGTGCGTGAGATGATTGTTTTTATGAGACAGACTGTGATACTGACTGATCAGTGGGTTTATGGTTTAATCTTTGTAGTGGGTGTTACTCATCGGTGATTATATTTGGAGGAGGGGATGTCTGTTTAGGTTATTTGCTTTATTTCTTTCTTTCTACAAGGGAAAGAATTTGTTTGAGAGAATTCATGTGGTTTACGAGAGAGACCAAAGGGGATAAGGGAGACTAGTGTGCAAGAGCTTTATGTTATAAGCATGGATCTTGATTGTCTCTTGCAAGTTGTCTCCAGCACCCCTCTCTAGCACATATATCACCCATTTATTTAACTGTCCACAGCAAATCCACATTTTTAAACATTAAAAAAAATCATAAATTTCACAAACACTAGTGCAAAATATGCTTTATACATCAGGATTTAACATCAGTTCAATTTTAATCGATGTAGAAAGCAAGGCGGTGACATTTTTTAAATTAATGGCAACACTTTTAATATCGGTTCTAATTTTAACCGATGTAGAAAATTTTTAACATCAATTATTCTAATTAAATAACTGATGTCTAAAATTAAAACAAAAAATAAATTATAAATTCAGCCTTACTTTTGACATATGTTAAAATTCTAACTAATGTTGAATGTTTCAAAACAACATCGGTTATAATAGAAACCGATGTTAATGGCGATAACATTTTTGTAAAAACCGCGTGGTCCTCGCTCTCTGCTCTCTCACAATTACTCAATTCTCCTCTGACCTAACCTTCTTCGCAAGCGGCAGACAACTTCGTCTTCTTCTCCCTCATAGCACGGCGGCGCGCGGTTTTACTTTCCAAGCCAACCACTCTGCATTGTCGCTTCCGACTCGCGATTCCTGTTGCTCTTTTGGTTTCTGCTCTTTTGGTTTCTATTGCTATTTTTTTGCTCTCACGGTGCTTGTAGGGTTCCCGAGGATCTGTTCCTAGGTGAACATGATGATTCCCGAGGATCTGTTCCTAATGCCATTCCCTCCGCCACCGCGCCACCAGCCGTCGCCGCCTTTGGTTGAGCCACCATTAGAGACGGCAATGGCTTCTTTCTTCGTCTGATCCGTTGAATTTTACATGTTTGAAGTTGAATAAAAGTCCAGAAAATATGGCGATGAATTTGCAATTGTATGGATCTTCATTATTATTTTTTATTTTCGTTTGGGAATTGAAACTCTTGTTTATGGAACTGTTGATGTTTGAAACGTGAGGGTGAGATACACTGGAAATAGAGTGACTTTCGTGTCTTTGTTTCCGTTCTTTTGCAATGTTCGTGTTTCTTAACCCATTAATTAGTGACGATCTGGTTGATACTTGGGGATGTCGGGGTATGAAATACTCATATAGGCTCAGTTGGTAGCTCCTCTGTGGCGTGGTGATCTTGCAATACACCGACATACTCGACTAGAAGCTACATGTGCTATGGTAGTGTAGGATGTTCCCGAAAAAGCCTATGTGCACGTTGCTGATTGTTGACGTATTTTACCCAAGGCTGTGTAATCTGGAATGTAACACCCCCCTTGGGCATTACATTATGAACACGTGCGGAAATAAATTAAAAAGAAAATTTGCTGGTTGCTTTCGGAAATTGATTTATTTTAAGTCAGAAAAATCTGGTTGTAAAAAAATTTGCTCCTTAACCCTTCTGAAGGATGTGTTATACACTACACAATATTACATTCATCCTATACTTGATATCACACATATACCAATTTTGTTTATAACTAACCTTTCACAGCATACAATTCTTTTTCTCAAAAGTCTTTTCTCATAAACTGTATAAAAATTTTCAAGACAAACGTACTAAACTTCTTAAAACTTACATCCTCAAATACAAACCTAAGCGGGTCGCTCTACAAGACACTCACTGATATGACCTCGTGGTCATTTCCTTTGATCAAACATCACTTCAAATATCCGAACTTAAGTTCCCAAGTGACTTAAGAAACTCTTCTGCAACATCTGCACTCGTACCAAGGTACAACAGAAAAAAAAAACCAGACGAACAGAGATACACAAGGGTGAGAACCAATATACGGATTTTAAATCGATAACTATATGCGCGCCACACAAAACAACACATAACATATACAGTTATAACAACAGAGATAATAAACAACTAATTTATCAAAGGGTTGCATATCCTACAGTCATCGTCATTTTTAAAACCAATGCATAACACTTCAATATTCGTCATCTAAAATTTTGTACTTAATATCCGAAGATTCCAAACTTTTTTTTCACTTGAGCTGATCAGGCTCTTACATGGCGCATTGTCCAAACTCCTGGCATAATGGTCATCACGAAAAATGGCGCATCGTCCAAAACTCCTGACGCGATGGTCAACACGACACATGGCGCATCGTCCAAAACTCATGGCACGATGGTCATCACGATAAATGGAACATTTTGTCCATGAAAACACATTGCCCATTAGGGTACAATGATCAAATTTACATGACGCATTGTCCGTCAAGGTACATTGATCATCGCGATAAATGGAATATTTATCCATAAAAACACATTGTCCATTAAGGCGCAATGAAAAGTCGTGTAATGAATACCTTGTCCGTTAAGATATCATGATAAATCAAGTAGGCACGTCTGCCGATTAAAGCATGTAAAACATTTTATTCTCGTCATTGTTTTTTCTTTGTGTTCATTCTTTCCTTGTCGAAACTCAAAGGGTTACGACCAACCGTATTTTTAAATTCATCTTTCGTCATTAACAAAAGGACTCCAAGCCCAAAAGTGAAAACATGAAGTCTAGACCGATGCACCAGTCATAAATTCGTAGATTTTAGCGCACAAAAATCAATACATCTTTTATAGGACATATAGTCCATAACTTCATCTTTAGGACACACGATCCATGCCATAGAACACTAGAACCCCGACGTCTCGGCCTCTATGTTCGTTTTTCATCTCTAAAATCATTTTTCATTCTGTGGAACACAAATCAAAAACAAAATTTCCTCAACTTATCCAAGTTGTCGGAAATAACCCGTTGTATAAAGCTACTTTACAGAAAATCCTTTTACGTTGGAAATTCGTTTTATAAAATCATCAAAATCACTTAAAACTCATTTTCTTTCAAAAATATATATTTTGAACCTTAGTTCCAAGAAAGTATCATTTTGAGACTAATTCTCTGTTTTAACTAATATTACTGTTTTTAAGAATACTTCTGTAAATATTGTCGGAATTGTCCGACGCTTGACGTTTTTAAAACGTTTTTAAATAATTATTTTTGAAACTTATTTTTTTATGATAACATTTTCTAATATCTAGACATTTCTTACATAAAAATTAACAGTACTAAAATATTTTCACGGTTACGTCTTCACTGTGACTCATAAAACACTCTTACGCCGTTAAATCATTAAAATAATAGTATTTTTTTAACTATTCTCCATTTTAAACTAATCAAAACATTAAGTAATATTATATTACTAAATTCCATCAATTAAAATTCGATATTTCTTAAAAAGCTTTTTAACCCCTTTAACCTCGTAATTAATTGAGCACTGGCCACTGTCAGGCTTTTCAATCGACAAACAACATACATAAAATTTCCACATTCACAACATAGCATATAAAACAGTTTATAACATGCATTTAAATGTTATAACAATTAACTGCAGATAATTAATTAAAAGCAGATAATAACAGCAAATAAATTAACTACGCAAGATAATTTAAAAATACACACACTCAAATAAATTATACAGACCACAACTTATAGCATATAGCTACCGGAAAAATCCCTCAGGTACTCCCATTACCTCTTGAATATTTTTCCTTCCGACTTAAAGTTCCGTCAAACATCCGGTTTCCGTAAACTCGTACACGATTTACACACAATTACCCTTCAACAAACCATAACAAAATTAACAACATAAAACAAATAAAATCACCTAATTCCTATGGCTAGGTTCGGCCATGATGAATTATTTAGGCTAGAGATCTCAAAATTATACATACTCTTAGTTCCATGACCTTAGAGTAGTATAGAGTTATGAAAAATGATCATAAGTTGAAAAATAAAACAAAATCATCCAAGTTCTCAAGAACAAGGATTCGGCCATGAGGTGATTTCATGACTAAAAATTTCTAAAAATCTCAAGCTCCTGGATTAGTGATCCTCAATCACTTGAAACCCTAAACCAATGATTAAAATACAAAGATTGAAATAAAATACTTCAACCTTTTTAAAAACCAATTTCGGCCATGACACAAAATATAGGCTAGAGATTTGAGTTTGATTCAACGTATTGGATTCAATACATACATGAATAAAAGGGATTGGATCAAGCATGTTTTGTTAAAAAAAAAAAATGAACACGGTTCCTCCCTCACACAAGTTAGGTTCGGCCTTGATAAAACAAATGGGCAAGAAATTTTTTCTTGGTGCATACTCTTGGATCATGAACATAGAGTTGATTACAAGATCATAGAAATTGGTTTCATGATCATAGGATTTTTCTACAATTTTCTAGAGATTTTCAAAGTTCTAGATCTTGGAATTTCAAATGATGATCATGGCCTTGAATCATGAAAATAAATGAAGAACATATAGCTTATTGATGATGAGAAGTAAGGTATACCTCTTGGAATTTGAAAATGAGCAAAGATAGTTGCTTCACACTTTTTGGCTATGGAACTTAGAGCTTTTTGAGAGAAAATGAGAGGAAGAAGATGAAGTGATGCACAAATGAGTATGGTGGCCTAAGGAAATGGGTTTGGGCCATGGGAATTAAGGGTAAAAGGGTCCAAGTCATAAAAATTTAAGGACAAAAGAGTAATCTCTCTTAATGGCAATTTTGTGGATTAATTAGAACTTAAGGACAAAATGGTCATTTCACTCCAAAAGCCATCATGACAAACATGTGGTGAGGATTGGTTGGAGGTGTGACTGATTTGTGTCCACAATTGTCTAAACAATCCAAGGGCAAAATGGTCTTTACGCTATTTTGAAGAAATATCTAGATATTTGCTAAATGTAATCATTACATTGGCGAGTCACCCATATGAATCACCACCTAGGTGGCAAGATGTCTCCTCATCCGATGTCGGGTTTTGTCTCTGCACGTCCATTCTCGACTCCGTCGATTACTCGATTTAGGTTTTACGCCTGAAACAAGTATAATAACCTATTTATTTTGAAAATTTTCAAAATAACCTATATCATTGGAAATGGGATATAAAATCTATCCATTTCGTTCTCGGATCAAAATTAGGTTATCTGATCAGTAAAATCTTACTGTCAGTGAAAACGCAGACCTGATTCCGTCTGAATTTTCAACCAAAAATTTAACCGTATACTTATAAAAATAAGTATAATATGAATATGACTTTGGTTTTCCCAAAATCATTTTCTAAGTTTCAGATAAAAATATAAACATTTATTTATATTTATACCGATCTGAGAAAGCAAACATCGGGGTGTTACACGGAACAATCCTCCGAACCACTCTCTCCGAGTGTTTGTTAATGTGGATAAATAACCCTATTGTATTTTGATTAATGACTAAACTAACCTGATTTACACTTTGATTTACTAACTACTTGCAAAGCTTAAATGTTTGTATAAGATTTCATTAGTGCAAGATAGTAGATGCAAATGATCAAAGGAGAATATGAAGGATCATGAAGGATTGCTTGATGATGAAGAATTTCAAAGTTGAACAACAAGGAATCTCAAGCCAAGATCATTAGGATTTTATGTAAAGAAAGTTTAAGTATTTTTCTTTGAATTATCTCTCTCTTAAAAACAAATTAAAATGGTTTTCACAAATTAAAATGAACTTAGAAAGGAAATAGGATTAATTGAAAGATCTGTACATCTATGTGTACATCTATGTACTTTCAGTTAATTAACTAACTTTTAATGAAAACCTATGTGTACTGTAACACCCTCCTTGGGCATTACCTCCTAATCACATGCGGAAATAAATTAAAAAGAAAGTTTACTGGTTGTTTTCGGAAAGACTTCTATTATTTTCATGAGTCTGAAAATATGGGGGTAAAAATTTTTTTTTTTATTTTCTATGGAGTACTTAAAAATAGTGCACACAACACAAAGGTACAAACTATATTATATTGTACTCACCAACATACATAAACAGATTTTATTCATCATTCACAACATAATTTCTTTTGAAAAAAAATTATTTATCATTCACAATAGAATATCAAAAAGGTTTTAGACCACATAAACTGACTTTCTCAAAACACACAACCCAAGGAAAAATCCTAAGCTGGTAGTTCTAGAAGACAACTACTGAAAAGAACTCCGTAGTTCTCACCGTAAGATTTTCGCCAACCTCTTCAAGGATCAGGAGTAATATCCTTAAGTGAGGTTAGGAACTCCTCGATACCACTTGTCCTTGTATAACAAAGCACCAAAACAAAGGACCAGGAAGACCTGATATATTGTAAGGGTGAGATACCAATATATGGATGAATTATGACGACTAAAATGCCCAAACATAGAGGAACAAGTATATACAAATATTCATGTTCAACATATAAATTTTCACAAGAATAATCACATCAATCACCAATCGTCGTCATTTTTTAAAACATGGCACTTCTATATTTCATCATTCTGTCCTAGTCTCCGGAAACCCCAACTCCATGCAGTTTTTGAAAAACAGTGAGCTGATCAGGCTCAAATTGCCACACAGGCTCAAATTGCCACAAAGGCACAATGCCCACAAAGGCACACCGTCTCGAATACCACGTGCACCAAGATATCCGGAATAACACCGTCTCGAATACCTCGTATGTTTACCAAGATATTCGGAATAACACCGTCTCGAATACCTCGTTTATCAAGATATCCGGAATAATCGGCACGTCTGCCAAAAATAAAAATGCATGTAAAACCTTTTATTTTCGCGGCTTTTCTTTGTGCTTCATTCTTTCCTTGTCGAGGTTCAAGGCTCACGACCACCCATGAATTTTAAGTGTCTTAAAGCTTTTATTATCGACACAGGATGTTAAAGTCCGATTTTCCAATCACAACAGTCCTAGGCTCGTGCACTAGTCTAGAACTTTGTGGTTTTCAGGACACACAGTCCACAACAACGCATCTAGGACACACAGTCCACAGCAATGTTCATAGGACACAAAGTCCAAGACAACATGTATAGGACACACAGTCCACAACAACATATATAGGACACACAGTCCACAACATCATATATAGGACACACACCGTCCACAGCGTTGTGATACGGATCATGGATCCATGTTTTATAACTCTAGTATCCCGACGTCTTGGTTACTAGGTTCATTTTTCAATATTATTTTTGGTTTAGTGAAAAACAATTACAAAACTGAAACTTTCCGTAATTTATCCAAGTTATCGGACATTTTCTTTTTTTTAAATAAAAACTTTTCTTTTGAAATTCTTTTTGTTTAAAACTTTAAGTTTTGGAAAATCCATTTCTATTTTTCATAAAAACCCTTTTATTTAAAAGATTTTCTTCTTTTTCCTAAAAACATTTGAAATTTTCTAAATTAATTCTTTTCAATTCCCAAAATAAACTTTTGTTTTCTTTAAAACATTCTCAAAGATATTGATTTCTTTTTTTCTTTTTCTTTTATTGCATAAAATCACTTAATTTTTCAATTGAATTTTTCTTTATAAAAATTGTTTTTATTCTCTAAAATTTTCACCAATCATTAAAATTACACAACTTCCCCTTATTATCAAAACCTTGTTAAACGAAATTCTTACTTGTGATTTTCTTTGTAAATATTTTCTTAAAGCTTTTATCTTCATTATTTGAGCTCTAACCAATGGTTAGGCTTCTATGCAACAACTTCAACACATATACAACAACTTCAATATATCTAAGTAAGATGCATATTTTCATAAATCATCAACACATATACAACAACTTCAACACATATAAGCAACATGCATATTTTCATAAACCATCAATACATCATGAACTCAAAATCCAACCAAAACAGTCACAACGATAACAACATCAATCAAACACATCAAAATAAACACACAAGGCATATAGTCATCATAACATAATTATCCCTCAGGCTTTCTCCCCTTACCTTCGCTTGACGAATAAAAGTCGTAGTTTTTCTGCGTTTTAAGGAACGAACTTTTGTATCCCATTATGCTTGCAAATCTTAACAAAATTATGTATAAAATATAAGTTAAAAATTCACAAAATCAACCCATTTTCTCATGCATGCATTTGGCCCTACCATGAAAGTGATGATAAAAATTTTGGATTTTCACAAGCTTTTGGATCAATGATCCTTAAGCATCATAGAGACACAATCAAGGTTTAATCCCCAAGAATAAAAACTTAATCCATCTACTCTACAAAGAGTAGGTTTCGGTCAACATCTTAAAAATAGGCTAGAAATTCATTTTCTAATTTCTAGCTACATGCATGTAAACAAAATGTTGTTTGAAGCAAGTTTCCTTCTAAATTTAATTGAAACAAAAATCATTTCAACTTTTTATCAACATGCATGAAGTCCAAATGAGAATCAAAGTACACTTCCTTCTCAAAATTTTAAAACAAAGCCATTTTAACTTTTGATTCACATGCATGTTTAAAAGAAAATGATCAAAACAATGTCTTTTCTTTAACCCTCATAGTTAGGGTTTCGGCCCTATCAAGTTAAAATGGGTAGAAATTTCAAATTTTCGTACAACTCATGAAATTAAAATACTTGTTCCTAAGGATTTCAAAACATGCAAGTTGAAAATATAACAAAAACACTACCTTTTGTTCTCTATAGGGTTTCGACCACCCTAGAAAATAGGCTTGGAAAAATTGTTTTTGTGACATGCAATTGTACAAGATGGTAGTAGGAATGAATATTAGTTCATATAAATTCATTTCATGTTCAAAAGATTTTTCTACAATATTTTTTTTTTAAGTTAAATCTATAAACATGCAACATGAAATAATCAATATGCATGTAAGTAAAAATTCATTTTTTTTGAAGGAATGAAGAGTAGAGAAGAAGATGCTATAGTCTTGAAAATTTTTATAAGAACCTTTCTTGCAAAATCAACTATAAGATAAACATGTAACAAGAAATTTAACATGCATGTAAAAGTAAGAATGGAGATGAGAGGAAAAGAAATATACCCTTGTTGATGATGAGAGGTTGAAGATGAATAAGTTTCAAAGCTTCTAAGATTGAAGAAGAATGGATATCAAAGCAAGTGAGTGTGTGTGAGTTAGGAGACTTTGGAGAAGATGGAAAAAGTGAAGTGAGGTGTGAATGAAGGGTATTTATAGAGAGTTGGGGGGAGGGGTGCTGCTTCTTAGAGAAGGAATGGAGAGGATTTTTTTTTTTTTTTTTTGTTAAAATATAAATGAGTTTTAAATAATATAATGGTTTCTTGTACAAAAAAGAAATAACTATGTGCAAGGTAATGATGTTGAATAATAAATGTAAACACTATTCATGTCATATCAAATCTTTTCAAAACTTACCAAATATGATTTTTGATAATTCTTGCTCGTTCCGATTCCATTTGCATGTTCTCCGTCAATGTAAATCGATCGTATTTTCTTTCGTAAATTTTTAACCCTAAAAATTCTTATATTGAAAGAAAATTTTTAAAATCATGGAAATGATTATAACTGGGTGAAAAAAAATATTTATTTTACTCATGGAATTCAATTTTACGGGTCAGTACGACTTCACTGACGGTGAAAACTCAGACCGGGATCGTCTGAAATTTCTACCGGAAATTTAATAGTAGTTTTCTACTATAAAATACAAAATTAGCATATTAATTATTCACACATATAGATAAACACAGAATATAGAAAACAGAAAAAAATCGGGGTGTTACATTACTACCCCACTAAAAAAAAAAAATTTCGTCCTTGAAATTTCGTGACTCCGAACTAGACAGGATCTTGTATCTCAAGATCCTACATTGTATCTCCTACATTTAATTCTTCCTCAAGTGACAATCATAACTTAATAACGAAGTTCACAATTATCCATCGTTCTACTTATCCTCGACATAAAATTGCTTATCCTCAACTCTTACTCGTTGTACTTAACAGATTCATCTTAATCTCTCTCACATAAAGATATAATTTAAACCTAATCTTCTCTTCCTCAATACTAATCCGTTAGGAAAAATTTCCCTCCGACCTCCTTAACTATTACCATTAACTCTAAGTTTTAAACTAAGATTCTCACTTCTCTTATAGCATACACATCAGTCCCTATCCAAAATTCTATGTCGTATTTTCGGTCGCTTCATTCCTCTTATTGCTAACTCCAGAGCATAATTCATCCCTATGTCGTTCTCCTTCATCCTCGAAATTTTCTACCATTAGATTATATCCGCTATTCATGACTTTGAATCCTATTTCCTCCCATATGAAGGACAAAAATCAAAACTTAATCACTTCTATTCTCAATTACTTGTCCATTAGAAAAACTGCCTTCCACACAACTAACTCCCATAGTCATTACCAAGATGAAACTGTCATTACTCCAACATACATCAACTTACTACTCAAGGTATACATATGTAGTCTTAGCTCCTCTGAACCTAATCTACTTTTCTAGATTCTATCAAAATCACATACCTCAAGTCTTTAATCAAAACATCGTAATACTTCCTAAGATAAATTGAAATAAAAAGGAACCTCGTTGGGTAGGATTTTCTAATTCATCAACTTTGAATTCCCTTAGAAACATAGTTTCTTTTGAATATACCCTAATATTCCAAACTTTATCATAATCATACCTTCCAATCTTAAAGAACAGGTTTACACTCCTCCATGCAACTATAACAAAAAAGGAATCACCTTGGTTTTAAATTATCTAAAACCATAAATCTTGAACTTCTCCATCAACTTAGTTTTACTCAAAAACTCCTCTTTACTACTCTTGTTCAGCTTAGGGAACTACTATAGACATTTCTCTATAAATCGCCAAACTTATAAAATCAATCTTAACCCTGGATATTGATCATTACCCAAGATTACTTCAACAATGTTCTGCCTCGATCAACATTTGATTCACAAAAATTTCTTCACTTACTGTCATTGATCTTAAGAATTCACATCTTACTAGCCACAACTATACCTCAACAAAATTTTCGTCACTCCTTGTCCATCCAGCTAAGGAGATGATCGTAGTCAAATACTACCCTTACTCCCAAACCAACTTCCTAAAGATCAGATTATTTTTCTTGCTCGTCCACTCGAGTCGAGAGTGGTCCGTTGAAATCAATCTCAACTCGGCCCTCAACACTTGGAGCGGATTTTCTTGACAACATTGGTAAACTTCGGTTCTTTACTTTAAAACAAAATTTGAAGGTATTCCATGGAGTCTGGTCAGTTTGTCGACTGCATAATGGATTTTGACATGTAAGAAGGATGTTAACTTCGTCAGCCTGTCCACGGTCACTCGAAACAAAACGAATCTCTTAGCGGTCCCTCTGTAAACTCATAACGAATTCCAACGCAACACTAACTTCTTGACAAGGAATGTTTCAAGCGTCAAGTTATCTCTCTTTCACTGCACTTGAATAACTCTGACATCCTGGTGTGAATCAGATACCCACCCTCATGACTCATGAGGTAGGTTACATGTCAATGACATTTGGGAGAATACGTAGTGTAAAATTGATCAAGGATGACAAATCCTTTTGAACTACAATAAGGCATGGTCTTGGAAATTACAGAAGGAAATTTTCAAGAAAAGAAGTTTCTTGATTTCACTTTCACAAAAGCTTAGAGAAGAATTTCATCAATTTGAAAGATACAGGAATATTCCGTATGGAAAAAGATTCTTCAATTAGGTTCGTGGATGTAAAAATGCATGGCCAATACACATTTACAAACATGAATCTAATAAAGTTGCTCCTTCCATTAGAATTTCCAAGGATAATTTTAACTCTAAGAGTATTCAACGTACTACAAGACGTTCATCAAAGGAAGATTTTAAAGGGAATTCAGTATGACAAAATTGGACTGGGTCACATTTACCAAAAGTAAAAGTGACTAGCATGAATTTCATCAAGAAACTTTTGTTACCAAGAAATCATTTGGGTTATAACTCAAGAAATAGCTATAACCAATTTAGAAGTCCTGATAGGTTTCAAACCAAACTCAGAAAATTTTCTTTGTCACACAAACTTGATTCATTACGATTGCTAGATACAACCTTAGGGACTCTAAAAAAACAAATGTCAACTGAAACCTTCATAAAGAATCAAATAGTATAGTGAAGAGTTTTCTTAAACATGAGACACTTCTTCTAGAAGTGAAGATTCGGATTGGCTTGACTCGACTTCGTACAAGCATGAAGGTCTTTCTAAACACGCTTATTCCGGTTTGTTACCGTCTTCCGCATTCTTCTCTGAACGGCGTACGATAACCGATGACTTAGCCCATCTCTCAGTCATGCGAAGAGTTGGTCTTTCCTAGTAAGGTGAGTCAATGGCTCCAAAATCTTAGACATTTCCTCGATGTGCCTTTGAAATAACCGGTTAGCCTAACAGACTACGGATTTTAATCACCGTCTGCGGTCACTTTGCACAAAGTGATGCTTCATCCTCATAAGCAACACTGATACTCCCAACGGGGCACACTTGGTCCCATAAACTATGCTAACATCACACTCCCCTTTAAGTCAAGTCATCTAACTCGACTAACTTTGGAGGCGATATCCTACACCAAGCGATGGAGATCCGATTGAATCTAGGAACTAGATTAATCGAAAACTCAATATCCCTTGCAGGGTCAAGCCTGGAACATTCTTTGGGTATACTCTCGGAGAATCTTCCACAACGGGTACTTCATTCAAATGTCTGACACCATCCCAAAAGGATAAACGAACGTGTCAGCATGAATCAACGTACCATTTACTATCATGAGTTCTCATAAGGTCTCGACCCAATCAGAACCCATTAAAACACACCTACTGAGGTGTCAACATACATTGTTTCAACAAGGAAACAATTCAACAATAACCAAACAGAGATCACACAACAAAAACATAATGGACCTATTCCCTAAGTTCCCGAAAGACTCGACCAGCTCTGATACCACCAATGTAACACCCTCCTTGGGCATTACCTCCTAATCACATGCGGAAATAAATTAAAAAGAAAGTTTACTGGTTGCTTTCGGAAAGACTTCTATTATTTTCATGAGTCTGAAAATATGGGGGTAAAAATTTTTCTTTTTCTTTTCTACGGAGTACCTAAAAATAGTGCACACAACACAAAGGTACAAACGATATTATATTGTACTCTCCAACATACATAAACAGATTTTATTCATCATTCACAACATAATTTCTTGTGGAAAAAAAAATACTTCATCATTCACAACAGAATTTCAAAAAGGTTTTAGACCACATAAATTGGCTTTCTCAAAACACACAACCCAAGGAAAAATCCTAAGCTGGTTGTTCTAGAAGACAACTACTGGAAAGAACTCCGTAGTTCTCACCGTAAGATTTTCGCCAACCTCTTCAAGGAACAGGAGTAATATCCTTAAGTGAGGTTAGGAACTCCTCGACACCACTTGTCCTTGTATAACAAAGCACCACAGCAAAGGACCAGGAAGACTTGATATATTGTAAGGGTGAGATACCAATATATGGATGAATTATGACGACTAAAATGCCCAAACACAGAGCAACAAGTATATACAAATATTCATGTTCAACATATAAATTTTCACAAAAATAATCACATCAATCACCAATCACCGTCGTTTTTGAAAACATGGCACTTCTATATTTCATTATTCTGTCCTAGTCTCCGTAGACCCCAACTCCATGCAGTTTTTGAAAAACAGTGAGCTGAAAGGCACAAATTGCCACAAAGGCACAAATTGCCCCAAAGTCACACCGTCTCGAATACCTCGTGCACCAAGATATCCGGAATAACACCATCTCGAATACCTCATACGTTTACCAAGATATTCGGAATAACACCGTCTCGAATAGCTCGTTTATCAAGATATCCGAAATAATCGGCAAGTCTGCCAAAAAAAACAATGCATGTAAAACCTTTTATTTTTGCAACTTTTCTTTGTGCTTCAGTCTTTCCTTGTCGAGGCTCAAGGCTCACGACCACCCGTGAATTTTAAGTTTCTTAAAGCTTTTATTATCGACACAGTGCGTTAAAGTTCGAGTGTCCAATCACAACAGTCCTAGGCTCGTGCACTAGTCTAGAACTTTGTGATAGTAGAAAAATAGTCTTTACCGTTTTTACTCCAATTTCCACGTTTATCACAATGTTTTCAGGACACACAGTCCACAACAACGCATCTGGACACACAGTCCACAACAACGTTCATAGGACACACAGTCCAAGACAACATGTATAGGACACACAGTCCATAACAGCATATATAAGACACAGTCCACAGCATCATATATAGGACACACCGTCCACAGCGTTGTGATACGGATCATGGATCCACGTGTTATAACTCTAGTATCCCGACGTCTTGGTTACTAGGTTCACTTTTCAATGTTATTTTTCGTTCAGTGAAAAATAATAACAAAACCGAAACTTTCCGTAACTTAACCAAGTTATCGGACATATTATTTTTGACTGAAAATATTTTTAAATAAAAACTTTTCTTTTGAAATTCTTTTTGTTTAGAACTTTAAGTTTTGGAAAATCCATTTCTATTTTTCATAAAAACCCTTTTATTTAAAAGATTTTCTTCTTTTTCCTAAAAGCATTTAAAATTTTCTAAATAAATTCGTTTGAATTCCCAAAATAAACTTTTGTTTTCTTTATAAAAATTGTTTTTATTCTCTAAAATTTTCACCAATCATTAAAACTACACAACTTCCCCTTATTATCAAAACCTTGTTAAAAGAAATTCTTACTTGTGATTTTCTTTGTAAATATTTTTTTAAAGCTTTTATCTTCATTATTTGAGCTCTAACCAATGGTTAGGCTTCCATGCAACAACTTCATTACGTATACAACAACTTCAACATATATAAGTAAGATGCATATTTTCATAAATCATCAACACATATACAACAACTTCAACACATATAAGCAACATGCATATTTTCATAAACCATCAATACATCATGAACTCAAAATCCAACCAAAACAGTCACAACGATAACAACATCAATCAAACACATCAAAATAAACACACAAGGCATATAGTCATCGTAACATAATTATCCCTCAGGATTTCTCCCCTTACCTTCGCTTGACGAATAAAAGTCGTAGTTTTTCTACGTTTTAAGGAACGAACTTTTGTATTCCATTACGCTTGCAAATCTAAACAAAATTATGTATAAAATATAAGTTAAAAATTCACAAAATCATCCCATTTTCTCATGCATGCATTCGGCCCTACCATGAAAGTGATGATAAAATTTTTGGATTTTCACAAGCTTTTGGATCAATGATCCTTAAGCATCATAGAGACACAATCAAGGTTTAATCCCCAAGAATAAAAACTTAATCCATCTACTCTACAAAGAGTAGGTTTCGGCCAACATCTTTAAAATAGGCTAGAAATTCATTTTCTAATTTCTAGCTACATGCATGTAAACAAACTGATGTTTGAAGTAAGTTTCTTTCTAAATTTAATTGAAACAAAACTCTTTTCAACTTTTTATCAACATGCATGAAGTCCAAATGAGAATCAAAGTACTCTTCCTTCTCAAAATTTTAAAACAAAGCCATTTTAACTTTTGATTCACATGCATGTTTAAAAGAAAATGATCAAAACAATGTCTTTTCTTTAAAAATCAAAACCAAGCCTCCTAAACCCTCATAGTTAAGGTTTCGGCCCTATCAAGTTAAAATGGGTAGAAAATTCAAATTTTCATACAACTCATGAAATTAAAATACTTGTTCCTAAGGATTTCAAAACATGCAACTTGAAAATATAACAAAAACACTAGCTTTTCTTCTCTATAGGGTTTCGGCCACCCTAGAAAATAGGCTTGGAAAATTCTTTTTGTGACATGCAATTGTACAAGATGGTAGTAGGAATGAATATGAGTTCATATAAATTCATTTCATGTTCAAAAGATTTTTCTACAATTTTTTTTTAAAGTTAAATCGATAAACATGCAACATATGAAATAATCAACATGCATGTAAGTAAAAATTCATTTTTTTTGAAGGAATTAAGAGTAGAGAAGAAGATGCTATACCCTTGAAAATTTTTCTAATAACCTTTCTTGCAAAATCAACTAGAAGATATATAAAGGTTGTCCAAGTCTAGCCTCTTGTGGTGGTATTTTCAAAAGCAGCTCAACTGTTTTAGGTTGTTTCTCTGCTAATCTTGGTATGCAAAATGCCTATCAAGCAGAGTTGATTGATGCAATGTTAGCTATTGAGACAGCTTTTAAGAAAAATTGGCTTGCCCTTTTGTTGGAAAGTGATTCAGAGTTAGTTATTTCTGCCTTCAAGAATAGCAACTTGGTTCCTTGGAGACTTCGAAATAGGTGGCTCAATTGTATTTCTATTACTAGGAGCATGAACTTTGTGTATTCTCACATTTTTAGGGAAGGTAATGCTTGTGCAGATAACCTAGCCACTTATGGCTTTTCTATTACCGATTTTGTCTGGTGGGACTCAGCTCCTTCTTTCATTTCTGAAGATGTTTTTAGAAATAGAATGGGTCTGCCTAACTATAGATTTCATTGATTTTTATGGGTTTGGTTGATGCCCCCCATGTCTTTGTATTCTTTTTTCATTATCAATTTTATAGGGTGTGTTGCAGATGATTGGCTCTGCCAGGGGTGCCAACCTAGTTGGGATGCCTAGTTGAACAGTGATGCCTTAGCATGCCTTTCTTTGCTTTAAAAAAAAAATTTCAACTAAAAGATAAACATGTAACAAAAGAAATTTAACATGCATGTAAAAGTAAGAATGAAGATGAGAGGAAAAGAAATATACCCTTGTTGTTGATCATGAGAGGTTGAAGATGAATAAGTTTCAAAGCTTCTAAGATTGAAGAAGAATGGATATCAAAGCAAGTGAGTGTGTGTGAGTTAGGAGACTTTGGAGAAGATGGAAAAAGTGAAGTGAGGTGTGAATGAAGGCTATTTATAGAGAGTTGGCGAGAGGGGCGTTGCTTCTTAGAGAAGGAATGGAGAGGATTTTTGATTTTTTTTTTGTTAAAATATAAATGAGTTTTAAATAATATAATGGTTTCTTGTACAAAAAATAATAATAATCATGTGTAAGGTAATGATGTTGAATAATAAATGTAAACACTATTCATGTCATTTCAAATCTTACCAAAACCGATTTTTGATAATTCTTGCTCGTTCTGGTTCCATTTGTTCCCGGTCAATGTAAATCGATCGTATTTTTTTTCGTAAATTTTCCACCCTAAAAATTATTACATTGAAAGAAATTTTTAAAATCATGGAAATGATTATAACTGGGTTAAAATAAAAATTTTATTTTACTAATGGAATTCAATTTTCCGGGTCAGTACGGCTTAACTGATGGTGAAAACTCAGACCGGGATCGTCTAAAATTTATACCCGAAATTTAATAGTAGTTTTCTACTATAAAATACATTATGAAAATAATTTAGATTTATTAAAATAATTTACTCAAAATTAGAATATTAATTATTCACACATATAGATAAACACAGATTATAGAAAACAGAAAAAAAATAGCGGTACGTGTTACATTACTACCCCACTAAAAAAAAATTCATCCTCGAAATTTCGTGACTCCGAACTAGACAGGATCTTGTATCTCAAGATCCTACATTGTATCCCCTACATTTAATTCTTCCTCAAGTGACAATCGTAACTTAATAACGAAGTTCACAATTATCCTTCGTTCTACTTATCCTCGACATAAAATTGCTTATCCTCAACTCTTACTCGTTGTACTTAATAGATTCATCTTAATCTCTCTCACATAAAGATATAATTTAAACCTAATCTTCTCTTCCTCAGTACTAATCCATTAGGAAAAATTTCCCTCCGACCTCCTTAACTATTATCATTAACTCTAAGTTTTAAACTAAGATTCCCACTTCTCTTATAGCATACAAATCAGTCCCTAACCAAAATTCTATGTCATATTTTCGGTCGCTTCATTCCTCTTATTGCTAACTCCAAAGCATAATTCATTCCTATGTCATTCTCCTTCATCCTCGAAATTTTCTACCATTAGATTATATCCGCTATTCATGACTTTGAATCCTATTTCCACCCATATGAAGGACAAGAATCAAAACTTAATCACTTCTATTCTCAATTACTTGTCCATTAGAAAAACTGCCTTCCACACAACTAACTCCCATAGTCATTACCAAGATGAAACTGTCATTACTCCAACATACATCAACTTACTACTCAAGGTATACATATGTAGTCTTAGCTCCTCTGAACCTAATCTACTTTTCTAGATTCTATCAAAATCACATACCTCAAGTCTTTAATCAAAACATCGTAATACTTCCTAAGATAAACTGAAATAAAAAGGAACCTCGTTGGGTAGGATTTTCTAATTCATCAACTTTGAATTCCCTCAGAAACTTAGTTTCTTTTGAATATATCCTAATATTCCAAACTTTATCATAATCATAGCTTCCAAACTTAAAGAACAGGTTTACACTCCTCCATGCAACTATAACAAAAAAGGAATCACCTTGGTTTTAAATTATCTAAAACAATAAATCTTGAACTTCTCCATCAACTTAGTTTTACTCAAAAACTCCTCTTTACTGCTCCTGTTCAGCTTAGGGAACTACTATAGACATTTCTATATAAATCTCCAAAATTATAAAATCAATCTTAACCCTGGATATTGATCATTACCCAAGATTCCTTCAACAATGTTCTGCCTCGATCAACATTTGATTCACAAAAATTTCCTCACTTACTGTCATTGATCTTAAGAATTCACATCTTACTAGCCACAACTATACCTCAACAAAATTTTCGTCACTCCTTGTCTATCCAGCTAAGGAGATGATCGTAGTCAAATACTACCCTTACTCCCAAACCAACTTCCTAAAGATCAGATTATTTTTCTTGCTCGTCCACTCGAGTCGAGAGTGGTCCATTGAAATCAATCTCAACTCGGCCCTCAACACTTGGAGCGGATTTTCTTGACAACATTGGTAAACTTCGGCTCTTTACTTTAAAACAAAATTTGAAGGTATTCCATGGAGTCTGGTCAGTTTGTCCACTGCATAATGGATTTTGACATGTAAGAAGGATGTTAACTTCGTCAGCCTGTCCACGGTCACTCGAAACAAAACGAATCTCTTAGCGGTCCCTCTGTAAACTCATAACGAATTCCAACGCAACACTAACTTCTTGACAAGGAATGTTTCAAGCGTCAAGTTATCTCTCTTTCACTGTACTTGAATAACTCTGACATCCTGGTGTGAATCAGATACCCACCCTCATGATTCATGAGGTAGGTTACATGTCAATGACATTTGGGAGAATACGTAGTGTAAAATTGATCAAGGATGACAAATCCTTTTGAACTACAATAAGGCATGGTCTTGGAAATTACAGAAGGAAATTTTCAAGAAAAGAAGTTTCTTGATTTCACTTTCACAAAAGCTTAGAGAAAAATTTCATCAATTTGAAAGATACAGGAATATTCCGTATGGAAAAAGATTCTTCAATTAGGTTCGTGGATGTAAAAATGCATGGCCAATACACATTACAAACATGAAGCTAATAAAGTTGCCCCTTCCATTAGAATTTCCAAGGATAATTTTAACTCTAAGAGTATTCAACGTACTACAAGACGTTCATCAAAGGAAGATTTTAAAGGGAATTCAGTATGACAAAATTGGACTGGTTCACATTTACCAAAAGTAAAAGTGACTAGCGTGAATTTCATCAAGAAACTTTTGTTACCAAGAAATCATTTGGGTTATAACTCAAGAAATAGCTATAACCAATTTAGAAGTCCTGATAGGTTTCAAACCAAACTCAGAATTTTCTCTGTTACACGCAAACTTGATTCATTACGATTGCTAGATACAACTATAGGGACTCTAAAAAAAACAAATGTCAACTGAGAGAAAAAAATATTCACACATATAGATAAACACATATTATAGAAAACAGAAAAAAATCAGGGTGTTACATGTACATCAATGTATAAATGTTATGCATCAATGTATACATCGATTGATTCTGGATTAAACATGAGGTCTAAACCACAGATCTTGATGTTTAGAAACAAAGAGTCCATAATATTCCTATCCTGTAGACTCAATGTTCTGTTTGGATAGCAATTGAAGTAGATTGGACCCTGACTTAGGTTAGTTTCTGGAATGTTTTTCTCTACAGTTTTGATGACATAGTCGGAATGCATAAAGAACTTGCCTTCCGGCTTGTATAATTCTTTTGATGGAATTCTGGGAATTTCACAATTATCAATATCTTGATTGATGTCTTCAAAACAGATTTCCTCTTGGAAAATACTGCTTGGATTGTTAGGAATCTCAGATTCTTGTAAAGATGAAGAAGGTTGGGAAGAGCGAAAAGTGAGCTTTGAAAGGGAGCGGGACAACAAAATATTTAATTATCTGATATCATTGCCTTCCCTTGGTTCCATAGCAAAAGTAAATATAGATCTAAGCCTTACCTTGCTGAACAGTTTTTTAAAAAAATTACAAAAATTTTAAAATAACAATGTTATACAAAAGCGTTACATCTTATTATCCTTAACCATATTTGCACCTTTCTTCCTAAACCAAAAGCTACCTCAAAGTGCTTATGTTTTCCACATAAGCATTGGCAAATTAGACTGACTGCCTCATTACTTTTCGAGGACTTACTGCTACAACTTGTAAAAGATATACCAAAACATGAACACAGGGTCCTTACTAGTTAAGAGGTACACAAACCAGTTAAGCATAATAATTTCATAAAAAACTCTTCTTTTTTTTTCTTTTTTGCTCAACAAGGTATGGATCTTAGAACCATACTCATGTTCCTACTTCCCCATCTAGCTCTGATACCAGAGGGATTTCAGAGTTACAGGAAGGGAGGGAGGGAGGGAGGAGGGCAGGATGAGAAGTAGGAGAAACGGCGGAGATTTACATATATTTAAATAAATTAATCAAAAGATGCTGATTAGAACATAAATCATAAAAACGTAAACTGTAAATGCAGAAATTTAAAGCATAGAACCCATAAAGGCGGTTGAACCTGTCGAGATCTGGATAAAAAAAATAAAAGAAACCGAAGCGGAGTCAGAGGTAGAGCCTTACCAGGACCGATGGAGGGAGAAAGGAGAAGATAATTAAACCATGTACTTTTGTTGAAATGCAAAACGATTACAAAACAAGATTGAAAGAGAGGGAGAAGGGGGACTGAGGAGAACTCACAAGGCCACTCAGAACCTGTAGTTACTCAGAACTTCTCACACTAGAATATCTATCTAAAATTTTGAATCCCATTAACATGAGATTGGCATCCTATATATGGAACTTGAAAATCTATTATTACAAAAGTAACGGGAACCTGACCTATGCTGTTGCAATAATTGATTATTGTGTCTATCCCATAGCAATCATCTTCGTTCTGATAGAATGGGTCATAGTATTTTGAGGAAGACTCTCGGTCTTCTTCGTCATCAGACTGAGGGAGCTTCTGTTTGGAAGAAGAGGTCACTTCTTCTTTTCTAGTCTTAGAATTGCTTCCATATTTTGTAGGAAACTTGCTTTTGTATTGGAACCTGCCAAAACCGAAACGATTTATGATCTGTGATTTAGAAACTCACATGTTTCTGGATTGGCTGCTTTCACCCATTTTGGGTTCTTCTGAAACCATAGCTTGACATTGTCATTAGTAGCAGCAGCATAGTTGAACTGCGGCCACCACTTGACATATGCAGATCTTTGAAGTAATGGCAAAATACCAGGATAAAGATCTTGCTTATGGTATTTATACTGCCAACTGAAAACCCAGGTTAGGGAAAATTTTGAGAAAAATATTAGATTTGCAGGGAATGGGCTTTCCTTGATATCAAAATATTTTTCAAATGTTTTGTATCCTTCCAAGACTTCTGGGGAAGGATTTGTTTGATTGGTCCAAAAAATTGCCACCAATAGATAAACCAATGTGGAAATTTGTAATTGACATTCTTCTTGAATTAAATCAACCGAGAATGTCTATTTTGATTGTTTTGGTACTAGAAAACATTGTACCAACATGTTTGATAATCTCAATAATTAAATCCAATGGGATCAAAAGTTTGAGAAATTTTTTTGCAACCATTTAGGTTTTTTCCAAATTGGTTAGGTGTTAAAACCCTTAAAATTTGGAGGGTTGAGTGAGTGTATGTTGATTGATCTTTGGGATCCCGGTAATGTTTAATCAAGACTGAATCAGTATCAATCAATATAAACTCATAAAAATTTCTATTTTTGTTAGTTTGTGTTGTCTTAAAATGAAAACCATTTGGAAAGATTTTTCCTGGGATCTTATTAGGATTGTTATCCAAGAATTATGGTTCCATTTGAATGACAAACTGTTTGGTTTTTGCAACATAATGAGTTGTAGAGGTTTGAGTGGTGTTGACTGATAATCTTGTATCTGGCACAACAACGTTTTATAAGGGTGGCTGTGTGGATTAGGTCTCTGATTAAGTCTTTGAGAAGGGGTGGAGAAGCTTGTTCCACTATGTCACCCCAAGTTCCGTTTGGGAGTTTGATTAGCCTTTGGTTTTGAAAGGCTAAAAGAGTTTGGATGGGAATACCATGGTCCTTTTTGGACTGTTTGGCTGTTTGGGTTTGCTAGATTGATGACCCAGCTATTGTGATTGGTTAGGTTGATGACCCAATTTTGGCAGTTTGTTTGAGTAGATGACTCAAATTGGGATGATGACCCAGATTCTTTGGGTGCAATGTGGCGCTGGAGTCCGGCTAAGACTATTTTTCCTTTAGCCTTCCCCTTAGAAGAGGAAGTTGTTGATTTTGGCATTTCTGCCTCACTCCTACAGCCAACTACCGTGTAAATATTCACGAGTAAGGTAATCAGGAAGGGAATTGGAAGAGCCTTTAAGAAACTCAATTTGAAAATCAAAAGCACTTAAAATTGCTTGCCATCTAGCAAAAATTTGTTTTGATGCCAAATTTTTAACATCTTTTTGTAAAATATCTTTTGCAGATTTACAATCTACTCTAACAAAAAAAAAATTGATTAAGTAAATCGGATTGAAATTTTGAAATGCATAAAACAATTGCCAAAATTTCTTTTTTGACAGTAGAATATTTTTATTGTGCAGAATTCCAGTTTTTTGAAGTATATGCAATGATATGTTCCTTTTCTGAAATTCTTTGTTTCAAAATACGCCATAGCCAATGTCAGAGGCATCAGTTTCAACAATTTTGAAGGCAGAAGAGTTTGAAAGGTAAAGGCATGGAAGATCCTTTATTCTAGCTTTGATAGTTTTGACAACCTTTGTATGTTTGTCTGTCCAAAGAGGTGGTTCCTTATTAAGACGATTGTGCAAAGGCTTGATGATATTGCTTAGGTTTGGGACAAAGTCAACAACATAGTTAAGACATCCTAGGAATCTTTGAAGCTGAGTTTTGTCTATTATTTGATCTGGAAATTTATCCTGAAATTCAATGGCTCTACTGATCAGAACAATGGTTCCTTGATATATGTTTATGACCAAGGAATCTGTTTTGGGTTTGAAAGAGATTGACTTTGGATTTAGAAATATCTAAGACATTACTCTTAATAACTCCGGTGAAGAATTAAGATGCTTAAAATGCTGAAAATGCTTAAAATGCTTATAAAGTCAAAGGAAGCATTCTTAGTAATTCTTTTTTAAATTAAAATTTTAGCATTAATTATGCATATTTTTTTAATTTATATTCAAATATTTTATTTTAAATAATATTTTTAGATTCTACTTGAATTAATTATGTATTTTTTTAATTTTAATTTTTGAGTATTTTTAAAAATATTTTTTATTTTATTTCTTTTATATTTTTTCTAAATTTCAAATTACTCATACAACACATAAGATATTTACTAGTTTAGAATGACGTTTGCCGTGCATAAATAGTGTTTACCCAACTATTTTCTTAGATAATAATCACTAGCATACAAAACATAACTTCCTACTAAAATGACCGTAGCCTAGTTTCAAATTTTACGAGGGTGTTGTACGTAACCAAAATCCTTAACAAACAAACCTAAAAGGTTAGTCTAGTGGAGCATGATAGGATCATATATCTAACAGATTGCAGGTTTGAGCTCTCATTAGTTTCATTGGGGAGGTTAATGTAAATCATTTTATAAATGCTTGTTAAATATAATTAATATATGTGGACGGTAGAGTCCCATCCATTGTATTCTTATGTTCATTATATATTTCTCCTAGTACTTAGCATAAACTTTTATTGTTCTAGGAATCAAGTGCATAATCAAGTGTGTGTGTGTGTGTGTGTATATATATATATATATCTTATAGTCTTATTCATTATCAATATAGTGAATTATTTAGTTTTATATTCAAGTTGGTATCTAGAGCCTATTTGGTTCTTCCTGGTGCTGTTAAGCACTGACCCATACTTTGCAAGGTGTCCGATGACCAAACTACCACCGGCGTCCACCTTAGAAGTGTCTGATCGGCCGTCTGACGAAGCGTCGCCACCAGGGCCTCCCTCACACACTCTCACGCGCCATCGCCAGAATCTTCATTCTCCAGCACGTGTGATCCACTCGCCACCTTCCAGGCCGCCGCTGACGCCGCCGCTTCCACAGTCGTGATCGCCGTCTCCTCCTGGTTCTGTTCTGACCCTGTTTGGTTTATGCGTCTGCCATTGTGCTACCCTTCCTTTGAAAGTTGAAACATGTGTGCTCTGTGTTATATACTTGTCACTACTTTTGAATTTCTCCCATGGCTAAATCTACTAAAGGAGATCATCTAATATTAGCCAGTGAATATAAGCAGTATCTTCAGTTTAAAGCCACCCAACAAGCTTCTTCTTCAGCCACAATTGCTCACACCGATGATTCTATGGTTTGTCTCTCTCAAACTGCATCTTTTGGATCCTGGATTTTAGACTCTGGTGCTTATGATCACCTAGCTGGTAATCCTTCTCTTTTCTCTAAATTGCCATCCCTTAAAAGACCTCACAGTATTACTCTTGTCGATGGGTCTAAGGCACAAGCAGCTGGTATTGGTCAAGCTTCTCCTCTTCCATCCTTACCTTTAAATTCAGTTCTATTTTTACCTGGTTGTCCCTTTAATTTAATTTCAATTAGCCAAATTACTCGAACTCTAAATTGTTCCATTTAATTCCGATTCCTTTATTATACAGGACCGGAGTACGGGACAAGCGATTAGATCTGGATCTGAATCACGAGGTCTCTACTACCTTCAGTCTTCCTCATCCACTATATGTGCTGTTTCAGAGTCTGTCGATCTCCTACATCGTCGTCTAGGTAATCCAAGTCTAGACTAGTTAAAGCAGATGGTCCCTCATCTTTCACATTTGAAGACCTTGAACTGTGAGTCATGTCAACTTGGAAAACATGTTAAAGTATCTTTTCCTAGTAGTGTCAGAAGTCAAACTATGTCTCCTTTTGATATTATCCACTCTGATGTTTGGGGTCCTAGTCGTATTCCTTCTGTTCGAGGATATAGGTATTATGTTACTTTCACTGATGATTTCTCAAGATGCACTTGGTTGTTTTTAATGAAAAATCGTTCCGAGTTATTTGATTTCTTTCAAACCTTTTGTTCACAAATAAAGAATCAGTTTGGAAAAACAATTCATATTTTGCGCAGTGATAATGCAAAAGAATATTTTCTGCATCATTTAAATCCGTTCTGAGTTCTCAGGGCATCATACATCAGCCCAGTTGTCCTCAAACACCACAGCAAAATGTTGCTGAACGTAAACATCGTCATCTTGTTGATACAGCTCAGACTCTTTTAATCAATGCCAATGCACCCATGAAGTTTTTGGGTGACGCTGTTCTTACAGCTTGTTATCTGGTAAACAGAATGACATCCATTGTTTTGGGTAATAAAATCCCTCACTCTATTTTATTTCCTAACGATTCTCTTTATACTGTCCCACCTCATGTATTTGGTTCTACCTGTTTTGTCCATGATCTCTCTCCTAGTCATGATAAATTGTCTACACAGGCTGTTAAATGTGTCTTTTTTGGGTATTCTTGAGTACAGAAGGGGTATCGATGTTATTGTCCCTCTATGCATTGCTTTTATGTATCTGCAGATGTTACATTTTTTGAAGATACACCATACTTTGTCATATCAACTACCTCCGACTCTACTCCATCTCAGGTACTGCCCATTCCTGAACTTGCAACACTTATCTCTGATCCTCCAACTCCACAGCCACAAGATGACCGCCCGTTTCATCGATATGGTATTTTTTATGAGCGTCGGGCTCTTGAAGTTCCTGAAGTTCCTGAGATCACACCCAGTATTGACCCTCCTAATTCAACTCCCGCTCCAATCGCTTCTCCCACTGCGATCCAACCGGTCACTTCCGCTGACTTACCCATTGCCCTTCGTAAAGGTAAACGCTCTACTCTTAATCCCCATAACATCTACAATTTCCTGAGTTACCATCGATTATCTCCTTCCCATTATGCCTTTGTATCTGCCTTGTCATCTGTTACCATTTCCAAGAATGTTCAGGAAGCAATATCTCATCCAGGATGGCGACAGGCAATGATTGATGAGATGACGGCTTCAGAATCTAATCATACATGGACCCTTGCTTCCCCTCCTGCTGGGAAATCATTAGTTGGTTGTCGATGGGTATTTACTGTTAAAGTTGGTCCGAATGGGCAGGTGGATTGCTTGAAAACCCGACTGGTAGCAAAAGGGTACACACAGATCTATGGTTTGGATTACGATGATACTTTTTCTCCGTTGCTAAGATTGCATCTGTTCGTTTGTTCTTGTCTATGGCCGCCATGAGACGCTAGCCATTATACCAACTGGATTTTAAAAGTGCATTCTTACATGGTGATCTGGAGGAGGAGATCTATATGGAGCAACCACCTGGGTTTGTTGCTCAGGGGGAGTCAGATCTTGTTGTTGGGGTTTTCATGAGATAATTCTCTTTAAAAATCATATCTCAAGGTAGAAGAAAACCATCCCATGGATCGCGCATTACAAAAACATGAACCACATAAAGGGCTATTTGTGTTTACCTCTTAAAGCGTGTTTTCACTGTGATCACAAGTGTCACAAAGGAGAAGCAACTCTACTCAGTCCACTCGAGCAAACGGGCATCGGAGCTTTGCGTCTTGTGCTAGCTGACGGCTGTGAGAGGCAAGGTTAACCAGTCTAAGTTTAGATGGAGACTAATATCTATTTATAAGTCAAACTCCTCTTGACCTAACTGCTCACTTATTGGGCCTTGTACGCTACAAGTTCAATAACATTTAAATTAATTAAATCATATTTAATTAATTGACCCGCTCCGCATTTGCTCTATGCGTGTGACCCTGTAGGATTCCACTAAGTTGGCAATTATATTAAATATTATAATAATATCAAATATTAATTATAATATTAAATATGATAAATAATGAGCGGCATCTAACAATGCATCATTACTACCCAATTATAGAGAGTATCGGTGATCCGATTTTAGCCTTAACGCGACCAAAATTTATCGTGCATTAAATGTCCCTTCGTCCATATGTCTTAATTGAACACAAGGCATAAAAGTGGCATCCTTGTTATGTTCAATTATTTATTCCTCGATCCCTGAGTAGATGTGTAATCATAAATGGGCCCAATATCACATATTGGCCCACTTCCGTGTGGCCACGCATATTTCACGTCTTACTTTATCGAGGGGCCCAAGACATTACCCCTGTCATGTAGGAGGGACGAATCCTATCTACATCACTCACACTTCTCAACATGATTTATTGCAGGCCCAATAACTACCTTTATGATCACCCTGTTACGCGTGACGTTTGACAGCATTAAAGCTTATAACTCCTCATGTAGGAATCGTAGTGACTTCAAGTCGAAGGACTACTTCACTATGATCGCCATGAAAATACTTATGACACTTACATAACTATTATGAAGTATTCTCATAGTGGGTCATCCAGTATAAATATTACTTCCTAATATTCATATCTGTGTGTTGACTTGATATCACATATCCATGACCCGTGAGATGTAGTCATCAGTCTACTCACACAATAGTCTGTATGAATTATTGTCGCCCTAATTAACAATAATACTCTACTACGGATATTTAAGAATAGCGTTCTTATTATTTAATGAGGTCTCACGATTAAGTCTCGTACTTAATGTCTCATTAAATGAACTGTCTATTCTAATGACTTTATTACGCTATTAGAATATATAAATAACATAATAAATAAAATGCCTTTATTTGTATAAAAAAAATATAATGCAAAGTCATGATAAAAAATGTAAAGTAAAGTCATCCAGCAATTTCGCATGACTAGTTGCTAGGAAAACCATTCTGTATTCTTTAAATGTTCATCCTTGAATAAACGTATTTATCTCATGTATGTGGATGATATTTTTATTACAGGTGACGATCAAGAAGGCATTAAGGAATTAAAGCAACACTTGTTTAAACATTTTCAAACCCAAGATCTTGGACGATTGCGATACTTTCTTGGGATTGAAGTAGCCCAATCAAGAAAAGGTGTTGCCATTTCTCAGAGGAAATATGCCCTTGACATTCTTGAAGAAACAGGGATGCTAGATTGTAAACCTGTTGATACTCCTATGGACCCAAATGTAAAACTTCTACCTAATGAGGGGGAGACCCAGGCAGATATAGAAGATTAGTTGGGAAGTTATATTATCTCACCATGACTCGACCAGACCTTACTTTTTCGGTCAGTGTTGTAAGTCAGTTTCTCAACTCACCATGTGACAGTCATTGGAATGCAGTTGTCCGGATCCTAAGATATATCAAGGGATCTCCTGGTAAAAGGATTGTTTATATGGACAGGGGTCATACTAATATCATTGGGTATATAGATGCAGATTGGGCAAGCGATGCTAGTGATAGGAGGTCCATTTCAAGCTATTATGTGCTTATTGGAGGTAATCTGATTTCTTGGAAAAGTAAGAAGCAAATTGTTGTTGCAAGATCAAGCACAGAAGCAGAGTATCATGCTATGGCTAATACTACTTGTGAACTCCTATGGCTAAAATATTTGCTCCAAGAGTTGAAGTTTTGTGAGATAGGTCCTATGGAACTTGCTTGTGATAACCATTTAGCGTTGTATCTTTCTTCATATCCTATCTTCATGAAAGGACCAAGCATATAAAAGTTGATTATCGCTTCATCCGGGAAAAGATCCTCTCGGGCATCATTAAGACTTCCTTTGTGGGTACTAGAGATCAACTTGCAGATATGATGACTAAGTCTTTACGGGGTCTTAGAATAGCATACATATATGACAAGCTGGTTGCATCAGACATATATGCTCCAGCTTGAGGGGGAGTGTTAAATATAATTAATATATGTGGAGGGTGGATTTATGTGGACGGTGTGGACGATGGAGTCCCATCCATTGTATTTTTATGTTCATTATATTTCTCCTATCCATGACCTGGTGTAATACCCCAAAGTACATTAGGATACTACTAGATACAAAACATACGATACACTGAAGTTAGCTTTTCGCTAAAGATCTCATATATAATATATAAAAATATCTCATACATTTTCAAATTATACTTAGAAGGTAAACAATGATGTTATGACTCTTAACTCCGATCCGGTGACATCTTCCATAAAAGAGAGCTTACATTGGAACAACTGCCAAGTATTTCCGGGGATACTTCACAGTTCTCCAACATAGGAGGGATTAACCTGAAACAAAAGGGTGAGGGGGTGAGATATGAAATCTCAGTGAATTCCCTGCAAACAGAGCACTCAGTCCCACACATATACATATATTAGTAAACTTATACATATCATCAGGTATAAACATCATTGCTGCCCCCCATGCACCAAGGTACTTAAGAGGGACTAGCTTTGGGTTTAATCCTGGTATCATCATGTCATTCATAATATTTGTGAACCACTCATTTGGACATTCCTTTTTAATTTTGTCAGTGAAAAACATTGTTGTTCCCCGCGCACCGAAGTACTTAAGAGGAACTAACACTTCGCTGCTCCCCGCGCACCGAGGTACTTAAGAGGAACCAGCTCTATACTGTAAGGCAGGACATACGTCTATGACCACAAGCGGCGTCCCACTTGCTTTGCACTTACTTACTTGCCTTCCAAACTGAAAGGACTCTGTGATTGCCTTCTAAACGGGAAGGACTTTATACTTGCCTTCCAAACTGAAAGGACTTCTGTACTTGACAACTGAAATGTCATTGATAACCATTCTAATTCGATTCAAGAGTAGAATTAGCATGGTTACTACCTTTGGATGCCAAATGGTGTTTCACATTCATTTCTTCATAATATTAAATAACTTAACTCACATATCAATTTATAGCTTAAAAACTAATGATCTAAAGCAAAACATATAAACCATTCACATGAACAATATATAATCTCTCAATCAAGTATTCAACAAGGGATAATGCATCAACAACATAAGCAGAATTTCAGCAGTTTTCAGTTAACTTCTATGATTTTATTAAAATACCAAACGAAATCGGATTCAAACAAAAGACCCCTCCCTGGAAAGCTAATCAAGTTTATTTATGAATAAAATTTGACTTTTGGAAAAGCGTCTTTATAAAATTACAGTTTTTACCGGAAAGCCCCTGCACTCAGAAAACAGGACAGCAGCAATACCCTAACTTGTAACAGGTTTTTCTCCATCAATACTCAATGCAAAACAGCAAAATCAGTGTCTAAAGTGTAGTATTTCGAGTCTACTTTCTAAAAAAATAAGAATCATACCAAACAGAGCACTATAGAAATAGTTACAGATAAAATATTATACATATGTCTACACGGGTTTGTCAGATCAGCAGCTTCTTTTAGAACTTTTAACAAACAGAATACATGCATGTAAATTGAATATTCTACAACACAATTCTGCATTCATTTAAAACCATATAATCAACATGCAATTCAGAAATCAAACAATAATATCAAATTTAAAATTCCTAAGCTTGGATTTATGGTTACCAAGCACTAACTAAGGAAACTCACATAAGCAAAAAGTGGGAATTAGAACAGTAGAGGTTGATCTCCTTGAAAGTTCCTCCCAATTCTGTTTTGGTTTCTCCTTGCTTTCAAGAGTAGTTGCTTCAAGCTCTCTTCATAAAGGAAGTGGTGTATGTTTCATAATGGTTATGGAAGAAAAGAGAAGAGGAGAAGTGAGGTGGTGAGGTGTGTGTGTGAGCTGAAAATTGAAGAGGGAAGAGAGGAAGGAGAAATGGTGTCTCTGCAAGAATGGAATTGTGGTTGAGTTGTTCAACCCCCTTGCTCCTTGTCTGGCCGAATTTCAAGCTTGAAAGGTGGAAGATGAAGGCTTGATGGAGGTCTAGGGTTTGAAGAAGAAGCTTAAGGAGCTTCTGATGAAAAAGAAAGAAGAAGAAGTCTCCTTTACTTCTTTGTTTTTGGGTCTGCCGTTTGTACATTGTAGGGGTTAAATCAAAAGAGAGGGGGTGTATGCAGTAAAATAGAGGGTGCGACTAGAAATTTAAAAAAATCAGCTTTTAATGAAATATGTGTTATATTAAAATCAGGTTGTTTCATAAATAAATTTTACCCTTTATAAACCCCCAAAATAATTATATTTTCTCACTAGAATATTTCTTAGTCAAAGAAAAATATTATTTGATACTAAATTATAAAATACCATTTTACAATTATAAATCAAATAAGATATTCATCCGCTCAGCCTAAAAATAATAAAGAGATGTTCAAAAATTCATAATTCTTATATTTGCATACTCATGAGATGAAAGGAATTAAAGCACACTAGTGATCACAATCATAATGAAATGACTAAAATATCCTTGGGACAAGATATTACATTACTCTCCCCCTTTAAGAAATTTTGTCCTCAAAATTTAGTAAAACCTACCTGAGAGAAATGCATTAGCAATGATTTCGCGAACAATAACAGTTGTTGCCTTAGCGAACTTCCCACCTCATGACATTTAAAAGCATGCAAGTGATAATTGAAAACACAAAACTACTTCAGTTTGCATTTAAGTTCCTAAATGGTTTCCTACAAGATCCTTCGTCTAGTAGCTACTAAGCTTCCGGGTTTCAGAGTGTGGTCAACAACCTGAACCAGCATAGGTTTGAAAGTTAAGATGAGTCTTAAACTCATTTAGTTTCTGCTGCGGACTCTGATTTCTAAAGTCCTGAAGTCCTCGCTCTTTGAAAAAGAAACTAGACCTACAAAACGTAACTACTGATATGGGCTTCAACTCTACTAACCCAAACCTATGTGCCCTAGTCTCAAACTTGATATCACATATACTATAATTCAATTTGCATTAAACATCATATTTTATTTTATTTTTTAACTAAACCAAAAAGAGTCAATAACATGCTAGACTACTATTGCTAGTCTCATCAATGCTAACATAGTACGTCAAGTTTAAAATAGAAGGAATTGTGCAATGCTACTTGGGTACTATAAAAGATACTACTAGTGAACATGCAATCAATAACATAACCACTATGCATTTAAAACATGCAAGGATCCATTTACAAATCTTGATGCCTAGAACAATTTCTCTTTTTAAAACTGGTAACAAAACAGTTCAAAACAATGTTATAATAAAGAGGTGAGTCAATCGACACCATATTACAACACACTACACAACTGCTAATCTGATTTAAATATATGTCCCAAACATCATATGAGGTTCACAGTCTTAAAATAAAAGTCTCATGAACTCATCAACTAGTTCAAGAACAAAGAAGTATCATACAGTCCTCTTAAAAAAATTTAAAAAGAAGCAATCAGGTACAAGTCATGTATTTGCGTGCATTCATTCTTTTTTATTAACAATATAAATCAAGTAATTAACAAGCTCGTTACCATTTACAAACTATGACATGTAATATCCTCCTCAACAAGGTTTATTTGAAATGTGATTCTACTTTACCTATATACTAAACCATTTCCCTAGATTCATTATAGCATATGATGAATTTGGACCATTGATGATTCTCTGCTTGAAACCAAGAACATACAACAATGCATCTTAGATGATTTACATGTACAACCAAATTAATTAAACCTTCCCAATCTTGCATCATAGGTTAAGTTATGTAAAGGAAAACAAAAGCTGAGTTATAAACTTTATTCATGCAGTTTCAAACAGGCCGAGAAGAATTTGATCAGAGCCCAAAAACAAACAACAACCAATACCTAACTGTAGGAATATTATTGTAGGATAGAGCAGTTACATGCTTGTAAATAGGAAAGACTTAAGAAGTTTATCAATTATACTTAACATTTTGAAATAGAGATTAGAATTAATAACATCTTATACATTCATTTTAACAGACAAAAAGTGTCATACAAAGTAAAGAATTAGACATGAAACAAAATCGAAAAAGAGGGAAGGAGTTGTTCACTATTAGTATACATGGTTTTACTGCATCCCACCTAACAAGTCAAAACCGCACAAAGGATGAAACTTTATAACAACAACCAATCTTATTAGATTCAACGAGGGGAAACACAAAACAATGTGCAAGTCTATCCATATTTACTACTAGTCTAAACAAAACACAATTCAAAACTCTAACCCATACAAGGCTAATCCATTCAGTTAGATTTCTCGGCTAGCAACAATTACTTAGCTCTATACTGAAAAGATAGTGCATGCTTCTTTCATATTTATATATCATGTTCAGTTGACCTTCATGGTTACAATCAAAAGAATGCATCGTATAAGGCAACCGGTTCCCTTTCTATTCTAAAAACAAAAGCATATAATAAGAGATAACTTAACTTGCGTTTACCCTGGCAACGTCAGGTTACCAAGGTGCAACAAAAGAACTTGGAAATAGACAGAGCACTCATTCTTTGCAAGCATCTGAGCTTGTAATGTTCCATGGTGTCCGACTAGAGGGAGAAACTTAAAGATCATGGTAGATACTCCCAAAACATATAGCAAGACATAACAACAACACATAAGCATGCGAATGTTATATTATTGCTACCAGCATTTATTTCCATACTCAAGTAATCTGAATTATCATTTGATATCACACTCAGGCATAACAATTACACCACACAAAAGGTAAACACTCAGATTATAGGGAATGCAATTGTATTATTACTTTCTTACACTTGCGTATCAATCACAAAGAAAGAATATAACTGTTTCAATATGATCTATACTGTAAGTCTACACACAACATAGCAACAACACATGATTCATTGGTTTACATTTCATTTTCTTTTCCTTATCTTATCTGTTGTTACACTGCCAGGCTTGTCAAATTTGAACTCCTGAGGACCAATGTAACTACTACACTACCAGGCTTGTCAGATTTGAACTCCTGAAGACCAGTGTAGAAAGCACAAAAGAATTTGATCATTCTGAAAATAACTTCTGAAATGAATATATTCGTATTTTGGAAATACAACAATTCATTTAGAAGCGCAATAACATCAGCATTCATAAAAAGAAAACTTTTAACTTGTATTAGTCAAAAACATTTACTGGCAGATACTGCTCCGCTTAACTTATAAACAACATTTATGTTCATCAAACTTCAACTAATTCAAGGGTTTGAAAATCGATTTATGAAGGGTGTAGGATTAAAATACTTTCAAAAGATGACTTGTACAAAAGACTTGTCCTTGTGGGGCAATACTCTTCATCATTCTTTACGTGAATACCTGAGGTGGCCTACCTCATTAATTCACATGAAGAAAGTGGAACAATATCAGCCCATAGAACTTGACATACAAACCCCTAAGCCGGATCGTTCTAGACTCATACTCACAGTCCGATGGGATCGAACTGCTCTGATACCATAATGTAATACCCCAAAGTACATTAGGATACTACTAGATACAAAACATAAGATACACTGAAATTAGCTTTTCGCTAAAGATCTCATATATAATATATAAAAATATCTCATACATTTTCAAATTATACTTAGAAGGTAAACAATGATGTTATGACTCTTAACTCCGATCCGGTGACATCTTCCATAAAAGAGAGCTTACATTGGAACAACTGCCAAGTATTTCCGGGGATACTTCACAGTTCTCCAACATAGGAGGGATTAACCTGAAACAAAAGGGTGAGGGGGTGAGATATGAAATCTCAGTGAATTCCCTGCAAACAGAGCACTCAGTCCCACACATATACATATATTAGTAAACTTATACATATCATCAGGTATAAACATCATTGCTGCCCCCCACGCACCAAGGTACTTAAGAGGGACTAGCTTTGGGTTTAATCCTGGTATCATCATGTCATTCATAATATTTGTGAACCACTCATTTGGACATTCCTTTTTAATTTTGTCAGTGAAAAACATTGTTGTTCCCCGCGCACCGAAGTACTTAAGAGGAACTAACACTTCGCTGCTCCCCGCGCACCGAGGTACTTAAGAGGAACCAGCTCTATACTGTAAGGCAGGACATACGTCTATGACCACAAGCGGCGTCCCACTTGCTTTGCACTTACTTACTTGCCTTCCAAACTGAAAGGACTCTGTGATTGCCTTCCAAACGGGAAGGACTTTATACTTGCCTTCCAAACTGAAAGGACTTCTGTACTTGACAACTGAAATGTCATTGATAACCATTCTAATTCGATTCAAGAGTAGAATTAGCATGGTTACTACCTTTGGATGCCAAATGGTGTTTCACATTCATTTCTTCATAATATTAAATAACTTAACTCACATATCAATTTATAGCTTAAAAACTAATGAGCTAAAGCAAAACATATAAACCATTCACATGAACAATATATAATCTCTCAATCAAGTATTCAACAAGGGATAATGCATCAACAACATAAGCAGAATTTCAGCAGTTTTCAGTTAACTTCTATGATTTTATTAAAATACCAAACGAAATCGGAATCAAACAAAAGACCCCTCCCTGGAAAGCTAATCAAGTTTACTTTATGAATAAAATTTGACTTTTGGAAAAACGTCTTTATAAAATTACAGTTTTTACCGGAAAGCCCCTGCACTCAGAAAACAGGACAGCAGCAATACCCTAACTTGTAACAGGTTTTTCTCCATCAATACTCAATGCAAAACAGCAAAATCAGTGTCTAAAGTGTAGAATTTCGAGTCTACTTTCTAACAAAATAAGAATCATACCAAACAGAGCACTATAGAAATAGTTACAGATAAAATATTATACATATGTCTATACGGGTTTGTCAGATCAGCAGCTTCTTTTAGAACTTTTAACTAACAGAATACATGCATGTAAATTGAATATTCTACAACACAATTCTGCATTCATTTAAAACCATATAATCAACATGCAATTCAGAAATCAAACAATAATATCAAATTTAAAATTCCTAAGCTTGGATTTATGGTTACCAAGCACTAACTAAGGAAACTCACATAAGCAAAAAGTGGGAATTAGAACAGTAGAGGTTGATCTCCTTGAAAGTTCCTCCCAATTCTGTTTTGGTTTCTCCTTGCTTTCAAGAGTAGTTGCTTCAAGCTCTCTTCATAAAGGAAGTGGTGTATGTTTCATAATGGTTATGGAAGAAAAGAGAAGAGGAGAAGTGAGGTGGTGAGGTGTGTGTGTGAGCTGAAAATTGAAGAGGGAAGAGAGGAAGGAGAAATGGTGTCTCTGCAAGAATGGAATTGTGGTTGAGTTGTTCAACCCCCTTGCTCCTTGTCTGGCCGAATTTCAAGCTTGAAAGGTGGAAGATGAAGGCTTGATGGAGGTCTAGGGTTTGAAGAAGAAGCTTAAGGAGCTTCTGATGAAAAAGAAAGAAGAAGAAGTCTCCTTTACTTCTTTGTTTTTGGGTCTGCCGTTTGTACATTGTAGGGGTTAAATCAAAAGAGAGGGGGTGTATGCAGTAAAATAGAGGGTGCGACTAGAAATTTAAAAAAATCAGCTTTTAATGAAATATGTGTTATATTAAAATCAGGTTGTTTCATAAATAAATTTTACCCTTTATAAACCCCCAAAATAATTATATTTTCTCACTAGAATATTTCTTAGTCAAAGAAAAATATTATTTGATACTAAATTATAAAATACCATTTTACAATTATAAATCAAATAAGATATTCATCCGCTCAGCCTAAAAATAATAAAGAGAGGTTCAAAAATTCATAATTCTTATATTTGCATACTCATGAGATGAAAGGAATTAAAGCACACTAGTGATCACAATCATAATGAAATGACTAAAATATCCTTGGGACAAGATATTACACCTGGGTTCAGAACGTCGTGAGACAGTTCAGTCCATATCCGGTGCGGGCGTTAGAGCATTGAGAGGGAAAGGACTATTCAGTTTTATATTCAAGTCATAGAGCTCGAAGGTTTTCGCTACCTTGATAAGTGACCTATGGATATGCAAATTTTTATTTGCACGATTTCATTATGCCTCTACTATTGAGCAGTAAACATGCAAAGGATAATACTTATTAGTACGAATTGATTTTATACAAAATGCACGAAAAGATTTGTGTTTTGAGATTTGATTTCTAAAAAACCCTAAAAGCGTGTAGAACCTCTCATTTCCTCCACTCTTATTGTAGTGGTTCGACTTGTTGTATCTTGATGGTCATTCTTCTTCCCTCCTCTTCACTCCCTCTCCTCCCATTTTCACACTCACTCACTTCCTCGACTCTCCTCTAACCCCTGCACACTATCGTCTATAAACCATCAATGTCATGCCAAACTACCATGAGCATAACCACACCAGCAACATCCTCCACTGCTCATCACGACATACAAGGCCAACCAAAGTGAAAAGGCAACTTTAGGCGTACCAGCAAAAAAATATATTTATGAAGTTTTAATAAAGCAAAAAGGTCACACATGCCGACAAAAAGACCCAACTTAAAGCCTAACATGACTCATACACTCTCTCACATAAAAACCACCCTCAAAGTTTACTTTAGGCGTCACTCTTAAGCCGGCCTGACGACATACAAATTAGGGAGCCAGTGAATTCCATCAACATACTAGCATGTTGAGCAAGTTCATTTCTCAACCAGGTGTCAACACAACAAATCGCACCACAACATAGGCCATTACCACCACACAACTACTTCCTAGCATCCATGAAACGCCAACCTTACTACTTGCTCCTCCGTCATCCTACCACTCATGCCTCTCCTCCACCAACAACATAACCATTGTCACTCTGCCTTGAACCAACCTCCACTATCTTGAAGTAGCTGAACTATCACAAGCTTTGTCAATCATAGCCTCCCTCAATCTCTACCGCTTCCTAGATTGTATCCCACCTTGGGCTATCGCTCAACATCATAAACGTAGCCGTCCACGTCAAAGCACTACTTCCCAGCCACATACCATCACAGTCCCGCTTCCCACGTTTCCATACGATGTCTGAAATGCCTTTCATACGATACAACTTCACTTGTGCAAAACTAGTTTCGCATTTCCATGGGTAACTAGTGTCTACATATTAAGAAACATGAATTCATAGTAGAGCTGGCAAAAGGATCCGCGGATCAATTATCCATCCATAACAAAATCCATCCAATCCATCTAATAATGAAAAGAAAAACTAAATGGATGGATTTGGTTGGATTGTTTATATTAATGGATGGTTAATGATCCATCCAATATTTTTTCTTAATCCATTGGACCAAACAAAAAAAAAAGAAGTGGATCATTTATTATCCATTCCATTGCAACTAACCACTCATTTGGGTAAAAAAAAACGTTTTGATTTAAATAAAAAAGCTTTTAATAAAAATAATTTTATAATTATAACCAAAAGAAAAATAGTTTCTAATTACATAAAAGTTATACGACAAAAATAACTTTTTGCAGTAATTTAAAATCACTTTTATTTTTCTTTGAACTTAAAATATGAACTCTAACTTTACTGTAACAACGTGAGAAGTGATATTGAAGTCAAGAGCGTGGTCGAACTGGTAACCCTAGCCAATGTGATAAGTCATAAAAGAGATGGTGTTTCTAAGGGGCATCTCCTCGAACATTTCGACGCATTGCCCAGAAACTCAACTGAACCGTGTGAACGTACATGTAGAGAAGAATGTTGTGAGCAAACAAGTCCAAACAAGCACCTCGTTTGAGAATGTGGCAGTGAAGACCCTTCCCTGAGGCTGGGTTGCGATTATGAATTGCTTGTTGAAGCATGTGCCATTCTCGGCAACTCTAGTGTTTTGTAATATTTGCAAGAAATTCATGGATTTAATTAAGATCCTTAAAATTTTAGGGGCAATATATTTAGAGAGAAAATATTTATTGTGTAAAAATTGCTAAATAAAATTTTAGTGTATAATATATTTTTAAATGGATGGTTTAGATATTCATCCATATAAAAAGGATTAATCGATGGGTTGGATGGTTTTTTATTAAATGGATCATGGATGGATTGGATTTTTTTAATACATTTTTAATGGATCGAAATGAATTGGTGGATTATTTTTTACCCATCCACTATAATCCGAATCAAAATCCATCGGATCCATCCGTTTGCCACCCCTCGTAGTAATCAGTCGGTGGTGATAACAGCGGAGTAGAAAGAACGTTTTACCTGACAATTCAAGTCAGTAAGCAGACCGGCATAGCCATAGGTGTGTAACATTTTAAGGGTTGCGCACTCAAGTAATATAATAATGCGACTTGCAACAGCAGAAGCTAATACCTACCTCAACTGCAAATGTGCCACAATCTAAATTTAACATTAAAAGGTTTTAATCGGGACAATTTTCAATTGAAGCAATGCATGCAATTACGTTCTGTTGTGACTAGTTATCCATATAGCATTACATCGAAATGGAAGATTCATTCCAACAGTCATCAGTAGAATAAGAGGAAAAAATACCAAACAGCTATACACTAGATACTACACAATTTTACTATGTAGTTCTGTTGGAGTCAATATGAAAATCCCAAGGATTAAGGGAATGAATTAATTGCATTATTATTGTCATTCATTGTATAATAATTGTAATTATTAGCTGTGATTTATTTTATTTTTCTATTTTTAGTAGTTTTCAATATTGAGGCAGAAGTTTAGGTGTAGTTATTACTTTTCCTTTTTTTCTCTCTTCTGACAATTGGCTATTGTGATGTATATATTGTAACCACATCACTCTGAATAATATAGAACAGAGAATCAATTTACCTCTGTTTCGTGGTATTAAAGCTTCGGTTATTCTCTAACCGTAGGTAAAAAACCAGTCTTTCCACATGGTCGAAACTGGCCAAAACACTCAACCAGCCATGGTCGAAACTGACCAAACCCCTCAAACAGCCAAGTCTAGTGATGTCTCACACACACAGACTCTTCAACCAAATTTTTCTAATAATGATATCAGCCATTCATTTCAAATAACCCAACATAAATTGAATGGGTTAAATTTAAGAGAATGGTACCAATCAATTCTCCTCATTATCAAAGGAAGAGGAAAGATGGGCTACCTCACTGGAGACGTCACTGCACCAGCCTCAACAGATCCTACTTACAGGACATGGGAAGCAGAGAACTCTATAGTGATGGCATGGTTATTCAACTCTATGGATCCTAAAATTGGCCGAATCTACCTGTTTTACAACACCGCTGAAGAAATATGGAAAACAGTACAAGAAATGTACTCAGATCTCGAAAACTCAGATCTCGAAAACTCGTCTCAATGCTTTGAGATTAGGTCTGCTCTTCGAAACACACAACAGGGGAACAGGTCTGTTACTGAATATTATAATATATTAGTTGAGTTGTGGCAGGAAATGGACCTTCTCTATAGCATTAAGTGGAAGTGCACTGAAGACAGCAAGTTGTACAACCAAATGTACGAAAAGGAAAGAGTCTTTGATTTCCTTCATGGGCTGAACAAAGAGCTCGATGAAGTGAGGGGTCGTATCCTTGGAACTAAGCCGCTACCTACAATCAGAGAAGTCTTTGCTGAAGTTAGGAGGGAAGAAAGTCGAAGGAAGGTAATGCTGAACATTACACCAATTGCGGAGGAAACCCACCATCTTGGCTCTGCTTTAATCTCAAACCATGGGGAATCTAACAACAAGATCCAGCGTTCAAAAGATAACAAATTGTGGTGTGATCATTGCCAAAAGCCTTACCACACCAAGGAAACATGCTGGAACATCCATGGAAAACCTGCAGATTGGAAGCCCCGTAGTCAGAGGAAAAACAATACTCAATACGCCCATGTTGCAGAAACTACTACAGAAATGTAAGCCGCATACAGCTCCTTTCACTGGTGAACAAATGGAGATGCTTAAAAACCTGTTTAGCCATATCAGAACTGAAACTACTACTCCTCCTACAAGCTCTTCTGCCCATGTTGTACAAAAAGGTAACTCTCTTTTATCAAAACAGGAAGATCCTACCATTTGGATTGTTGATTCAGGAGCTTCAGACCACATGATTGGGTCAGCAAATTTGTTTTCTTCCTATAAAAGGTGTGATAGCGAGATACGAATTACTGTGGCAGATGGAAGTTCCTCTCTTGTGGATGGGTTTGGTGATATGAATTTGTGTGGATTGAATCTGAATTCTGTCCTTTACGTTCCTAACTTGAAATACAATTTAATTTCAGTTAGTAAACTATCCAAGGATCTAAATTGTGGAGTAATTTTTTCCTCTACTTGTTGTGAATTTCAGGATTTGGCTTCGGGGAAGATGATTGGCAATGCTGAGGAACGAAGTGGTCTCTATTATTTCACTGGTTCTTCTTCAATATCTCAAACACAGCCCAAGGTTTCTTTATCTACTGTTTCAAACTCTGATGTAATGCTTTGGCATAAACGTTTAGGTCATCCTAATTTAATTATCTCAAGTCCTTGTATCCAAAGTTGTTTATCAATAAAGATGTTTCTTCTTTCCAATGTGAAAACTGTATTGTGCAAAACAATCTCGGAAAAATCATCCCGAGCATCCTTATAAAAAATAAAAACCTTTCCACCTCATTCACAAGTACAATATTCAAACAATTTCACAATCTTGTCAAAAATGTGTTTCAATCCACAATTTAGATTCTTCGAACTGACAATGGAAAAGAATATCTTTCCAATGATCTTGCAAATTACCTTGTCGAGCATGGCATATTCCATCAAAGCACGTGTTTACACTCCATAGCAAAATGGTATTGCTGAAAGGAAAAATCGCCATATTCTTGAAGTTGCTCGTTCCATAATGTTTGCAAGTCATGTGCCAAGTTCTTTTTGGGGTGAAGCTGTTTTAACTTCTACATACCTAATCAATAGGCTTCCATCCAAACCTCTTAATTTCCAAACCCCATTAAATTGCTTAAAAAAAATGTTTTCCACATATCCGCATCTTTGAGTCCCTTCCCCCTAAAGTCTTTGGATGTACTGTTTGTTCATGATTGTAGCCCCACTCGGGGAAAACTTGATCCTAAAGCTATTAAGTGCATCTTTGTTGGTTACTCTCCTACTCAAAAAGGGTACAAGGGCTACTGTCCTTCCACCAAAAAATTCCATATCTCCTATGACACTGCCTTCCTTGAACATCAACCTTTCTATCCCAATGCTTCACTTCAGGGGGAGTATTCCAGTGAAGAGAAACATTGGGATCCATCCATGTCCCTTCCTATCTTACTTCCCACTTCATCTCTAGAGGAACCCACCATTCAAGATCCTAATTCCATAGGGTCTATACCTCAAGAAGGAGAACCTGATTTACAATTGCAATGATTGCAGCAAAGTGGCCTTCAGTTTTTTGTTAGAAGACCACGAGTTCCTCAACAAAACCAACCTCCAGAACCGGTTCCAAATCCTATCGAAGACACACAGGTTGATGAAGGTAATTGCATAATTAATGATATTGATGTTACTATTGATGATCTTGATGTTCCTATTGCTATTAGGGAGTTAGGTCATGTACTCAACATCCCATATCCAGCTATCTCAAATATTCTAAGTTGTCTCCAAAGTATAGCGCCTTCATCACAAAGATTGATCAACTGGAGGTTCCCAAAAATATTCATGATGCTCTTCAAGATCCAAAATGGACAAATGCTGTAATGGAGGAAATGAAGGCTTTAAATGAGAACAAAACATGGGATGTTGTGGATCTTCCTGAAGAGAAGGAAGTGGTAGGATGTAAATGGATATTTACCATAAAAGTAGGAGCAAATGGAAATATAGATAGATACAAGGCAAGGTTGGTGGCTCAAGGGTATACTCAAACTTATGGCGTTGACTATGAAGAAACTTTCGCTCCCGTTGCCAAATTAAATTCAATCTGAATCCTCATATCTCTTGCTGCAAATCTGGATTGGGAATTGCACCAAATGGACATGAAAAATGCATTCCTAAATGGAAACTTGGAGGAAGAAATATACATGAAGTTACCTCCAGGCTTTGAAGAAAACAAACCAAGTACGGTTTGCAAGTTGAGGAAATCTTTATATAGACTAAAACAGTCTCCTAGAGCCTGGTTTACCAAGTTTAGCTTGTCCATGAAACAGTTTGGGTACACACAAGGACAGGCAAATCACACACTCTTTGTCAAACAAGCTGAAAATGGCAAGAAAGTAGTGCTTATTGTCTATGCAGATGATATAGTAATTACTGGAGATGATATTCAAGGGATTGAAAAACTTAAAGGTCAACTCCAAGCAGAATTCAATGTAAAAGATCTTGGACTCTTGAAATACTTTCTTGGGATGGAAATAGCAAGGAGCAAGAAAGGCATTTTCATCTCCCAAAGGAAGTATACCCTTGATCTTTTGAAGGAAACAGGAAAACTTGGGTGCAAGGCTACTGGAACTCCTCTAGACAGAAATTGGAAGCATAACATTGATGAAAAAGATCCTCCTGTGGAGATGGAATCTTACCAACGCTTAGTAGGGAAGTTGATTTACCTATCTCTCACTAGGCCCGACATTGCCTATAGTGTTAGTGCAGTTAGTCAATTCATGCATTCTCCTACTAAGAGACATTTAGATGCTGTGAATCAAATCCTTCGCTACTTGAAAGGGACTCCGGGCAATGGATTATTGTTTCCAAAAAATAGTCATCGGGAGGTTGAGTGCTATGCAAATGCATATTGGGCTGGTTCAGTAGAAGACACAAAGTCAACAACTAGGTATTGCACAAAAGTGTGGGGAAATGTCATGACCTGGAGAAGCAAGAAACAAACTGTTGTCGCAAGAAGTAGTGCTGAGGCGGAATACAAGGCAATTGCACAAGGAGTTTGTGAACTTATTTGGATAAGTAGGTTACTACAAGACCTATTTATTCCTATTGAAGGACCTATGAATATGTACAGTGACAACAAATCAACTATTAGCATAGTTCATAATCCTATTCAAGTCAGAAATTGAAAATGGAACTTTCAATCTACATTATGTGTCAACCAAGTCACAAGAAGCTGACATGTTTACAAAAGCTTTGCAGAAGTCAAATCTTCAATCTAATATTGGCAAGCTGAGAATAATTGACATCTATTCACCAACTTGAGGGTAAGTGTTGGAGTCAATATGAAAATCCCAAGGATTAAGGGAATGAATTAATTGCATTATTATTGTCATTCATTGTATAATAATTGTAATTATTAGCTGTGATTTATTTCTTTTTCTATTTTTAGTAGTTTTCAATATAGAGGCAGAAGTTTAGGTTTAGTTATTACTTTTCCTTTTTTTCTCTCTTCTGACAGTTGGCTACTGGGATGTATATATTGTAACCACATCACTCTGAATAATATAGAACAGAGAATCAATTTACCTCTGTTTCAAGTTCCATTACAAAAGGCTTGAGATATAAAACTGATGTACCATTAGTATCTGGAAAAGTGCATTAAAGTTGAAACCAGAAATAATTTCACAGGAAAATAAATAAATTATAGTAAGAGTCAGAACCATTGACTGGCCTTGGTAGCACCACCTACTGACATGACTTAATAACCAGAATGAGAGGCCATGGTCCTCATCCCCTAAAGCCCACTTACAAAATCCTAAAACCAGAGAAAAACAAACAGGGAATACCACCACAACGCATTTCTCACTGGCCATCATCCTCCTCACCCTCGTCGTCATCCTCTTGGCCATCGTCTTCTTCAGAGTCATCTTCATCCTTATCCTGCCAAAGAGGAAAATATGCAGTTTACAATACACCAAAATATCTGCACATGCTATTTCAAATCGAAAGTAGTGATGTAATCAATTTCACAAGACCAATGAGAAAAACAGCAATCCAGACATTTAGTAAATTAATTCTTTCTTAGTAAATAGCAAAGCAACTGCATAATTTTGGCTTTTAAAACCATTTCATAGGGCTACATTTAGTAGTGCTAAGGTCTGCCTCTTTTTCCCTTAAGCATCACGACTTGCAAATTTCCACATAAATTACCAGTAAGAATTGAAAAAACAGAAAAATCAAAAGAAGCATTGAACCAATAATGGCAAATGGCAATAATATGCAGTCATTATAAAACATATACAACATAGTATACTCCGAATTTCAGATTAACACAACCGCTCCTTAACAATGAGTGAGGAAGGGGAAGGAAGAAAAAATGAGCTAGATGGAAAGGGAAAATCATACTACGTGGGACATCTGCCGAACTGTGCAATGACCACTCAACTAATAAAACAAAAAAAACAAAAAAGAGTTCAAGATGTCTTCAAAACAGATCAGCATCCGGCTCAGCATCCGGCTGCCCATGACAAATACATCATCAATCACGGAGTAAGGAAACAGATACAAACACTTCACACATCTAATCTAATCTAATCAACCCGTGCCAGACGCCAGTTACCAATTCAGTGATGTAAGTTTTTACTAAGTAAGATGTGCTCAAATTATGTTAATTTTGGGCCCAAAAATATGATTAAAACTTTGTGCATCTTGCCATGTCTTCATTGGAAATCTCCTTAATTAAGAATTATTAAATGCAAGTCACATCTCATTTGTGATTAGTGATTTAACATAGTCTGACACCAAGTTGATGAGTTGGGAAGAGTAAATTCTAAATAGAGTTATGGAGAGATAAGTTTCAGAAACTAAGGGTTTTTGGATATGTAGGAATGAAACTGTATACAACATGCAAGTTTAGCTAGTCGCAATGATGAAAATCGGGCACATCATAGTACAACCTGCACGGTTTAGGTATCTTGAATATATCCTACGAAGTGATAAAAAATTTGATGGGGGCATCAAATAGCATTGAAGCTGGGCGGACAAGATGGAGAGATACTTTATGCGTAATTTGTGATAGTAAAAACGGGAAATTCTTCTGCACAACAATAAGACTAGCATGCTCCATGGTAGTAACTAACAGGTCATGAAGTCCCAACAAGCAAAAAGAATAAGTGTAGGGAAGATGAGAAGGTAGGGGTACATGTGTGGACACTCCTGTTTTTTCTATAATGTTTTCCCTCTCCTGATTGAGTATTAAATTAGACTACCAATCTTACCAACAACAACCACCCACCGCCAAATCCTTTTCCGACTAAGTATAAAAGTAATACTGGGAAAGTAATTGTCAGATTTCATAAAAATGTAGAAGTAAAACTCTAGCATTTGCCAATATCCTAAGCTTGTTTTGGTGAAAAATGAAGCTTCATTTACCTCATCATCAGCTTCGTCCTCGTCACCATCCTCTTCGTCAGGCTCCTCCTGTTAAATTATAAAGAGACCACATCAGAGTGAAATGAATGATGATGTGAACTTAAAGCATAATTTTCATTAAAGAGAAGATACAAGAACTGAAAGTTAACTTACATTGTTAAAATAAGTTAGTGGATTTGGCCATAAATCATCCTTGATTAATTCTGCAACCTGCAATTTAGAGTGAAATGTTAACACTAGGATTTGTGTCACAGAGAAACAAAGGAAAGTCAAAGATTGTGATACAGAATTGGGCAATCTATGGCAGCAATGCACAACTTCAAAGAATTTTTCAAATCCAGTAAAAAATATACCTCGTCATGAATGTCATCCATATCATCTTTCTGCTCAGTGTCAGAAAACCAACTAAAGAAACTGCATTCATTAGCATAAAAAAATTGAAAATATCAACTATCTGTTCCATGTAGGTTTACAAAAGGAGCTTTTTCTATAATCTATCCATCAAAACAAAAATAGTAATTGATAATTGATTAACAAGAAAGCAGCACCGAAAAAAGCACCCTCTAATGTATTGCTCCATCAGTGAATAAATATCATTTGCATACTCAATATACCAACATAACCTGTTTGGGGAAACGTCTAAGCACTTATAGGATAAGCGTTTATCATATAAGTGCTTATGTATCAGCTATTTATATAACGAAATAACGAAAGAGAAAATATAGTCAAACTATTTTCATATAAGCTATAAGTTGTTTCCATTAGCTATCCTAGACATGTCATGTTATAGGCATGTCATAAGCTGTTCCCATAAGCTCTCCCAAACACTCTGACAAGTGCTCATGCCAATATATAAGCTCAAATAAGTTATTTATAAGCCAATCCAAACAAGCCCAAAGTAAGGAAAGACTTCCACAAAAGTAAATTGACCAGAAACAGTACTAATTTCCAGGCTTTAACCAAAGACATAATACAGGTGGGACTGAGAACAGCATAGTTCAGATAAATAAAAGTCTGCTACTCTAGATGGTATTAAAATTGGTCTTAGGTGTCCCATAATCCCATTGTTATCCATTTCACTATCTTCTTATTTTCTCTAATTTTAAGTATAGAAATAAATAATTTTTCTATTCCTTTTTGTGAACATTAATTCCCCAAATGGTTTTACTTATTTTTTTTCTCTAATTTGTAGATAAGTATAGAAATAAATAATTTTTCTATTCCTTTTTATGAACATTAATTCTCCATATGGTTTTATTTCCTTATTTCATATAAAATCAGTTTCCTTATTTCCAATGCACATTAATTGTTTTATTAATTATTAGGGTTTCCCATCTGCTACTTCATAACCGGCCATGAGTAACACAGACCATTTTTGCACACAACTCAGCAATGCACAAATCGCACGAAATGGCACTAAAACGTGTTGGGTACGACTCTGCCGCCATTTTGATTTGAGCCGAGTTCCGTATCGTCGGACATGAGAATCCTTGTGTACTGCATTACGAATTGTACGATTTGTGCATATACTAAATACACTATCAACAACCAAACTCATCCTCTCTAACCCAAACTTCACAAACTCAAAACCCAAGTTCCACAACTCAATCCCTAGTAGGCATTGGTCCTCCCTTACAAGTTTCAACCACCTTGATGTTTGCAACTTACAAGTGGATCCATACTTCCATTTCTGTAGCAATTTCAACTGACAGACTCATCTCACACAATGAGGTCTAGAGAACCACCACCAGCTTGAAGAGCTAGTGTGACAGCATCCAGCCAGTAGCAGCCTATCAAAACTCGCAGATCCTCCAGAAAAATATATCAAAATTCGTAGGAAGGTGGAAGATGAAGAAGAATAGGAGGAGGAGGACAAGGGAGGTGAAGGGGAAGGGAAATGGAAGATTCTAAGAGAGGCGCTCAAGGATTTTCAGAATTCATGCTGAAATGGAAAGTAGAGAAGGTATTTTGCCAATAGGATTTCATCAAAATTAATTAATATATGTTAATCGAGTCATGAATCGGGTCATTGTTCGAGTTCCACATTATGGAACCAAAGAACTAAACCATTCATGATTGGGTCTAATCAGGTTTTACCCTAAAGCTGATTAGACCAGATTACTCGAACCAATGTAAAACCTGATTAGCCCCAATTACTCGAACCAATTAAATTGGTTTGATTTGGTTTTTTGGGTTGGATGTCGAGTTGAACCAATATACACTTGTCACATGCATTTGCAAGGGTGCATGATGCAGCATACCACAAAAGGGTGCATTGTAGGCGTTGTACTCATACAGTTGTACCCAATGAAGTAGTGGAAACTTGTGAAAGGATATAAGGAGCCTAAGTCCTGGAAAATGTCAAGCTTTCATGTAAAAAATGCTGCATAACAATATAACAACATGCTCTGACCTGCTTAATGATGATTTTTATAAGGGATCAAAGGCAGCAGCTGTTTGATTTCAATCTCCATTAAGAATAAGACCTACTTCAGTGCAGTCTAGGTAGGCTCAAATTAAGAATGGTAGAAGACATCTTACATGATTAATGGGTGGACGGTTAGGCTATGACTCTTTCGTACACATGTAAGAATAGGAATTATGGAAGTTATCCACAATGCCATCTAAGATGAACAAGAATTGACCTGCATTACAACCAACATCTTGCATAAAAGTACTTCATCTTGTCATTAGATAGTTGGTTTTGATCAATGTTTTGTATGGTGTGTATTTGGAAATTCCTCCAATTTCTGTTTCTCCTTTCTGTAGTCTTTAGCCATAAGTCCAAAGTGGAATAAACCTCTCTTTTGACAACATAATACAGATAGAGGAATATGGTTTAGTAATCCAACCAGGTGTATCACTAATCAGACGCCATTTCATTATGTGCTAATTGATTAGCTTGAATATAACTTTGCCCGTGGTATAAATAACTCTGAATAGTAAGGTTTAGCAGACGATGTCTGGAAAGGAATTTGTTATGTCAAATAAATTTGGCGAGCAAACAAAACTACAGAAACTTACTTTGTTTTTCTAAGAAATAAGAAGCTCATCCAACTGACCCAATAACAATAAGTGTCCTTATAATCAAAAACAGTAGAGGTGATATCCATTATTCAACTTCTAGTTAAACAGAGTAAGCAGAAACATTGTTTTGTTTTTAATATTTTCTGTAAAAACTTAAAACATATTTAGACACCAACCTGACATCAGTAGGAGCCCTCTTGTTCCCTTTCTTCTCATGATTAACTCCATTGGGTATGCCCTTCACATTTAAGGAATATGTTTTGAGGTAAAACATCAAAAATACGAACTGTAGAAGCTGATAAAAGATAAAAAAACAGTGAAACTCAGCCTTACCTTGCCCTCTTTCCATTTTATGGGTGTAGCAGTAACCTTTGTTGTTCCTTCTTCATGGAAGGTAAAAGTCTTTATAAGCTTGGTATCCTCAAAATAGGGATTGGGATTGAAATTCTGAAGAAATAATTAAAAATGTGGTTATTGTTGAATTAACTGAACAATTCAAGCAAAACATAATGTCCAAAACCAACAGTGATTTGTGAATCATTTCTATGAAGTATGCACCAAAAGGCAGAACGGGAAAGCGGAGAAGCAACTTACAAAGGTGATTGAGTACCCTGATTTGACATCTTTATGATCTTCAACCTCAAGAGAACTCAAATACTTAAATATCTATCAAATAAGGGGTCAATAATGAATTAGCATTATAAATCAGGTATCGGTAATCAACAAGACAACAAAGTTGAAGGTACTTCCACGGAACCTTCAGAACATCCTGAGTAATTAACAATTAATAATTAATTACAAAAAAGCTGAATGTAAAAGTGAAGGCATGATACCAAAATATCAATAAACAGCATAAGTGCCCATTTCAACATATCTACTGCCATATATGAAATGAATAGCATTTGGATAGACATTTTGAAAAGTCCTTAGCAAGAATTATAGTTTAAGGTTAATTTAGTTAGAAATTATTATGAAAACAGCTACCACCTAAACTGTTTGTAGCTTTTGCAAAGGCTTATTTTCATAAGCTTCAACTTTCTCGTATCTTGCATATGAAAATTAGCAAACTCACATCTTATATAGGTATTGATAGCTGTTTTAAAAAGACCATCCGGACAGGACCAAAATGCTTCATAAGTTCCTATTCATCCAAATGAGATTATAACAGTCAAACTTTAGTGGATGCATGAAATAGGCCAAACCTTTTGATCTTCGTCATTCAGAAGATCACCAAGAGCAGGATGACTCAAAAACTGCACAAGGAGAACAAACCAAGTAAACAATACATTCATAACATAACATCGTAATACGAGCCTGTATAAGCTTTTTTCACAAAAAACAAAAAAGATTTTTAATAAAACAATTACTTCTAACATTTGTATGTTTGTTTGGTTAGGCTTATTAAGCAAGGCTAAATTTAATAGCTTCTCTAAAAAAAGCTTTTCCTAAAAGTACTTTTTATAATTATAGCCAAACACAAAATATTTTCTGATTTATATAAAAGTTATGCAACAAAAATCACGTTTTTTGTAAGATTAAACAGCCCTAACAACAATTTCAAAAGTCCAAATTCAATTAGCGAAAAACAAAACTCACAGCGGTCAACCAGAAGTCAGGAATAGATTTGATAATGTCATTCCGCTTATCGTACACCGGCTTCCGTATCTCATTGTACTTTTGCTCAATTTCCAGTACTTTATCACTGGCCTCCTCATTGATCTACAATATGAAAAAAACAAACCAATACTCATTACAAGAAAAACAAACAAGCTTGATTATAACCTACAATTATAAATAAACAAAAATTGGAGGCTCCAGAAGCATTAACTAATAGCAAAGTTACGTTAATGTTAGCATTACAGTTTTTTAGCGTTATATAGAAAACTTAAAGCCATTAGGACTGAAAGAAGATTTCAAAGCATGAACTTGTGAATTTGAAAAATACAACTACATAAAAGGAAAGTGGATAATTGGTTTTGTAACCTTTTCGAGCTCATCTTGGATCTCCTGCAACTTCTCGATGGAGAGGACGAGTTCTCCGTCGATTTCCTCCAACTCGCCTTTCTCCGAAACCTTCAGCTTCTTGGTCTTGTCGCCCACCATCTTCGTGCTCTCTGTTTCGTAATGTCACACGCAATCACTTGTTGATTGCGCAAAACCCTAGCACAGTGTCGTTCGAGGGGTGAGGGAGCAGAGGTAGGGTACACTGGGATGGTGAATAATGAAAAGAATTAGGGTTTTGGAGGTTTATATCACTCGTCGATAGGCGTAATGTGCGGATGAACGAAATAATTTAACCACCGAATGACATCTGTAAAATGAAGGGGTAAAATTGTCGTATCGTGTTTGGGACAAACTACATAGGTTTCTTCGAGATATTAACTATTGGGGTGGAATAAGGTAAGATCCTGTAATCTTAGTACAAAGTGAGATCGACTTTAGGAGATTTAGCTCCTAAAATGAGTGGGAGCTCTAAAATGATAAAGTAATGGGTCCTTATCCAAAAAAAAAAAAAAAAAAGGTCCTGAAATTATTTAACGGGTTAAGATCTCTATGTACTTAATCAAAACAATTGTGGATAGTTACTTACTCTCTTACTTTAGAGCTCCACCTCCACTCACTTTAGAGAAGCAAGGCGTGTCTAGAAAATTTGGGGTTTCAAGCAAAAAATTTTAAGAGGCTTAATATAATATAAACTATCAATTTTCATATTAATTTTCTAACATTTTGAGCCGAGAAATCATTATTCAAAAGAATTGTATGTTGATATTATCCAATGCAACAATTTGATATCAATTATCCACTTTGACAGCTCACTTAAAGTCATCAAAAGAATATGAAGATGAGGAGAAAAAGAGAAAAAAGAATAAGAGAGTGAAGAAAATTTGGAATGAGAATAAAAAATTTTAATAAAATGTATATAGATAATAAAATAATTGTTGTAATCTTAAAATGATTAATGAGTAATTAAAACTGATGATACCTGCAACAGCTATGTTAAGCACATTGATACAAGTTAACATGACACACCGTACATGCTTCGTGATTGGTTTTCATGTAGTGGACTACTGATCTTTGACCAAGTAGTTTTATTGACTATATTATAACGTTCATAACATCTAATTGATTGTAATGCTCACAGTGTCTTGGTAGAAATAATAGGTTTTACTCCCAAATTACTAATGGGATAGTAATAAGTGAAAATAACATGAGGCCTAAGGCAACTGCCTTAATGACCATGCAAGTTCCACGACCCTGTAGAGGATTCAAATCCAACGTTAGGTAACGTTTGTTTCAAGAAATGTTTCATTCTCATGTAAATTACAATTTTGTAAATTTCACAAGGGTTTGTTTAGGAGTTGGGAAGGAAAAGAAGGGAAAGGGTTTGAGGAGAAATAGAGTGTAAAAGGGATGGGAAATCCTCCCCTTAGTTCATTTTTTTATTACCCAAATTGGGGGTATTGATTCTTTTGTTTAAAAATAAAGTAAGGAGGGTGTTGGAAGGCTTTAAAGGCTATCCTTCCTTCCTCATCATTTCCCCCTCCCCTCCCCCTCAAACTCTTCCCCTCCTTACCCCTTCCAACTCCCAAACAAACCCATAGTAATATTTCTTTTCTTGATTTACTCATGGGAATGAAGTTATCCACTTTTATTCACAAAATTTATTCTTGGACATTTTTTATGTCCGGAAATAAATTTAAGGGTGGCAAACGGATGGATCGGATGGATTTTGATTCAGATTATAATGGATCGGGTCAAAATAATCCATCAACCCATTTTGATCCATTAAAAATATATTTAAAAAATCCAATCCATCCATGATTCATTTAATAAAAAATCATCCAACCCATCCATTAGCCATTTTAATATGGATGGATATCCAACCCATCCATTTAAAAATGCATTTTACACTAAAACTTTTTTTAACAAATTTTACATACTAAATAATTTCTCTCTCATTCATCTATAAAATATATTTTTTTTTAAAAAATTTAAAAATTAAAGAGAACAAAAAAATAATTAAAAATTAAATACTTTGATGACTTCTCTCTCCCCCTCTCTCCTTCTCTCCCTCTCCCTCTCCCCCTCTCTTACAATTATTATAATATTTTGAGAAAATGAAGTTGAGATGCATTTTGTTTGTAAAGTAACCTGTGCAGTTCGGAATTTTATTTATTGATTAATTAGTTTGTTGGTTTATATTTGGTTATGTCGTTGTGGACTTGAATTTAAGGTAAGGAGAAGTGGAAATGGGGATTGGGTAATGAGACACCCTGTTGTGTCCCGTTATGTTATTAGACTAAAACCTTATTAATTAAATTCATAATCGTGCTCTTTACGTGAAAATACTTAAAAATTTAAAACTTAAGTTAATAAGCATACGACTTTGAATAATTAAAAACAACACACCATCTTTATAATGCGAATACACACATGTTTTTATACATAATACAAAACACTGTTGAGGGTATCCTCTCAGTAGGATCCCTCATAGGAATATACTTAAACAAAATATTAAACTTAGAGGAAAATATAAAAATGTCTCACGAGACGCACTGGCCATAAACTATCTAGACACTAATCACCATGTATCACAGCTCGTCCTCCTGCCTCTGGTTTATAAGGAATTCCATCCAACTCCTCAGCAATCTCCGTTTCATACAGAGCTCCGTCCAGCTCCTCAGCAACATATTCCTCCATCGGGTCTTCTAACGTAAATAAAGTAAACACACCAAATACAGAAATATAGGGGATAAGAAGCAATTCTATCATCAAAAAGTGGAACAGAGTCATAGTATATAATACAATAAATGTCACAGACATAACATCACTCATAATCAATCATCATCCCTAATTCACTATGTAATCCTCTACCCTCACTTATGCAATCTTAACACTTTATGCTGATGTGGCCACAAATCCCCCGTTACCGTTAGGGATATTAGTCAGTCGTCCAAGTGACGCGTCCCCAAAACCGGTGCACATTCTCATCCATGGTGAGAATGCTCATGCAAGGCAATGACACTATAGCTGCACAGCAAAGTCGGTGCACACCCTGTTTCTCTCTCTCTCGAGGGTGCTCAAGTAATGCATTGACACTATAGCTGCACAAATTAAATCTAATATGAGACCGTCCCAGGAGGACTTCGGACCTCGTATGTTTCAAACATACGGTTATAAACACAATGCAACCTATAAACCTCACTGAATTACATCAATAACAACCTAGTGCCTCAAGCTTCCATCCTAGCCTTGACTCACATTCTATGACACATTTCATCTTTAAAATAATAAATTTAAGCTAGGCACTTCTAATTCACCGATACTTTCTCACCCAAACCAAATCTCCCGAACAACATATATACTCACTTAAAATCAACTAAGCATAGTACTAAAACCAGGCAGATCATGCATAACATAATATCAGAAAATATTCAAACACCAAAAATAATACGTCACATGCAGTGGAATAACTCAACTAGCGTATCACAGTAAATTCAACAACATAAAATCATACATCATCAAATACTTTAAAATCAACCTAATGTCGATAAACCTACAATCCCCGAATCACCATTGGTTTTACAGAAAAGGTTTCCAATGTGATTTTGGTCTTGTCGATTACTTGACTACTAGTAGGGTTTAGGTCGTCCTACACAATTATTATATAATATACTACTTATCGATTCCGACGACAGAGTGATCCTTTCCCCCACCTGAGTTATCACTGGAATCCCGAATCTGACGTTCCTCGTTATCACACCACAGTTTAACAGTTTCTCCTTCAACCAAACAACATAATTATAATTAATCAAACAAATCCACTTTGACACATTAATGCTAGGTTTCGGCCATCAATTCAAAAACAGGCTAGGGTCATTTTCTCATTCTAATCTTTTGGATAATAATTACTTAGATCTTAGCTAGTTAAGATAAATTGCTATCCTTTGGAAATATGAACAAAATCATTTAATCCCTTTCTCTTAGGGTTTCGGCCTCCAATGGCTAAATAGGTTAGAATTTTCAAATCAACTTAATCTCTTAGATGAATGATCTTAGAGTATTAGTGAGCATGTATCAAGAATTTGATTTCACAAATTAAACAAAAACACCAAACTTCTTTTCCATCACAATTTTGACCCTAATTAGAAAGTTAAGCTAGGGATTTGTGTTGAACTTAAGCTCTTGGATATAAGCTATACAAGTATTATAGTACTTAAATCAAGTACTAACTTTCAAAAATAGAAACAAAACATCAAACCCATTTTCTCACATAGGCTCGGCCAACAATGGTTATTAGGGAAGGAAAATGTTTTTGATTCCATGCTCTTGGATAATGGAAGTAAAGATCATAACTAGATCATAGAAATTGGTTTTACATTTTTATGAATTTTCTACAATTTTCTAGAATTATTCAAAGTTCTAGATCTAAGAATATAAATTCATGAAATATGAAGATTTAGATCTTAAGAATGGAAGAGATGATCTTGTTACCTCAAGTTAGGAAGATGAAAGAAGAATAGATGGTAATCTTGGCAAGCTTTGTAATGGAATCACTTGAAGCTCTTGAAGAATGAAAATGGAGTTTAAGTGTTTTTGGTGAAGAAATGAAGAAGATGAAGAGATAAATGGGAAGGGGAGGCCACGGTTTGGATGGGTATTTATAGGCTAGATCTTAGGCTCTATTTGGTTCTTAGGTTTTAGATTAATGGGTTTTGTGATTATTTAATTAATATATGATTAACCATATTTAATAATTAACTTAACTAAGGTTACTTTGCTAACAATGGTTAATAAACATGTGGCTCGCATTAAATGAGACGTGTGGCTGCTTCTTGTCCACAAGAATTAACCTTGGTTCCTTAACCATGGTTAAAATTTAACTAAACGTCGGTTATGTTAACCTTAGGGGTATTTTGGTCATTTCACCTGAAAATTCAAGATTACTAGCATTTAATGCTCATAAATGCTTGGTGACTCATCCTTCATGAGTCATCATGTATGACTCGTTGTCCCGATCTCTTAACGGGTCTCTGCAGTTCCGTTTTCGACTCTATCGACTTCCCGATTAGGGTTTCCATCTGTTTTTCGATCAAAATTTTTTTGAATAACCAAACTCGTTGGAAATATATTTTAAACGTAAACCGTTTCGTTTACGAGTCAAAATTAGGTTTTCTGATAATTAAAATCTTACTGTCAGTGAAAAACACCGACTGTTTTCCGTCCGAACTTTTACTAAAATTCGTCCGAATAAACATAATTTTTTATTTCTGATCAGAAATTTGGAATGTAGGATTCCTCATGGACATAATATAAAAAATCTACAAATTTTCAGTTTCGGGTCAAATTAGGGTTTTCTGCCGGTATAAATACTGTCAGTAAAAACACAGACCGGTTTCCGCCTGAGTTTTAAACCCAAAATTTCACCGTGACCTGCTACCATAAGATAGAGTATGAATATGATTTTATTTTACTCAAAGTCACTTTCTAACTCTCAGATTAAAATATAATTAATTATATTTTAACCGGTTAAACAGCGTAATTAAAAATCAGGCTGTTACAGGTAGTGAGGAAGCGATGGTGGGAATTAGTAATGAATTTGGAGATTATTTGGGTTGGGTAGAAGTAGTTGGGATTGATAACTAGTACTTCGTTGTTGAGAATGCGTGTTCAAGATGGAATCATGAGAGAGAGAGGGAGGGAGGATATGATTTCAGTTTTTTTTAAAAGAAAAAAAACTGGTTTTGGGATGGATAAAAAATGGTCCATTACTTTTTTTTTTATGTTGGTCCAATGGATTTCAAAAAAAGATGGATAGATTATTAACCATCCATTGAAAAAACAATCCAATCCAATCCATTTATTTTTTTTTTCATAAAATGGATGGATTGGATTGATTTTCTCATGGATGAATTGGATGGATGATGGATTAATGGATCCTTTTGCCTGCCTGAGAAATAATTTTCTATTCCTTGTACCAAATGTTACCTTAAAATAATCAAGTAGAATGTATTCATTCTTAATTTGATAAATTACATAAATATTTTGATCTACTAAATGATCCAAGAGTAAATATATTTCTAACGCTGATTTTAAAAATAGGTTCACTTTAGTGACTTTTTCTCTAAGATATATTATGTATATGCTTTGGGTAAGATTCACACTTGACGGCATGTCAATGTATTTAATAATTAATAACGACTGAAAATCTCTTCTTAAGAACTTTTGGTGCTACAATCACGTGTCATAAATTCTAATTGATAAAAAAAATATGATCTTTTTTTATTAATTATTGAATATTTAAATCAATTAACCAATTATAATTTATAGTACATAGTTGTAACACGGTTGTCCCTTTGCTTGTACCAAGATAAAGATTAAAGAATGTCACTTTACATTTAATATATTTTTATTCTCTTATTTATATCTAATATATTAAAACAAGAAAATTTGTATCTTTGTTAATAAATAAAATAAAATATCGTTTATATTTTAAATTTCATTTCATAAATATGTAGAATCATTTTTTAAGAGTAGAATTTCATTCAATATTTTACCAAACTGTGAAAATAAAATAAAATTGTCATTCCAATCTATCAATTTTAATTGTTTTTCATATTCTTTTGGTATGAAATTCTACCATTAGTACCAAATGTAGCATATTTTCTTGATAAAAAGATTTTTTTTTCCCTTTTAAATTAAGGATACATGTAAGAAAAACTTGTTTTATTTTATTTTATTTTTATATTTTTTTGACGGAAACAAGCTTACTTCATTTCAATAGAAATATTGTCGACAATACAAGGAGGAATACTAGAAAAAATATGGGGACTGGCTAAAGATACAACCACCCTAGCTAACTTGTGGACAATTATATTGGCTTGTCTCCTAACAAACTAAACTCTAGAGTTTGGCAAAGTGGAAAGTAAAAGCTTGCACTGCAGTAATGAATACCTGGGTCAGAAATGAATTTCCAACCTTGTTTCCCAACAATGCAAGGTTAAACCCATGACACCATGCTGTCATGGGCAACTTAAGCTTGTCCCAAGAAAGCCTGTTAATCCCTCTTTGATTATTGCCACTGGGGCCCCACCAAAAGGAGTTCATCATTCTTTGGAGCTCCTCACATAGAGAAGAGGGAATTAAAAAGAAGCTCATACAATAGGAGGCGATGGCCTGGAGAACTAATTTGATTAAGACTTCCTTGCCACCCTTGTTTTATTATTCATTTACTTCTCAACAATTGAATGACAATATAAGAAGGACATACTTTGGTTGTACATACACATGTAAGGAGTTGCATTTGAGATAAGAAAATTATCGTGACCATTATTGAATTAATTAATATTTTAAAGTCGATTAAATTGGAAAATTGAAGAGAGAGAAAGATAGATGGTTTGTAGTTTCAAGTAGTTGTTAGCAAAATAATTTAATTGTGAAGTTCTTAAGAAATTGTTATTAGACTTATTTAGTTGATATACATCATATGATTCAACAATAATATAAAAATATATATTTATTGTATCGGTGAATTAAAATAAAATGTTTTCATAATATTTTTTTATTTTTGAAAGTAATGGAAAATAGAAAGTAAGGGAAAGAAATGGATTGAAAGTAAAGGCAAAGCTTAGTATTTTCATACTGGAATTTTCTTAATAATATTTAGACTAAAGGTCCAAAATGGTCCCTGACAAAAACACATGATACACTTTTAGTCGCTATCCAAAAAAACCAGTCACCATTTAATCCCCGAGAATGTAAAAACAGGGACATGTTAGTCCATCCGTTAGTTGACCACCTTTGACCTCCTGTAAATCGCTGATGTGGCCCATTATCATGTTGATCTGTTGTTTATCCTTGCTGACTACCAGTCCAGCATGGAAAATCTACATAAAACTAAATTAAAAATACAATACCAAAACCCTTAGGCCCAAAACGAACCCGTATGAAGGGAACCTCTGGCAAGGAAACGACGTCGTTGCGATGGTTGTTTGAGTGAAGAAGGAGAATGTGTTCGTCGACCCTAACCCCTTAATCGGTTGCAACCTAGCTTCAACCTTCCATCATAGTCTCAGCACACATTCCATGTCACATCTCATCCATTAAATACTTTAATTAGGCTAGGCACCTCTAAGTCACATTCATTCTCTCACCCACATGAATATCTCCCGAACAACATATATCATTTCCTAGATGCTAACTAATTATAAAATAACAGATATTGTACGTCATCAACCCAAACAGATCATACACAGTAAAAACAATAATAAAATATTCAGGTAACACAAAACGGCACATAAAGTAGATTATCACAACCAGCGCATCACAAACAGTTCAATAGTAATAAAATCAGACATCCTCGAATATTCTAAAATTATCCTAATGGCCATAAACCTAAAATCCCCAAATCATCATTGGTACTAGGGGATAGTCGCCAATGTGATTTTGGTCTTGTCGATTATTCGACCACTAGTAGGGTTTAGGTCACCCTACTCCATTATTATAATATATACTACTTATCCATTCCGATGACAGGATGATTCTTTCTCCCACCCGAGCTTAACACCGGAATCGTGAAATTGAATCTCCTCGTTACCACACCACAAGCTACCGATTTAACCTTGGAATGAAGAAAAATGATCAAACTTGCAAGAATAACAATGGAGGTTTTGTTGTTTTTGTGAGTAAAATGCTTAGAATGAAGATGAAGAATTTTGCTAAGTGTGGGGGGAAGTGTGTGGCCGTGTAGGTTGAGTGAGTGAGGGGGGTGTTTTGGTCCACAAAAAGTTAGGACAAGGTTGGAAACACTAATAATGTTCAAGGGCAAATTAGTCTTTTCACTTAGAAAAATATCTAGATATTATTTTTGTCATGATTACATGTGACATCATGGATGACCTCATCTTCCATGAGTCATCATGTATGACTCATTGTCCCGATCTCTTGGCGGGTTTCTGCAGTTCCGTATCCGGCTCCATCGTTTTCCCGACTTAGGTTTTACGCGCGTGTTCTTTAAAATTTCACCCGTAAAAAGTATAATAATATATTTTTGAGTAATAATTTCAAAATAGCCTTATCATTGAAAATATGATATAAAACTAAACCGTTTCGTTCTCGGGTCAAAATTAGGTTTTCTGCTCAATAAACTTTTATTGTCAATGAAAACGCAGACCCGATTCCGTCTGAATTTTAAACCCAAATTTTTATCGTAACCCTCTACCATAAGGTAGAGTATAAACACGATTTTATTTCATCCAAAATCATTTTCTTGGTCTCAGGTAAAAATATAAATAAATATATCTTTATTGATAATACAGCGTATATAACAAGCAGGATGTTACATGCAACAGCATTTCTGGAAAAATTAGTCTGAATATGGCAATACTGCAGCATCAGTGGAAACTGATAACTCATCTGATGAGGAAGTGGTGGAATTCCTAGACAGCAAGGCAGCTCAACATGTGTGGTCCAGAAAATATGAGTCATTGGAGGTAACTGATGGTACTTTTAAGGATAATGTTCATTCTATTGTTAAACCTCCCCCCCTAAAATTGAAAAAATTGCTAAATCATTTGAAATATGCATATCTTGGTGATAATGATACTTTGCCTATAATAATTTCTGCTTCACTAACCTGTCCTCAAGAAGAACACTTGTTAGCAGTTTAAAAAAGGCACAAAAAGGCAATAGGTTGGCAAATGGAAGACATTAAGGGAATCAGTCCCTCTTTCTGCATGCATCGAATCCTTTTGGAGGACAATTCAAAGAAAAGCATTGAGAGCCAAATGAGACTGAACCCAATCATGGAGGAGGTAGTCAAGAAGGAGATCATTAAGTTGCTGGATCCAGGCATCATCTACCCCATCTCAGATAGTGTGTGGGTGAGCCCCATCCAGTGTGTGCGTAAAAAGGGGGGGGGGGTTGTGACTGTTATTACAAATGAAAAGGATAAAATCATTCCAACAAGGTTTGTAACTGATTGGAGAATATGCATGGATTACAGGAAGTTGAATAAGGCAACTACAAAAGACCATTTCCCATTGCCATTTATTGATCAAATGTTGGATAGATTGGCTGGAAAGGATTTCTACTGTTTTATGGATGGCTATTCTAGATACAATCAGATTACTATAGCACCAGAAGACCAGGAGAAACCAACTTTCACTTGCCCTTATGGCACCTTTGCTTTCAGAAGGATGCCCTTTGGTTTATGCAATGCTCCAGCAACCTTTCAAAGATGTATGGTGGCTGTGTTCTCTGATTTGATTGAGAAATCCATGGAAGTATTTATAGATGATTTCTCTGTTTTTAGGAAAACTTTCCAGAACTGTTTGGTTAACCTAGAGCAAATCCTGAATAGGTATGAGGAGATTAATCTTGTGCTGAACTGGGAGAAGTGTCACTTCATGGTGCAAGAAGGAATAGTGCTTGGTCATAGAATTTCCAGAAATGGCATTGAAGTGGATAAGGCAAAGATTGAACTTATTGAGAAGTTGCCTGCCCCTGCATCAGTAAAAGGAATCAGAAGTTTCCTTGGCCATGCTGGTTTTTATAGAAGGTTCATCAAGGATTTCTCCAAGATCTCAAAGCCACTGTGCCAGTTGCTGGAGCATGATAGAACTTTTGACTTTACTGCTGAATGTTTGAAAGCATTTGAACTTCTGAAGAATGCTTTAATCACTGCACCTGTCATTGTTCCAACTGATTGGGAGAAACCCTTTGAGCTTATGTGTGATGCAAGTGACTTTGCAGTGGGGGCAGTTTTGGGACAAAGGTATAACAAGGTCTTCCACCCAATATATTATGCAAGCAAGTCTCTGATAGATACCCAAATCAATTATATCACCACTAAAAAGGAGCTGTTATCAGTGGTATTTGCCTTTGAAAAGTTTAGATCCTATCTGGTTGGAACAAAAGTAGTGGTTTACACAGACCACTCAACTATTAAATACCTCATTGACAAGAAGGATGCTAAACCATGGCTAATAAGATGGGTGTTACTGCTCTAGGAAATTGACTTGGAAATCAGGAATAAGAAAGGAGTGGAGAACCAGGTAGCAGATCATCTCTCTAGGCTGCCAGAGGGTGTTGCATAACCAGGGGATGTTGTCATTGATGAATCTTTCCCTGATGAACAATTACCGGCAATACAAATTGCTGCAGCACCCTGGTATGCTGATATAGTGAACTTTTTGGCTAGTGGTGTGGTTTCCCTAGACATGAATGCATAGCAAAAGAGGAGATTCTTTCACCTAGCAAAACAATACCTCTAGGATGAACCATACCTCTACAAGGAGTGCCCATATAACTTGTACCAGAAGATGTGCAACAGAAGAGGAATTCCAGGACATACCGACTAATGCCATGCTTCAGCATATGGAGGTCACTTTGGTGGCATAAGAACTGCTGCCAAGGTTCTTGAATTAGGTTTATTATGGCCCACTCTATTTAAGGATGCCCATTAATTTGTTAAACATTGTGATAGGTGCCAAAGGGTAGGGAATTTATCCAATAAAAATGAAATGCCCTTAAATACAATTTTAGAAATTGAACTTTTTGATGTGTGGGGTATTGATTTCATGGGACCATTTCCCCTATCTTTTTGCAACCTTTATATTCTAGTAGCTATTGATTATGTCTCTATATGGGTGGAGGAAGTGGCTACAGCTACAAATGATGTTAGGGTGGTGACAAAGTTCTTACAAAAAAATATCTTTTCTAGATTTGGCACCTGTAGAGCTATCATTAGTGATGAAGGAACCCATATTTGCAATCAAGTTTTTTCCAAACTACTTGCAAAATATGGAGTTAAACACAAAGTAGCCACTGCCTATCACCCCGAAACTAATGGGCAAGCTGAGTTATCTAGCAGGGAAATCAAAAAAATTCTGGAAAAGATGGTTAATCCCACAAGGAAGGATTGGTCCACATATCTGGATGAAGCCTTGTGGGCATACAGAACCGCATTCAAGACACCCTTGGGAATGTCCCCATACAGGCTGGTGTATGGGAAAGCTTGTCATTTACCTTTGGAACTGTAGCACAAAGCTTTTTGGGCAGTTAAAAAAATGAACTTTGATCTGAGGGGTGCTGGAGCAGCTCGTATGCTGCAGCTGAATGAACTAGAAGAACACATGTTGTTTTCCTATGAAAATGCTGAAGCATATAAAGCTAAAACCAAAGCTTGGCATGACAAAAGGATCCACCATAGATCATTCCATGAAGGGGAGCAAGTGATGTTGTTCAATTCAAGGATGAAGCTATTTCCAGGCAAGCTTAAATAAAGGTGGTCTGGCCCATTCAAGGTCATGAAAGTCTATCCACATGGAAATGTAGATTTGTTGGATGCAGAGAGTGATAGAGATTTTAAAGTAAATGGACAAAGAATTAAGCACTATTTTGGTGAGCCTTTAAACAGATTGAAGGCCACCACCACTCTAGATGATACTGCATGATGTGCTGTAGCATGGTCTGACTGAGGACCAGATAAACCAAGCGCTCAATAAATCAAAGTAGTGGTCTTTAGTATGTTTTAGGATTTTACAAGGGAAAGAAGTGAATAAAAAAAAAAGAAGGAGGAAGAGGAGCAAAGCTAGTTGCAAGGAGTGAGAGCTGAGTTTGCTGTGGGCAATGCCACATTATGCTCCTAAGTTCTAAGTACAGTGAACGGACCATTTGCTGAAAATGAGCCAAGACCTGACACAGGTACACTGGGGGCCAGCGAATTTTTGTCTGTTGTGGAAAAGGTGAAGGTGGTACATTTTTGAAATTTTTTTGAAAAAGAAATAATGTGGAGGAATTTGGAAAGAGAGGATCACGGTTACCCATGTCCTTGACCCAACCGTACACCCTCGTTACATGCTTATGCAACCTCTCCCTTTACTCTACTCAAACCCTAACCTTTTGTCTTCTTCCTCAAGATCTCACCTAACCTTACCAAAACGACATCCAAAAAGGCCAGTCGTGTCAAGCACCGTGCCACCAAAACACCTCCACCCACCTCTAGCGCTGAAAAAGACCAACTCGCTTCTTGGGCCAATGTTGAGGCCAAGGTGAAGTTTGAGACCAAGACTCTAAGCCGCAACCTCCACCCTGAGAAGGGGTTCAACTATGGTAAGGGTTCCAACTAGGGGAATGTAACACCCCGTTTTTCGTAAGTGTTTTATAAAAGCTGGTTTTATTAAGTTAAAAGTATTGGTTAAGGGCTAAGTAGGATTTTGACTTAAAAGTCCCTTTCTGGTACATGAGCACGCCCATGTTCATTAACCAATACGCCTGTGCTTAAAGTCAGAAACGTATTTCTGATAAGTTGAGCATGACCATGCTCAACAGTGAGCACGCCCGTGCTCAATGTGCTGACCGCATCTCGGTGATGCTAAGTGGAGCACGACCGTGCTCAAGGGTGAGCACGACCGTGCTCAGGTCCGAGTTTTATATATACGCACAGAACCGAGGGTTGTGATTTTCAACCCTACTTTTGGTGGCTGCTAACCCTATTACGGCTGACACAGTGTTCTTCCCTGTTTCCGCTAAACTCAGCTAGTTCTTAGAGTTTTGGAAGCCGTTGGAGAACCCTATGCATCTGTGTTGGTCTTTAGGTAACGGTTTCCTCTTCCCTATTGGTTCTTTTACGTTTTTATGATTAGGAAACTAATAATGTTGTGTTTCCATTGTTTAAGGTATTATTTGAGGTTGAGCCGTCTTAGGGGAGGAACCGGTTGCTGTTAGAGAGCTACCTTCAATCCAGGTATGGGGAGAAGGGTAGTGTTTACATAGGCTTGGGGTTTGGGTAAAGTAAAGGGGTTCCTATGACCCCGGTTAATACATGTTCGGTATGTTTTTATGTTAACATGTTGGTTGGTGTTATGCACTGTAAATTGATATATGAATATGATGATGTATTCATGAATGTTATGATGGTTGCACTATGAGTTTGGTATGATGATAATCATTGTTGTTAACCTGATGTCGATTGACTGATGTGAATATTGAGTTTATACTGAGTTTTAACCCTTAAATGTGCTAATAATGGATTTAGGATGATTAACGGATTAAACCATTGAATTTGGTTGGAACTCAGTCTCTGTTCCTGCCCAGAACAGCACTGTCGCGGGATGAGCACGACCGTGCTCCCAGTTGCATTCTGGGGAAATGGCCGCGTTGTTTAGTACGGCCGTGCAGGACAAAGAGCACGACCGTGCTGCTGAGCACGACCGTGCTCAATAAGAAGCACGACCGTGCTTCGCTTAAAGGGCATCATGCCCCTCACGTATTTAAGCACGACCGTGCTGGGGGTTAAGCACGACCGTGCTCAACCCTACTGGATAGAACAAAATTAAAGGAATTTAAGGGGTTTCAAACCTCATTTCCCCAATAATGATAAGTTGATTAGACAACTTGGCTAATGTCTACTAAAGATAATTAAAATGATGAGAAGAGGAGGTGTCGAGTTTGATAAGTAGGTAGCCATTGGGTACCGCAAGCTGATGAGTTATGCCTTGGTGCTTTTTGGCTAAGGAAGCCTTGACCCCGCGGTTTAGGTCTAAGGTGTTGTTGTTGTACCTGGGTGGCCGAGAGTTTGCCCCAAGTTTTGTGGTCGATTCCGCTAAAGTCCTCAGGTAGATTCCGCGAGGCAAGTTGTTGCGGTTGATTCCGCTGTTATCTTTGGTCGATTCCATTGGAGTTATGGAGGTGGTGTTGCCGGTGTTGTTGTGTTGCATACGCATTGCATCGGAGTTGTTGTTTAGGGATGTTCGACATAGGGGAGGTCGTCCTAGAGTACGGCGATCTGGCCATCCACGGTTGGAGTAGATTCTCCTAGTGCCCTCGTGACGAGGCATTCATTAGTTTGATGCGTTGGCTATCCAAGGAGTAGATTCTCCGGCGTTGAGTAGATTCTCAATGTGGATATTTAATTCTGAAGTCGTTCATCCCGAGTTTAATGGGTCCACATGCATTGTTGGTTTAGCGGAGTAGGACTGTATTGCACTGTATAGCATAATGATGATGATGATGTTGATGTTGATGAGATGTTGCTATGTTTGTCGTTTGTTTTACTTCCTACTTCTTTGCTATTATGTTTACATGATCCTTACTCCCTATATTTGTATGCTTGTTTGTGTTTGGCCTGATTGGCACCTTGTAGAGGATGACGAGCAGCCCGGAGAGGAGTGACTCTAAGGAGCCGCCACTCATAGTTAGGGCTAGTTTCTTGTTCAGCTAGTTTGTTTGTTTCAGTTGTAATTCCGTGGATTTTATTCCGGAACGGTTATACCAGCTCTGTATGTGACATCGAGGTTGGGATATGTTTTCCTTTGTTATGTTTTAATGGTTTTAAACTTATTTAATTTTCGCGTTGTGAACTGGTTCATGTGGGACTTTTCTACCCATGGACATATATATTTTTTTATTCAGTAAATGCATGTTTTTCTTTTAATTGTTTTATATTAAATGCATTTTAACATGTTAGGTAGAAGGGTGTCACATTTAGTGGTATCAGAGCAGTTCGGCCCTGTCCGAACGTGGTATGAGTCTGTCTTGAGTCTGTTGTGTGACTCTTGTTTGGATTATCTATACTTGTTATAGATAATGATGTTTAAGTTAGTTGCCTATCGCTTTTACCCGCTTAAGTTCTGTACTAAAAGTTGTTTTTGGGCATGTACAAGAACTAATGGCCGGTAGAGGGCTTAACGATCAGGCAATTGCTGACGCATTGGCACTCCTAGCCAATGCTATTGGTCAGGTCAACCCTAACAACAACGGTGGGCCAGCTGAGTTCCAGGGACTGGATAAGTTCCAGAGGAACAACCCTCCGTCGTTCAAGGGAGCGTATGACCAGGAAGGAGCTTTGCTATGGTTGAGGGAGACTGAGAAGATCTTCCAAGCCATGGACTGTAATGAGCAGCAGAAGCTCATCTTCGCCACCTTCATGTTGACTGAGGAGGCGGAGCATTGCTGGGATAACTGCAGATAGAGGATGCAGGCTGAGGGCACATCGGTTACATGGGCTGTGTTCAGGCAGAGGTTCCTGGAGAAGTACTTTCCGGCAGATATCAGGGACAAGAAAGAGATGGAGTTCTTGTCCTTGAGGCAGGGGTCACTATCAGTTGGTGACTATGCGGCCAAGTTTGAGGAGCTGGCTAGGTAGTATACTCCCTACCAACATGAGACAGATGATCGTTCCAAGTGTGTGAAGTTTGAGGCGGGACTCCGGCCTAAGATCAAACAGGCGATCAGAGTTTTTTCCGATTCTGGTCAACAAGTGTCGGATTTACGAGGATGCTAGTCAGTTCAGAGTTGCCAGTTCTAGAGGATCGGATAGTCAGAGTGGCAAGAGGACTGATCAGAGGGACAAGGGCAAGCAGCGGTATGCTCCGGCGGGCAAGGACTTCAAGCAAAGTGGCAGGAAGCCACAGTTTCAGCAGAATAGCTTCAGGGGTGGGTTTTCTGATGCCCTCAGAGCTATGAGGTGTGGTAAGTGTGGAGCACCGGACCATTATTCGTCCCAGTGCAAGGAAACACAGGTTATCTGTTTCAAATGTGGCAAGCCAGGACACATCAGCCGTGAGTGTGATGGAGCTAAGGCCGAGCCTCCCAGCGCTAGCAAGAACCAGAAGTCCCAAGCCAACATACTGAAGACCACTGGGAGAGTCTTCACTCTTAGTGGAGCCGAAGCCTCCGAGTCTGATGACTTGATCCAAGGTACATGTTTTATTGATGGAACTCAATTAACTGTATTGTACGATTCGGGTGCTACTCACTCATTTATATCGCATGATAGGGTCAAGAGTCTTGAATTGCCTGTTACTTTTCTTGAGTTGATTTGTTGGTTTCTACACCCACAAATAAACCTGTTTCCACTTCATATGCATGCAAGAACTGTCATATAGTCATAAATGATAAAACCTTCATTGCTGATCTTGTATGCTTACATTTGAAAGACCTAGACATTATTCTAGGTATGGACTGGTTATCTTCCAACCATGTCCTTCTGAATTGTTTTGATAAAACCTTGATTTTTGGAACTCCAAAGGAGTCTAAGAATCCGGACCTTCTCTCTGCCAGCCAAGTTCAAGCTTTGATGAGAGACGAAGCCCAAGTGTACATGATGTTAGCTTCCCTAGAAGTAGAGAGCAGCCCTCCTGATGTCGGCAGCATGCTTGTTGTGCGAGAATTTCCTGAAGTGTTTCCGGGGGATGTTTATAACTTACCCCTAGAGAGAGAGAGAGATGAGTACAAGGAGATTCTGAAGAAGATGACTGATAAACAGCTGCAGCAAATAAAGAAAGACTTGGCCTTTGTTGGAGCAGAGTGGATACAACAACCTGAAGGCCAACCGAAGCTTCCCTAGGCCTATGCTGCAGCCTTTGGAGAAAGTCTTGTACCATTTTCTCAGGCACAAACTTTCTCCCACAGCACACATTGAGACGATGGAGAAGGAACGTTTAGTCCTTCTTCACTGTATTATGAAGCATAAGAAGATAAATGTGGGGGAAATGATCAAGGAGCATATCTCTAGTTGCGCGATGAAGAAGAAGGGCAACCTGGTTTTCCCCTGCTTGATCACAGACCTATGTCTGCAACAAGGTGTTGACTACCACCCTGGAGAGGGTTTGGAGAAGAATGCTAGGCCTATTGACATGAACTGCATCCTTAGGCTGTACTCCAATTCAAAAAAGCTGAAGCAAGCGCTAGTAAGCCACCACGAGCAGGTACCCCAGAGCAGCAGGATCACTCTGGGGTGCTAGAGCAAAAAGTACAGAGAGAGAAGAAGTTCTGGGAGTTCGGCTTCATGAAGTACCAGTGGGAGAAACAGACAATGAAACTGAACAACTGGAATATGGAAACCCCCATCCCACCATTCCCCAATGAGCTCTTACTATATGCTGAAGAGCTTGACCAAGTCCCTATTGAATAAGCTGCCCTCACTGCTGCCACTGCAAACCCCAACATCAACATCAATACCACGCTTTCCCATAGCACTTCAACTGACCATGCATGGATGGGTATTCCCCCCTCTGAACAACAAGCTTTTGTTTTGGCCCTTGAGCCAAAGAAAACAAAGCTGATCCCAAGTAGCCCCCAGCAAGACCAGGGAGGCGCAAAAAAGGCCCGTGCTGCAACATCAGACGAAGTCCCTCCCTTTGCCACTGAAGCAACAAAGACTACTCCTCAGCTCCGAAAGAAAAGCAAGAAGTTCAAAAGTACTGTTGGAAGAGGGAGCACCATAATGCAAATCGCTGCTGAATATGCTTCAACCAATGAAGAAGAGGAGGAGGAAGATGCACCAATTCTTCCTCCCGCAAAGAAAGCAAAGCAAGCTGTATCATCTGCTACAGCCAAGGGTAAACAGGAGGAGGCTGTAGCAAAGGATGATGAAATGGAAGGAGATGATGCAACTGGGCAGGCTAAAGCAGAGGAGGAAGCGGAGGAAGGAACTGAGGAGGAAGATGCTGAAGAAGAAGAAGATGAAGATGTCCAGATCACATGGACAACAGGAAAGAAGGCACATTCTACCAAAAGTAGGGGTACCTGGAGGAGCTCTCGTATCAAAGTGCCACTGGCTTGAAACAAAGCCTTAGAGAATTGTTGCAGCGTCCCACAACAGGATGCCTTTTCTGAGCCCTCCACTCATTACGAACAATTTCTACTTTAAATTTCTGCAGTAGTTGGTCGCTAGGACCATTTATAATTTTGTCTGTTTCAGGAACAAGTTTGTAGGGCCATTAGGGCCATAGTTGTTTAAATTTCTGTCTGTTGTTGGCTATGCATGTGCCCTACCTATCTTTTTCCATATGATTAATGATTAAAATAGAAAGTGGCCACTAGCCTTTTTGGCGTGCTTCAAATGGACTTAATGAATGAAACACTTTCCGAATAACTCAATACTCTGAATTGAATATACACTGTTAACTTTGCTGCACCACTGGTTTAGTTAAGAGGACACATGTGCTGCAGCATGAACCACTAAATATGAGCTTGAGTGATAGAACTACACTGCATATATACATCATACTCATGCATTATCTGTAAAGCTTGCTTTGGTGCTGTTTGATCTGAATCTACACTGTTTGCACACACTTTATGCTTGAGGCATTTTCTTGATTTTCTTATTTTAGCTAGAGCCTTAACAGCTAGCCCTCTCAACACATGTCTCCTTAGTGTTGTCCCTTGAGCCTTAGCCCTTTTATTCTGATGACTAGCACATTACAAGCACTTAACTGGAAAAACAAAAATACCCGAATATGTTGAATTTAGGGATGCTTGTTGTAGCTATGTTTTGAAACAAGTTTGGGGGTAGCTTAAGGACAAGCACCAACTTAAGTTTGGGGGTGCTGTGCTGTACAACTTCTGTATGTGTATAGAAAACTCAATAGAGGAAAGCCGTAAAGGGACAAAGGTAACACAAATGTGAAGCTGCATTTCCTTTATTTCAAAAAAAAAAAAAAAACTGAAAAACGAGGGCATGGAACACTGTATATCCTAAAAATATAACAAAAATTGTTCCTTGTTCTCAACAAAAGTAATAAAGTGTGGGATTTAGAAAGAGAGGAAGGAATTGTAGGGAATAAAGTGGGATTGTGGAAACACTTGGAATGTTGAGCTGAAATGAAAAGCATCGATTTTGCTCTACATTGTGATTAGCTACTTACCCAAAATTTTGACCTCACCTATCCTAAACCCCATTACAACCATAAAAGCCCTCTTGCTATGTGCATCACTATGTTATTATGATTATGATAGACCCTTATCAAGTTTAAATCAGAGATGCATGACTGTGATGAGAGTGAAATTCCTGATGAGATAGTGAGAAGCAAAACCCACTGTTCTGAGAGAGATTGCTGTAGCATATGTTAATCTGACTCTAAGCTAGTCTGTAACATTTGTTGATGTGTGTATGACAGGAAGAATGTTTTGTTATGATTGCAAGTGTGGAATTCTGTGTTTTGAAAGAAAGAAAAACCAGTGTAGGCCATGCATACCATTTAGAAGGTAGAATTGATTGTTGCCTTGTTTTCTTTTTGCATTACTTGAGGACAAGCAATGGTTCAAGTTTGGGGGTGTGATAACTCTTTGAAAGAAGAGTTATTCATTACCTTTTTACTCTATCGACCCCAGTTGTTGGAGTAACTCTCAAGAACACGTGATCACCCTCCTGAAATTCAAGAGCCTTCATTTTCTTATCATGATAGCTCTTTTGCCTACTTTGTGCCACTCTCATCTTTTCCTGGATCATCCTCACTTTTTCTGTTGTTTCTTGCACTATCTCAGGTCCTAACACAACACTATCACCGGGTTCATTCCAACACAATGGTGTTCTACATCTCCTCCCATACAACGCTTCATAGGGTGCCATCCCAATATTGGAATGAAAGCTATTGTTGTAGGCAAACTCTATTAGGGAAAAAACTTGTCCCAACTTCCAGACAGCTCTAGCACACAAGCCCTCAACAAGTCCTCTAAGGACTGGATGGTTCTCTCAAACTGCCCATCAGTCTGTGGGTGATAAGCTGAACTTAGCCTAAGCTTGGTTCCTAAAGCACTATGCAGACTATTCCAAAACCTAGAGGTAAATCTATCTGACACTATGCTAGAGCGTACACCATGTAGCCTAACTATCCCTTTGACGTACAACCTGGTCAACTTTGAAATAGACAACTATAAACACTAGAAGGGGGGTTGAATAGTGTTTATCAGAAATTAAAATAAAGTTGGAAACTTTTCGCACACATAAGCTAGGTTCTGACAAGTATAAAAGCACTGCACAGACAGGTGACCTGTCTAGTGTATTTTAACAGAAAAACACACAAGCATACAAAATTAAAACAAGCTTTTATTGACACTTTAACCCCTTTAGTTAGAAAGAAGATAATATAATCAAAGCAACTAAATAGTTTAATGGAAGAGAGATTAACACAGCTATTTATCCTGGTTCACTCTTTAACACAAAGAGCTACGTCCAGTCCTTGGCAGCACCAAGTTTTATCCACTATAACTGATCAGGTTACAGACTTCAAGTATTGTTTGCACACCTAGCCTCTTCAGGCTCCAATACAAGTATTCTTTGCTCACTTAGCTTCTTCAGGCTCACACAGGTTTGTTTTGAGAAGTTTGTTTGTAATAAATACAATCAGACAGGGAGTTCTTTCACTAACACTCATAGAGTAGATTAAATGTAAGCTTAGGAAAGACTGCGTGATAACTTCAAATGATTGAAGAATACAGATTGAAAGAATGAAGAAATAAATGCGCAGAGTAATGGCTCTTTAATGCTGTGTATTCTTCATCTTCAATGACTTCTGTATTTATAGCCTTCAAGCATTTAAGATCTGTTAGAGACATTCCTTCAAACGTTGGCTTCAAGCAGAACTCCATTAAATGCAATAGAGTCGTTCTGGGCAGCCATTAATGCAATAGGAACGTTAGTTCTACTCTAACAAGGAGGATCATGGCTTTATGATTTGACCAGTAGCCCAATCAGAGTTGTGCAGAATGCTTTTGTACTTTGAAGAGCATACTTACCTTTTCGTGTAATAACCAAGAGTACTAGGAAATAAAGCATGTTGGAAACATTCCTTAACTGGATGTTTTCTCTGATTTTCTAGGTTGCTTATGAGAATGACCTTCTGAATTTCTTGATAAGCGTGAGAGAGAGCTTCAGAGTCTTCTGTATAAGGGGACAACTTCCAAATGCTTTTTGTTCTCGAGTTCCCCATCGAAGAACCTTAGACGAGTATGAGAACATAGCAGAGACAAGTTGAAACTTAATTGCAGAAAGTTAATATCCAAGTCAGCAGACAGGTTGACTTTTGCTTCTCCAGACAGGTGGTCATCTATGTGGGCAGACAAGTGAGAAAGTGACTTCTTACTGTTTTGATCTGCACACTTGATAGATAGGTTAGCAACCAAAATGAAGGTTTACTAAATCAATAACAAATGTTTAGTTTTCATCAAAACTTAGGGAAATGCACATCAGACATTTTAGAGACTTAACAATCTTCCTATTTTTGATGATGACAAACATTCTGATGATTTAATGAACCTTAGAAAATATCAACAGAAGAGATAACAGGATTTAGACAAGTTGAAATTTTCTTAACCAGAAGGATTGTGTAGACAGGTGCACTTAGGTTCAATTCAAATTTCAAACAGCATAGTATCAGAGTCAATATCATTTAGAGATAGAATTATGCAGCTCAAAGACAAAGACAAGTTCAATTTTACAATTTTACTCAATCATCTTAACTTTACTTACTCCCCCTTTTGTCAACAGCAAAAAGGAAACAATTAAGAAACAGAAAAGTACAGGTCAATAAAGATAAGAGATAAAAGTATTAATTCATTCATCATAAGCTATTCAGTACAAGACAGATTTTACAAACAAGAACTACCTAGGCTGACTAAAAAGCAATAACAGAGATTCAACTCTCTTTTCCAAAAGCAGCCTAGCATACCTCTCTTCATCTAGCTGTCTTCGAGTTTCCTCAAGTTGAGCCTGAAGCAGGTTGAGTCTATGAAGATCAACCATCTGAGGAGGGGAGGCTTCAACTGTCAGACAAGGTGAAGCAACAGACTTGTCTGTGTGCCAGGGCAAAGCTAAGATTAGAGGTGCCTTGGGCAGAGAAAGGTGAGGAGACATGGGGAAAGACATACTGATGAAGGGATCTATAGTAGAAGAATGGAAGAAAGGCTAGTTTAAACAAAGGTCTGATTCTGACAAAGTCAGTATCAGGAGATGAAAAGACACATGAAAGTCTCTCAGACAGAGACAGACGGGTGACTTTAATCTGGATAGGAGGGGGAAGAGGTTGGTTGGCAAGAACAGAAGGGGGTAGGGGAATAAGGAATCTATGTGACAAAAGAAAGAATTTGAACCTGTAACTAATAAAAAGTAATACCTAGACCTAGAAGGTAACATTACAACAGAGGCAGGATAATGAATCCTTGCCAATGTTCTAATGAACAAGACAATAGGGGGATAGAAGAAAATCTCCCTACATGGATTAAGAAAATGAGGTGGAGGAGAGGGAATGACAGAAAGATTTAAGAAGCTTGCAGTCATAAGAGATTGCAAGTCAGACACAAAAAGACATGATGATATGCCAGCTTGTTCTTTGGGAGTTGAATCCCTATGAACTACTGTGTACTGACATATATCAGATACAACATCATAAGATGATGTTTGAGTTTGGTAAGAGGAGACGGGTGAAGAAAATGGAGACACAATGGAGAGGGGTTGGATAGACAGGGCAGGTGGAGAAGAAACAGAAGGGTTAAGGATACCTTGAGGAGAGGGGGAAGATGGTGCAGAAGGGATGGATGGAAGAACCAACTGGTTTTCTAACAACTTCAGCTTCTTCCTTGGCAGAGGAAGGGTCAGAGTTTCAACCTTAGCAGCAGTTGCGGCAGCAACTTCAACTTCTACAGCTTAAGCTTCTGCAGGAACTTCTACCCTTTTAGCAGATGCCACAGTAGGCACTGGGTAGCCAGACCTTCTCTTTCTGGGAATGGGTCCCAAATTAAGAGTCTTCTTCCCCTTGGGTTTCTCCAATGGACTTGTTGACTGCTCCCCCTAAGCAGATGCTTCCTCTTTGCTAGGTGTAGACTCCACTTGTCTGGACATGGTAAAGGTTTTCACAAGTCTTCTCTGCTTGCTGGACTTTCCAGACTCAGCTTCTGAAGCTTCAGCATCCCTTGTCTTCCTCTTGGGAGAGGACTTCTTCAGCTTGAACCTCAGAGGTTCAACTGTCTCAACAGTCTCAGCAGAGACTGATGGTTTCTCCAAAGCAGGCCTTTGGTCCTGTCTGGCCACTTTTCCAGCAGGCTTCCAGATCCTTTCAGAGATAGGCATCTCTGACTTATCAGTGGAGAGCACTTGTTCCTCTACCATCTTCTGCTCAGCAGCAGGCTTCTTCTTCTTCTTCTTCCAGAGGCATACCTTCTGTGTTCATCATAGACAGATTCTTCCTGTCAATAGGAAATGACATGTCTATGAATTCCATCACCATCACCAGGAACAAAAAGCTTGTTCCTGAAGAGTCTTGTCAGCAGCATTCCATAGGGGAAAGTTTGCATGTTTGTCCTCTTGATCAGGGTTTCCAGGTAGATGTAGATCAGATCATTGATATCCACCTTGATCTTATGAATCAAGTGGTATAGGGCAAACCTGCCCAACTTGGTCACAGTAGTAGTTTGTGCATGAATCTACACTTCACTACCATGTTCACAGGCTTCAGGTTTTCAGGATTGGGAACACCATACAGAGCAATGTTTACATTCTCTGTTCCCACTTGATCTTCCTTCTCAGCTTGAAAGCAGCTCCAATCCTTGGACATTTAGTGACAAGTTCCAGAGAACTGATGGGAAAGAGGAGAGTTGTATCCATCACTCGAGCACGAAAGCTCTTGGATCCATCAATAGGACTGGTGAGAACCACGACACTTGTCCATAAATCTCTTACAAGTTTGGGATGAACCAACTCCTTTAAGTCGAAGAAGTAGGTCTACTTGGAGTATTCCAACTCCTCCGTGACATCCATTCCCCACTTCTTCATTTGTTGGAGGTCCACAGTTTTGCCAGCCAAGATCTTCTCAACATATGAGATTCTCATATTGTACTTCTCAGCAATTTCTTTTGAAGAAAGATGCTTTGAGGGTGCCATTTCAGAGAGAAGAGATTTCTAGGGTTTTGGAAACTTAGAAGAGTTTGACAGAGAAAAAGACGAAGACGAAACGATTTTAGGGGTTTGGAAGCGTAAAGGTTGAACCTTTCCGATTCTTTGCCTTTTAAAGTCATAATTTAGGAGAGAGAGAGAGAAAACATTTTTAATTTAAAGAGGCACGATTTACGTGGGGAACTACAGCGCCCACTTTAGACATAATGAAAACATGGTTTCAAGAATAAAACTGTCGTGCACATGATTAGCTTCAGATTAGTAAATGATATTAAATAATTAATAATCATTTTATAAAAAATTGTTGAGTTCATGCATTATGACTCAGCAGGGTCAGACAGGTAACAAAGACAGGTGATATAAAAACATAAGACATGTAGCATAGACAGGTTAATTATCAGACATGTCAATCAACAATGCAGTGCATGTTTAGATTATCTCTAATAAATAAAAACCTTTCTTATGCTAATAGTTTAGTAAAAATATCAGCCCATTGATTTTCAGTTTTAACAAACTTAATATCAAAGATACCTTTCTGAACATAATCTCTTATAAAATGATGTTTGATTTCAATATGCTTAGCCTTAGAATGATGAATTGGATTTTTAGTTGAGCATATGGCACTAGAATTATCACACCACATAGATATATTATGTTCATAAATAGAATAATCCTCAAGTTGATGTTTTACCATAAATGTTGAGAGCAACAACTAGCAGCTGAAATGTATTCTGCCTCAGCAGTAGATAAGGCAATAGTTGTCTGCCTTTTGCTTGACCATGAGACTAAGCTTGCTCCAATGAAGTGACATCCTCCACTGGTGTTTTTCCTTTCTATTATGTTGCCAACAAAGTCAGCATCACAGAATCCCACTAATCTGTATTCTTTTGTTCTTAAATATAGCAAACCAAGCAAATATCTAAATATTCTTTTAACAGCCTTAAGATGAGATTCTCTTGGTTCATATTGGAATCTAGCACACATACAGACACTAAATTGAATGTCAGGTTTGCTTGAAGTTAAGTATAATAGAGATCCAATCATACCTCTGTAGACAGTTTGGTCTGTCTTTTTACCTTCATCATCTTTACTTAGTTTTGCATTGGGTTGCATGGGAGTTTTCATGAATTTAGCACTTTCCATCTTGTACTTCTTAAGTATCTCCTTGGTATACTTTTGTTGATGGATGTAGATTCCATCACTTGTCTGTTTGATTTGTAATCCAAGGAAGAACTTTAATTCTCCCATCATGCTCATCTCAAATTCTGCTTGCAATAACTTGGAAATTCCTTGCATAGCTCCAAAAATAATATCATCAACATATATTTGGACTATGATGAAGTTCTCTTTAGAACTTTTCTTAAACAAGGTAGTATCTACTTGTCTTCTAGTAAAGCCATTATGCATGAGAAAAGAACTTAGTCTATCATACCATACTCTAGGTGCTTGTTTCAAACCATATAATGCCTTTTTAAGTTTGAAAACATGATCTGGTTTATCAGTATCTTCAAAACCAAGGGGTTGTTTAACATATACTTCTTCTTCAATTATACCATTAAGAAAAGCACTTTTTACATCCATTTGAAAAAGAGTGATTTGGTGTTGTGCATCATATGACATCAATATGCGAATAGTCTATTCTAGCTACAGGTGCAAAGGTTTTAGTATAGTCAATACCTTCTTGTTGGTTATAGCCTTGAGCTACTAACCTTGCCTTATTTCTGACAACTTTGCCATCCTCATCCAATTTGTTTCTGAAGACCCATCTTGTTCTAATGATAGACTTTTTTTTGGGCTTGGAGACAAGTGTCCAGACATCATTTCTTGTGAACTGGTTGAGTTCTTCTTGCATCGCAAGAATCCAGCTTTCATCCTCAAGAGCTTCTTCAATGCGCTTTGGCTCCATTTCTGACATGAAGGCCACATTGCTTGATTCTTTTAAAGTGGATTTGGTTCTTACTCCTTCTGAGGGATTTCCAATAATAGGATCATTAGGATGATGAGTTTTGAACTTCCAGTCCTTTTTTAGATCATCATGAAGATCTTGACTTGTCTGTTGACTTGTCTACTCCACTTGTCTGTCTGGTTCATTTATAGGTTTTGTCTTGGTCAGATCAGGTTGTTGGTTTTCTGGCTTATTTATGTCAAGATCTGCAAGATCATCTTCTAGATCTGACAATTCCTTATCAGTCTTTAAACCATCATTGAATTTAACATGAACAGATTCTTCAATAACAGAAGTTCTGGAATTATAAATTCTAAAGGCTTTAGACATTTCAGAATAGCCTACAAAAATAAATTTATCTACTTTAGAATCAAACTTTCCAAGTTGATCCTTAGTGTTTAGAATGAAGCATTCACAACCAAATGCATGAAAATAAAAAATGTTGGGGCTTTTTCCTTTCCACAATTCATAAGGTGTGTAACACCCGTTTTCTTGATTAAGGAATCAGACAACAATTAAATTGGCGGAAGAGCTTAATCTTGTTCGTTAGGTGTTAATTAGTATGTGTTTCAAATTTGGGGTCAATCGGACTTCAAACGAGTTCAGAACGCGACGAAACGTGTGAATCAGAGTTTCTGGTCAAACTGGTCAACGCGGGTTAGGCCGGCTCAGGTTTGTTGAGCCGGGCTCAGAAATTAGGCCGGGCGCAGATTTGTTAGGCCGGGAGCAATTCAAAGGCAGTGATCTACGCATTTAGGCCGGGCGCAGAAAACTTGAGCCGGGCGTAAGAGGCTAGGCCGGGCGCAGAAAACTTGAGCCGGGCGTAATCAGTGCTGACTCACCCCCTTAGTCTTTAAAATGCTAGAAGGTTGTAGAAAATTTTAGAACTTTTGAGAGGGACTAGGAGGGAGCTCGAGAGTGAGGGGGAGAAAGTGGGTTTTGGGAGAGAAAAATTGATTCTGAGGAAAATCCGTCCGTCCGATCGTAATTCCGACTTCGAATCTGTGACCAGCGCAGTGAATACTACGAGTATTATCTAATGTTTCTTCGATCCAACTGAGGTAATGCTCAAATCCCTAACTTGGCATTGTCATTTACTTCTCTTGGATTCTTGCTTCAATCTGAGTTCTATTTGAGAAACTGTCGCAAGATTAGAGGTCATGACATTGCTAGGACTCTGTCCATGTGTTAGAACAAATTTTGGAGCATCAAGGAACTGTCTGGGGTGCAAGGCAGCAGCTGGTTAGAGAGGAAGAGAAGTTTGGACAACGATACCGGATAATCCAAGGTGGGGAGAAAGTAACCGACATCGTCGGGGAGGCAAGCATAGAGTCACAGTTTATATATATATGCATGTATGTAGGGTGCCCCAGACCCTACTAGGATATTGAGTAATCAACAATGGCTAAACCCCACTAAAATAATATTTTAATAATGTCTTGGGTTTAGTTATTGTAGATTTGTCAATATTCGGTTTGAAACTCTAGGTTAGAGAACTGATAATGATTGGGGTTGTTTGCTACGTCTGTTACTGTGATGACTGCTATAACATGCTTGGTTGTGATGATTGATGTGATGGCATGATTGATGTGATGGCATGATATTTTATTACTATAATATATTGTTGATGGGAATGACTGATAGTGTGATCTGGTTATATTAAGAGTTGACACCGTGGTAATGCCTTGAGACTGTGGCTTTAAGGCCGGGGATGTATTGCCATCTAATCTGAGACTGTGATTTTGAGATTTGGATTTGGATTGTGAGAGAAGGTTCCGATGTTAACTTAAGGATGGTTGTTGCATTGCATATTGCCAAGGTGGCGAGCCGTATGACAGGGAGTCATACGAGGTTAGTTGTACTCGAGTGCGAGTACGGATTACGGAAGGGTCGGTCTAGGGAGAGACCTTGGGGATGTACGAACTGGACTCGAGAGGCTCACAGTGACCATTAGGTAGCTCCTAGTGCGTCGTGTACCCCGGTAGAGCCTAGTTGTCCTGACTTTGCCCTGAGTATCCACGTCTAAGGTTGACTATCCGAGGCGACCCAGATACCTCTGATGGAGCTGAGCTCACAGAGAGATGCACTCTTATGGGTCACGGCGAGCGGAAAAGTTACCTAGACAAACTAACTGACATTCCTTAAGCAGAGAGGCTTGATAAGGGAATGTCTTGGGGTTGAGACCCGGATGAGATATATCGGCCGACATGCATAGGAGTGAGACTCCTTAGAGGAATGATTTGAGAATGTGACTCTTGAAGATGATTGTGTTGGTGTGACTGGATGAATGATTGTTTGTTTGTTGTATGATGTATATGTGACTGTTGATCTATGTGTCCCTATCCCCATTTTTATGACTATGTTCTGTTGCTTATCTCCCTTCTTCCTCTATCTTTCTATGTATGTTATCGGTATGGTAGATAAACAACAATGGCAAGATGGGAACGACTACTTGGAAAGATTACCGGCCACAACACTATCTACAGAAGATTCCACCACAGGTATAAGTGCGCCGTTAAGGCGAAGGCAAGGGTAGTTCTAGACGCCCACATCACTGATGACGTGGATATGTCGGATGCGTCTATAGGCAGTGAGACTCTGCGAGATTGTTTTGTATTTTGATGTATTTTGATAGGCGGGCCGGGTATCTCTAGGACTTCTTCTGTGTCTCTTTGGTTAGTCTGTATATGTTTATACTTTGAGTCTGAATAGATGGCTGTAAGTTGTAATGGTCCCATGGAGGGGACTTGGCGTACTTTGATAGATGTGCTGTATATATTGTATATATGTGTGGATGACGTCGCTTGCGTATGTTTAAACTGTTTTAAAATAACTACAATTTTTATTTTACATATATTTTCGAATGTAATAAACGCGTTAACGTTAATTACGCATTAAGGTTTAATTAATTAGGGTTTTCTTAATGGGACATCGGGGTGTCTCGTGATGGCATGATTGATGTGATGGCATGATATTTTATTACTATAATATATTGTTGATGGGAATGACTGATAGTGTGATCTGGTTATATTAATAGTTGACACCGTGGTAATGCCTTGAGACTGTGGCTTTAAGGCCGGGGATGTATTGCCATCTAATCTGAGACTGTGATTTTGAGATTTGGATTTGGATTGTGAGAGAAGGTTCCGGTGTTAACTTAAGGATGGTTGTTGCATTGCATATTGCCAAGGTGGCGAGCCGTATGACAGGGAGTCATACGAGGTTAGTTGTACTCGAGTGCGAGTACGGATTACGGAAGGATCGGTCTAGGGAGAGACCTTGGGGATGTACGAACTGGACTCGGGAGGCTCACAGTGACCATTAGGTAGCTCCTAGTGCGTCGTGTACCCCGGTAGAGCCTAGTTGTCCTGACTTTGCCCTGAGTATCCACGTCTAAGGTTGACTATCCGAGGCGACCCAGATACCTCTGATGGAGCTGAGCTCACAGAGAGATGCACTCTTATGGGTCACGGCGAGCGGAAAAGTTACCTAGACAAACTAACTGACATTCCTTAAGCAGAGAGGCTTGATAAGGGAATGTCTTGGGGTTGAGACCCGGATGAGATATATCGGCCGACATGCATAGGAGTGAGACTCCTTAGAGGAATGATTTGAGAATGTGACTCTTGAAGATGATTGTGTTGGTGTGACTGGATGAATGATTGTTTGTTTGTTGTATGATGTATATGTGACTGTTGATCTATGTGTCCCCATCCCCATTCTTATGACTATGTTCTGTTGCTTATCTCCCTTCTTCCTCTATCTTTCTATGTATGTTATCGGTATGGTAGATAAACAACAATGGCAAGATGGGAACGACTACTTGGAAAGATTACCGGCCACAACACTATCTACAGAAGATTCCACCACAGGTATAAGTGCGCCGTTAAGGCGAAGGCAAGGGTAGTTCTAGACGCCCACATCACTGATGACGTGGATATGTCGGATGCGTCTATAGGCAGTGAGACTCTGCGAGATTGTTTTGTATTTTGATGTATTTTGAGAGGCGGGCCGGGTATCTCTAGGACTTCTTCTGTGTCTCTTTGGTTAGTCTGTATATGTTTATACTTTGAGTCTGAATAGATGGCTGTAAGTTGTAATGGTCCCATGGAGGGGACTTGGCGTACTTTGATAGATGTGCTGTATATATTGTATATATGTGTGGATGACGTCGCTTGCGTATGTTTAAACTGTTTTAAAATAACTACAATTTTTATTTTACATATATTTTCGAATGTAATAAACGCGTTAACATTAATTACGCATTAAGGTTTAATTAATTAGGGTTTTCTTAATGGGACATCGGGGTGTCTCGTGATGGCATGATTGATGTGGTGGCATGATATTTTATTACTATAATATATTGTTGATGGGAATGACTGATAGTGTGATCTGGTTATTTTAAGAGTTGACACCGTGGTAATGCCTTGAGACTGTGGCTTTAAGGCCGGGGATGTATTGCCATCTAATCTGAGATTGTGATTTTGAGATTTGGATTTGGATTGTGAGAGAAGGTTCTGGTGTTAACTTAAGGATGGTTGTTGCATTGCATATTGCCAAGGTGGCGAGCCGTATGACAGGGAGTCATACGAGGTTAGTTGTACTCGAGTGCGAGTACGGATTACGGAAGGGTCGGTCTAGGGAGAGACCTTGCGGATGTACGAACTGGACTCGAGAGGCTCACAGTGACCATTAGGTAGCTCCTAGTGCGTCGTGTACCCCGGTAGAGCCTAGTTGTCCTGACTTTGCCCTGAGTATCCACGTCTAAGGTTGACTATCCGAGGCGACCCAGATACCTCTGATGGAGCTGAGCTCACAGAGAGATGCACTCTTATGGGTCACGACGAGCGAAAAAGTTACCTAGACAAACTAACTGACATTCCTTAAGCAGAGAGGCTTGATAAGGGAATGTCTTGGGGTTGAGACCCGGATGAAATATATCGGCCGACATGCATAGGAGTGAGACTCCTTAGAGGAATGATTTGAGAATGTGACTCTTGAAGATGATTGTGTTGGTGTGACTAGATGAATGATTGTTTGTTTGTTGTATGAATATATGTGACTGTTGATCTATGTGTCCCCATCTCCATTTTTATGACTATGTTCTGTTGCTTATCTCCTTTCTTCCTCTATCTTTCTATGTATGTTATCAGTATGGTAGATAAACAACAATGGCAAGATGGGAACGACTACTTGGAAAGATTACCGGCCACAACACTATCTACAGAAGATTCCACCACAGGTATAAGTGCGCCGTTAAGGCGAAGGCAAGGGTAGTTGTAGACGCCCACATCACTGATGATGTGGATATGTCGGATGCGTCTATAGGCAGTGAGACTCTGCGAGATTGTTTTGTATTTTGATGTATTTTGAGAGGCGGGCCGGGTATCTCTAGGACTTCTTCTGTGTCTCTTTGGTTAGTCTGTATATGTTTATACTTTGAGTCTGAATAGATGGTTGTAAGTTGTAATGGTCCCATGGAGGGGACTTGGCGTACTTTGATAGATGTGCTGTATATATTGTATATATGTGTGGATGACGTCGCTTGCGTATGTTAATCTGTTTTAAAATAACTGCAATTTTTATTTTACATATATTTTCGAATGTAATAAACGCGTTAACGTTAATTACGCATTAAGGTTTAATTAATTAGGGTTTTCTTAATGGGACATCGGGGTGTCTCAAGGTGTCTTCTTTAGAAAAGGCCTAGTAAGTATTCTGTTTTGTACATAACATGCAGTGTTTAATGCTTCTGCCCAGAAGTACTTAAGGAGATTATTCTCATTGAGCATAGATCTAGCCATCTCATGCAGAGATCTGTTCTTTCTCTCAACCACTCCATTTTGTTGTGGAGTTCTAGGTGCACAGAAATTTTGAGAAATTCCATTCTCCTCTCAGAACTGTCTAAACTGCTCATTTTCAAATTCTCCCCCATGGTCACTTCTAAGGGTAGAAATACAGAAACCCTGCTTATTTTGTACTCTTTTACAAAATACTGAGAAAGCGTTAAAAGACTCATCCTTGTGGGTTAAGAAGAGTACCCATGTAAATGTTGAGTAGTCATCAACTATGACAAATCCATATTTTCTTCCAGCCAAGCTAGCAACACTAACTGGTCCAAACAGATTCATGTGTAACAACTGAAGAGGTCTAGAGGTTGATACTTGGTTTTTAGATTTAAAACTTTATTTTACTTGTTTACCTCTCTGACATGCATCGCACAAGACATCTTTCTTAAAACTAATATCAGGCAATCCTCTCACAAGGTTATCCTTTTTCAGTTTTGAAATTAGTTTCATACTAGCATGTCCTAGTTTCTTATGCCATAACCATCTTTCATCCTCTTTAGACATCAGAAAGGTTACACTTTGATCTGAGAGATCAGTCAGTTCAATCTTATACAGATTTTGTTGCCTTTTAGCTGAAAAGAGGGTTTTGCCACTAAAGTCTTTAACTATGCATAAATCCTTGGTAAATGAGACATCAAATCCACTGTCACATAATTGACTTATGCTAAGCAAATTGTGTTTTAATCCTTCAACCATAAGAACATTAGATATAGAGGGAAGAGGAGGTTTACAACCAATGGTACCAATGCCTATAAACTTCCCTTTCTGATTTCCTCCAAAGGCAACATGTCATCCTTTCTTAAGTTGGAGGTCTAGGAACATAGACCTTTCTCCTGTCATGTGTAGTGAGCAACCACTGTCCAGGTACCAGTAGTGGTGTTTTCTTTGTCCTATTGAGGACATCTGCAACAGAGATTATTTGTTCTTTAGGTACCCATAATTTTCTGGGTCCTTTTCTATTAGTTCTAGGAGTCTGTGAAGACTTCATTCTTTTCTTATGAATACACCTAGACACAACATGTCCGATTTTTCCACAGAAGTTACAGACAGGTATGGATTTAATGAAAGTTAATTTAACAGACACTTTAGAGATTTTAGTTGATACTTTATGATTAGTCTGATGGACATATCCAATACCTTCTTTGTTAAGGGAATGTCTCTGACAGCCAAGCAGCTTAGTCAGATTATCTCTACCATTAACAAATTTGGCAAGATCAGAAGTGAGCTCTTCCACTTTCTATTGAAGTTTTTCAACTTCTTCAGATTGTGATGTTTCACTAGAGATCTTAGCTTCATCAGACTTTTCAGTCTTCAGCTCACTGTTCTCTTTGGCCAGCTTCTCACACTCTTGAGATTTCTGCTTATGCTCGCTGAGGAGCTTTACATACTCTCTCTTGAGGGATTTGAAAGCCTTAGATAAGCAGTTGGATTCCTCCAGCAATTCCTCATAGGCATCAAGTAATTCCTCATAGTCAGGATGTACCTCATTATCTGAATCTGAGTCAGTGTTGGCCATCATCCCTTTCTTCTTCTTTTTGAAGAACTTCTTAAAATGGGCTTTCTTGAGTTGAGGACATTCAGCTTTGATGTGACCAAGATTTTTGCACTCATAGTAGACAATTGAACTCTTGTCTATTGAAGTGGATTCTTTGAAGTTCTTATCCTTGTTGAACCTTCTGAATGGCTTATCCTTTCTGAACTTCTTTTTCTGTAAGAGAAGCTTTATCTTTCTGGTTAGGAGAGATAACTCTTCATCACTTTCAAAATCCTCGGGTTCAGACAGGTCAGCATCACTGGATGACTCGTCTGCCTTCAGAGCTTTTGAAGCCTTTGATGACTTTTGATTAGCTTTTAGAGCAATTGAATTGCTCTTCTTTGATGCAATTTCATATCCAAATTCTTGCTCATGAATAGTGAGTGTACCAAGAAGTTCATCCATAGTCAAGGAAGTGAGATCCTTGGCTTAAGAGATAGCAGTGACCAAAGGTCTCCACTGCTTAGGTAGACTTCTTAGTATCTTTCCAACCTTCTCAGTATTAGTATAAATTTTGCCAAGAGACTTTAGGCCATTGATGATAGTTTGGAATCTTCCTATCATCTGAGCAACAAATTCTTCTTCCTCCATGAGAAACAGTTCATACTTTCTGACAAGTATGACAATCTTTTATTCTTTAACTTTGGTTGTTCCTTCATGCGTGACAACTAAGGTATCCCATATTTCTTTAGCAGAATCACAGGAACAAACTTTTTCAAATTCTTCAGGACTGAGAGCACAAATGATATTGTATATGGCTTTGTGATTCAGCTCCCATTTTGTCTTTTCTGCAAGGGTCCACTGAGCTTTTAGCTTGTCAGTGTTGTCATCATTTTTAGGAATGAATGGACCATCTGTGATGACATCCCAGAGATCAGAGTTTGTAGATAGAATGAACTATTGAAATCTATCTTTTCAATAGTTGCAGTTTTCTCCATTGAAGAATGGAGGTCTGGTTAGGGAAGCTCCTTCAGTCTGGTGGCTCCCACTAGCTCTAGCAGTCATGTCGATTCTTCAGGACCTTTACCTCTACACTGTTAGATGCCCAAACCAGAGGCTGAGCTCTGATTCCAACTGAAATAGACAACTATAAACACAAGAAGGGGGGTTGAATTGTGTTTATCAGAAATTAAAATAAAGTTGGAAACTTTTCGCACACAGAAGCTAGGTTCAGACAAGTGTGAAAGCACTGCACAGACAGATGACCTGTCTGGTGTATTTTAACAGAAAAACACACAAGCATACAAAATTAAAACAAGCTTGATATTCACACTTTAACCCCTTTAGTTAGAAATCAGATAATATAATCAAAGCAACTAAAGAGTTTAAGGGAAGAGAGATTAACACAGCTATTTATCCTGGTTCACTCTTTAACACAAAGAGCTACGTCCAGTCTTTGGCAGTTTTATCCACTATAACTGATCAGGTTACAGACTTCAAGTATTGTTTGCACACCTAGCCTCTTCAGGCTCCAAGACAAGTATTCTTTGCTCACTTAGCCTCTTCAGGCTAACACAGGTTTGTTTTGAGAAGTTTGTTTGTAATAAATACAATCAGACAGACAGCTCTTTAACTAACACTCACAGAGTGGATTAAATGTAAGCTTAGGAAAGACTGCGTGATAACTTCAAATGATTGAAGAATACATATTGAAAGAATGAAGAAATAAATACGCAGAGTAATGGCTCTTTAATGCTGTGTATTCTTCATCTTCAATGACTTCTGTATTTATAGCCTTCAAGCATTTAAGATTCGTTAGAGACATTCCTTCAAACGTTGGCTTCAAGCAGAACTCCATTAAATGCAATAGAGTCGTTCTGGGCAGCCATTAATGCAATAGGAACGTTGGTTGTACTCTAACAAGGAGGATCATGACTTTATGCATCGAGCAGTAGCCAAATCAGAGTTGTGCAAAATGCTTTTGTACTTTTCAGACCACATTTCCCTTTTCGTGTAATAACCAAGAGTACTAGGAAATAAAGCATGTTGGAAACATTCTTTAACTGGATGTTATCTCTGATTTCCTAAGTTGTTTGTGAGAATGACCTTCTGAATTTCTTGATAAGCGTGAGAGAGAGCTTCAGAGTCTTCTGTATGAGGGGACAACTTCCAAAAGATTTTTGTACTCGAGTTCCCCATCGAAGAACCTTAGACGAGTATGAGAACATAGCAGAGACAAGTTGAAACTTAATTGCAGAAAGTCAATATCCAAGTCAGCAGACAGGTTGACTTCTGCATCTCCAGACAGGTGGTCATCTATGTGGGCAGACAGGTGAGAAAGTGACTTCTTACTGTTTTGATCTGCACACTTGATAGATAGGTTAGCAACCAAAATGAAGGTTAATTAAATCATTAACAAATGTTTAGTTTTCATCAAAACTTAGGGAAATGCACATCAGACATTTTAGAGACTTAAGAAACTTCTGTAAAGGATATTCCATGTTCATAGGGATGACATGGGCAGATTTAGTCAACTTTTCCTCAACAACCTAGATCATTTCATAACCAGCTGGAGTCCTAGGGAGTCCAGACATAGTCCATAGAAATGCTATCCCATTTCCATTCTAGGATACTTAATAGTTGCAACTTACCTGAAGGCTTTTGGTGTTCTATCTTAGCCTTTTGGCATACTAAGCACACGTAATCAAACTCGGCCACATCCTTTTTCATCCTAGGCCACCAAAACATATGCTTTAAGTCCTGATACATCTTAGTGGCACCTGGATGCACACTCAGTCCACTTCTTCAAGGATCAACTTCCTAAGCTCCGAAACATCGGGTATACAAACTCTATCTTGAAACCTCAAGACTCCATCACTTCCTTCCTTAAAACTAAGGTCTCTACTCTGAGCAAGCAGCTCTCTCTGATTTAAGAGATACTTATCTACCTTCTGGCCTTCTCTAATCTGATGCATCAAACTGTTGGTACGTAACCTTCAAGGTTCCAAGCCTAATACTTTTAGGGGTCACTTCCCAAGCTAAGCTCAAGACTATAAACTCTTCTATCAGATCCATCTCCCTAACCATCAAAGAGGAGACATGCAAGGTCTTTCTACTTAAGGCATCTGCCACAACATTGGCTTTTCCTGCTTGGTAGGTTAGATCAAAATCATAATCCTTAAGGAATCCCATCCATCTACGTTGCCTCATATTGAGCTCTTTTTGGTCAAACAAATATTTCAAACTCTTATGATCACTAAAAACCTTTAGCTCCATAAAGGTAACGCCTCCAAATCTTTAAGGCAAACACTACGGCTCCTAATGCCAAATCATGGGTAGGGTAATTCTTCTCATGGATCTTCAACTGCCTAGAGGCATAGGCCACTACCTTACCATTCTGCATCAACACAACACCTAAACCTTGCTTCGAAGCATCGCAGTAAACTACGAAAGGTTCACCAGGATATGGAAAAACTAAAACAGGTGCTGATGTCAACCTATCCTTTAAGGTTTGGAAACTTTCCTCACACTTAGAGTCCCACACAAAGAGCTGTCCTTTCTTGGTGAGATGGGTCAAGGGTAAAGCTATCTTAGAGAAACCTTCTATGAACCTCCTATAGTACCCTGCTAAACCCAAGAAACTCCTAATCTCGGTTACTGACTTTGGCGCTTCCCAATGGAGCACCGTCTCTACCTTAGCCGGATCCATGGCTATCCCACCTTTAGAGATGACGTGTCCTAAGAAACTCACCTCTTCGAGCCAAAACTCGCACTTAGACAACTTAGCATACAACTGCTTCTCCTTAAGGGTCTGCAAGACAACCCTCAGGTGCTCCTCATGTTCCTCCTTGGTCTTGGAGTACACTAAGATGCCATCTATAAAAACCACCAGAAACTTATCCAAGTAAGGGTGAAAGGTCTTGTTCATATAATGCATGAACATAGCAGGAGCATTAGTCATACCAAAGGGCATAACCAAATACTAATAGTGACCATAACGCGTCCTAAATGCAGTCTTTGGGATGTCCTCTGACTTAACCCGAATTTGAGGGTATCCTGACCTCAGATTTATCTTGGAGAAAATACAAGCTCCTATCAACTAGTCCATAAGATCATCGATCCTAGGAAGAGGATATCTATTCTTAACGGTCACTTTGTTGAGTTGTCGAAAGTCGACACACAACCTCATACTACCATCTTTCTTCTTCACCAACAAGACTGGCGCTCCCCATGGGGACACGCTAGGCCTAACGAACTGTTTCTGAATCAATTCCTCCAACTGTTTCTTCAACTCAGTAGCTCTAGAGGAGACATCCTATAAGGTGTTATGGATATGGGTCCTATTCCCGGGACTAAGTCCATGGTAAACTCAACCTCTCTCTCAGGGGGTAGTTCATAAACAGCCCCTGGAAACACTTCCGGAAACTCTCTCACTACTGGCACATTCCCAACATCAGGCTTGCTCTCTACTTCCAGGGAAGACAACATCATGTAAACTTGGACCTTTTCTTTTATAGAAGCCTTAACTTGGTTGGCAGAGAGAAATCTCGGATCCTTAGACTCCACAGGATTTCCGAAAACTATGGTTTTATCAAAACAATTGAGGAGAACATGGTTGGAAGATAATCAGTCCATGCCAAGAATAGGTAGGCATACAAGATCAACAATAAAGTTTCTACCATCAATGGTAATAAGAATATTCTTGCATGCATGTGAAGTAAGAACATGTTTATTTGTGGGTGTGGCAAAAATTAAATCACTCTCAAGAAGTGTCATAGGAAATTTAAGACTCTTAACACATTCATGTGATATAAACGAGTGAGTCGCACCCGAATCAAACAATACAGCCTAAAGGAGTTCCATCAATGAGGCACATACCTTGGATCAAGTCCTCGGATTCGGAGGCCTTAGCTCCACTAAGAGTAAAGACCCTCCCTCTAGTCTTCAGTCGATTGGCTTGGGGTTTCTGACTCTTGCTAGCATTTTGCGGTTCTAACTTCGTTCCTTCATACTCTTAGCTGATGTGGCCAGATTTGCCACACTTGAAGCAGATGACGTCTGTCTCCTTGCACTGAGTAGTGAAGTGATCCGGTGCGCCGCACTTGCCACATCTGATGGGCCTAGAAGTAGAAGAATTCCAACCCCTGGATCTATCTAAAGAAAACTATGGCTTCTTGCCACCCTGCTTGAAGTCTCGGCCAGCTGGAGCTGGACGATGTTTCCCTTTGTCCTTCTCTCATTCTTCCTGTTTCCCTGAGCATTTGAACTCTTGTAGCTAGACACTCTAGACTTGTAGGCATCCTCGAAGATCCTACACTTGTTCAGTAAGACCAGAAAGATATAGATGTCCTGATAACTGATGGCTTGCTTGATCTTTGGACGCAGACCATCCTCGAACTTCATGCACTTGGAGCAGTCGTCATTTACATTCTGATACAACATGTAATAACGAGCAAGCTCCTCAAACTTCGCAGCATACTCTCCCATGGACATAGTTCCCTGCTTCAAAGCCAAGAACTCCATCTCCTTTTTGTCGCAGATGTCAGCTGGAAAGTACTTCTCCAAGAATCTTTCCATGAAGACGTTCCAAGTAAACACAGTACCCTCCGCTTCCACGCTAGCGACAATTCTCCCACCAGTGCTCAGCTTGTAAGTAGTTTTTGGATTAAATAATCTCTTAAGTTTTGATGTTAACAAAAATGTTAAATTTGTATGGCAAAGTATTATCAAAGATCTAACTTGTCTTTTTTAGATTGCAAGACTATTTTGAATTGTTCTAGTAAGGGAAACTTAAATTAGAGTATGGAATCTTATCGGATTCTATTCTGATCCTCTAGACGAGTCTGCATTTCGTGGTAAAATTCTAAATTTGTTAAGTTATTACTAGACGAGATCTTAAAATATTGGCTAAGGTAATGTTCGCTAGACAAGTCTAAGAATTGTTAAGTAGATGAGCCAATAAAATAACCTTCAGAAAAACATCAAGTCCAAAGACTTGATAATAGACAAGTTATCTCACTAGACGCCACGTCAGTAGACGAGCTATTGAGTATAGCAAGTCCAAAGGCTTGGAATTAGACGAGAGTCTACAGACGCAATATCAGTAGACGAGCCCGTCTTGCTGATAAGTTAATCTTGCACATCCAAAGACCTGCGCATTTGCTAGCTATTACAAGTGAACCCGTCTAAAGCTTAAGCGTATTTATTTCAAATGATTGAATATTTAATTTAAGATAATATATGTCTCTATCCTGCAATGTTTATTTATTAAACTCTTTGTCTCTCGGATAAAATAATATAGTACCATCGAGAACATAAACCTTTGTACTCTGTCAACTATATTGTTGTAAAGTATAATCTAAGTACAAAGATGGTAAGTTAGAAAGCAACCTTCGGTACAACAGGGAAGTGACAACTCTACTTTGAGCATTCCTCTGATAATCAAGAGCACTTCTCCATAAAGCATATCAAGCTATCGGTCTCAACGGATCCTAGCATTTAATGCTATGTCTAAACGGATACAATTTCAAGATCGTTGAAGAATTACAAGACAGACAAGCACTCATTCTATAAATATTGGAAGAACCTCAACAGATTGTAGAGACTCAATATATCAAAGTGCAAAAACTCTGCTGAAATTGTTGAACAGGTTTACTTGTAAAATCTCACTGATCTTAAACTTTCATACTCTCACACTAGTGAGTTCTTAGATCAAATCTGTGAATCTCTTTGTTAGAGTTAGAGCCTGAAGAGGCTTGGTAGAGAAAGAATACTTGTAGCTTGAAGATGTGTTGAATACTTGTAATCTCTTTTTGGAGAATAGTGGAGAAAACCTTCAGGTAGAAGGGACTGGACGTAGCTCTCGGTTGGAAGAGAGTGAACCATGATAAATAATTTGTGTGATTCTTTTTTCCCTATCTTTTATAGTATTTTGTTTATACTAACTATGGGGATTTGAACTTGAGATTGTTAATCTTTAAAAGATCATTTTCTATGTGCGTGCTTAGTTAATTTCTGCTTGAGAAAATTATTTGAAAAAGGTTGTTTTCAAAAATTATTAACAAACACAATTCAACCCTCTTCTTGTGTTTACCAGTGTCAACTTCTAAGCTTCCTCCTTCAGCATGAAAGTCTCAAAGATGACTTTCTGAATGTCGTTGCATCCCATAGCCCGGAAGATCTTCACTGTCTCCCGCATCCCCAAAAGAGCACCTTCAGGGTCATAAGCTCTGTTAAAGGAAGGCGGATTGTTCTGCTGGAACTTATCCAAAAACTGAAACTCAGGTGGTCCTCCATTGTTGTTGTTCTGGTTCTGTCCTATAGTAGTGGCAAGCAGTGCCAACGCATTAGCAATAGCCTGATCGTTCCTACCTCTTCCTGCCATTGGTTCCTGCACTTGTCCAAGACAACTATTAAAAACAGAGAACCAAGCAGGAAGAACTATACTAAGCATTGTAACACCCCGATTTTCGCTGCTTTCTAATATCGGGTAATAAATATATATGATTATATTTTTATCCGAGACTTAGAAAATTATTTTGGGTAAACCAACGTCATTTCCATGTTATGCTTAGTCTTATAAGCTTACGATAAAATTTTGGGTTTAAAATTCAGACGGAGCCCGGTCTACGTTTTTCACTGACAGTAAAAGTTTACTGCTCAGAAAACCTAATTTTAAGTCATGAACGAGATGAAAAATATTTTTATCATATTTTCTACGATATTGGAAGTTTTCAAAATTTTAGTGGAAAAAAAAATATATTATATTTGCTGCGGGCGAAAACGTCGTAATATCTCTAGGAAAACCTGAGTCAAATGAACCAGAGAGTCAGCAATGGAGTTGAGATGACTGATGTGACTATTGTGATGAGCATTTATGACGATCCTATCCAAATCATAATGGCCATAATGGCTCATAAATGTCTTTAGATATTTTTGTAAAGAAATGACCATTTTACCCTTGGTTTCCTATGAAAATTACAAGGCTTGTCATTGAAATTTTGGGACCATTTTACCCTCCCCCACACGGTTCTAATCCTTTTTCCCCTACACTTAGGCAATTTTTCAACTCACTTATATCATCTTCATGAATCAAGACTCATTTCTCTCAAAAACCCTAATCGGGAATCGGGTACGTTTATGCAGAGATATATCGGGAAAAAGGCCGACAAGCCATCTATGATGACTCAAGAGGAATGAATTATCATGATGATAATTTACTCTAGTCAGACAAAGAAAATATCTAGATATTTTAAACGTTAACCTAACCTACGTCTAGTTAACTAACCGAGGTTAACTAACCATAATTTGCCACACAAAATATCTTCTCCCTAATATGTGGTATAGGAGGCGACCACACCACCCAAAAACCCTCATCCACATCATTCTTATGGCCCTAAGGCTGCCCACCCTTCACCATTTCTAGCCAAGTCTTCATCTTCCATTTCAACCACAAAGTTAATATGACTACATGGTTCACTTCCTACCACACATCATCATTTAATTCCATTTAACATATGAATCCTTTTGTTCATTCTCCTCTCCTTCCTTTGTTTGTGCGCAGCCCTCTTCCTCCTCCCAAAACCATTTTCTCTTCATCATCCATCAAAAACATCAAGAACACTAAACCAAACTCTCCTTACTCACCCGAAAGTTCATCGAAATTCTGAACCTATTATGTTCTGAATCTCGACAAACTTTCAACATGAAAGTTGTTCCTCTTTCTCTCGTGTTTCCAACGAGCTAAAGATCATAAAAAATGGATAAGTATATGGAGAGATATGTCCAAATTACCGAAACTGCTCTAAATCTTCATCATCTTCATCTTTCTCTCTTAACTTCTGAAGAACACTTATGAACACCAAGATATTTTGTGAAGAAACTTGATCATATTCATCATTTGTTCATTATAAAGTGGTATAATCCTTCTCTCCATGATTAATCATGTGTTCTTCTTTATTCTTTTCATGAAAATCAAGCCAAGAACATCATTTTCAAGTTTCTAGATCCATTCTTCAAAACTCCACAACTAATTCTAGAAAAATCCTTTTGACATGAAACCAATTGCTATGATCTTATAATCATCTCTATATTCATCATCTAGAAGCAAATGATCATGAGAAATCTCCTCCCTATTTTTTTGAGCTTGGCCGAAACCCACAAAAATGGGTGTTCTTGAGTTTTGTTTCATTTTCAAGTCTTGATTCATGATTCAATCTCTTTGTACCTTGATAGTTATTGTATGTAAGTGGTTTGAAAACCAAGAATCTACTCCAAACTATTTGTTTCATAAAGGGCCAAAACCCTATGTTTTGATGTTGACGGGATGTTGATTCCAAAGTTGTCTTAAACCATTTGAATCCAACTCTAGGTTTTGTATGTTGATTAAATCCAAGAGTTGAGAAAATTTTGAAAATCCTTAGCCTATGATCTTGAGGAAAAACCGAAACTCTAGTTCTTGGAACTAGATGAGTTTTATTCCATGTTCTTAGTTCATGATCTTGGTTTATGTACTTAATCATGTCTAAGATACTTAAGGATCATAAATCCCTAAGTTAATAAATTTTCAACTTTCCTAACCTAGAAATTTTAAAGAGGCCGAAACCTAACCTTCATGATCTAAGTATGTTGTTTTTTGATTTGATTTATTTTGGTTGCAATTCGTTTGAAGGAATCGATCGAGTTTGTTTAGTCTAAGTCGCCGAAGAAGAATCGGATCGAGATCGGGAGATTACTTGAAACTGTTGATTCAACTCTTGAGGTAAGGGGGTAAGCCTGAGGAGTATAAGATAATCACATGCTTATTTGTTAGAGTCGTCTGTATTGACCGTAGTAATTTACTATGTTTTAAATTACCTTCTGTTAATGTTTTATTTGATTGTCTGCTAATTATCTGTTTACTTGAGTAATTGAGCTATATGAGCTATATGATATGTGAATATATCTGAATTATTTTGTTATATTATAATTGTGGTGCATGTCATGCTATTCTGTGATGAAAACTATCTGCTGTTGACTGTTGGACTGTGAAACCTGACATTGGTCAGTGTTTAGAATTAATTTGAGGATAAAAGCTTAATAAGCTTGAATAATTAATCAGAGTGATTAATTTGTGTAATTTTGAGAAAAAGTGGAAAAACATTATTTTAATAATATTTTTGGGGAAAATATGTTAATAAAGTGATAGTAAGGGCGAAACTGTGAAAATTTTCACAGGCTCTAGTTTTTCCAAAATAAATTCAATTTTATTATAAAATGTTATTTAAAGTGATGAAGTTCTGAAAATAATGTATTAGCTGTCAGAATAATTACGTGAAGCAGAACAGTTATTTACACTATTAAAAGATTTTTATGGAAAATTTTGAGAAAAAGGTTTATATTTTGGAATTATTAATTTTATATAAATGAGATTTTTTTTGAAGTTGATGTTTCTTGAGAACAAAGTTTAGAAATAAATAATTTAAACAGAAAAGAATTTATTTATGGTTTTACGTTTTATCAACGTTTTAACAGAAAAGAATTTCTGTAAAGAGTTTTATTCAGTGAAAGTATTCCGTTAAACTTGGATAAGTTTTTGGAGATTTGGTTTTGTATTTGTTTTTCACTGAGCGAACTTTTTTACAAAGGATAAACGAACCTAGGAACCGAAGACGTTGGGGTTCTAGTGTTCTATGGACACGTAGATCTGGGATCTGTGTCATTGGACTGAGGGTCCTGCAATGATTTTTGTGGACTGTGTGTCCTAATTTGATGTGGAAAATGTGTGTTCCATATCCGCGAGCCTAGGACTGGTGCATCAGTTTAGGGCTTTGCGATTGAGCACTCGGACTGTGTGTCCTGTGTTGAGTTTAAAACATTTGGACTGTGTGTCCTGTGTTTGTTTACAGTAAAAGTCTTAATATAAAATTAAGGATGGTTGTAAGCTTTGGGCTTCGACAAGGAAAGATTATTACGACAAAGAAAACAAACAAGAATAAAAGTTTTTCTCATGCATTGTTGGCAGACGTGCCATGTGATCATTGAGTCCTGAGTGGATCAATGTATCTGGTATGGACTATGGTTCCATATGACACATTGGGTTTCTGTGTGAACTAATGTATTTTGCTGGACTGAGTGTCCAATTTTATGCGATAACTATTGAGGTTCTGAGTGATGCAATAGGTTATGGATAATAAACTCCATTATTCGCAGTAACCATTGGGTTCTCTGTGTATAAACCAATGAGTTACATTTTTGAACAATAACCTTGGTACGTTGGAGAGTTGCCATTATGTTATGTGTTCTTTTCTTGGGCATTGTTTTATTTCGTTTTTACAATGTGCCATGTGCGAGCTTGATCTGTTTAAAACTAAACAGAAAGTTGTGGGATCTCCGGAGATTAGGTATCAAAATAGAGCCAAGATATTGAAGTGTCATGCATTTTTCTAAAATGACGATGATTGTCGGATATGAAATCCTTTGAATTATTCTACTGCTATATAATTCTGTATATTGTGGTTATATGGTATGTGCTGTTTTGTGTGTCGTGCATGGGATTGTCTTTGTAAAACTCATATATTGGTAACTCACCCTTACAATATATCAGGTTTTATTCGTTCTCGCCGTTGTACCTTGATACTGGTAGTAGATGGTGCGGAGGAAGTTTTAACTTCAATTGGGGATACTACTCTTGATCCTTGAAGAGGTCAGTAATAGTGGCGAGAACTAAAGAGTTCTTCCATTTGGAGTTTTGTAGAGTGACCAACTTAGGATTTCCTTTGGGTAGTTTGTTTTGAGAAAGTTTGTGTAGGTGTTTTGAAAACCTATAAATGGTTCGAAGTTTTGTCGTGAGTAATGTGGTTTTACTATTGCGATGTGCACGTTATGTTTGTAGTAATCAGAAGAAGATTTTTTTTACCTAGATTTTCCGACATCAAAATAGTTCAATTTTCGAAAGCAACTAGCAAATTCCTTTTAATTTTATTTCCGCACGTGTTCACAAGGTAATGCCCAAGGGGGGTATTACAAGTGGTATCAGAGCTGGTCGAGTCTTTCGGGAACCTTGCGGAATAGGTCTGTTAAGTTTTTGTTGTGTGATCTCTGGTTGAACCTTGTTTGAATTGTTGCTTTGTTGAAACAATGTGTGTTGACACACACGTTCGTGTGTTTTGGTGAGTTCTGATTAGGTTGAGACCTTGTGAGAACTCATGTTTCGTAAAAGGTACTTATGTTCATGTTGACACGTTCGTTCATTCCTTTGGGGATGGTGTCAGACATTTGAATGAGGTACCTGTCATGGAAAAATTCAGGGAGAATTTTCTGAGAAAGTTCCAAGTTGGTACTTGCGGAGGATATTGAGTTTCTGATGGATCTAGTTTCTAGGCTTAGTTAGATCTCTATCGCTTCGTGTAGGATATCGCCAACGAAGTTAACCGGGTTATATTTCAAGAAATGGAATTTTCGTCCGTTTCTCGATCAGTTTGTCATCATCTTCATCAAATGATGTTCTCGTTTATTCCAAGAGTCACGAGGAGGAGCATGAGAGACCTTTGTGTCAAGTGTTACAGATCACTCGCAAGGAGCTGTTGTTTATTCAAGAATCGACTTGAGAACAAGTTATCACCAGAATTGGAGTAAGGATTTATTAAAGATTTGGTGCTGTTGACTCAACTCATAAGGAAAGATCAACTCTTCGTGTGTCTGAGAGATTGACCAAGTTATCAGGAATCGTACCGATTCAGGGTGACCGTACTAAGTGCGTCATAAAAGACCTTTGTGCTTGTGAGAAACTAAGATGGATGGATTTGAATCTTCTTCCTTATTGATAATTATTCCTCAAATTCCTATGGTTGTATTTGACAATCACAGTGGTACATTTTGTACAGGCCAAATTCATTTTTATGATCTTGATTTAAAGTCTATCCTGACTTATCCATTGGTTCTGATAGTCTAGGTATTTTCATATTTCTTTGAAAATATGTTATGAGTATTTCTTTAGTTGTGAAACACGGATGGTTTCTTGATGATGGAAGTTTCCTGATGGAACTTAGTCTAGTCACTTTTACTTTTGGTAATTGTGATCCAGTCTGAATTTTTGGGTCAACTGTTTTCCTTTTAAATCGTCATTTGTAAATTTCTGGTACAAATTAAAATCCTCTTGGGGTTAGGAATTGTTCATCTTTTGACACGATGGAAGTTCTTATGAAAGAAGGAAATTTATTAGAGTCATGTTTGTAAACATGTATTAGCTATGCATTTTTACATTCACGAACCTATTGAAGAATCTTTTTACATATTGGACACTCGTATCTTTCAGATTGGTCAATTTATTCTTTGTGCTTTCTTGTGAAAGTGAAATCAAGAAATTTCTTGTCTTGAAGATCTCTTTTCAAATTATTGAGAGTAGGTTGACGAAGTCAACACTTTGTTTTTACCTGTTTGGGTTCACTGTGTAGCGGAGAAGTTAACAAGTATGTATTAGAGGACTGATCCAACTTCATGAAGCATTTACCAGCATCGTTCTGGAAATGAAGCCCCAAAAACTTTCCTCAAGTATTGGGCAAAGTTTGCATCGAGCGTTAAGAACCAAGTTGAAGTAAATGTTCAGCTTATCATCCTGAGTTCGATGGATAAGTAAGAAAGGAATTGATCCTTAGAAGGTTAGCTAGGAGTAAGTGTAATACCTAAGCACGACAAGAGATGAATGGATTTTATTGAGGTATAGATGTGACTAGTAAACTGAGAATTTTAGGATTAATATCCCTAAGTAAGATGATTTCGAGAAATTTTATCATGATCGAGGCAGAGTTCGCTAAGGGAAATCTAGAGTAATGATCACATGCTCTTAGATAAGATTTAATTATACGATTTCAAGGATTTCAGTAACGTGTTTATAGTAGTTTTACCTAAGTTGAATGTGAGTGGAAAAGGGAAATTCTTGAGTAAACTAAGTTGTTAGAAAAATTCAAAAGCTGAGAGTTAGATAATTCTATTCTATATAATCTCTTTTGGTTTCATTGCATTAAGAGATGCAATAAAATAATTTTGATGTTGAGATGTGTGATGTGAAGTGATATAAGTTTGAATGATGAATTATAATCAAAAATGGATTAAGACTATGATTGGATATTCTGAGTAGAGAGTTGATGCGTGTTGCTGTAAAGGTATTATTGATATGCGTGTTGCTGTAAAGGTATTATTGATCTCGATAATAATTAGGATGAGTTAGATGATTGGAATGAGATTTGTTTTGGTGGGACAAAGTTGAGAAGAGAAGCGATTAAGTTTTGATTTTGTTTTTCGAGTGTAATAGACTCTGATGAAATTTTGGGGATAGTAAGGATAAATAGAAATGACATAAGAATGAATTATGTTATGGAGTTATGAAATAAAAAGAAAGGAGAAGTGAAAGACAATGTAAGATCTTAAGATTAAGATGAGACTTTAAAATCCTGTTTGATTTTGAGTCACGAAATTTCGAGGACGAATTTTTTTTTAGTGGGGTAGTAATGTAACACCCCGATTTTCGCTGCTTTCTAATATCGGGTAATAAATATATATGATTATATTTTTATCCAAGACTTAGAAAATGATTTTGGGTAAACCAACATCATTTCCATGTTATGCTTAGTCTTATAAGCTTACGATAAAATTTTGGGTTGAAAATTCAGACGGAGCCCGGTCTGCGTTTTTCACTGACAGTAAAAGTTTACTGCTCAGCAAACCTAATTTTAAGTCGTGAACGAGATGAAAAATATTTTTATCATATTTTCTACGATATTGGAAGTTTTGAAAATTTTCGTGGAAAAAAAAAATATTATATATGCTGCGGGCGAAAACGTCGTAATATCTCTAGGAAAACCTGAGTCAGGTGAACCAGGGAGTCAGCAACGGAGTTGAGATGACTGATGTGACTGATGTGATGAGCATTTATAACGATCCTATCCAAATCATAATGGCCATAATGGCTCATAAACGCCTTTAGATATTTTTGTAAGGAAATGACCATTTTACCCTTAGTTTCCTATGGAAATTACAAGGCTTGCCATTGCAATTTTGGGACCATTCTACCCTCCCCCACACGGTTCTAATCCTTTTTCCCCTACACTTAGGCAATTTTTCAACTCATATCATCTTCATGAATCAAGACTCATTTCTCTCAAAAACCCTAATCAGGAATCGGGTACGTTTGTGCAGAGATATATCGGGAAACAGGCCGACAAGCCATCTATGATGACTCAAGAGGAATGAATTATCATGATGATAATTTACTCTAGTCAGACAAAGAAAATATCTAGATATTTTAAACGTTAACCTAACCTACGTCTAGTTAACTAACCGAGGTTAACTAACCATGATTTGCCACACAAAATATCTTCTCCCTAATATGTGGTATAGGAGGCGACCACACCACGCAAACACCCTCATCCACATCATTCTTATGGCCCTAAGGCTTCCCACCCTTCACCATTTCTAGCCAAGTCTTCATCTTCCATTTCAACCACCAAGTTAATATGACTACATGGTTCACTTCCTACCACACATCATCATTTAATTCCATTTAACATATGAATCCTTTTGTTCATTCTCCTCTCCTTCCTTTGTTTGTGCGCAGCCCTCTTCCTCCTCCCAAAACCATTTTCTCTTCATCATCCATCAAAAACATCAAGAACACTAAACCAAACTCTCCTTACTCACCCGAAAGTTCATCGAAATTCTGAACCTATTATGTTCTGATCTCGACACACTTTCAACATGAAAGTTGTTCCTCTTTCTCTCTTGTTTCCAACGAGCTAAAGATCATAAAAAATGGATAAGTATATTGAGAGATATGTCCAAATTACCGAAACTGCTCTAAATCTTCATCATCTTCATCTTTCGCTCTTAACTTCTGAAGAACACTTATGAACACCAAGATATTTTGTGAAGAAACTTGATCATCTTCATCATTTGTTCATTATAAAGTGGTATAGTCCTTCTCTCCATGATTAATCATGTGTTCTTCTTTATTCTTTTCATGAAAATCAAGCCAAGAACATCATTTTCAAGTTTCTAGAACCATTCTTCAAAACTCCATAACTAATTCTAGAAAAATCCTTTTGACATGAAACCAATTGCTATGATCTCATAATCATCTCTATACTCATCATCTAGAAGCAAATGATCATGAGAAATTTCTTCCCTATTTTTTTGAGCTTGGCCGAAACCCACAAAAATGGGTGTTCTTGAGTTTTGTTTCATTTTCAAGTCTTGATTCATGATTCAATCTCTTTGTACCTTGATAGTTATTGTATGTAAGTGGTTTGAAAACCAAGAATCTACTCCAAGCTATTTGTTTCATAAAGGGCCGAAACCCTATGTTTTGATGTTGAAGGGATGTTGATTCCAAAGTTGTCTTAAACCACTTGAATCCAACTCTAGGTTTTGTATGTTGATTAAATCCAAGAGTTGAGAAAATTTTGAAAATCCTTAGCCTATGATCTTGAGGAAAAACTGAAACTCTAGTTCTTGGAACTAGATGAGTTTTATTCCATGTTCTTAGTTCATGATCTTGGTTTATGTACTTAATCATGTCTAAGATACTTAAGGATCATAAATCCCTAAGTTAACAAATTTTCAACTTTCCTAACCTAGAAATTTTAAAGAGGCCGAAACCTAACCTTCATGATCTAAGTATGTTGTTGTTTGATTTGATTTATTTTGGTTGCAATTCGTTTGAAGGAATCGATCGAGTTTGTTTAGTCTAAGTCATCGAAGAAGAATCGGATCGAGATCAGGAGATTACTTGAAACTGTTGATTCAAATCTTGAGGTAAGGGGGGTAAGCCTAAGGAGTATAAGATAATCACATGCTTATTTGTTAGAGTCGTCTGTATTGATCGTAGTAATTTACTGTGTTTTAAATTATCTATTATTAATGTTTTATTTGGTTGTCTGCTAATTATCTGTTTACTTGAGTAATTGAGCTATATGAGCTATATGATATATGAATATATCTGAATTATTTTGTTATATTATAATTGTGGTGCATGTCATGCTATTCTGTGATGAAAACTATCTGTTGTTGACTACTGGACTATGAAACCTGACATTGGTCAGTGTTTAGAATTAATTTGAGGATAAAAGCTTAATAAGCTTGAATAATTAATCAGAGTGATTAATTTGTGTAATTTTGAGAAAAAGTGAAAAAATATTATTTTAATAATATTTTTGGGGAAAATATGTTAATAAAGTGACAGTAAGGGCGAAACTGTGAAAATTTTCACAGGCTCTAGTTTTTCCAAAATAAATTCAATTTTATTATAAAATTTTATTTAAGTGATGAAGTTCCGAAAATAACGTATTTTAGCTGTGAGAATAATTATGCGAAGCAGAACAGTTATTTACACTATTAAAAGATTTTTATGGAAAATTTTGAGAAAAAGGTTTATATTTTGGAATTATTAATTTTCTTTAAAGGAGATTTTTTTTGAAGTTGATGTTTCTTGAGAACAAAGTTTAGAAATAAATAATTTAAACAGAAAAGAATTTATTTATGGTTTTACGTTTTATCAACGTTTTAACAGAAAAGAATTTCTGTAAAGAGTTTTATTCAGTGAAAGTATTCCGTTAAACCTGGATAAGTTTTCGGAGATTTGGTTTTGTATTTGTTTTTCACTGAGCGAACTATTTTACAAAGGATAAACGAACCTAGGAACCGAGACATCGGGGTTCTAGTGTTCTATAGACACGTAGATCTGGGATCTGTGTCATTGGACTGAGGGTCCTGCAATGATTTTTGTGGACTGTGTGTCCTAATTTGATGTGGAAAATGTGTGTTCCATATCCGCGAGCCTAGGACTGGTGCATCAGTTTAGGGCTTTGCGATTGAGCACTCGGACTGTGTGTCCTGTGTTGAGTTTAAAACATTTGGACTGTGTGTCCTGTGTTTGTTTACAGTAAAAGTCTTAATATAAAATTAATCATGGTTGTAAGCTTTGGGCTTCGACAAGGAAAGATTATTACGACAAAGAAAACAAACAAGAATAAAAGTTTTTCTCATGCATTGTTGGCAGACGTGCCATGTGATCATTGAGTCCTGAGTGGATCAATGTATCTGGTATGGACTATGGTTCCATATGACACATTGGGTTTCTGTGTGAACCAATGTATTTTGCTGGACTGAGTGTCCAATTTTATGCGATAACTATTGAGGTTCTGAGTGATGCAATAGGTTATGGATAATAAACTCAATTATTCGCAGTAACCATTGGGTTCTCTGTGTATAGACCAATGAGTTACATTTTTAAACAATAACCTTGGTACGTTGGAGAGTTGCCATTGTGTTATGTGTTCTTTTCTTGGGCATTGTTTTATTTCGTTTTTACAATGTGCCATGTGCGAGCTTGATCTGCTCAAAACGAAACAGAAAGTTGTGGGATCTCCGGAGATTAGGTATCAAAATAGAGCCGAGATATTGAAGTGTCATGCATTTTTTCTAAAATGACGATGACTGTCGGATATGAAATCCTTTGAATTATTCTACTGTTATATAATTCTGTATATTGTGATTATATGGTATGTGCTGTTTTGTGTGTCGTGCATGGGGTTGTCTTTGTAAAACTCATATATTGGTAACTCACCCTTACAATATATCAGGTTTTATTCGTTCTCGCCGTTGTACCTTGATACTGGCAGTAGATGTTGCGGCGGAAGTTTTAACTTCAATCAGGGATGCTACTCTTGATCCTTGAAGAGGTAAAGAGTTCTTCCATTTGGAGTTTTGTAGAGTGACCAGCTTAGGATTTCCTTGGGTAGTTTGTTTTGAGAAAGTTTGTGTAGGTGTTTTGAAAACCTTTATATGGTTCGAAGTTTTGTCGTGAGTAATATGGTTTTACTTTTGCGATGTGCACGTTATGTTTGTAGTAATCAGAAGAAGAATTTTTATACCCAGATTTTCCAACATCAAAATAGTTCAATTTCCGAAAGCAACCAGCAAATTCCTTTTAATTTTATTTCCGCACATGTTCACAAGGTAATGCCCAAGGGAGGTGTTACAAGCATCATTATTTATAATAAATATAGATAATTCATACAAGAGCAATGCAGAAGACTTATAACAGACTCATACCACGGCCTGATAGGACAGACCTGCTCTGATACCACTAAATGTGACATCCTCTACCCCGCATGTATTTACAAAGCATTTAAATAAAAGATATAAAATAAAAACATGCGTTTATTTCATAAATGCCAAACAAAGGTAAAAGGCACCACACGTTTCAATGCGAAAAATAACATAAGTCTAACATAACGAAAACTTAGCATAAAAGAAACCCAACCCCGATGTCACATTACAGAGCTGGTATACCCAAAATCTAAACACATCACAGATAACAACATAACTAAGAAAAACTAGAAAACCTAAGCTAAGAGTAGTGGCTCCTCAGAGTTACTTCTCATCTGGCTGCTCACCGTCCTCTGCATAACAAAAAGGTACATGCAAAGCAACAACAAAGAACAGGGAGTAAGAAATATATATGAACATAATGGCATGAAAGCAGTTAGTAAGACTAGCATGCATCATATAACATATAGTATAACAAGCATTATAGCATAACAACAAGTCAACATTATTCATATCACTTCAATAAGTATGCTATGCGACACAGCGCTACTCCACTACTCCATTATGCACTTGGATCCATTCTACCTCAGGAAGTCAACTTCGGAGTTACATATCCACATTGACCAATAAGCACCAATGCTGGAATTCACCAAAACCATGGGTGAACCCCTCGGATAGCCGACATACCTTACTCTCGGATGGGCCACCACGGGTGTACATGATTCACCTGAATCGCCGTGGATGGCTAGATCGTCGTACTCTAGGACGACCTCCCCTATGTTGAACATCCCCTACTAACAACTCTGATGCATGAATGCATGAGGAACATTAACACACAAACAACAACCACCACCTCCGCTTGGGCCACTTGGCTACCCATGTTTGATCACCATCAACACCTCGACCACTTGGCTATCGAGGCCCCCTTGGCCACTAGGCTACCAAGGTTCAACGTTATCTTTTAATTAACACTCTGGCTCAACACCTTGACCAATAAGCATCAAGGCCCCCTTGGCCACTCGGCTACTAAGGTACAACATCATCTTTACACTTACATTTAACTATACTTGTTAAGTCTTCATTGTGTTAACGAGCAAGCTCCTCAAACGTTGAAGCATACTCTCCCACGAACATAGTTCCCTGCTTCAAAGCCAGAACTCCATCTCCTTTTTGTTGCGGATGTCAGCTGGAAAGTACTTCTCCAAGAATCTTTCCTTGAAAACGTTCCAAGTAACCATTGTACCCTCAGCTTCCATACCCTGGCGACAATTCTCCCACCAGTGCTCAGCTTCCTCCTTCAGCATGAAAGTCCCAAAGATGACTTTTTGAATGTCGTTGTATCCCATAGCCCGGAAGATCTTCTCAGTCTCCCGCATCCACAAAAGAGCATCTTCAGGGTCATAAGCTTCGTTGAAGGAAGGAGGATTGTTCCACTGGAACTTATCCAAATCCTAAAAGTCAGCTGGCTCTCCATTGTTGTTGTTCTAGTTCTGTCCTATAACATTGGTAAGCAGTGCCAACACATCAGCGATAGCCTGATCGTTCCTACCTCTTCCTGCCATTGGATCCTGCACTTGTCCAAGACAACTATTAAAAACAGAGAACCAAGCAGGAAGAACTATACTAAGCATCATTATCCATAATAAATATAGATAATTCATACAAGAACAACGCAGAAGGCTCATAACAGACTCATACCACGGCCTGATAGGACAGACCCGCTCTGATACCACTAAATGTGACACCCACTACCCCGCATGTATTTACAAAGCATTTAAATAAAAGATATAAAATAAAAACATGCGTTTATTTCATAAATGCCAAACAAAGGTAAAAGGCACCACACGTTTCAATGCGAAAAATAACATAAGTCTAACATAACGAAAACTTAGCATAAAAGAAACCCAACCCCGATGTCACATTACAGAGCTGATATAACCAAAATTCGGAATCATCACAGATAACAACATAACTAAGAAAAACTGGAAATCCTAATCTAAGAGTAGCGGCTCCTCAGAGTCACTCCTCAACTGGCTGCTCACCGTCCTCTACTTAACAAAAAGGTACATGCAAAGCAACAACAAAGAACAGGGAGTAATAAATATATATATGAACATAATGGCATGAAAGCAGTTAGTAAGACGAGCATGCATCATATAACATATAGTATAACAAGCATTATACAATAACAACAAGTCAACATTATTCATATCACTTCAATAAGTATGCTATGCGATGCAGCGCTACTCCACTACTCCATTATGCACTTGGATCCATTCTACCTCAGGAAGTCAACTTCGGAGTTACATATCCACATTGACCAATAAGCACCAACGCTGGAAATTCACCAAAACCATGGGTGAACCCCTCGGATAGCCAACATACCTTACTCTCGGATGGGCCACCACGGGTGTACATGATTCACCTGAATCGCCGTGGATGACTAGATCATCGTACTCTAGGACGACCTCCCCTATGTTGAACATCCCCCACTAACAACTCTGATGCATGAATGCGTGAGGAACATCAACACACAAACAACAACCACCACCTCCGCTTGGGCCACTTGGCTACCCAAGTTTGATCACCATCAACACCTCGACCACTTGGTTATCGAGGCCCCCTTGGCTACTAGGCTACCAAGGTTCAACGTTATCTTTTAATTAACAGTCTCACCAATAAGCACCAGAGCTCAACACCTTGACCAATAAGCGTAAAGGCCCTCTTGGCCACTCGGCTACCAAGGTACAACATCATCTTTACACTTGCATTTAAATATACTTGTTAAGTCTTCATTGAGTTATCTAGCATGTCATTACTGCGTTTAGTGTCTTATTATTATCGTTGGACATTTGGGGTGAAACACCCCTGTTTTGGTTCTGCGTTTCTGTTCTGGATAGGTGAGCATGGGTATGCTCACCCTCACCACGGGCGTGCTGGACTTTATGTTGAGCATGGATGTGCTGCCTATTGAGCACGGCTGTGCTCGTAAGAGCATAGCTGTACTCTTCTGGGCAGAAAGGGTTTAGGAACCCTTACAAGGTTTCCTAGGGCATTCGAAGATCAAACCTATTGGTTTAAACTACATCATCAAGCTTCAGTTTCATTATTCTTATTTAATTCCAGGTCTTACACTTATTGGGAATTAATCCTTTAATCACAACTTCGTTATAAAGTCCCTAAACACTCAAGAATCAATCATAGGATCCTTAACTAAGCCTTTGGGCATTTACCTCACTCTTTACTACGGTTTGAATCTTATGAACAATTGGGAAACATCCCTTAATCATTATTAACGTTTTCAATGTTTTATTAATATCTTCATCATTCGATTCACAACATCCACCAAACAGTCAAGTCATGCATTCATTATAACAACATCATCAGATTCAATTAACAATTAAACATGGCATAGGCAACATCAATCATAAAATACTAACATCATACCAATAACGATCAATCGCATATAAACATAGCAAGATAACAATTAACAAACAATAGGGTCATGGGTTAACCCTTCATCTTACGCTACCCCTGATGCCTACATGTTCACACTATCTCTTCTCCCCATACCTGGTATGAAGATCAAAGCTCCTCAGCTAAGCGTAAACGAAACTAGTGTCGTTCCCTCGAACGGCTCGATGAACTCCTCAAGCCTTGGCCAACCACAAACAATTTAACCAATTAATCTCCAATTAACTTAAAGAGAAAAGGAGATTAATGAGGGAAGACTACATTACCTTTGGATGACACTAGCTCGTGACTTCTCTCCCCAAACTAGAGAAAGAACACCAAGAACTTGGTTGGGTTCAAAGGAAGGGAAATGGGAAAGGTTTCTGTCATACTAGGATTGCCCAAAGTGCCAAAATAGGGTTTGGCTCGCAACCCTCACGGACTGCTTCTATTTATAGACTCTGTGACCTGAGCACGGCCGTGCTCCCCATTGAGCACGGCCGTGCTTAACTTAAGCACGGAGTGTACTTAAGTCAGCACGGCTCGCAGAAAGAGCATCACGAGCGCTTATTTTCGACACGGCCGTGCTCCCCTTGAACACGACCGTGCTCATGGCTCACTCAGCCACTGAACATGCCTATGAGCACGGGCGTGTTGGTACATGAGCATGGTAGTGCTCATGCACTAGAAAGGGAAAGCCAAAGAAATCCCACTTAGTCCCAAAAACATATCTAAGGCAAACAAGGCATACATACAACGCATATAACATACTTAAGGGCTTTATACGAAAAATGGGGTGTTACAATATGCGTTTTGGGCATTTTCATTTTTATGGTTTGAATTATCTATCACGAAAAGAATGTATTTCTGGTTTGCCTGTTGTGAATATTCCTAATGGAGTATGTGAGACTTGTCAAATGGGAAAGAAGCACAGAGAATCATTTCCAACCAGAAGATCTTGGAGGGCGAGAAAGCTACTGGAGATTGTTCACTCAGATTTATGTATGGTTGAGGTGCCAACACATGGTAGTTGAAGGTATTTTATTACTTTTATTGATGATTTTAGCAGAAAGACTTGGGTGTATTTCTTGAAGTAGAAATCAGAAGCATGTGATGCCTTTATGACATTCAAGGCGTATGTAGAAAAGCAAAGTGGCTTCAGAATTAAAGCACTCAGAACAGACAGAGGCCAAGAGTATCTTGCCTGTGCAGATTTCTTTGAGCAGCATGGAATCCCGCATCAATTAACGACTAGATATACGCCTCAACAGAATGGAGTTGCTGAAAGAAAGAACATAACTATCATGGACATGGTGAGATGCATGCTGAGATCTAAACTAATGCCTAAGGAGTTTTGGGCAGAAGCAGTTGCTACGGCAGTGTATATTCTAAACAGGTGTCCATCAAAGAGTGTTCATGACAAAACACCAGAAGAAGGAGACCCTCAATACAACACCTCAGAGTTTTTAGATGTATAGCATACGCCCATGTATCAGATCAGCTTAGGAAGAAACTAGATGAAAAAGGTGAAAAGTGTATTTTCATTGGCTATAGCCCAAACTCAAAGGCGTACAAACTTTATAATCCAGAGACGAAGAAGGTGATTACAACCGAGATGTGCATTTGATGAAAAAGGAACATGGAATTAGTCTTCAAAAGCCCAAAAGGAGCCGATTGTGATTTCTGAAAATTATGAAGAAGAAAATGGTCAAGCAGATCCAACACCTCAACCAGAATCATCTAGTAGACCTCAAAGGCACCATAGATTATCAGTCAGATTGGAGGATTATGTTGTGGGTAACGATAATGACCCATCTGATGAAGAAATTATCAACTTTGCTTTGTTTGCAAATTATGATCCAGTGACCTTGAAGAAGCCTCAAACAATGAGAACTGGAGAAAAGCAATGGATGATGAAATTCATGCCATTGAGAAGAATAAAACTTGGGAGCTAACAGATTTGCCAGCAGATAAGAAGCCTATAGGAGTGAAGTGGGTGTACAAAACAAAGTACAAGCCCAATGGAGAGATTGATCGCTTTAAAGCAAGGTTGGTTGCGAAAGGATATAAACAAAAGCCAGGTATTGATTATTTTGAAGTATTTGCTCCTGTTGCAAGATTAGATACAATCCGTATGATTATATCTCTCTCAGCCCAAAATAATTGGAAAATATATCAAATGGATGTTAAATCTACTTTTCAGAATGGTACTTTGGAAGAAGAAGTGTATGTTCAACAACCTGCATGATATCTAGTCAGAGGAAAAGAAGACAAAGTTTACAGATTGAAGAAAGCGTTGTATGGGTTGAAGCAGGCATCGAGAGCGTGGTACAAGAAGATTGACTCCTATTTTATGCAGCATGGCTTTGAAAGATGACCATTTTAGCACACTTTATATATTAAATTTGTTGATCCTGGAGATATTCTCTTTGTGTGCCTTTATGTTGATGATCTAATCTTCACTGGCAATAATCCAAAGATGATTGCAGAATTTAGGGAGGCTATGATAAGCTGCTCTGAGATGACAGATTTAGGCTTAATGTCCTATATTCTTGGCATTGAGGTCGTTCAATAGAATGGCGGGATCTTTATTTTCTCAGAAGAAATATGTTGGTGATATTTTAAAGAAATTTCATATGGAGAATTCAAAGCTGGTTTCAACACTAGTTGAGGAAAAATTGAAGCTTACTAAACAAAATGAAGGCAAAAGGGTGGATTCAACCTACTACAAGAGCTTGATTGGAAGTTTGAGATATTTAACTGCAACCAGACCAGACTTTGTATTTGGAGTAGGATTGCTAAGCAGATTTAAGGAAGAGCCACGTGTTTGTCATCTGCAAGGAGCCAAGAGAATTCTTCGTTATATCAAAGGTACTCTGATTGATGAAATTTTTTATGCTAATAATAATGAAGTGAAGCTTGTTGGATACATAGATAGTGATTGGGTTGGAGATATAGAAACTAGAAAGATCACATCAGGGTACATATTTCATCTAGGCACTGGTGCAGTATCTTGGTCTTCGAAGAAATAACCGGTTGTTGCTCTCTCTACAGTTGAAGCAGAATATATAGCAACAACTAGTTGTGCTACACAAGCGATATGGTTAAGGAGAATTTTTGAAGTATTGCATCAGAAGCAGAACACTCCAACAGAAATGCTTTGTGATAACAAGTTTGCAAATGCACTGTGTAAGAATCCAGTTTTTCATGGACGTTCCAAGAATATAGATATTTGGTTTCATAAAATACGAGAGTTGGTGGAAGAAAAAGAAGTGGTGATCAAGTATTGTCCTACTGAAGAACAAGTTGTAGATATTTTTACAAAGCCACTGAAGGTTGAGTTTTTTTACAAGTTGAAGAAAATGCTTGGAATGATACAAGCTTGATTTAAGGGAGGCAATGTTAGATAATTAAATCAAGCACAACACAAAATCAATTTGAAGACCACTTGAGTTGCAAAGTTTGATAGGAACTTTGACTCACCAAGGAAGTAGAGTTTGTATTGTATAAGTAAGCCATTAGTGTTTGAATTGGATTCAAAGTGTTTTGCTTAGGGATTAAGAAAATTATATGTTATTTTATTGTAAGAGTTTGCCTATAAAAAGGCAATTGTAGTGTCTTGTAAAATCAATCAAGAATATTGAGTGAATGAATTAGAAGTTCTCTTCCTCTCCTTATGTGCTAAGTGTGTGTGTGTGTGTGTGTGTGTGTGTGTATGTGTTTTGAGAGAAAACTTATCCTAGGTCATGTGTTATTGATATCAATTTTCTGCACACAAAGAATATTTAATCAAAACCAATCATCTTTTTTGAAAGAATCGGTAGCAATGAAAGGGAGAAGAGAGTATGAGCATTAAATGAAAAAAAGAAGAAAATAGGAAGAAGGAGAAGAAGGAAAATGGGGAGGAGACCTCATTGCTGCCGCTGTGCTGTTCTTCTTTCTCCACACCGCCGCGTGTAACACCCTCATCGCCGGCAGCCGCGAAAAGCAGTCGTGTTCCTCCTTCCCTCCACCGTGTCGTGCGTGGCCTCTCCGTCGTCAGCCACAAAATGCGGCTCTTTCTTTCCTCTCCGCTGTGCGGGTGCGCGACCTTTTTGTCGCCATCAGAAGCGCGGTTTACTCCTCTCCCCTTCTCAGTCGCCGCGCGGAACCCGGGCTCTCCGCCGCCATGCGTGGCCTCCCTCCACCGAGGCGCCTAGCCGTTGGTGGCCAGAGACCACCCTCCTCTCCACTCCTCTCATTCCTCTCCTCTTTCTCTCTATTCTTATCTTTCTCCTCTCTTTTCTCTCCCAGTCGTAACCTCATCTAGCAGCTTCTGAATATAGTTAGGGTAAAATAATGATTTTTTAGTTTCTTTTATTCAAATTATGATTATTTTTATTTTTATGTTAGTGATGGGTTTTTGACCCAAAATTTTTTTGGGCTGCTATTTCAGCCTTGTTTTTTGCTCCACACACCTTGCAATTTTTTTTTATTTTTTTCCTTCAAAAATGCCCTTTTCATCCTGTTAGTGTGTTCATATTGAAACTTTCCGGAAATTATTTTCCGGAAATTGTCCGAAAATTAAATTCCGGACATTCAGAATATTACTCCGAACTAAAAAATTCCACTCTCCAGAAATTTATTTCAATAAAAGTTTCGGAATTTAAAATCCAGAAACTTACATTCGGAAAATCATTGACGCGGTAAGAAGAGAGGAAAAGATTTAACATTCTGAATATACACAATCAGTGTCTGTGTGTAAAAGAATAACCTTTCCAGTCAAGCTCTCAAGGAACTCGATCTTTTTTTCAATTGACATCCCGTTGGATTTCGCACCATCTCCTATTCATTTTCAACAAAATTACAAGATAAATTTCAAAACATGAAGAACATCAATCTGGGCATGAAAAAAAACAATTTTTAAAATCAAATAAACTGAACCCAGCTCCAAAAACGGGAATAATTTCTTAAAGCTTGCAACTTTGAACATAATTTGAGTTGAATAGAAGAAGAAAACACCTGTGAAAGGGGAAGGAAGTAAAAGGTTGAGGTCTCTGTGAAGAACCATGATTAGTTGATGATGGGAGCAGGAAGCAGATCAGTAGGGAATGGAATCAGAGAGACAAGGTGGAATAGAACACAAAATAAGAAACGTAAATCCTTTCGAATAACAAACGGAGACTTATAAAAAAATTGATTGGAGGTGGCGTCTTTTCAGTCTTAAATTTCAAGACGTATGAGTTGTGACAGCTCAGTAATCTTGAAATCTCTTAGAAAATAATAATAATAATAATAATAATAATAATAATAATACATGATAACAATACTAATTGTTGTTAAGAATATTTAAAAAGAAATGATTGATTGGATGTGGCGTCTTCTCAATCTCAAATTTCAAGATATATGAGTTGTGACAGCTCAGAAATCTTGAAATTTCTTCAAAAAATAACAATAATAAATCATTTTTAAAAACAGGAGCTTGATTGGACGTGACGTCTTCTCAATCCTAGTTTGTTAGGATATTTGAGTTGTGACAGGTCATAGGTCCTAAAAAAATCTATTTTATAAATTAAAAAAAAAACACAAAACAAAACAAAACAAAACAACCCAAAAAAAAACAAATTGTACTAAAATCAACCAACCCACAATCATTTTTCAAGAACTACGTGGCTTTGAGTTTTCCATTGCATAAGGGAATACGTAGGAGTAGAATCAATCATTCTGTCAAGCCAAAAATAAAATTTTCCTAATTTTTTGTTTATTTTATTTTCTATTTTTTTTAAAGGGGAAACTAACATTTACAAAGTTATCAAGAATTTTCACCATTAACTTGAGGTACAGTTCTTGGAACGGGCGATGTAGGGTGCTAATACCTTCCCCACTCATAATCGACTTCCAAACTCAAATCTCATTTTCAATTAATAAGTTTCCTAAATAAAAATTTTTGGTGGCAACTCCATGTTTCAAACAACCTTTTTTCGACTCGCCTTCCGGTCGCAATCCCGATTGCGACACTTTATGTAGCAAGACAAGGGCACTCTCGTTACCAAAAAGATCACATCACAATAAAGCATTATTTTAGAGTGAAAATATTTTTTGTTACAATTGCTAAGCAATTACGAGAGTTGAATAGCAAGTTTAATGACCAAGCTCTGCTTTGGTCAAATGAATGAATGCTTTGGCTCCAATGCTCTGCTTTGGTTCCAATGAATGCTTCCAAAGCTTTATCATTGATGACATTTGCAATCTTGAAAACCAATTTTACGCGGATTCATTGTGACCATCGTTGGGACCAGGATCGTCAATAGTTTCTTTAAAAACTGCATGAAATCCTATCCTTTGGATGTGTATTAAAGTATGATGAATTAAATTTTCAATGGTAAAATTACGGTTTCTAGATTATTTGAAATTTTTTAAATAGATCGTAAACTTAGGAAATTTGTAATTGAATCCCTAAATTTTTAAAAATTAGTTATAATTGAATCACTTACATACATCTTTGTCAGGGTTCCGTTAAGTTTTTCTTAAATGATGTATCCATTCGTGCATTTGGGAATCCCGAAATTTTTTAGAACATTCAAATAAGTCCCTATAATTTTTATGAAATTTCAAATAAGTCCCCTAACCGAGATATATACTCAATTATAAATTTTTATAAATTTAGTGACACAATTATAAACTTTTAAAATTAAAGAATCTATTTGAAAAACTTCCAAATAGTTCAGGACTAACAGAGTAATTAAAAATTTTTTAATACATGATGATACAGTTTTATAGAATGAATATGAATATTAAGATCATAAACTATGGTTCGTTCTACTATGCAGGGGGAGCAAATCTGTATTCATTGATGTACTAAGATTTCTTACCCAGGTTTTTTAGTGGTAAATAATACCATTACCAACATCGCTATCTGATACCAACAATCTACGATTCATGAGCATAGGGGAATTCCCAACCAAGAAGTTATGAGCCTTCACGCTGGACTAACCGCAATGCGAAAACCAGATCAGGTAACAAAGCTTCACAAAAGATGTTACTCAAAGAAACCTTTCAGCCAGGAACCACATATATGGGAATTGACTGAAGTTACAAAATCAAAATATAATATACATAATACCTAAAATCCATTCATAAAGGAGGGGAGTGGTTATCCAAAAATAAGCTGAAAATATAAGCTAAAAGCCAGCTCTACTTAGGCCTGAGTTTCTAGATCATCACCTTGATGATCTCGAGATTTTTTTTAAAAATAACAAATAAAAGGAGGGGGAAAAAGTGTGACTCAGAGGAGAAGCCAAGTAAAGAAATCTGATGACTATGATTTATGAACTCCAAAAAAATAAGACATCTATTAACTCTACGTTTAACAAAAAAAAAATATGCCCACTGATGTTAGACACCAGACAATTTCTTGTCCCCAAGCTTTGTAGTCAGCTGGAAATACCTTGAATCCAAATCACAATTAGAAGAATTTTGTCAGCTGTCATTTTGGAACTATTCTTCCATTCTAGTACTGCTTGGGATATCACTCTGAGCTTGTGGTGTTGTTACCTGCAACCCAATACTGCTTGACTGCAAACAAGACCTTCTCTGAAACCAGTGGACCATCCTCATGATCCACCATTTTGACATTCCATCTCATTCCTTTCACAATTCTTTTTACCTGCATTAGCACATCCACTTGATCTCGGAATATTACTGTTCCTTCGGGCCGTAAGATACGGTCCATCTCCAATAGAATGTCTTCTGCACCACACCTGTATTGATCATTTGAGTCAGGGAAAACCTGAAATAGTTTGTTTTCCTTCCACACCTGTCTCCAAGGTGGGGGGTCTATGATAAACATTAGACATGCTTACTAATTTATAATTGTCTTTTTGGTTACAGAACTTTCATTAAGTTTATCCAGGTGCTTAGACAAGCACAACGAGCCATGAAAAACTACATTAAAAGACTAAAAATATAAAATGAAATGACAAAGAAATAGACTTACCCATTCTTGTACAAGCTGAAAAGACCATTTGCATGGATAAGGTCATAGGTCCTTGGATATGTGGAGAAGGCTTCACACCTAGTAGAAAAGAGAAAATTATTAAACAGAACAAGGCTCTCTGTGTCTCATACCCCCTCCTTTTTCCCATTTGCACCATAAGAGCTCGTAACAATTAATAAGCCAACTAGACTCAATATTGACTATCTATATCTTACAGTTAACATTGCTGCACTAAATTCAGATTAAAAATGTTGGTGCAGTATGAGAAGTGAGAATTTAACTATTAATTTCTTAAGAAGACTTCCATACTGAATGCTAATCTAGTAGAATAAGTTCGGCAGTACATATTTTTCTTCCAAGTTTAATATTTCTTAGCCTTCAACTAATTATCATTGCGCCTGCCATCTGCCAACAATTAACAGAGAATAAGTCCTTCAACAAAATGACTTTGACCAGCCTCTCAGGTTCAGTTTTGATCTAATAAGGAATAATGAATGCCAAAGAAAAGTAGGGATGTATGGATATCAAATCCAATTTGTCTAACAGTACAATTTTATGGTGTACAGAGAGATAATGGTTTTTCTAATCTATGGATTTTGATGTTCCATCTCTTTTGGATCCATTCCCCTCTTTGGTGCTGTATGCTTTCCTGAAGATCAAAACTCCTATCCCTCAATACCTAGACATAACTTTTGCTATACTGACTGCCCATAGCAAGCATATTGCAAACAACGGGATGCAAATCTTTGCAACTTAGGCTATTGACATTTAGTTAAGCAAAATGGAATACGAAACCCTATACCTTTTTTCTTCTTTGAGAAAACAAATGGAGCGTTCAAAACTTGGAATAAATGAACAAACAATTCCTATTTGATTGGTTTACAAAAATGTCATTAACAAAATGCCATGCTATTTACGAATTGTCTTTATCCAGTGGAAGCTAACGGCTACTCTAATCCTAGAGTTGACATCTTAATTTATAAATAGAAGGACAAACTTATAGAAAAATATAACCAACTAAATTACAAGTAAAATTTGCAAAGGAGAGAAAGAAAATGAATGAAAGGAAACAATGCCGTAGAAGTTACCAATCATGATAAATGCCAATCAGTCCACGCTCGAATATAACACCCAGGTTAGCTTTCCCAGCAATTATAGGCACAACATTCATAACCCACAATTTGGGTGAATCTAGGGCAGCAGCAAAACTTCCCAGACCAGCATTCATGTCCATGACATTGCGATACCTCCCTGAGTCAATGATTTTGTTGATCCTCTTGTAAGCATTCACATGCTTCTTCCATAATCGGTTGTCTTCCTCAAATACCTCCACAGATACACCAGGAATGGATCCACTGATTATTCTGGAAGGAACATCATTGAGTCTCTCTGGGAATGGCTTCCATGAACCACTAGCTTTAGAAGGAGATACACAATTTTCCATCTTCTTGTACCTAGACAGTTTCAGACCCTTCAGATAAGTTTTGAAACCACTAGTCCTATAATCCATAGGTTAGGGACTATACCTGTAAGTTTACATAATAAAGGACCGAAAATCTGATTCTTAGAAGGACCATGGCTTTTCAAGTATTTCATATCTTGAAGGATACCATTTTACCAGCCAAGAAATAATTCTTAGATAATGCATATAGAATAAAATCCAAACTTCTTATAATCTTCCAATGACAAAGCTTAAGGAAATACATTTGGGACTAGAGCCACCAGGAGTAGCAACTCAAGGCAAAAAAGGATTGCCAATTTTTTTGATAAGGTACTGTTATTGTTTTCCATAAAGTATGAATTGAGATGAAATACAAGCAGTTGCTTAAAATTGAAATACATATTATCCTAGCAAGTTGACACATTATCTGGTGCAATAGTAATAAGTATCTGACTTTCTGAACATAAATTATAAACATGGCAATAAGTAGTCAATGAAACAATAAGAGCTTCTAGTTGATTCACAGAATTTGTTGGTTTACATATTGTTAGTTGAAGTGAAGGGAAGCAATTTACCAGACATCATCAGCATTTGTTGATTCACATATTGTAGTTTGAGTATCTTGTTCACTGCATTCATCATTATTTAATCTTTTTCTCCAGATCGCAATTTCACCCTTCTCATGTTTCTTTTCCCAGCAAAGAAGTTTAGCAACATCCTCAATCTTCCTTTGCTCCTCCTCAAGCTCATCTGCAGGACGCTGCCATGCTTGGTAGTTAGTCCTCCAGTTGATAGGAGGACCAGAAAGTATCCAGTAACCACCAGGCCTAAGAACTCGGTCAACTTCCTTCATGTATGTTCCATCTGAGAAAAAATCCCGACAATCACAGTCTGAAAAGATATTTTTCACAACCTAAAAGCCAAATTACTGCTTCTGTTAAGGAACCATTGAACAGTCAATAAGAAAACAAGAAACACATTGAATTTAAAGAGGGGCCTTTGAAAATGGTTATAAATCGCAGGCCATAGTTTTTGTTTTTGAAATCATTTTAGGTTGTCTACAGCCAGTGTGAATTAATACAAGTTGCTAACAAGCCAATCTTTGAGTTGTTAACATAAATTCCATAGAAGCCTCAGCAAAAGTCAAAGTAATCCAGCCGGATCAGGATTTCAATCATTGTAACGCATGCATATGATGTAAAATTTTTTTTTCATCCAAAGTAGTCTTAATGACCCACAAAATCATTTCATAAAGAGACCACGAAATTTATTAGTTGAACCAAAGGAAATATTTTGATTGTCCTAACTCCTAAGCAACAAACATCAGTTATTCTTCTCAGTTCTCACCATTTGCACCCCATGGAATCAAACAGCGAGAACAATGTGCCATGTCGAAAGAGCCAGAGGGGAAAGGCAGCCTTATGGTCCCAAGAACACCAATGATTGCTGGAACACCTCTTTCCAAAGCAAATTGAACTTGTGCTTCATGAGAGTCCCTAGGTGCAATTGACATTGTAATAACATTTTTCTTAAACAGGTATGCGCCCCAACTAGCAACCTAGCACCATCAATAACCAGAAAATGAGCTATATTAAATTAAAGATAAATAGAAGGTATCTACACAAATACAGGCTCACAATTTGAAAAGGAAAAAGGGGAAGAAACAGTTGTTTTAATAAATGAGAAAATTTTGCATGGATGAAGCATTCAGCAGAAGGTTCCATTAGGAAAGCTTATAATTATTACGCAGGAACAATTCTCAATATGGACAAGAATTTATTCATGCAAACATAATGTAAATATTCAATTAAAACAAGGATGTCTACTATGATTTGACTTACCCCACAGCCAGTATCTAATGCAGTTCTAACCATCCCATTGTCCAAAGGAATAACAGATGCAAGTTCATCAATATAAGCATCAGCTCCCTTGGGAAACTGCGTTCCTCCACCAGGGAACCTGAAAACATTTCCTTCATATTGTATCCAATTCTGCACAGCCTTTTCAACTGTCAGGCTCTTGTAAGGTGCATTTGCATATGGCACATAATCACGACTTTGGGGCCATGGAAACGGTGTTGCATATCCTTTAGGTGCAGGTATGAGACAATACAGTTTTTCTTCTTGAGGAGGACAGTGCCTCTCTCTATAAATCATATTTTCTCGAGGGAACGTCATAGCTCGCATTTGATCATGACAAGGCGTGTAATCAATGTAACGATCCTCACATGGCTTGAACTCCTTAACTTCTGCTTCAGAACCATCAGATGCTCCAGAATCACCGTCCTGGTGCGTCTCATAGTTTAGATCAGACAGAACACTGCAATCCGTCTGCTTAGTAATCTCAACAGCTATGCTGTCTCCCTTTCCAAAACCACTCCGTTGCCACAAACCCAATATATAGAAGCCAGCACACAAGGCAACTATAATGAAAATAGACATTGAATTCTTATTATTTCTGTTGTCTCCCGGGTTCCCTTTTGTAGCCATGATGATGAATCTTTATTTCCTCCAAACCGTATTGAATTGCTACATGGTTGAAGTGAAATACATTAACACATGAACATGAAACGAAACTAACTGGCGAGATGGTCATTTAGACAAATGTAGATATAAGTACTTTGCATTTCAAAGTGAATGATGATGTAATAATAAACAGTAACAGTAATAATAATAATAATAATAATAATAATAATAATAATAATAACAAAGATTTAGTTATAATGCACTTTCAGGGTAACAACAAAGATTTAGTTATAATGCACTTTCAGGGTAAAGGTTTCTCCATTGACTAATCACCAATCATGTATTACCACATAAAAAACAAATTCACTGAATCCATAGTAACTGCATTAAAAGTCACATGCATGGTGTGATCGAAAATTGCTTGATGGTGTAAAAAAAGTATAAACTAAAGTAACGCATTCAAATTAAAATCTAATGATAATCCAATAATAGATTGCTACAGTTGCACAAGAAAAAAAAAACAAGGGTAATCTTTTGTTTCCAAATAACCGAAACGGCAGCGATCACTGTCAGCAGAATGATTCCCAGAATTCCAATTTATGACAAAATAATTCCTGAACCAATCTCAGATTAAAGAAAATAAATCAAGTAAGAAGTGCAAATTTCTTGTAAAAAAACAGAGAAAAGTAAAAATTTGGGATTTAACTAATCAAACAGTATCTTCAATCAAATCCACACTCCCTCAATATAAATGGGAAAAAGGAAAAAGGAATCGGTTAAAGCGGTTAAGAGAAGTCGTTAACATATAAGATGTGAATGAGAAAAGGGGAGAGAGTCCTTACTGGTGGGAAATGATGAAAATCTTGAGAGATGGTGGGAAATCAAGTACACATGATCGTGAAGAATTGTGTGGGAAGAAGTGTTGGAAAGAATTTCACTTTTGTTGTTTTTTAGAAAGCAAAAGTAGAATGGTGTGTGTTTGTTTGTTTGTTCATTGTGTCTTGTTTGTTGCCTTGTTTCGTGTGTGGTTGTGTATGAGTGTGTTCCGAGAATAACGAGGACACGCAAATGTCTCACTGCGGGTGCTTCTTTAATCTTTTCTTCGCTCTTTCGTAGGAAATTTTGCATTGGTTCGTTGAAAAGCTTGAATTCAATTCAATCTTAACCCTTAGGTTCCAAATCGGGGAGCCCTTCACTTTTGGCCAATCACAACCGTCCACTCCGGATCCGTTGGAATCCGGCCATCACCAGGAAAATCCAAATACATAATTTCATATGATTGGGTTTGAGCTGGGAGGGAGTATTTTTGTTATTACAAGAACTAAAAATCTTATCTAAACCCAAGTTAACATTTATTACGTAAGTTAGTTAATTTAATTTAATTATCTTAATTTATATAAAAAATAATGAATTATAATTACTAAACTATCATTTATTTGTTTCGGGAGTGTGCAATGCTCTTGGAAAAGTAGAATGAGAATTGGTTAGATTGGTTGATTGTCTTGACTTTTGAAACAGTTACATTAAATAGAGTTGAAATGATTGACTTTTGCTTATATTTAAGTCCATAAAATATAGGTACTTTTTTAGTTATAATTGAGTTCAGAGGTAGTACTATTCTATTTTCTACTCCCTTCATTTCTTGTCTTTGGTGTTTTAAGGTTTCTACACATAAATTAAGGAATCATTAATTGTTTACAAATTCCAACTGGATTTACTAATCTAAATAAATACTCCCTCTGGTCCTATATATAAGAGGCAAAACCCTAAAACACACAGACCAAGGAAATGCATTGAAATAAGCTATTTGTAATTAATATTCATATAAATTTACAAATTTAACCCTTCAATAATTAATGAACAAACCTACTTATATTGAAAGTTACACTGTCTCGTAAATATAAACCATAATATAAATAAGGGTAAAATTGGAAATGAGCATTTAATATTTGTCAAAATACATGCATGTCTCTTATATTTTTGGACAAAAAAAAAAGTAGTCATTTGCCTCTTATAATAAGGACCGGAGGGAGTACTTCGTACTCCACTAGGCCAATTGCATGAGGCACTTTTGTTTTGGAACATACAACATTTATGACTGAATTTAAGTATGGATGGTTTTGTGTATTTTCAAGGCAAATCAACTTAGTTCAATTATACCTTGGGTTTATAAAATACCCATCATTTTGAAATAAAAATAAATAATTAAAAATACCAAAGATAAGGAAATAGAGGGTAGTATTTTTTATGTCAATGTTTATAATTCAGAGCTGACAGCCCAAGAATTAAGAAACATAGAGAAAGGTGATAAAAAAAAAAAAAAAAAACATAGAGAAAACTAACAAGGCCCCGCCGGGTATGTTTATTTTTATTTTGTGGTACAAGAGAGAAGAAAAAAAAACTAAAGCCTGCATAACAAAAGAAATCGAAAAAATATCCTCAAGAAGCTCAAGGTGAAGCCACCCGAAAATAGGGATGGTAATGGGTAGGATCGGGATAGAATACTATAATATTCATCTCTATACCCGTATTTGAAAAAATTATCCGTACCCGGACCCGTATCCGCTTAGGTAGCAACTTGAGTACTCTTATCCGTACCTTCTGGGTATCTAAGTACCCGTACCCGCATCTGTTATCTGCATTTTAACTGTGAAAAAGCAATAAATAACAAAAGAAACGTTATAACAATTAACAAACGATCCAAATGTCTTTTAAGTCTGCTCATAAAACCTGACAAATCAAAATATTTAAATAAATAAAAACATACAAAAAGGAATTATAGCTGCAACTAGATTTAGTAAAGAATATTTAGATTAATTTTGGTTTTAAAATTTGTATTATAATTAAAATTATATATATTAGTAATATAAATGCTTATAAAAAAAATATTAGTAATATAAATAAATAAATAAATAATTATATATACATATACATATGTGTGGGTGGGGTGTGGAGCGGGGTGGGTACCATAGTACCCGTATCCGCACCCATATCCATTCAAATTTGCAAGTAATTACCTATACCAGACTCTTACCCATTGTATGGGTAATTACCTTACCCATCATAGATAATTTTTCCGGGTAGCCAATGAGTAAGGTACAAATTGTCAACCCTACTCGACACCCGGGGTAGGGACATGTTTATATTTTTATCCATTTCAATTTTGGTCTTTTGTTATTAAAGTAAGGCCTTATTGGTTTTTTTTTTTTTTTTTAAAAAAAAAGTAAAGCTTTATCATTTAAGTTCCTATAAATTTTATTCATTAAAGTTTTTACTTTTCATGAAGGATTAATCCCAATATTTTCTACTTATTAATCCCAAGATAAACAAATTAATTATAAGAAACAAAATCCAAATAAATGAAAACTATAAAAACTAAGATCTTATTTTTTTAAGTCCCTCAAATTTTTTATTTTGGCGAAAATCATCCTTCTACTTTTTTTTTTTGAGCGATTTTATTCCTTGTAGCTTTCAAACGTTGCAACTTTCGTCCCTCTGTCAAGTTGCTGTTAAAAAACTAACGGAGAAAGCACGTGGCAAACGGGTCACGTGGCTCCACGTGGCATGCATAGCTAGAATAAAAAAATATATTAAAATAATAAAAATAACGTTAAAATGCACTTTTAGTCCCTTAAGAGTGCATTTGATTCGCATTAAGGTACAAGACAAGGAGAAGAACACAGTACAAATGCTTGAGTCACAACACATGTAACATCCCTGGTTAAGCTCAAGTCTCTAAATTCTTCAATCAAATCCATTTCCCTAACCATTAAGGCTGAAACATGCAAGGTTTTCTACTTAAAGCATCTGCCACTATATTGGCTTTTCCTGGATGGTAGGTCAACTCAAAATCATAATCTTTAAGGAATTCCACCCACCTACGTTGCCTCATATTCAGCTTCTTTTGGTCAAACAAATATTTCAAGCTCTTATGATCACTAAAGACCTCAAACTTTGCTCCATACAGATAATGCCTCCAAATCTTTAAGGCAAACACTACAACTCCTAATTCCAAATCATGGGTAGGGTAATTCTTCTCACGGGTTTCCAACTGCCTAGAGGCAGAGGCTACTACTTTACCATTCTGCATTAACATTCCACCTAAACCTTGCTTAGAAGCATCGAAATAGACTATGAAAGGTTCACTAAGATTTGGTAAAACTGACACTGATGATGATGTTAACCTTTCCTTCAAGGTTTGAAAACTTTCCTCACACTTAAAGTCCCACACAAAGAGCTGTCCTTTCTTGGTGAGACTGGTCAAAGGTAAAGCTATCTTAGAGAAACCCTTTATGAACCTCCTATAGTACCCTGCTAAACCCAAGAAACTCCTAATCTTGGTCATTGACTTTGGTGCTTCCCATTGGAGCACAGTCTCTACCTTAGCTGGATCCAGACTATTCCTCCTTTCGAGATGACATGTCTTAAGAAACTCATCTCTTCAAGCCAGAACTCGCACTTAGACAACTTAGCATACAACTGCTTCTCTTTAAGGGTCTGCAAGACAACCCTCAAGTTTTCCTCATGTTCTTCCTTGGTCTTGGAGTACACTAAGATGTCTAGGAGTCAAAGGTAAAGCTATCTTAGAGAAACCCTTTATGAACCTCCTATAGTACCCTGCTAAACCCAAGAAACTCCTAATCTCGGTCACTGACTTTGGTGCTTCCCATTGGAGCACAGTCTCTACCTTAGCCGGATCCAGACTATTCCTCTTTTCGAGATGACATGTCCTAAGAAACTCATCTCTTCAAGCCAGAACTCGTACTTAGACAACTTAGCATACAACTGCTTCTCTTTAAGGGTCTGCAAGACAACCCTCATGTTCTTCCTTGGTCTTGGAATACACTAAGTGTTAAGTCTCTAAAATGTCTGTGTGCATTTCCCTAAGTTTTGATGAAAACTAAACATTGGGTAATGATTTAATTAACCTATTTTGTGGTTGCTAACCTGTCTACTTAGTGTACAGATCAGAAGATTACAAAACTCACCTATCTGTCTACCCAAGTCTCACCTGTCCGTATAAGCCAAGAAGTCAACCTGTCTGCTGACTAGGATTGTTGACTATGTGCAAACTGGTTTTACAACCTGTCTCTACTCTTCAACTTGTCTAAGGTTCTTCGTTAAAGAACTCGAAGTACAGGAAGCTTTTGCAAGCTGTCCCCTCATGAAGAATACTCTGAGAACTCTCTCACACTTATCAAGAAACTCAGAAGTGCTCTCTCTCAAGCAACCTAGGAAGTCAGAGATAAACTTCCAGTTAAAGAATGTTTCCAACATGCTTTATTCCCTAGTACTTTTAGTTATTACACAGAAAGGGAAATGTACTCTGCAAAAGTACAAAAGCACTCTGCACAACTCTGAGTTAATTTCTACACGATACATAAAGCTATTATCCCTCATGTTAGAGTACAACCAACGTCTTCATTGCATTAATGGCTGCCCAGAACGACTATATTGCATTTAATGAAGCTCTGCTTGAAGCCATAGTTGCAAGGAATGTCTCTAACGGATATTAAATGTTTGAAGGCTATAAATACAGAAGTCATTGAAGATGAACAAATCAGAGTTTTACAAAGCATTAAAGAGCCATTACTCTGTTCATTTATTCTGTATTCTTCAATCATTTGAAGTTATTACGCAGACTTTCCTAAGCTTTATATTTAAACCACTCTCTGAGTGTTAGTGAAAGGTCTGTAAGTGTATTTATTACAAACCAAACTCTCAAACAAATCTGAGTGAGCCTGAAGAGGCTAGGTGTGCAAAGAATACTTGTGTTGGAGCCTGAAGAGGCTAGGTGTGCAAACAATACTTGGAGTCTGTAACCTGATCAGTTATAGTGGATAAATCTTGGTGCTGCCAAGGACTGGACGTAACTCTTTGTGTTAAAGAGTGAACCAGGATAAATCTCTGTGTTAATCTCTCTTCCCTTAATCTCTTTAGTTGTTTTGATTATATATATCATCTGCTTTCTAACAAAGGGGTTAAAACTGTTTTTGTCAAGTCTGTTTTCTTATCTCTACGTGTGTTGTTTTTCTGAGAAAACTACAACAGACAGGTGACCTGTCTGTGTATCTTTTTACACCCGTCTGTGCTTAGCTTCTGCATGCAAAAAGTTTTTGACTTTATTTTAAATTCTAATAAACACAATTCAACCCCCCTTCTCGTGTTTATAGTTGTCTATTTCAGTTGGTATCAGAGCTCAGCCTCTGGGTTGAGCATCTAACAGTGTTGAGGTAAAAGATCCTGAAGAATAGACATGACTGCTGGAGCTAGTGGAAGTAACCAGACTGAAGGAGCCTCCTTAACCAGACCTCCATTCTTCAATGGAGAAAACTACAACTATTGGAAAGATAGATTTCAATGGTTCATTCTATCTACAAACTCTGATCTCTGGGATGTCATCACAGATGGTCCTTTCATCCCTAAAAATGATGACAACACTGACAAGCCAAAAGCTCATTGGACCCCTGCAGAAAAGGCAAAATGGGAGCTGAATCACAAAGCCAGATACAACATTATTTGTGCGCTCAGTCCTGATGAGTTTGAGAAGGTCTGTGCCTGTGATTCTGCCAAAGAAATATGGGACACCTTAGCTGTCACACATGAAGGAACCGCCAAGGTCAAAGAATCAAAAAATTGCCATACTTGTCAGAAAGTATGAACTATTTCTCATGGAAGAAGGAGAATCTGTTGCTCAAATGATTGGGAGATTTCAAACTATCATCAATGGTCTAAAGTCTCTTGGCAAAGTTTACTCCAATGCTGAGAAGGTTGGAAAGATACTTAGGAGCCTACCTAAGCAGTGGAGACCTCTGGTAACTGCTATCTCTCAAGCCAAAGATCTTACCACCTTGACTATGGATGAACTCCTTGGAACACTTACTGTTCATGAGCAAGAACTTGGAGATGAAGTCTCAACAAAGAAGGGCAAGTCAATTGCTCTGAAGGCTGATCAAAAGTCTTCCAAAGCCTCTAAAGCTTTGAAGGCAGACGAGTCATCCAGTGATGCTGACCTGTCTGAATCTGAGGATTCTGAGAGTGATGAAGAACTATCTCTCCTAACCAGAAAGATAAAGCTTCTCCTACAGAAAAAGAAGTTCAGAAAGGATAAGCCATTCAGAAGATTCAACAAGGACAAGAATTTCAAGGATTCCACTTCAACAGACAAAAACTCAATTGTCTGCTATGAGTGCAAGAAACCAGGACACATCAAAGCAGAATGTCCTCAACTCAAGAAAGCCCCATTTAAGAAGTTCTTCAAAAAGAAGAAGAAAAGAATGATGGCTACTTGGGAAGATCTAGAGTCAACATCTACTGATGAGGAGACAGAGGAAGAAGCAAATCTCTGTCTAATGGCTAACACTGACTCTGATTCAGATAATGAGGTAAATTCTGATTATGAGGAATTACTTGATGCCTATGAAGAATTGTTGGAGGAATCCAACTGTTTGTCTAAGGCTTTCAAATCTCTCAAGAGAGATCATGTTAAGCTCCTCAGTGAGCATAAACAGAAATCTCTAGAGTGTGAGAATTTTGCCAAGGAGAACAGTGAGCTGAAGACTGAAAAGTCTAATGAAGCTAAGATCTCTAGTGATACATCACAGTCTAAAGAAGTTGAAAAACTTCAACAGAAAGTGGAAGAGCTCACTTCTGATCTTGCCAAATTTGTTAATGGTAGAGATAATCTGACAAAGCTGCTTGGCTGTCAGAGGCACTCCCTTAACAAAGAAGGTATAGGATATGTCCATCAGATACATCATAAAGTATCAACTAAGCACTCTAAAGTGTCTGCTACATCTACTTCTATTAAATCCATACCTGTCTGTAATTTCTGTGGAAAGACTGGACATGTTATGTCTAAGTGTCTCCATAAGAAAAGAAGGAAGTCTTCACAGACTCCTAGAACTAACAGAAAAGGACCCAGAAAACTATGGGTACCTAAAGATCAAATAATCTCTGTTACAGATGTCCTCAACAGCACAAAGAAAACACCACTACTGGTACCTGGACAGTGGCTGCTCGCGACACATGACAGGAGAAAGGTCTATGTTCCTAGACCTCCAACTTAAGAAAGGAGGACATGTGGCATTTGGTGGAAATCAGAAAGGGAAGGTTATAGGAATTGGTACTGTTGGTGGTAAATCTCCTCTTCCCTCTATATCAAATGTTCTTATGGTTAAAGGATTAAAACACAATTTGCTTAGCATAAGTCAATTATGTGACAGTGGATTTGATGTCTCCTTTACCAAAGATTTCTGTATAGTTAAAGATCTTAGTGGCAAAACCCTCTTTTCAGCTAAAAGGCAACAAAATCTGTATAAGATTGAACTGACTGATCTCTCAGATCAAAGTGTAACATGTCTGATGTCTAAAGAGGATGAAAGATGGTTGTGGCATAAGAAACTAGGACATGCTAGTATGAAATTAATTTCAAAACTAAAAAGGGATAACCTTGTGAGAGGATTGCCTGATATTAGTTTTAAGAAAGATGTTTTGTGTGATGCATGTCAGAGAGGTAAACAGATAAAATCAAGTTTCAAATATAAAAACCAAATATCAACCTCTAGACCTCTTCAGTTGTTACACATGGATCTGTTTGGACCAGTTAGTGTTGCTAGCTTGGCTGGAAGGAAATATGGATTTGGCATAGTTGATGACTATTCTAGATATACATGGGTACTCTTCTTAACCCACAAGGATGAGTCTTTTAAGGCTTTCTCAGTATTCTGTAAAAGAGTACAAAATGAGCAGGGTTTCTGCATTTCTACTCTTAGAAGTGACCATGGGGGAGAATTTGAAAATGAGCAGTTTAGTCAGTTCTGTGAGGAGAATGGGATCTCTCACAATTTCTCTGCACCTAGAACTCCTCAACAAAATGGAGTGGTTGAGAGAAAGAACATATCTCTACAAGAGATGGCTAGATCTATGCTCAATGAGAATAATCTCCCTAAGTACTTCTGGGCAGAAGCAGTAAACACAGCTTGTTATGTACAAAACAGAATACTCATTAGGCCTTTTCTAAAGAAAACTCCCTATGAACTGTGGAAAGGAAAAAGCCCCAACATTTCTTACTTTCATGCATTTGGTTGTGAATGCTACATATTAAATACCAAGGATCAACTTGGAAAATTTGACTCTAAGACAGACAAAGGTATCTTTTTGGGATACTCTGAAATGTCTAAAGCTTTTAGAATTTACAATTCTAGAACATCTGTTATTGAAGAATCTGTTCATGTCAAATTTAATGATAACTTAAAGACTGATAAGGAATTGTCAGATCTAGAAGATGATCTTGCAGGTCTTGATATAAACAAGTCAGAAGATCAACAACCTGACTTAACCAAACCAGAACCTGAAGCAGAACCAGACAGACCAGTGGAACAGACAAGTCAACAGACACAGACAAGTCAAGGTCCTCCGAAAGAGACTGGAAATTCAAAACTCATCATCCTAAGGATCTCATCATTGGTCATCCCTCAGAAGGAGTAAGAACCAGATCTACCTTAAGAGAATCAAGCAATGTGGCCTTTTTGTCAGAAATAGAGCCAAAGCACATTGAAGAAGCTCTTGATGATGAAAGCTGGATTCTTGCTATGCAAGAAGAACTCAACCAGTTCACTAGAAATGATGTCTGGACACTTGTCTCCAAGCCCAAAAACAAGTCTGTCATTGGAACAAGATGGGTCTTCAGAAACAAGTTAGATGAAGATGGCAAAGTTGTCAGAAACAAGGCAAGGTTAGTAGCTCAAGGCTATAACCAACAAGAAGGTATTGACTATACTGAAACATTTGCACCTGTAGCTAGAATAGAAGCTATTCGCATACTAATGTCATATGCTGCACAACACCAAATCACTCTTTTTCAAATGGATGTGAAAAGTGCTTTTCTCAATGGAATAATTGAAGAAGAAGTTTATGTTAAACAACCCCCTGGTTTTGAAGATACCGATAAACCAGATCATGTTTTTAAACTTAAAAGGGCATTATATGGTTTAAAGCAAGCACCTAGGGCATGGTATGATAGACTAAGCTCTTTTCTCATGCATAACGGCTTTACAAGAGGTCAAGTAGATACTACTCTGTTTAAGAAAAGCTATAAAGAAAATTTCATTGTAGTCCAAATATATGTTGATGATATTATTTTTGGAGCAACTAATGAAAAGCTGTGCAAGGTTTTTTCAAAAATGATGCAAGCAGAATTTGAGATGAGCATGATGGGAGAATTGAAGTTCTTCCTTGGTCTACAAATCAAACAGACAAGTGATGGAATCTACATCCATCAACAAAAGTATATCAAGGAAATGCTCAAGAAATACAAAATGGAAAATGCTAAACTTATGAAAACTCCCATGGAAACCAATGCAAAACTCAGTAAAGATGATGAAGGTAAAAAGGTAGACCAAACTGTCTATAGAGGTATGATTGGATCTTTGCTGTACTTAACTTCAAGCAGACCTGATATTCAGTTTAGTGTCTGTATGTGTGCTAGATTTCAATCTGACCCAAGAGAATCTCATCTTAAAGCTGTTAAGAGAATATTTAGATATTTGCTTGGTACTACTAATCTTGGTTTGCTGTATTTAAGAACTAATGAATATAGATTAGTGGGATTCTGTGATGCTGACTTTGCTGGAGACAGAATAGAAAGAAAAAGCACCAGTGGAGGATGCCACTTCATTGGAGCAAACTTGGTCTCTTGGTCAAGCAAAAGACAGACAACTATAGCTCTATCTACAGCTGAAGCAGAATATATCTCAGCTGCTAGTTGTTGCTCTCAGCTTTTATGGGTAAAACATCAACTTGAGGATTACTCTATTTTTGAGCATAATATATCTGTATGGTGTGATAATTCTAGTGCTATCTGCTTAACTAAAAATCCAATTCAGCATTCTAAGGCTAAGCATATAGAAATCAAACATCACTTCATTAGAGATTATGTTCAGAAAGGTATCTTTGATATTAAGTTTGTTAAAACTGAAAATCAATGGGCTGATATCTTCACTGAGCCTTTAGCAGAAGAAAGATTTTTATTTATTAGAGATAATTTAAACATGCATTGTATTGTTGAATGACATGTCTAAGTTTTTAAAACTGTCTGTGATCACCTGTCTGACTCTGCTGAGTCACTATGCTGAAACCCAACAGTTTTATTGAAATGGTTATTATTTATTTATTTATTTATTTAATACCATTTGTTAATATGAAGCTAATCATGAACACGGTAGTTTTTACCTCGAAACCATGTTTTCATTATGTCTAAGTAGGCGCTACAGTTCCCCACATAAATTGTGCCATTCTTAATTAAAATTTTTTTTCTCTCTCCTGCTTTTACTTCTTTTAAAGGCAAATCTTCAGAAAGTTTCAAACTTTATCCTCCTCAAAAAGCCCTAAGCCTTTTCGTCTTCGTCTTCCTCTCGTTCAAACCCTTCTCTCTTCCAAAACATTCACTTTCTCTCTTTTCTGAAAAATGGCATCTTCAAAGCGCCTGTCTCCAAAAGAGATTGCTGAGAAATACGAGATGAGATTAACTGATGTAGAGAAGATTCTACCTGGGAAGACTGTTGATCTTCAACAGATGAAGAAATAGGGAATGGATGTCACTGAGGAGTTGGAATACTCTAAGTGGACAGCCTTCTTTGATTTCAAGGAGCTGGTCCATCCCAAGCTTGTCAGAGATTTCTGGAGGAATGCTGTGGTCATCACCAATGTGGTTGATGGAACCAAGAGCTTCAAGGCTCAAATGTCAGCTGATGTGACTCTTCAGTTTCCTATAAGCTCTCTGGAACTGGCAACCAGATGTCCAAGGATTGGAACTGCCTTCAGACCTGACTGGGAAGATCAGGTGGGAACTGAAAGTATCAATATTGCTATTTATGGAGTTCCCAACCCTGAGAACAAGAAGCCTGTCTGCATGGTACCCAAGTGCAGGTTCTTGCACAAGCTGCTTCTGGAGTGTGTGATGCCCAGAAGAGGGTCAAGAGACAATGTGACCAAGTTGGACAGATTTGCTCTGTACCACTTGATTCACAAAATCAAGATAGACATCAATGATCTCATCTACATGTATCTTGAGTCTCTGATCAGAAGGACAAATATGCTTGCCTACCCTTATGGAATGTTGCTGACAAGGGTTTTTAGGAACAAGATATTTGTTCCAACTGATGTCCACTTTGTGGACATGGCTCTGCCTATAGACAAGAAGGTCTTGTCTATGATGGGGATTGAAGGAATCCCTCTGGAGGATGAGGAAGAAGAGAAGAAGAAGAAGAAGAAGCCTGCTGTTGAGCAGAAACTGAAGGAAATAGCAGAGGAGCATGCTGATTCCACTGGTGAATCAGAGTATCCTATCTCTGAAAGGATTTGGAAGGCTGCTGGGAAGGTTGCCAGATAGGATCAAAGGCCTGAGGAACCCACAGCTTCTGAAGGATCTGCTGAGACAGTAGAGCCTCTCAGATTCAAGCTGAAGAAGCCCTCTCCCAAGAGGAAGACCAGTGAGGCTGGAAAATCAGGTGTGGTTTCTACACAACCCACCAAGAGAAGAAGACTGGTGAAGACCTTTACCAAGGACAGACAAGTGAAGTCTGTGCCTAGTAAAGAGGAAGCACCTGCTCAGGGGGAGCAGACATCTCCACCTGCAGAAGAGCCTAGGGAGATCAAACCTCTTGATCTGGGTTTCATTCCCAGAAAAAGAAGGTCAGGCTACCCAATGCCTGTAGTGGCTGTTGCTGAAAGGGAAGCAGTCCCTACAGAAGAGCCTGCTGCTGCTACTGCTACTGCACCCTCTACTGACCTGTCTGCTGGAACACAGACAGTTGGTCATCATGAAGAAGCTTCTCTGTCCCCTTCAAGGAAGAAAGCAAGGCTTTTTGAAGAACCGCTCTTCACCTTCCCTTCTGCACCATCCTCTCCCATTCATCTAGGTATTCCAGATTCTGTTGTTTCTTCCCCCTCTGCTCTCTGTGTCAACCCTTTATCTGTTGCCTCCCCTTTTCACTCACCTGTCTCCTCTCACCCCTCTCAACCATCTTTTGATGTCGTGTCTGATGTATGTCAATACACAGTTGTTCACAGGGACTCAACTCCCAGAGAACAATCTGGCATATCATCTAGACTGTTTGTGAGTGATTTTGCAATATCTGATGACTGCAAGTATATCTCACTTATCTGTCATCCCTTCTCCACCACCTCACATTCTGAACCCATGTAGGGAGATCTTCTTTTATCCCCCTATTGTGTTGTTCATTAGAACATTGGAAGGATCTAACTATCCTGCCTCTGTTGTAATGTTACCCTCTAGGTCTAGATATTTTTTTCTTTTAGTCACAGGGTCTAATTCATTCTTTTCCCACATAGACTCTCTCCTACCCCTACCTCCATCTGTCTTAGCCAATCAACCTCTTCCCCCTCCTATTCCAATAAGAGTCACTCGACTGTCTCTTTGTGAAAGACTCTCCTATGTCTTTCCCTCTCCTGATTGTGACACAGTCAGAATCACCCCTCTGTTTAAAATAGTTTTCTTCCTTTATTTTATTTCAGAACCATTCATCAACTTTTCTTTCCCCGTGTCTCCTCACCTTTCTCTGTACCTAAGGCACCCCCAGTTTTAGCCTTACCCTGGTATCCATCCCTGTCTGATGCTTCAACCAGCCTGTCTACAAAAGTCTCCTCCTCTCAGATGGTGGATTCAGTGAGCTTCAATCTCCTTAAGACTGAGCTAGAAGAAGTCAAAAGACAATTGGATGCAGAGAGGCATGCTAGGCTGCTGTTAGAACAGAAAGTTGATTCCCTGTATCTTATGTTTAATCAGCCTAAATAAGTAGTTGTAGGAACTGCCTTGTAATTGAATTGTTTATGATGAATACAAATCAAACTTTACTTTATTATTTTTTTTTTCTCTCCACTGTTATCTATTTAACTCTTTTTGTTGCTGACAAAAGGGGGAGAAAAATGTTAAGATGTTTAATGTAAACAATATATGCTAAGTGTTCATTCTCTAATATACTCTGATACTATGAACTTAAACCTGCTGCATATTACTCTGATGCTCTTTATTGAACACTAATGCATCTGTCTGCACATATAGAAAATATCAACTTGTCTACTGTCTGTCATTTTGTACTCTGATATTTTCAAAGGTTCATTAAATCATCTGAATGTTTGTCATCATCAAAAAGGGGGAGATTGTTAAGTCTCTAAAATGTCTGTGTGCATTTCCCTAAGTTTTGATGAAAACTAAACATTGGGTAATGATTTAATTAACCTATTTTGTGGTTGCTAACCTGTCTACTTAGTGTACAGATCAGAAGATTACAAAACTCACCTGTCTGTCTACCTAAGTCTCACCTGTCCGTATAAGCCAAGAAGTCAACCTGTCTGCTGACTAGGATTGTTGACTATGTGCAAACTGGTTTTACAACCTGTCTCGACTCTTCAACTTGTCTAAGGTTCTTCGTTAAAGAACTCGAAGTACAGGAAGCTTTTGCAAGCTGTCCCCTCATGAAGAATACTCTGAGAACTCTCTCACACTTATCAAGAAACTCAGAAGTGCTCTCTCTCAAGCAACCTAGGAAGTCAGAGATAAACTTCCAGTTAAAGAATGTTTCCAACATGCTTTATTCCCTAGTACTTTTAGTTATTACACAGAAAGGGAAATGTACTCTGCAAAAGTACAAAAGCACTCTGCACAACTCTGAGTTAATTTCTACACGATGCATAAAGCTATTATCCCTCATGTTAGAGTACAACCAACGTCTTCATTGCATTAATGGCTGCCCAGAACAACTATATTGCATTTAATGAAGCTCTGCTTGAAGCCATAGTTGCAAGGAATGTCTCTAACGGATATTAAATGTTTGAAGGCTATAAATACAGAAGTCATTGAAGATGAACAAATCAGAGTTTTACAAAGCATTAAAGAGCCATTACTCTGTTCATTTATTCTGTATTCTTCAATCATTTGAAGTTATTACGCAGACTTTCCTAAGCTTTATATTTAAACCACTCTCTGAGTGTTAGTGAAAGGTCTGTAAGTGTATTTATTACAAACCAAACTCTCAAACAAATCTGAGTGAGCCTGAAGAGGCTAGGTGTGCAAAGAATACTTGTGTTGGAGCCTGAAGAGGCTAGGTGTGCAAACAATACTTGGAGTCTGTTGAGACACCCCGATGTGCCCCTTGTGCCATTAGTTATTTATTTAGATTCCTCGTGTTATTAACATTGATTATAAATCGAAAATGCGAAGGAATTAAAATTTGACCAACAATGAAAGATAACATCAAAGTCATATTATAAAATACACACTTAAATACAATACCAAAACACTGTCTAGGGCATCCTCTCAGTAAGATCCCTAGCAGGTACATCATTATACAAACCCTTAGTTGCGGAAACATAAACACATAGTTCTAGACTCACTGGCCCTATTTACTTAAACACTATTACTACCATCTACAGCTCGTCCTCCTGCGTCTGGCTCATAAGGAGTCCCGTCCAACTCCTCCACATTAAAGTCATCGGTGAAGTCCTCAGCTGGTTCCTCCACATAGTCATCACCCGGATCTTCCGTAAAATCTTCTTGTATCCATATAAGCAAAACATATACAAATACAGAAATAGGGGATAAGACACATGTCTATCATCAAAGGTGAAAAAATGGAGATAGTATCGAAATATAATAATCATTAACACCAACATCTCTCAAAACTCCAAATCAACCTTAAACCACTATATGGTTCCTCTACCCTTACTCTCATGCAAACTTGGCCATCTATATTCCTGTCATTAGTCAGTAGTCCAATCGGTCCGGTGCCAGTAACTTAGTGCCCTGGTGCCCATACACCAGTACAGTAGTTTCAAACTACTCATGCCGTTGTGCGGCGATAGAACCCAGTAGTACCCGAACTACTCATGCTATTGCGCAATTAGTGCCATGGTGCCCATACACCATTTTAGTAACCTTTGCGCAACGCGATCCCTCAGGGACTCAAGGACTATCCCGACCTCGTGCGTTGCTTCACACACGGCCATGAACCTTAACACATCTCTATTATGAATCTCACCAACCCGCATTCATTATAACCTAATGCCTCAACCTTCCACCACAAGTCTCAATACTCATTCAATATCTCATCTCATCTATACACTAAGGCTAGGCATCACTAATGCATCATAATTCACTCACCCAAATACATCTCTTAAATCACACATCTCGTGCCCTAACATTAACTAAACCGTTTATCATCCCAGGCAGATCATACTATATTATCAATCAACTACTCAAGTATCACAAGACATAATAATAAACAATTTATCACAACATAATTCAATAATCAATAAATTCAATCAACCTCGAATATCATAAGATTATCCTAACGGCGATAAACCCACAATCCCCAAATCATCATTGGTTTCACGAAAAAGCTTCCAATGTGATTTTGGTCTTGTCGATTACTCGACCACTAGTAGGGTTTAGGTCGCCCTACACAATTATTATAATTTAAATACTACTTATCCGTTTCCGATGGTAGATTGGTTCTTTCCCCCACCTGAGTTATCACCGAAATTCCGAATTCGCCGTTCCTCGTTATCACGTCACACTTTAACAGTTTCTCCTTCAACCAAACAATACAACTACAATTAATTAACAAAATCATTCTTAACCTAAATAGCTAGGTTTCGGCCTTACTTGGTAAAATAGGCTAGGAAATTCTTTTTGATTCAAGCTATTGGTTTTAGATTACATAGATACTTAAGAGTATTCACCAATCATTAGAATTCATTCCTTCAACAAAATCTATAAACTCCTAAACCTTAGATTTTCGGCCAACACCATAAATTTAGGATAGAAATCTTTGTTGAAGTTAAGCTCTTAGATTATAACCATATAGGTATTAGAGAGCATGATACAAGTGTTAGAATTGAAAATGACACAAAAACTTCAAACCCACTTTCTCTCCTAGGTTCGGCCCACAATGGTTTTTAAGGAAGGAAAATGTTTTTGATTACATGCTCTTGGATAATGAAAGTAGGAATCATATCTAGATCATAGAAATTGGTTTCACATTTTTAAGATTTTTCTACAATTTTCTAGAATTATTCTAAGTTCTAGATCTAAGAATATGAAAACTCAAAAACATGAAGAACAAGAGCTTAAAAGAGATGAAGATGGTCTTGTTACCTCACTAGATTGAAGAAGATGAGGAAGAATGATGATCTTAGCAAGCTTTGGAATGGAAATCACTTGAAGCTCTTGAAGACAACAATGGAGTATAGGTGAAATTTGTGAAGAAAAGTTGAAGAAGATGAAGTGAAGAACAAAGGGGAGGGGGCTGCGGTTTTGGGTCATTATATAGGGGTAGAATTAGGCTTTGTTTGGTTCCTTAAGCTTAGATTAATAGCTTTTAGGAATATTTAATTAATATAAGATTAACCATAGTTAATAGTTAACTTAACTAAGGTTATTTTGGCAAATCATGGTTAATAATATGTGGCTCACAATTGATGGAGGTGTGGCTGATTTTGGGCCACACATAGTGACTCACCAATGAGTCACTGATCCTATCCGTTAGCGGTTCCCAGAAATTCTGTACGCAGCTCCGTCAGTTACACGATTTCGGTTTTTGAGAGGAAAATGATGAAACAAAAGCAAAATGAAATAGGTATGGTTTAGTATATATATATGCACGAAATTTAGGATATGTAGAAGGTTTACAACCACGTAAAGTGAGTGGTTAAGAGTGCGTAGATGTGTCTTGTTACTAACCGCGAAGGCTTGGGGTATTTTGGTCATTTTACCTAAAAGTCATGATTACTAGCATTTAATGCTCATAAATGCTTGGTGACTCATCCTCCATGAGTCATCATGCATGACTCGTTGTCCCGATCTCTTGACGGGCCTCTGCAGTTCCGTTTTCGACTCCGTTGGTTTCCCGAATAGGGTTTCTGTCTATTTTTCGATCGAAAATTTTTCAAACTAACCAGACTCATTGAAAATATGATTTAATTATAAACCATTTCGTTTACGAGTCAAAATTAGGTTTTCTGATCATTAAAATCTTACTGTCAGTGAAAACACCGACTGTTTTCTGTTCGAACTTTCACCAAAATTCGTCCGAAAACACATAATATTTTATTTCTGATCAGAAATTTGGAAGGTAGACTTCCTCACGGACAAAATATAAAAAATCTACAAATTTCAGTTTTTGGGTCAAATTAGGGTTTTCTGTCAGTATAAAATTATACTGTCAGTTAAAAAAACGCAGACCGGTTTTCGTCTGAGTTTTAAACCCAAATTTTAACCATAGCCTCCTACCATAGAGTAAGTTCTAGATATGATTTTGTTTTCTCCAAATTCATTTCCTAAGTCTCAAATAAAAATATAAATAAATATATTTTTACTGTTAAAACAGCGTAATTAAAAACAGGCTGTTACATTACTACCCCTCTTAGAAAAAAATTCCGTCCTCGGAATTTACGTACCTTAGAAAAGATGTGGATATTGTTGTTGCATATCTGCTTCGCGTTCCCACGTGGCATCTCCAGTAGTTTCATCCCATATGACCTTAACCAAAGGAATTTGTTTACCGCGAAGCTCCTTAATTTCTCTATCTGCGATCCTAACAGGTAGAGCCTCATACTCTAGATTCTCTTGCAGTTGTATAGACTCAAACTCAATAACATGAGAAGGATCAGGATAATATTTTCTCAATTGAGAGACATGAAAGACGTCGTGAAGATTAGCAAGATTAGGTGGTAAGGCAATATGATAAGCAACTGGACCAATCCGTCGAAGAATCTGGAAAGGTCCAATGAATCTGGGAGTAAGTTTTCTAGATTTGATAGCCCTGCCAATTCCGGTCTTCGGAGTAACTCTCAAAAACACGTGATCACCCTCCTGGAATTCTAACGGTCTCCTCCTTTTGTTGCTATAGCTCCTCTGTCTATCCTGAGCTTCCTTCATCTTTTCCCTTATCTTCCTGACTTGCTCCGTAGTCTGTTGCACCACATCTGGACCCAAAACTTGGTTTTCACCAGTTTCATACCAACATAGCGGGGTCCTACATTTCCTTCCATACAAAGCTTCGTATGGAGCCATTCCAATACTACTATGGAAACTGTTGTTGTATGTAAATTCAATCAATGGCAAGAACTCATCCCAACTTCCAGTGTGTTCTAACACACAAGCTCTCAAAAGATCTTCCAATGACTGAATTGTTTCTCTCTGACTGTCCATCGGTTTGGGGATGATAAGCAGAACTCATTCTTAACTTCGTCCCCAAAGCACCTTGCAACTGTCTCCAAAATCTAGATGTAAATCTAGGATCTCGATCTGAGACAATGCTCGATGGCACACCATGCAACCTAACAACTTCTTTGATATAAATTTGAGTCAACTTTTCCAAGCTATAACTTTCACCGATAGGTAAGAAGTGCGAACACTTCGTCAACCTATCAATGATAACCCAAATCGCATCATATCTCTTAGGAGTTCGTGGTAATCCAACCACAAAATCCATAGCTATGCTATCCCATTTCCACTCTGGGATATCTAATGATTGCAATAAACCTGCTGGTTTCTGATGTTCAATCTTAGCCTTCTGACATACCAGGCAAGATAAAACATACTCTGCTACCTCTTTCTTCATCCTTGTCCACCAAAACATTTTCTTCAAATCCTGATACATCTTAGTGGATCCAGGATGAAAACTCAGCTTACTCTTATGTGCTTCCTCTAAAATCATTTTCCTAAGTTCTAAGTCCTCTGGCACACATATTCTATCTCTAAACCTCAACACACCATCTGTTCCTCGACTAAAATCAGAATTCTTACCCTCATCTATACCTTTACTCATCTCCTGAAGATATCTATCTTCAACCTGTTTATCCTTAAGCTCCTTCATAAAATCACTACTAATAGTGATCATACCTAAGCAAATTTTACCATCGACCAACTCCATTCCTAAGTTCAGATCTCTGAACTGTCCAAGTAATTCTAACTCCTTAACCATCATTGCAGACACATGCAATGATTTCCTACTCAAAGCATCCGCTACAACATTCGCCTTCCCAGGATGGTACAGTAGATCAAACTCATAGTCTTTGATAAACTCCATCCATCTCCGTTGTCTCATATTCAATTCTTTTTGATCGAATAAATACTTCAGACTTTTATGATCACTGTAAACATTAAACTTCGCTCCATACAGAAAGTGTCGCCATATCTTCAATGCGAACACTATTGCTGCCAATTCCAAATCATGAGTTGGATAATTCCTCTCATGGATTCTCAATTGTCGGGATGCATAAGCTACAACTCTTCCTTCTTGCATTAGAACACATCCCAAACCTTGGTATGACGCATCACAGTATACGTCAAACTGTCCTAAAGGATCAGGTAATGTTAACACAGGAGATGTAGTCAACTTGTCTTTCAGCTTTTGAAAACTCTGCTCACACTTGTCTGTCCAAACAAAAGCTGTATTTTTCCTCGTCAACTGCGTCATAGATAACGCAAGCTTTGAGAAACCCTCTATAAACCTCCGATAATATCCAGCTAATCCTAGAAAACTTCGTACCTCACTTACTGACTTAGGCCGTTCCCACTTCAGAACTGCCTCAACCTTAGCTGGATCTACTGCTATTCCTTCCTTATTGATCACATGTCCAAGAAACTGAACTTCCTCCATCCAAAACTCACATTTAGACATTTTAGCATAAAGCTGTCTGTCCTTCAAAACTTGCAGCACTACTCTCAAATGTTCCTTATGATCTTCTCGCGAACGAGAATAGATAAGTATATCATCGATGAACACAACGACAAACTTATCAAGGAATGGTCTAAAAATTCTGTTCATGTAATCCATGAACACTGCTGGAGCATTAGTCACCCCAAAAGGCATAACTAAATACTCGTAATGTCCATATCTCGTCCTAAAAGCCGTCTTAAGTATATCTTCCTTCCTTACTCTAATCTGATGGTATCCAGACCTCAAATCAATCTTAGAAAACACAGCTGCTCCTTTCAGCTGATCCATCAGATCATCTATCCTAGGCAATGGATATTTGTTCTTAATCGTCACCTTGTTCAACTGTCTGTAATCCGTGCATAACCTAGCACTTCCATCTTTTTTCTTAACAAATAACACCGGCGCCCCCCACGGTGAAACACTCGGTCTGATGAATTCTTTCCCCAACATGTCATCTAATTGTTTCTTTAACTCCGCCAACTCCACTGGTGACATCCTATAGGGCGCTATAGATATAGGTCCTGTCCCTGGTACGAGATCTATGGTGAATTCCACCTCTCTCTCTGGTGGCAAACCTGGAACATCTGGAGGGAAAACTTCTGGAAACTCTCTCACAATAGGCATAGCATCTATACTAGGAGTCTCATTAGTTTCCACTGCGAACAGCATCACGTACTGCCGAGAATCATCACTCCTAATGGATACTCCTTTATTGGCAGAGACTACACTAGAAGACTCAAGAAATGATAAGGTCTTACTAGAACAATCTAGTACTATATGGTTAGCCGAAAGCCAATCCATGCCAAGAATAACATCTATCTGTTGCATAGGCAAACAGATAAGATCAATGAGAAATGTCCTATTTTCAATAATTACAGGACATTGTAAACAAACATACGTAGTAGTCAAAGGGTTACTAGTTGGAGTAGATACGATAAGTTTATAAGGTAAGCTAGAAACAAGTAATTTCAAATGATCTACACATTCATAAGATATAAAGGAATGCGTAGCACCTGAGTCAAACAAAACTGACGAGAGTCTACCCGATACTAAACACATACCTTGTATAAGATCCGCAGATTGAGAGGATTCAGATCCCCTCACGGTAAATACTCTTCCAGTGGCTTGAGGTTTCGCAACCGGTGGTCTTGCTGATGAAACTCCTCTTCCAGCTCCACCTCGATTGCCTCCAGCTCCTCTACCCGCAGCTACTGGTTGCTGCATACCTCTCTGTCTGCATTCACGAGCAAAATGACCTGGTTTTCCACAGATGAAACAACCAGTTTCACGCTGATTCTCCTTACAATCCCGCAGATAATGAGGTCCTCCACATCTAAAACATACTGGGCCTTGTTGCTGTTGACCTGCTCCAACCATTGGTGTATTTGTTTGCATTGGTCTATTGTAGGGTCTCTGTCTCCACTGAGAACCAGTATTTCCTCTTCTCTGAAAACCGGGTCGAATGGGACCTCCACTTCTTTGTTGTTTCAGTTCCGCAGCCTGCCTTTGATCTATACTTTCTATGGCACTGCATCTCTCTACCAACTCCGGAAAACTCTGGATGTCAAGAGACACTATTGCTCTTTGCAACTCATGTCGAAGTCCTTCCTCAAACCTTCTACACTGCCAGTCTTCATCAGGAAATCGTTGGTAAAACTCTGAAAATTGAATCAGAGCTTCAAAACGTGACGCATAATCCCCAATCGTCATTGTGCCTTGTTTCAGGTTCATAAACTCTCTCTCTTTCTCGCGACGAACGAGTCGCGGAAAGTATTTCTCTAGAAAGCAGTCACGAAATAACTGCCAGCTCATCAATCTGCCCTCGGCTTCCAATAATCTTCTCTTTCCCCTCCACCATGACTCTGCCCCTCCAGTCAGCATGAAGGCAGCATAAGTCACTTTCCTATCTTCCCTACAACGCATAGTACTGAATATCTTCTCTATCTCTTGCACCCACCACTCAGCCTTCTCCGGGTCATAATCTCCTCGGAATTGAGGTGGTTTCCCTTTCAGAAATGTATTCATCCCAGCATCTTCAGCTTCTGCCGCTTTCCTCTGATTCTGCAGTTCTTGTTGTTCTCTGGTCATCTGCATCATCTCAGCGTTCTGTTGTGTCTGTTGTAGCATTGCAGTGGCCAAATCTCTGATAGTCTGGAGAGTCTCAGCTGACTCTCTTCCACCTCCAGTATGAGTGGTCTCATGGTTAACACTTCCAAGAATTCTTTCAGGAATTCCATCATCACTATTCGTACCGCGTCCTCTTCCTCTTCCTCGAGCCATGATTCTGAAATCATCCGCTCTCATTAGTATGACATATAATACTACATAATCAAGTATATACATATCATATGCCATACCAATATTAATTTTCGCAATAAAATCGGACACACTACCCAACTTCTAAGCATAGTTAAAATCCGATGTGGATTCAACTAGACACGGCCAGTAACAATAACCTAGACCTCACAGTCCGATTAGAATCGAACTGCTCTGATACCAAAATGAAACACCCCGATGTGCCCCTTGTGCCATTAGTTATTTATTTAGATTCCTCGTGTTATTAACATTGATTATAAATCGAAAATGCGAAGGAATTAAAATTTGACCAACAATGAAAGATAACATCAAAGTCATATTATAAATACACACTTAAATACAATACCAAAACACTGTCTAGGGCATCCTCTCAGTAAGATCCCTAGCAGGTACATCATTATACAAACCCTTAGTTGCGGAAACATAAACACATAGTTCTAGACTCACTGGCCCTATTTACTTAAACACTATTACTACCATCTACAGCTCGTCCTCCTGCGTCTGGCTCATAAGGAGTCCCGTCCAACTCCTCCACATTAAAGTCATCGGTGAAGTCCTCAGCTGGTTCCTCCACATAGTCATCACCCGGATCTTCCGTAAAATCTTCTTGTATCCATATAAGCAAAACATATACAAATACAGAAATAGGGGATAAGACACATGTCTATCATCAAAGGTGAAAAAATGGAGATAGTATCGAAATATAATATCATTAACACCAACATCTCTCAAAACTCCAAATCAACCTTAAACCACTATATGGTTCCTCTACCCTTACTCTCATGCAAACTTGGCCATCTATATTCCTGTCATTAGTCAGTAGTCCAATCGGTCCGGTGCCAGTAACTTAGTGCCCTGGTGCCCATACACCAGTACAGTAGTTTCAAACTACTCATGCCGTTGTGCGGCGATAGAACCCAGTAGTACCCGAACTACTCATGCTATTGCGCAATTAGTGCCATGGTGCCCATACACCATTTTAGTAACCTTTGCGCAACGCGATCCCTCAGGGACTCAAGGACTATCCCGACCTCGTGCGTTGCTTCACACACGGCCATGAACCTTAACACATCTCTATTATGAATCTCACCAACCCGCATTCATTATAACCTAATGCCTCAACCTTCCACCACAAGTCTCAATACTCATTCAATATCTCATCTCATCTATACACTAAGGCTAGGCATCACTAATGCATCATAATTCACTCACCCCAAATACATCTCTTAAATCACACATCTCGTGCCCTAACATTAACTAAACCGTTTATCATCCCAGGCAGATCATACTATATTATCAATCAACTACTCAAGTATCACAAGACATAATAATAAACAATTTATCACAACATAATTCAATAATCAATAAATTCAATCAACCTCGAATATCATAAGATTATCCTAACGGCGATAAACCCACAATCCCCAAATCATCATTGGTTTCACGAAAAAGCTTCCAATGTGATTTTGGTCTTGTCGATTACTCGACCACTAGTAGGGTTTAGGTCGCCCTACACAATTATTATAATTTAAATACTACTTATCCGTTTCCAATGGTAGATTGGTTCTTTCCCCCACCTGAGTTATCACCGAAATTCCGAATTCGCCGTTCCTCGTTATCACGTCACACTTTAACAGTTTCTCCTTCAACCAAACAATACAACTACAATTAATTAACAAAATCATTCTTAACCTAAATAGCTAGGTTTCGGCCTTACTTGGTAAAATAGGCTAGGAAATTCTTTTTGATTCAAGCTATTGGTTTTAGATTACATAGATTACTTAAGAGTATTCACCAATCATTAGAATTCATTCCTTCAACAAAATCTATAAACTCCTAAACCTTAGATTTTCGGCCAACACCATAAATTTAGGATAGAAATCTTTGTTGAAGTTAAGCTCTTAGATTATAACCATATAGGTATTAGAGAGCATGATACAAGTGTTAGAATTGAAAATGACACAAAAACTTCAAACCCACTTTCTCTCCTAGGTTCGGCCCACAATGGTTTTTAAGGAAGGAAAATGTTTTTGATTACATGCTCTTGGATAATGAAAGTAGGAATCATATCTAGATCATAGAAATTGGTTTCACATTTTTAAGATTTTTCTACAATTTTCTAGAATTATTCTAAGTTCTAGATCTAAGAATATGAAAACTCAAAAACATGAAGAACAAGAGCTTAAAAGAGATGAAGATGGTCTTGTTACCTCACTAGATTGAAGAAGATGAGGAAGAATGATGATCTTAGCAAGCTTTGGAATGGAAATCACTTGAAGCTCTTGAAGACAACAATGGAGTATAGGTGAAATTTGTGAAGAAAAGTTGAAGAAGATGAAGTGAAGAACC